>CM054122.1:170666970-171294470 GCA_028751855.1 Ambrosia trifida | reverse complement strand
GTTAATGATTTCACTAAGTACAAATGTATTCTACATGTAATGTCTAAGCATAAAGCACGTTTGTAAGCAAATGCACATAGTACTAGAACTGTATTGTAAAAATGTGAACTTGTATTTGTAATTTGTATAAGTGTATATGTAACACCCCAAAAGTGAATAAAAGAAAAAAGGGGATAGGAAATACTCACCTGAATTTCACTGTGCAAGTACTAGCAAAAGTAGCAACAAGTATGAACTTGGATTAATTGAACTCTTGTATCCTATTATAAATAACGATGCCTTAAATTCTAATGCAAATAAGTTTAATTCATTTCTTGGTTGTAAAGATAGTTTATTCAACTACCAAGATTTGCATTGAACGAATGCGCGTCATAAAGTGTGTATGACTTAACGAACCGACAGTAACTTTTTTTTTTGAAAGGCGAATTTCTTGCTCCTTGTGAGACTTGAACTCAAGACCTCACACTTTTAGTGTATTAAAAGGCTTTGCCTTACCACTGGATCACCAACCCCAATGGCGAACCGACAGTAACTTGATTTTGTTTCTTATATTTTATATAAATTTGGGCAGAGTTTCCTCTGTTTTTGCATAAAACCAGACAACTCAAGCTGTCTATACTTTCCCAAAATCAAAACAAAAAAATTTACATAATTAATAAGGTCTTTTATAATCATTAATAAAACTTATTTGTAGTTAATCTTTCCATTAGATAATAATACATACGTTGAGTTAACCATGATGAAATTTACATACTTTATAAATTCAGAAAACTCATTTTTGTTATTTACTACAAAAATCATATATCACTACATGAACTATAGTACGTTATGAAAGAAAAATACAAATTAACGTAAATGAATATAATTATATGTATTTTCTCAAAGTCTTGGATAAAGAAAAATAATATACTCCATACCACTATAACAAAAGAAAAAGAGAATAGAGAGTAAAATAAAGAAATATATGCAGTCATCTTCTTCGTCATAAAACCATTTGAGTAAATAGGTAGCAAAAGAAAGAATTTAAGCTTGTATGATGTAGACTGATATGCTCATGTGAGGATCAAATATCCTACCTTGAACACCAAGCGGATGAGAATTTTAGGATGCGACTAGGCGATAATCGAACAGAGTTTCATGTGCAACGGAATTGCGTAGATGGGCGGAACAAATCACGGTATGAGGTCAGGACATTACAACAACATGATTCAATAAAAGATATAATGATTTTGATTACCTGGTTTCAAAGGTTTAACGATTGGTTGGAGAAAATCGGAGACCGATGGTTTCACGACGGTCAGCGGCGGTAGAATTTGTGGTGGGGCGGTGCAGCGGCGAAGAGTGAATAGCTAGCTATTATTAGTACTTTATGATATACGGAGCTTGTGAACAACCGTAAGAAAAGACTTGACTAGCCTTGAGGTCGTTTAATAGCATTGATGGGTTCATAAACATGGAAGGTCCTAATTTAATTTGATGATTAGAAATTGATAGGGTTGCCGCGTTAAGTCGGTGAAAATTCGGAAAGGAAAACAATTAGCGCAAGTGATTGTTGACTTGTGGTTGACTTTCTATCTCATAACTCATCCTTTCATATGTATATGTACATGTATTTTATATTATTTTTCTCTTGTTGATTTAATAGAATGGAAAGGTACAATTACGATTTATTATTCAAATTTAAATGCTAATTTGATTTCCCAAAACTTCAAGGTATAGATATGTATAAATTAATTTAAGACATAGATTATTTTCATTATTGTGAATTAATTATTATTATTATTATTATTAGCATAAAAAAATGTATTATATATATATATATATATATAAAGAGAGTTTAAAATGTATTGTTTCTTGTAAAAAAAATTGTATTTGCTTGAATTTATACTATTTTTTTTAAATAATATCAAGGTGTTGCCATGGTTATATTTGTACAAAAGAATAACATAGATAAAGTGGTGGTTTTATTAGCTCATAAAAAAATTAAATTTTGGGAAAAATACGTAATGTTACAATCTCCCCTACTTTTGAAAACTTCGTCCTGAAGTTATTAAAAACACAGGGTTGAGGGTGATTGGGTAGAAATTAGGGCAACCGTGATTTGGAAAATTTAGATTAAGGCATGGCATGAATTTATAGGTAATAAACGGTTTTGAATAATTTGGATAAGAGGTTTGATATGTGTGGGTTTTAAGGATTGGATTAGGTTCGTCTGAAATAGCAAGGAGAATGAGAATCTAGCAAAATACTAAACTTTAAGTTTTAGGAATCCTAAAAGAAATGCATGAGTTGATTTGACAACTTTGAAGTAGGTGTTTAGAGCGAATATTTTTGACGTTTGACCCGAGGTTAGGAACTTGAGAGTGTAAATGAGAAAGGTTTATGAGAATGTGTAACTGGTGAAGGGCAGAGGTACTAATGAAGCAGTCTCCCCTACTTTAGAATGGTTTCTGACCGAACATTATTAAGGACATGCAATAGGATTTCGACTAACAAGGAGTGTAAGAGTATACAAAGTTTAAGGTTTTCTGTAGAGGTGGTCAACAAGGAAGGCTCCAACAAAACTAATTGAAGCTTATGTAAAATCTTCTTTATCAAAAATGCTAGCTATTAGTCAACGACCTATTGAAGAGGTAGTAATGGGTAGGTTCTTGGTCAGACTCCTAGTCCGCTCCCGCAGTATCGCTCGTGCTTATATATAGGGTGTACCGCAGCTAACCCACCACACTACTGATACTTTGGACTCGTACTGATTGTCTACCAATAGCCTAAGTAGAATCACACACCACCCCATGTACCTGTAAATCCATGATTGCGTTCCGGACCGTAATCATCGATTTACCTTACACTAGGGTGCTATGCTCTTCCATAACACTAACATAAGTAATACAAGAAACAATGCGTGCAATCTAAATGTGTTAAGTAGTAGATACTGCTCAAGTATAAGATGCGGTTAGAGGTTCTTCCCCTTTCAGGTTCACCTTTTAACCGTAATGAGATTAATGTGTAAGTATAAGACATGATTAGGGGTTCTTCACCTTTCGGGTTCACCCTTAACCGGTAAATTTTTGTTCACATCATTGGGCTCTAAACAACCATATTGATAAACTCTGAGGATTACACCGTTCCCCTCGGGTTAGAGGAATACTCTGAACCGAGTCGTTCATGGGAACTGGCTTAGATCTCATACAAGCTATCAATTAGTATGTTCGTTGGCCATGCTGATGAACAAAATAATGTAAAGTATAACAGGGTTTTGCTCACAACAAAAAAAATATGCATACCAAATATGCGTTCATGTAAGTATATAAGTAAAGCATAAAATTTCGATTGAAAGAATAGCATAACGTAAATCGAGTAAATCGCACAATTTGCACAAAATGAAAGTAAACGAGTTAAATTAATGCTCAAAACTAGTGTTGTAAGAATAACTACTAATAACTAGTGCGAGAATAGTTGCGAATAACGCGCGAAAATAACTACCAACAAAAGAATAATACAAAAATAGTAAGATAATGTACGAACGTAACTATAAATAGAATGGTGTAAAAAATAATGAAATTTACTGTAAATCAAAGTGAGCAGAATAGACGTATAGTCTACTGTTATGAGGATAACGTTTTGGAAACCGAAGAATGTTTTGAGTTCAAAACAGGTTCACTTGAAAAAATTTCGTAGGTACACATTTTCATGTGTTTACGAGAAGTCGAGTTTGAAAAGTGTTATAAGGTATATTATTAGTTGCAAATTCCTCCCAAAAACATATATTGGATACATTATATGAAAACATGCAGATTTACATTTGATTTGTAAAATATGCAATGCAAATTTATAAAATGCAATATGAAACCATTTCATGAAGTGTGTGTAAATCTAATGTGTTTCGAAAGACCAAGATTTAAAATGATGTGAAGGTTGTGAATGATCCCAGATGCCTTGACGAATTTTGGAAAATAAAATTTTCTGTATTTAAACATTTCTTTAACTTGTGGGTTGAAAAGTCGGAAATTTTTAATTGTTATGAAATGTTAAGAAAATCGAAGTGTTACCTGTTAAGACTGGGTAAACTTGAAACCTTTTAAATTTTCAAACTTTTAGGAAATTTATACATTGAAAGATCATTTATTTGCAGGATCGTTAAGGCATCTCTTTTGGCTCATAGCGGGTTATTTGTTTCAAGGCACAAGGTGTATGAAAAGTGTGTTCTAATTTGGCGAATAGGCTTTGTGAAAAGACTTGTAGAATAAGTTGTCAAATTAATCGTTTTAGAGAGTAGTGTACTAGTGCGTATCGTGTAGGTAGGCATTTATGTATGAGTTTAGTCTGATTAAGAAGTTCTAACTAATTGTAGTTGGCTATGGCTTAGGAGACTGGGTGCAACAATATTAGTATTAGGTATATGATGATATACTGTGACTTCGATCAAGTAAGTTTGTAAACATGAAGGTATAAAACAGGTTGAAATAATATGTTTGGAAAAACCATGTTCATTTTTAACTGTATGATGACGCAACATTCCTAAAATCAGGATGTGATCAAAGTTAAACACAGAGTTTAAAACTTAAGTCGTGGGTAAAATTTTTTTAACGCAAAACAAGTAATACCTTATAGTGTAAGAATCATGAGCATAAGTGAAATAGTGTAAGCTTTAATGCGATAATATATCGAACAAAAGTTCTAGTAATGATGATAAGGGATTCAAAAGCGAATGATCAATGAATAATGGCATATGAAACATCAAGTGATTAAATGGAATCTTCAAATGATAAACAAACATAAATATCAATTATATAAAACATTGGAATTGTTTCTATAGGAAACTTTGACCAACTCAAGTATTTGAAATTTCCTAGTGACTTGTGGGGGCGTACTTTAGCCTATAAGTGAATGCTCATCCCAAGAGTTCCCAGGTAGGTATACGGGTCCCTCGTCTGATTGGGATTTATACGAAATACCAGACCTAGACAGAAAACTCAGGATACAGGCGCTCACCCTTCCAGATTGCACGTGCCCCATCAATAGTGAATTCCAAAACTTTAGCGAGATTAAAAACGAGATGCAAAAATAGATCCTTGAGATTTGGATTTCACTCCTAACTCAAAGATGTATTTCAAAATTGAAAACGATTGAGGTGTGGATGTCACTCCTATCTCAAAGATATATTCCTAAGATAAATAACATATAGTCCGTGAAACTAATCACCAAGGTATGGATGTCACTCCTAACTTGGTGATATCGTTTCGTTTGTGAAATACGAGTATCTTCTTCTTTAAACAACACATCGAAAGAATAACGAGAAAGAATCATAGCGAAAATATCTTGAAAGAAAATAATAGGATAAAGAGAAATAAACACGAGAAGACTCGTGAATGTAAGCTTGGTTATAGACTAGGCTAAAAGGCATTCTAATAACCTAATTCCCTATAACCATGGCTCTGATACCAATCTGTAACACCCCAACCGATGGCGGAATCATCGAGGTGTCACGTAGTGACGATTGTTCAAAAGCACATGGTACTAAAATGTAAATATATTATTGAATAATTTAAATTGTCTTACATAGATGAAATGGGAAAAATACAAAAGTCTGAACGAAACATGAAATTTGAAATAACTTATTAAAAGCAAGCACTAAAATCCAATGTTATAGTACTAAGATCAAACTTCACCTGAAACATGTACAAAATAAGTTTTGTCAACATATGAAATGTTGGTGAGCATTCCTAGATTTAATACATATAGTAAGTTGGAAAATGTTATACAATTCAAGTGCAAAGCTACAGTGCATTTATGTAAACTATGTATCATACAAATGAGCGAAATCAATCCTGTGACTGTATAAATGTACTAGAATGAACGGCGGTGTACTTATCCAATAAATGGATAATAACTTAACAATGACCATGGATTCTCCGATGAAGAAGGGGGAGAATTACCTAGGTGGGTTGCCAATCCAATAGCGCTATCCAATGTTAATGTCGGTTTGTACAATATTAATGATTTCACTAAGTACAAATGTATTCTACATGTAATGTCTAAGCATAAAGCACGTTTGTAAGCAAATGCACATAGTACTAGAACTGTATTGTAAAAATGTGAACTTGTATTTGTAATTTGTGTAAGTGTACATGTAACACCCCAAAAGTGAATAAAAGCAAAAAGGGGATAGGAAATACTCACCTGAATTTCACTGTGCAAGTACTAGCAAGTAGCAACAAGTCTGAAGTTGGATTAATTGAACTCTTGTATCCTATAATAAATAACGATGCCTTAAATTCTAATGCAAATAAGTTTAATTCATTTCTTGGTTGTAAAGATAGTTTATTCAACTACCTAGACTTGCATTGAACGAATGCGCGTCATAAAGTGTGTATGACTTAACGAACCGACAGGAACTTGATTTTGTTTCTTATATTTTATATAAATTTGGGCAGAGTTTCCTCTGTTTTTGCATAAAACCAGACAACTCAAGCTGTCTATACTTTCCCAAAATCAAAACAAAAAAATTTACATAATTAATAAGGTCTTTTATAACCATTAATAAAACTTATTTGTAGTTAATCTTTCCATTAGATAATAATACATACGTTGAGTTAACCATGATGAAATTTACATACTTTATAAATTCAGAAATCTCATTTTTGTTATTTACTACAAAAATCATATATCACTACATGAACTATAGTACGTTATGAAAGAAAAATACAAATTAACGTAAATGAATATAATTATATGTATTTTCTCAAAGTCTTGAATAAAGAAAAATAATATACTCCATACCACTATAACAAAAGCAAAAGAGAATAGAGAGTAAAATAAATAAATATATGCAGTCATCTTCTTCGTCATAAAACCATTTGAGTAAATAGGTAGCAAAAGAAAGAATTTAAGCTTGTATGATGTAGACTAATATGCTCATGTGAGGATCAAATATCCTACCTTGAACACCAAGCGGATGAGAATTTTAGGATGCGACTAGGCGATAACCGAACAGAGTTTCATATGCAACGGAATTGCGTAGATGGGCGGAACAAATCACGGTATGAGGTCAGGACATTACAACAACATGATTCAATAAAAAGATATAATGATTCCGATTACCTGGTTTCAAAGGTTTAACGATTGGTCGGAGAAAATCGGAGACCGATGGTTTCACAACGGTCAGCGGCGGTAGAATTTGTGGTGGGGCGGTGCAGAGGCGAAGAGTGAATAGCTAGCTGTTATTATTACTTTATGATATACGGAGCTTGTGAACAACCGTAAGAAAAGACTTGACTAGCCTTGAGGTCGTTTAATAGCATTGATGGGTTCATAAACATGGAAGGTCCTAATTTAATTTGGTGATTGGAAATTGATAGGGTTGCCGCGTTAAGTCGGTGAAAATTCGGAAAGGAAAACAATTAGTGCAAGTGATTGTTGACTTGTGGTTGACTTTCTATCTCAAAACTCATCCTTTCATATGTATATGTACATGTATTTTATATTATTTTTCTCTAGTTGATTTAATAGAATGGAAAGGTACAATTACGATTTATTATTCAAATTTAAATGCTAATTTGATTTCCCAAAACTTTAAGGTATAGATACTTATAAATTAATTTAAGACATAGATTATTTTCATTATTGCGAATTAATTATTATTATTATTATTATTATTAGCATAAAAAATGTATTATATATATATATAAAGAGAGTTTAAAATGTATTGTTTCTTGTAAAAAAAATTGTATTTGCTTGAATTTATACCATTTTTTTTTTTGAAATAATATCAAGGTGTTGCCATGGTTATATATGTACAAAAGAATAAAATAGATAAAGTGGTGGTTTTATTAGCTCATAAAAAAAATTAAATTTTGGAAAAAATACGTAATGTTACATGATTCATCCAGGAACAACTGATCGAATCTCAGATTTATCGCAAATCCCATTGAATCGATCATTCGTTCCTAAAATATGCTGAAAAGATCCATCAAAAGTCAAACCCTAATTCTCGTACAAATAATAAAAGAATTCTAGTTGCAGAGTGCGAGCATCTTTCGTCTCTAGCTACTCGTTCCGGTAAACCATTGTACGTTGTGGAGTGTACTATATCTAATTTTGAAGCTTATCGTGATTGTTCATTGGGATGGTGACCTGGATTGAACACACCCACTAAGCCAAGTTTCTTAAATCAGCCACAATGTACTATATCGAATAAATAAGGAACTTATGGCGACTGTGCACTGGGATAGTGAGTCGGATTGTACATGCCCTCTAAGGAAAGTATCCTACAAAAGAAAAAGGTTTCTGGTATCTGCCTCCACCCTGACTGAGATTTAATAAATCTTGTGTCTTGTAAACTGATAGTTATGGCTTACTCACCCGTTACGACGAAACTTTGCGCAATGCTTGATATTGGAATGTGTCATGTGCATGGGGATCATTGACCGCAAGTATAAATATTACCTTAATCGTATCTAAAGTGTCGACGATTAATCCTGATTTTTAAGGTTTAAGTGGATCAGTATATGGGTAATCGCTTGTTTATTGATTATCTTAATCTGAATTAACTAAACAAAGGTTATCATGACAGATTCGTAAATTGGTATGATTCTCTGCCCGATAAACCCACAAAAATATTGCTTGTGAATATTTCATTTCGTATCTTTATTTAAATTTCTTATCTTTTTCCATTTCTGTTTTTTTTTTTTTTTTTTTTTTTTTTTGAAGAACCGATGTAGGATGTGCTTCAAAAACATCGGATTCAAACGAACAGCTACGTGGACTTTGAAATTCTATTGGTCAAATTGACAGATTTTTGCTAAAACTGACAAATTTTCAAAAATCTGAGGACAGTAGTGTAAGTCAGACGTTGGTTCAGTTAAGGTATGGTGTGAAAGATTGGATCTCAGTACGGATGGTAGTTCCAGTTGTGTGTGAGTATCTGATCATCAGTCGGTGAAACGACCAATTCAGTCAGAGTTTGAATAATTGTGCATTTCAGAAGGAGGATGTGTCAAAGGATGATAAATCCTCACATTTTCGGGTTTCAAGGTTAATATGGTCTTGTATGAATGCTTAAAATCAGTTACCGAACTTGAAATTGCATGTATGTGCATTAAAATGTGTTTTCATGCGTGCAGGAGCAAAATGGTAATTTTTCTCAAATTGTTTACTTTCATACGCTAGTGTATTATTTACACGTATGAAGACTATACGTGTCATGTTTACAAGTATGAACACAGGTGTATGAACCTTTTATACCGGTGCCATTTTGTGAATTTTTGAAGAGTTTAAGGGGTATTTTGGTCATACGTGTGACTGACCTGTGCGAATATACACATAATTTTACAATGAAATAACACACGTTTTGCTTTAATATTTATAAAACTGGTTTAGACCTTAATATTAAAACACACACAATAGGGCAAGTGTACCATGTCATATATGTAGTAATGTGTAGATAAGAACCAGATATCGATCCATGGACGCGCACGGAGCAATGGTACTGAAACTCTATCCCCAATTTACCAGTAGAAAAAGATAGTTTGAGTTTGTTGTTTTAACTAACTTAATTCTAAAACATGTAAATAACTTAACTACGACTCCAAATAGACAATATAACTATAGAAACTATAATACGCCAATCCTAGCATGTCATCTACATCTAATAAGAAATAACGGCGTGATCAACATTCCCATTTTCCGACAGTTAGTGTCCCTTTCGGGCATCCTAACATGACAACTATATGGAAAGCTAACACGAATACACATGTTAACCACCTCAAGTCGTTTATTAGCGAGCAGCTGATATGAACTCATGTGAATCTTCTAAAGATAAGTTAGTCATCCGTTAAGAGTTTTCTAACCTCACTAATCAAGGAAAGCAATACCGAATACACAATACAACCACCGAAACTAGCATAAAGTAGAGCATTTCACAACCTATTCCATTTTACCAACTTTGAACACAAATCTACTAAGATCGCTATTTCTACCAAAATAACTAGCAAAGATCATTAACCGTGTCAAAGATCAGTAACGACACCATTAAGCTTTCAAAACCCTTTTACGTGTTTGTAAGCATTTCTAATCATTATCCGACTGACTTTAACCAAACCAATACCCGGTTACAGTTTCATGGTGTAAACTTTTTAACAAGTTAACTAGTCTACTACCGGACGAATAAACGAACGGTTTTTCAACATGTATCCGCCTAACACATTCGATAAGCATCAAAGTCATTCAAACATAACTACAAATCCATTAACAATGAAACAAGGTTGCACTATGATCATCAAGATTCAGACATGAAAAACGCCAAATTTATACAAAACATGATTACATACTAGCGATTGTTTTAACTACTAACTATTACTAATGTTCTTGCCCGTAGGCGTACGATTAACTAAAACAACATCAAAATAGCATATAAAATCAGATTTGGATCTAAAAAGGTTTAAAGGATCAAACCATAAGAATGCTAAAGAGATGGATTGGATGATGAAAGATGGATCGGATGGATTCCCGAGCTCGTTTCGCGCCTATGCAGCATTTCGTTAGCCCAGAAAATCGCCCAAAATCGCCTCTCCAAAACCCAATAAATGTAGCAGTGGGTCTGCTCTGTATTTAAGTAGATTTCAAAGGTGTGCACGGTCAGGTGCACGGCCGTGCATTTGCCCGTGCATTTGGACTTTGTGAGTTGACGTGCAAGTGGGCAAGTGGCTGCCTCATTCCTGAAAATATCTAGATATCGTGCACGGCAGTGCGCTTGGGGCACACGGTCATGCGGGTCTGCTGATTGCCGAGCACTTCGTGTGCACTTCTTGGTGCACCTGGCCGTGCCACCAATGCTTCCGATCACAACGATTTGACCCGCACGGGGGTGCGGGTTTTTGGCACCCCCGTGCACAACTTCCAGACTTGGTCATTTTTGTAGAAGTCGTTCGTCTTGTCCGTTTTTCGCCCGGTTTCTTTGACTTTGCTCGTGGTACGTTGTTTAAGACCTGCAATAAACGTATGAAGTGGTTAAGTACCGAATTCGTGCAATTATGGTCGAAAACGCGTAATTTGGGAGTTTAATCAGGGATTTAAATATGTATATTTTAACGTATATCAAACCTCCCCACACTTGAACTTTGCTTGTCCTCAAGTAAACAACTAAATAGAAATAAACGAAAAACTCGCCAAGTGGCAACAAAGACAAAATATAACCTGTACAGACGATAATAGTCAAGCTAACAAGATATAAAAACAGGTGATAAGATAACTAAAAACAACGACTCACTTCCGATCTACAAGCGCGCAAACCCGTACACGACTCACAATGTTCACACACACTCGGTTTTATTTATGATACATACGTGTAATGTGTATGTGTAAATCGCTCCATCGCCAAGACAATGAATCGTGCAATATCATAAGCTTGTCAAAAGATCTAGTCTTCACCAACTAACGTGTGAAAAAGCACAAATCAAGAGGTCTTTTACGGGTTGTAATGTTAGGCAAAGGTAAGGGTGCGGAATGGATATTTAAAGTGACAAATCGGCTAAAACCCGGCGGTTATGTCTAACTAATAGCATCTACTACAACTGTACATCAGAAATGCTAATATAGGCGATTCTTATTTTAAATCGAGCTAACTTATAATTTCTAACTTTAATGTTCTAAAAACTGCTCGAATACTGCTAATTCACCCTATTTTAGGGTGTTCTATTATTCTGGATTTTTTATTTATTATTTTTTTATTTTTTATTTTTTTATTTTACACATATATATATATCTATGATATATATAATGAGCTAAAACTGATATATAATCAACATACGGGTTCTAAATAGACATACCCGAAAACGAACTATTTACAACATAAAAACTAGTCAAACAATAACCTAAACCGAGCTTTAACACAAAAGGTTAAAAAGAAAAAGGTTATTTGGTTTAGTGGTGAAATGGTCTGGTAAATAAGAAAAACACGGGATTAGGTTCAACATGGTTAACTAGTGGATAATATTTGGGTGTGGGAAACAGATAGAACGAAAAGAAAAGGCTAAATCCAAAGGGTGTCCTAAATGCCTCAATCATATTCGTACAATCCCACACGTATCTGATCTAAATAAGTATGCTAATGACAAGTTCTAAATTAAACGAAACATCCGGCTCACTCGAAAGCATGTCAAAGAAATGAAAATCTATTTTAAGGCTCAAATGCTCACGTAACCGGAAGGAAATGGATACAAGTATACGAATCTAACACGCTCGTATCTCATCTGTTTGTCGCGCCACAATTTATCTTTATCAAAAATTAGTTAGGCTTGATGTTTAATATATATATATACATATATTTACTTATAAGTTTTTTTTAGAGAGAATATCTATATATATACAAGAGGACAAACGAGATATAAGCTAAAATCCCTCCCTACACTTGAAATTCACATTGTCCCCAATGTGACAATAGAAAGCGTTTACGAATTAGCTATCTATAGTGGAAAAAAAGAGAATAATACTCCCCTCGTGTCAAAGAAATGTCCGGGTAAATGGACGGTATGAGCATTGATAACGGTGCTCGCCAGGAACCTGCATAACCAACATTCTTGACACAAACAAACTCATCAAACCCATTCATCCACATCCACGAAACAAAAATAAAATAAACTAAGATACTGAAATACTGAAAAGAAATAGTTCAACCATAAATACTAAAATGTCTTGGGTACGCAGACTCGGAAATGAAATACTAAAAGCAGTAAAAGTAAATACTAATAGCTGACATCATGAGGAAGGATTGCCTACTGATCATCCTGACCCCAAAGATGCTGTCGAGAGCTTCCTGGTTGGTCGGGGTATTCGGGAGGGTTAGCAAAGTAACCCGGGTGAACCTGCTCCAATCCTGCAAACAGATACTCGAAACAAGAACGGACATCCTGCTGAATCTGCTCGAGACCAGTACGCAGGTACTGCTGCTCCTGCTGGTAGGTCTCCTGCCGAGCACCGATGTTCTGGACCGTCACACCCATATTCTGAAATTGCTGATAAAACTCGGGGTATGAGGGTATGCCAGGCGCCCATTACTGCTGATCAGGATGCAGTGGTGTCTCTGGTGGCGTCCCTGGTGGTGTATGAGGCTGGTCGTCTCCTGGGTGCTCATCATCCATTACGAGTTCATCTTCAGGGGGATAAGGGTCCCAAATGACCCCCTTTGAGATGAGGCGTGGTCCGTCTGGTGTATTCTCATAGAGCTTCTGTTTCCCAAGTGAACGCAGATCAAGGGATGTCCCGTGTGTGACAAGGTGTAATGTAGCTTTGACCTCGTCGGTGAAGATGTCTAATGCCTCCCCTATCACCGTGACGTACTCGCCACCATGAATCTCACTCCCATCTTTGGTGCCCCCGGCAGTGAGAAAGAACTCGGCCATCCGTGCGGCCAAGTTCAAGGGGGCACCCTCATAGAAATAGTACAAGTATAATAGATCGGGAGTGGGACAGTTCCCCGAACTGTCCTTTCAGCCGCAGATTGTGCGACTGAAGACGTGGTGGAGCATACGTAACAAAGGGTCCTTGATCTTGGTTGCTTTGGATGCCCGTGGATTATATGGCCCTCCAATAGCAATCCTCGACCAGAATGCACCCCTCTCGTCATTATCAGCAAAGCAATGAGTCGTTGGGAAGTCTTCTGAATCTGTCTCTAACTCGTGGTAGATCCCCAACAGTCTCCCCAGTCTAGCCACATATATCTTATGCCACTTTCCTCCTAGCCTAAAAGAGATGTCTTGCTCATGAAATGTCTTGTGCTCCCCGTCTTTTGGTTTCTTGTATGAGTAGGAAGCCAAGAACTCGATAGTAGGCTGTTGGTAAACCGGGCGATTGATAATCAGACGGTTTAACATTTGAGGTGAAACCAAACTATCAAATCTGTCACGCTGGGTAACTGTGTCCAGCAATACCAGGTTAAGTCGGAGGGGTTGGCCAAATGACCGTCTTCGATTCCACAGTTTCGTGACTTCAAGGAGAAAAGCGGCGTCCCTTTTTCTTCGGTTGTCAAAGTCGAGAAACCGTTCTGCCATCTGCACATAAAAAATGATGATTTTAGCTATTAGAATACCAAAAATGGAAGTCCCGGATGTCCAAGATAGACTTCTGCGACTTCTGACCTGTATCAGTTGAAGGTGCACGGTCAGCTGCACGGCAGTGCGCTTGACCATGCAGCCTTGAAGCACAAGTCTCAGGTCTGAGGGTGCACTGCATAGTGCACTGCAGTGCACTGGGTCATGCATGGTCAGCTGCACGGCAGCGCGCTTGACCGTGCACGCCGTGCACAGTTGCAGATTTTTCTTAATTTTTGCAACTAATACTCCCAAATCACAACTATTCTTCAAAAACACACAAAGTAAAAAGGATTTGGGCTGGCATGTGCACAGGTTTATTCAACAACTAACAAAAACTACACTACTTTAAACTAAACTAACCAAAATTAGTGGGTTTATTAGACTTTATGAAGAAAACCCCCAAATCTTGCCCTAAAATACGAAAATAAAACAGATCTAATCTAAAAATTTAAAATACTAGTGTAAAATTATGAAGAGATTCATACCTTGGTTAATTTGAAAGGAAAGGAGTGAAGATTCTAGGCTAAAGATGATGAATACCCGGTTTTTTGGCAGTATGGAACGTGGGTGCGGTTTGGGGTGCAAGAATTAGGGTTATGAAGTTAAGGATATATTTATACCAACATAAATGGTGACCTCTGGTGGGCCCCTCGTGACAATCGCGCAAGATCTGCGCCGCCTCTACCCTGAACACGCAACGGCGAATCAGCTGATCCGCCCCGACTCGGAACAAAAATGGGTCGTCCCAGAAGTAATGCTTGAGGTCCGCGAAGAACTTCCTCTTTTGCTGGTGTGACAATCCTTTGATAAGAATTCCGCACGCGAGGTAGTTCGCAATATCCGCAAACCATGGCGATACATCTTCCACCGACTCGACACTCATCAAGAACTCGTGGGGAAAATTGTCATTAATGGTATCCCACACGGAGTTCTCGGCATCTTCATGCTCGAGTCTGGATAGATGGTCAGCAGCAACATTCAGGGCACCCTTCTTGTCCTGAATCTCGATATCGAACTCTTGCAGCAACAGGATCCACCTAATCAGGCGCGGTTTCGCGTCCTGTTTGCTAAAAAGGTATCGGATCGCTGCATGGTCCGTATAGACAATGGTCTTCGACAGCACTAAATAAGATCTAAACTTGTCGAATGCAAATACTACAGCTAGAAGCTCTTTTTCAGTCGTGGTATAATGCTCCTACGCATCATGAAGAGTCTTGCTAGCGTAGTAGATCGGGTGGAAGTGCTTGTCCTTCCGCTGTCCCAAGACCGCCCCTATCGCGAAGTCACTCGCGTCGAACATAATCTCGAATGGCAGCTCCCAGTCGGGTGCTACCAATATAGGGGCCTCCACAAGCAAACATTTTAAAATCCCGAAGGCTTTCACACACTCTGCACCAAACACAAACGGTGAATCCTTTTCCAACAAACGGGTCATCGGACGGGTGATTTTTGAAAAGTCTTTGATGAATCGCCTATAAAATCCCGCATGACCCAAAAAACTGCGGATTGCTCTAACAGAGGAGGGTGGAGGGAGCCTAGAAATGATATCTACTTTGGCAGGATCAACCTCCAACCCACTTTGGGAGACCTTATGCCCCAGGACTATTCCTTCCTTCACCATGAAGTGGCATTTTTCCCAGTTTAGCACAAGACTGGTCTCTTCGCACCTCTGAAGCATCCGCTCCAGATTCCCTAGACACTGATCGAATGAACTCCCAAAAACGGAAAAATCATCCATGAACATCTCCATGGAGTCCTCGATCATGTCATGAAAAATGGCAACCATGCAACGCTGGAAGGTCGTCGGCGCATTGCACAACCCGAACGGCATACGCCTGTAGGCGAATGTGCCAAAAGGGCATATGAAAGTCGTCTTATCCTGGTCCACAGGATCGATAGGGATCTGAAAGTATCCAGAGAAACCATCAAGGAAACAGTAATACAACTTCCCCGACAGTCGTTCCAACATCTGATCGATGAATGGAAGCGGGAAGTGATCCTTGCGGGTGGCGTCTTTGAGCTTGCGGTAGTCAATGCAAACTCTCCACCCCGTGACGGTCCTCGTAGGAATCAACTCATTCCTATCATTCGTGACCACCGTCATGCCACCCTTCTTGGGCATGACGTGCACATGACTAACCCAAACAGAATCCGAGATCGGATATATCAACCCAGCATCAAGCAACTTAATGACCTCGGACTTAACAACTTCTTGCATGTTCGGGTTCAGACGCCTCTGGTGCTGCGCACAAGGCTTATAGACATCTTCCATCAAGATTTTATGAGTACAGAATGAGGGATTAATCCCCTTGATGTCCATGATCTTCCAGGCGATCGCCTTCTTATGAAGTTTAAGCACACGAAGCAACTCGCTCTTTTCAACTGCAGATAGAGAAGATGAAATGATAACAGGCAGACGACCCTCCTCGTCGAGAAAAGCATACTCCAGATGCGGTGGGAGCTCCTTCAGCTCCAAAGACGGTGGATCTTCAACAGACGGCTTCGACTTATCACTCTCCTCACGCTCAATCTCTACGAAACGCCCCGGGCTCTGGGAACTATCATCACCGATCTGATAGATCGGCTGCTCATCTCTATGGCCCTCCTTCATAATGCCATCTAAGTCTCCATACAACAGATGTGTGCCCGAAACATTCCCCTCTATCGTGCCTCGAAAGTGAGAACTGACACACTGGTCTACTATATCAAGATAGTATAGTGTGTCATCCTGACTCTCGGGATGCCGCATCGACCTCTGAACATCAAAAGTCACATGCTCATCATTCACCCAGAGTGTGATTTGGCCCGCAGCTACGTCAACAATCGTCCTAGCCGTGTTAAGGAAAGGACGTCCGAGGATCAGAGGCACTTTAGAGTCCTCATCCATATCAAGGATGACAAAATCCACCGGGAATACAAATTTGTCAATTTTGACAAGCATATTCTCAACAAATCCCCGAGGATATTTGATCGAACGATCAGCAAAACGAATACTCATCCTGGTGGATGAAGGCTCACCCAGATCCAGCTTCTCAAAAACCTTATAAGGCATAAGGTTAATGATCGCACCAAAGTCTGCCAGTGCATTGCTGACAGGCATGTTCCCTATCAGACAAGGGATGGTGAAACTACCTTGATCTCCCATCTTCATGGGCAGTCTATTCTTTAGAATCGCAGAGCAGTTCTCGTTCAAGAGTACACAGGACAGGTCCTCAAGTTTTTGCTTATTGGTGAGGATGTCCTTCAGGAATTTGGCATACTTAGGCATCTGGGCCAAGGCCTCTACAAACGGGATGTTTATATGTAGTTGTTTGAACAGCTTGAGAAATTTCCCGTATTACGCCTCGTCTTTTTGTTTCCTAAGTCTGCCAGGGTATGGAACAGGAGGAGTGTAGTCAGTGACTGGCTTCGGCAACTGTGCTGTACTTGCTGGGACTCGCCTAGCGTGCACCTCATCCGAAGACTCAGTCTGGACCGTCTCAGTGATCGGTGGTGAGCCCGATGTGTCAGGTCCCGTGGTTTTACCACTCCTCGTCATGATGGCATTTACATGCCCCCTCGGATTAGGCTCAGTGTTGCCCGGGAGATTGCCCTGCTGTCTCTCGGACATCATCTTCGCCATCTGGCCTACCTAGTTTTCAATGGCCTGCATGGATGCCTTTTGGCCCCTCATCTCTCCCTCATAATTGGAGAAGCACTCCTCGTGTTGCTGGTAGCGCTGCTCGGCAATTTGGTTGGAATTTGTGGTGTTAGTGAGGAGTTGAGACATCATTTCCTCTAACCTAGACCTAGCGCCCTGGGCGTGCTGCTGGGAACTGCCCCCAGCGCCTTGGTTCTGGTACTGGTTCGGTCTGGGTTGGTAAGATTGGCCATGAGATTGGTAAGGCTGTTGTTGTTGGGACTGCTGAGATTGGTGAGATTGGTGTGGTGCGGAGGCTCTTTGCTGAAATCCGAGAGGGTTCTGGTTCGAAGTACCAGATCTCCACCCGAAGTTTGGGTGGTTCCTCCATCCCGGATTGTAAGTATTACTGTAGGGGTTATTTTGGGGTCTCGACTGATTACCCATGTAAGCCACATCCTCGTGGCCAGTATAATAACCCCCTGAGCACACGAGCCAGGCTCGTGAGACACCCCGCACTGATCACACAAACTTTGGGCCTGGGCTACACTTTGTTGAGATCTGTCAAATCTCGTGCCCAGCGCCTCTATATGTGCAGAAATGGCTGTGTAGTTATCCACGGCATGTACACCCGATCGGGCAGATGAAGACCTTGATCGGTCACTCTTCCGAGACTTAGACTTTTGGGATGCCTTTTCAATAATGGCCCATGCTTCATTGGGGGACTTTGTTCCGATGTCTCCCCCAGCATATACATCAAGGCGTTCCTGTGAGTCATACTCGAGCCCCTGATAGAACATTTGCACCAGATGTCTTTTTGAGATATCATGGTGCGGGACGCTCAAGAGTAGGCCTTTAAATCTCTCCCATGCGGTGTATAATGATTCCTCATCATCTTGACGAAACGTCATGATGCGATTCCTCAATTTCTGTGTCTTTTCAGGAGGAAAGTATTGCTGCATGAATTGTTGGGACAACTCTGCCCAGGTCATGATCGACCCTACGGGTTGTGACAGAAGCCAAGTCCGGGCTTTGTCCCGCAGCGAGAATGGGAAGAGTCTCAGACGGATAGCATCATCGGAGATGACCGTCATCTTAAAGGTGGCTAAAACCTCTAAGAATGCAGCAATATGTCGGCTCGGATCCTCATGCTCCAGTCCACCGAATTGCACCGAGTTTTGTATCATTTTCACGATACTGGATTTGATCTCGAAATGGTCAGCCAAAATAGCCGGCCGGACAATACTCGGTGCCAGTCCATCTCCTCCTAGACGACCACTATCATTCAGCGGAATGTCGTCGTCCGCCATGATAATGTCACTGTGGGCTTCCGACCCCTCGTCGTCAGCCAGATTGCGCCTCGCCTCGTCGATTGGGATCTCAACTATAGGAGCAGAAATAGAAATATCAGAAACAAGACGCAACTTATGAAGTCTAATCCTCTCGCTTCTCCTCAGGCGCCTTCGCTCCTCGTCAGAAAGATCACCAGAAGACCCGGGGTTCGCGGACATCAACCAGCATGTAAGAATGATACAGTTGCAACAGGCGAATATACGACAAACCCAGAAAGGCGATAAAAGACAGAAAAATAAATAAATGAAATAAAGAATCAATAAATTCATGCGAAAATAACGGAAAGCTATATATTCAAGAAAATCAAATATAAACTAATAGAATCAATAAAATGAACAGAAATAGGCAGACTAAGCCTAAAACTATACAAAGAATGAAATTAATAATTAGTCCAAGTACGAACAAATAAATCTAATTAATCAAATAACGAATAAATCAAATTCATAGACGAACCAATTAATCCAATATTCAATAAATTAAATCTATCAACATCCTAATGAACGAGAAATCAAATCAAACAATCCTATAAGCAGATAAATGAACGAATCTATATGCAAACCTATAAACCAATCTAAAATCAATCCAAAATATCTACAGACAGATAAATTTAATAAAAATTCAAATAATCATATATGCAAATAAATAAATGAAATAACGAATAAAAGAAGTATAAACAAGTATTCACAAGCATGTACACTGGTAAAAAGTTGACTCGGTTCGTTCCTAATGCTCATCGCGTCCCCGGCAACGGCGCCAAAAACTTGACATGTGCGAATATACACATAATTTTACAATGAAATAACACACGTTTTGCTTTAATATTTATAAAAATGGTTTAGACCTTAATATTAAAACATATACAATAGGGCAAGTGTACCCTGTCATATATGTAGTAATGTGTAGATAAGAACCAGATATCGATCCATGGACGCGCGCGGAGCAATGGTACTGAAACTCTATCCCCGATTTACCAGTAGAAAAAGATAGTTTGAGTTTGTTGTTTTAACTAACTTAATTCTAAAACATGTAAATAACTTAACTACGACTCCAAATAGACAATATAACTATAGAAACTATAATACGCCAATCCTAGCATGTCATCTACATCTAATAAGAAATAACGGCGTGATCAACATTCCCATTTTCTGACAGTTAGTGTCCCTTTCGGGCATCCTAACATGACAACTATATGGAAAGCTAACACGAATACACATGTTAACCACCTCAAGTTGTTTATTAGCGAGCAGCTGATATGAACTCATGTGAATCTTCTAAAGATAAGTTAGTCATCCGTTAAGAGTTTTCTAACCTCACTAATCAAGGAAAGCAATACCGAATACACAATACAACCACCGAAACTAGCATAAAGTAGAGCATTTCACAACCTATTCCATTTTACCAACTTTGAACACAAATCTACTAAGATCGCTATTTCTACCAAAATAACTAGCAAAGATCATTAACCGTGTCAAAGATCAGTAACGACACCATTAAGCTTTCAAAACCCTTTTACGTGCTGGTAAGCATTTCTAATCATTATCCGACTGACTTTAACCAAACCAATACCCGGTTACAGTTTCATGGTGTAAACTTTTTAACAAGTTAACTAGTCTACTACCGGACGAATAAACGAACGGTTTTTCAACATGTATCCGCCTAACACATTCGATAAGCATCAAAGTCATTCAAACATAACTACAAATCCATTAACAATGAAACAAGGTTGCACTATGATCATCAAGATTCAGACATGAAAAATGCCAAATTTATACAAAACATGATTACATACTAGCGATTGTTTTAACTACTAACTATTACTAATGTTCTTACCTGTAGGCGTACGATTAACTAAAACAACATCAAAATAGCATACAAAATCAGATTTGGATCTAAAAAGGCTTAAAGGATCAAACCATAAGAATGCTAAAGAGATGGATTGGATGATGAAAGATGGATCGGATGGATTCCCGAGCTCGTTTCGCGCCTATGCAGCATTTCGTTAGCCCAGAAAATCGCCTCTCCAAAACCCAATAAATGTTACAGTGGGTCTGCTCTGTATTTAAGCAGATTTCGAAGGCGTGCACGGTCGTGCATTTGCCCGTGCATTTAGACTTTGTGAGTTAACGTGCAAGTGGGCAAGTGGCTGGCTCATTCCTGAAAATATCTAGATATCGTGCACGGCAGTGCGCTTGCGGCGCACGGCCGTGCGGGTCTGCTGATTGCCGAGCACTTCGTGTGCACTGCTTGGTGCACCTGGCCGTGCCACCAATGCTTCCGAGCACAACGATTTGACTCGCACGAGGGTGCGGGTTTTTGGCACCCCCGTGCACAACTTCCAAACTTGGTCATTTTTGTAGAAGTCGTCCGTCTTGTCCGTTTTTCGCCCGGTTTCTTTGACTTTGTTCGTGGTACGTCGTTTAAGACCTGCAATAAACTTATGAAGTGGTTAAGTACCGAATTCGTGCAATTATGGTCGAAAACGCGTAATTTGGGAGTTTAATGGAGGATTTAAATATGTATATTTTAACGTATATCAGTGACACTTGTGGATATAAGTGTCATGCGTGCAAACATATCTTACGCGTAGAAGCACTTAGTCGTATGAGATGGACTATAAATTCAATAGTTAACCTTTCATTTTCATTATTCTCATACGCCTGCACCATAAAACCTCTCATAGCCCTCTCATTTGACCATTGTTTGACTTTACAATCTAGTGCCCCCTGTATTTTTCATTCATATCATCATCTTCAGAATCATAAGGTGAATGTTTTAAGCTAACAATCATTCGTTTTCACCTGGCTAATCTCTTGTTTTGATCAATTATATGTTCATCTTCAAAACCGAACAAAAACCTTTCAATAAACCATCTAAATATTTAAGTTAATAAAAAATGGTTTAAAGGCTTTGTTAATCAGTCGTATTAGGTCTTATCTACCAAGAATGGAATCATGAATCTGTCAAAACAACATTTTAGAAAAATTGTAAAGCCATACGTGTATAAGTTCATACGCGTGACTAGAATCACACCCATGAAGCTCATACGTGTACATTCTCACACGTATGAAACACTTCATATGCCTGCACATCAAAATGTTAGTGATTTTGTCAATCTGGTCATTTTTAAGCCATTTTCGATTTTCTTATGTTGTGTGTATGAGCATGTGCAGATATGGAGTTTATTATGGGACTCAAACACAACGCAGTCGCGCATCTGGACCCGAATTCAAGGAATGCGGTGGATTATGCAAATGTTATCAACTTCTTCCGGTGTTTAAGAATCTTCTATGCCATTTCCACTGACTGCACTCTGTATTTGAGCCATCAGAAGCAGTCGTGAGAAACGGCGGTGTTGGATTGCGATCGTAGTTCAATAGCGCTCATTGGAAGATTAAACCGACGTGAAGTGGTGGTATCTAAACAACACATTCGGGAAGCTTTGCATTTTGATGACCAAGATGACTATCCAATCAGGTTTCCGAAATATTTGGTGAGAGGATTCTTCAAAAGACTCAAGTATGCTGAGAACATTAAAGAATCCATGTTGTTGAGGTCAGATTTATGTCGTCAGTACAAATACTTTATGCATATCCTGATTCACTGTATCAGCACCAGAATCAACCACTTTGATGCGGCCAGGGAGACAATATGTTCAGCAATGATGGCCCTGATTTTAAAAAAAACCGTTCAACTTCTTGGGTATAATCTCCCACTATCTGAAACTGATATGCAGACGCTGAACAAGAACCAAATCCACTTTCAAGATCAAGACGCAGATCAAGTCGTTCGGTTTCAGAAGATGGTCAGATACTGTGCTAGCAAGAAGATTCATTCGGGATGTGACTGGTCCAAGTTCCAGATCATAGAAGCCTAAAGAAGTTTCCGATTGGAGACTGTGTTTTTGGTGGTTGTCTTTTAGGTTGTTTTTGTAACTATCTAGCTATGTCCAAGGGGGAGTCTGTAAGTACACCCTTCGGATATGTCCCTAGTGTAGATATCGGGTTAGGATCATGTTATGCTCATTGTATAGTCGTTTGGGTTGCATTGTATAGGTTTAAAGGTATTTTTGGGATTTTAGAAGAATCCAAGCGTTTGAATACTTCATACGCCTTAGTATGCCATGCGTATGAGCTTATGGTTAGGCGTATGAAAGCTCCCCCTATAAATACCCCATGCCTTAGTCATTTTTGTAACTTTTGCCATTTCTAACAAGTGCAACCCATTTTGTGCGTGTTTTTGTGTGTGTGCTCTCATATTATTATCATATTCATTAACACACACATATAACAACTAACTGGATTGTTGATTCCGCCTTCAATCTGTTACGCGTGTGATACTAATATCTTGTCCGAATCTGATCCTACACACATTGGTTGGGATGATCCAAAACAGTAATGGTTGGATAATGATAGTTGATTAGATAAATGCATGAGAGGTTTTTATTTTTATCTAGTTAGTTATCATAGGTGGTTTCAAACTAAGACTGAGTCATGGTATATAATCCTAATCAAGCTAATGATCTAGGGTTACACTTAAGAGTATTGATTGAGTTTTTTTTTTTTTTGAGTTATTTTTCCTCCCTAAATGACATTGGAGGGTTTTACCAAACTTTGATTCATGTGAATTTGTTCTTGTGACTTTGGACAAATTATATTCATTGGAGGGATCTAACATCCATCCCACATCGGTTATGTAAGGGAGAACATAACTCCTTATAAAGGATTGGCCACCCTCACTATCATGACGCGTTTTAAATATGTGAACTGTGGCAAAGCGGACAATATCATAGTACGGGTTACGTTAGGCTGTTAAAGCTAAGAAAGTGATGAGTTTTGAGTGTTAACCTTACTTTAGAACCTTTATGCATGCAAACCTAATAATTTATGATTGACGAAACTTGATTGTTATTATGAGATTAGAGATTGATTAATAATATGTGTTTAATATTAAATGGTTATTAATTGATGTTCATTCAAAGTTGATCCCAAGGTGAAGATGACACCAATCCAAAGGAGTTCTAATGATTGGTTACAGTGACACATGCGACAATCTTGTAGAGTCGCATGTGTGCACATGCGAATATACACGACACTATGTGACACTCCTACAGTCGCATGGTGATAGTTTTGCCATGTCGTAATAGAAGTTCATCAAGTGTACCTTCAACACTATGCGATGGTATCTCATGCACACTGTCCTGTGCTACTATGTGACACTCTGTCAAGCATGGTGTCATTCGACCATGCGTGAGTCTGTAGTATCAAGTTAACAAAGTGATGAGTTTTGCGTGATAACATGTATTCTGGAACATTAAATACGACCAAGTGTGTTCTAGATGCCTATTTTATCGTTTTAAACCTTTTGGGATGATATGCATGCAAAGCTAATAATTTACGAATGACAGAATTTAATTGTTATTATGTGATTATTGATTGATTGGTGATATGTGTTTAATTCTAATGATTATTAATTTATGTTCACTAAAAGTTGAAAAGATTGATTGATAGATAATTGATGAATCGACTATTGATGTATTGACATAAACTTGTGAACGCGACGGCGTAACGGGTTATGAAGTCTTATAACGATTTAAGCCTACTTGGTGAGTCCTGATAGTTGGTGAAGATGATTACATTACTATGTGGTACATTGAGGCATTATGATGAAATTATTTAGTTTCTATAAAATATTACTTCCATGTTTTATTATAATTACAACTTGTTCAGCGCAGCTGACTTTTAACATGCATGTCAGGTAAGAAGAAGATTGAGACTTTATAGGAAATCACAACATAGATCAGAAGGCTGACCAACTCAATAAAACGGTCTTCCTAGCGACCTTAATTGACTTTGATGTTATTTGATGTTTTGTTTTAGCAATTTGGTGTTTTGATTAAATGTGTCTTTGACGTTTCCGCTGCTTATTGTCCTAAATTCGATTTAAAAACTATTTTTTAATACGATATGCCCACTAGTGAGGCTTTCGGGTTCGGCGCGTTACAAAGTGTTATGGTTACATGACAAGTGACATACCTTTTGATGGAAGGTTGCATCGTTTTACCCCAATCATTGTGGTGATGTGCCCCATATTAAAGAAAAACATTTGGTGTTTTCAGAATATCGAACTGATACGCAATTTCACAGATAAGAACATCTAGTTCTTGGAAATATACTTTCTGTCTTATCAAATTATTGATTTTGTGTGCCTATGAAATATTTTAATACCAAAATGAAATTACTCGGCTAAAACAAATAGGGGTGTGCAACGATTCATAACCGGACCAAACCCATTCAGAATCGTTAAATAATAAATATAAGAACCATAACCGGACCATATAAAATCCTACTGGTTCGGTTAAGGCCCGGTTGCAAACTAGGTTAAACGGTTCTTGCCGAAACCAGTTGCCAATTAAATCCTTAAATTAACAATTAAATAAAAAAAACTTTAGTGAAATTAAGTTATGGTGTCGTAGTTATATTAAGGACCTATCAAACGGTTTGAGAAGTGCATGGTACCAAACGTATATATACAATAAATGATAATTTTGAAACAATGAATAATATGTATCGTGCATTACTATTATCACATGTTACATTATATCATTGCCCGACACACATTACGAGTCAACCCTTGCACCTCATAAATGATTTTGTAAGCGTTGGTTCTCTGTTTAAGTTATTTTATTTCCCTTTATCATACACTAAGTGTTCGTTTCATGGATTGCAAAGGAATTGGAATTCGCGCGAGAACCATAATTTGATTTGGAATTTTGATGTGTTCGTTTCATAAAATAGATTGAAATCTCGATGCAATTGAAATGTGAATTCCCTTTCATATGTTGTTGTTCAATTACAATTCATTCTTCTATAGTAACGAACAAGATAAGAAGTCGAATACACATTCCAATTCCATCCGAATTCCATTCCATTCCCGTGAAATGAACGCTATATATAAGAATACGGTTTAAATCGACGGTTCAGTTTCGATTTCCCAGTTCTGACGGTTCAGAACCGTAAACTGTTCAACCCAACAAAATCTATCCGGGTGATTTATATATGAAATACGAAAACCTAGAAGTCTGGGTCACACTTTGATCTTTAAAACTTTAAGGTGCTAAGCGCCAACCATGCATTTTGGCCTAATTCTTTTTCATTTTTTTTTTTTTTTGAACATTAACTTTCATTCAAAAAACATGACAAGACCTCAAAGAGAGGAATATCGCACAACCAAACAATTACAAGTTTACAACATATATAAGTAACGGGGAGATACACCAATCCTTTCAGAGAGTGTAATTAAACTTAGGGTAGTATTGTCTTTTTACCTTAGGGACGAATTTGACATTTAAAATTCAACCTTACCTCATGGACGAATTTGGCATTTAACTCTTAATTTAAAATAATTTTTAATTAAATAATTTATTATGAATTTATGCAGGTGGTACGAAGAAGCGGCAAGGTTGTACGAACACTATCGATTCTCCTTTGTTTCTCCTCTACTAACTTCTTCTGTGTATCACTAAACCATACACACACGCATAAAAAACAACTTGAACATCTTGTATGTAATTAATGGACAAACAGAATAGAATGCATACATCACTGATAGTGCTATCTTTCCTTCTAACACTACCAGTTTTGCACGCAGCACGTATAGATCTCAATTTATCCCCAGCCTTCATAACCTCAGTTTCCTGGAATTCCCACACATCCGATAGCTGCTACAACTCACTGCCATGGGTTTCATGAACCTGCTCAAGATTTTATCAACATAAGTCAAGTTAATGGCCCATGTCACCTAAGAACCTAAATGGTTTGAATAACGCACTAGCAAAAAAACACCATGATTCAGGTGAGGATGAAAATAAGAACGTTGATGTTAACTACTTAAAAGCTTGTTCATGGAATAAATTACTGACCTCTAAGTTAACCGTCCGGGTTTTGGACCTCAATGAGTGAATGGCAGATGAGAGCTCTAGTTGCATTTGCTGGAGACGAGATATGATCTTATCAGGGTTTAAATCCTTACTATTATGTTTTTGTCTCTCTTGGAGTTGTGAATCAATCTTAGCAGCTGCATGTGATATGAACAAATTAATTAGTGGATATGGGAGGGCGTTTTGGTGAAGACAGATGCATTAATTCATTAAGACACTCAAAATCACAAAAGAAAGAACATTGAAAAAAGATTTTATGGAATTATGCCACTTTTGTGTGCCATATCTTTCTACGGTCTAGACCGAACCAAGCAACCAACAAACTCTATGTTCTAGATTGCATGTGCATAAATTGAAATACTTTTAAATAATAAACATAAACCATAACACTGTAACCAAATACACAACATTCACATCAAATTCATAATAAATTATTGAGTTAAATGCTAAATTCGTCCCTGAGGTAAGGTTGAATTTTAAATGCCAAATTCGTCCCTGGGGTAAAAAGACAATACTACCACTGACATTAACGAGCTTTTTTAACTGGGTTAGTGAAAAGGACGAATTTGGCAAAAAAATCCAAACCTCAGGGAAGGAATTGCAAAAAAAAAAAAACTTTTGTACTGGAGTGGCAAACTGGCCCAAACCTCAGGGACGAAATTGGCATTTAACTCTTTTTTTTTTTTTTTGAACATTAACTTTCATTCAAAAAACATGACAAGACCTCAAAGAGAGGAATATCGCACAACCAAACAATTACAAGTTTACAACATATATAAGTAACAGGGAGATACACCAATCCTTTCAGAGAATGTCTTTAAACTTAGACCTATGTTTAAACCAAAAGAAAGATAACAATTTGACGTTTGCCACCACTTCATTAACTTTAGCTTCTTTTTCTTTAAAGTTCTTCTCATTTCTACCTTTCCCAATAACCCAATATGAAACAATGGTGATGCTATATGAGCGTATTTGGAACAAAAGAAAACTAACACTTTGAAATCCGAAAATAAATCTATTTATATATATAAAATAAACGTATATGCTAAAGTGGCGTGCAATGGAGGTCTCAACCTTCCCTTGAGAGTGTCACGTGGCATCATAATGGAGAGTTTTTGGTGTTTTTGAATTGTTTCCTTTTTTTAATTAAATTGAGTTATTTTAGGAAAAAAGAATTTAAAAATAAATTTAAAATTTTCTCTCTCATATTTCCTCCCATAATTTTTAAACGTTTATATCTTTTATATACGGGATTTTTTTAAAGAAAAAAATTACACCAAATTAACGAGCGTTTTATTATCTTTCCAACGAGTATCATAGTGCTATATAAAAAACGGAGAAAAAATTGACTATTTTTGTGAGGTTTCGTTCATACAGGAAAAAAACACACAAAGTGTTCATGTTATCACGTAAAATTAGATTTTGTGGGGAATATGAGTTATTACTGATTAGAATACTATGAACATGCAATGATTGAGAGATTTTGTGGTTAGTTAACATGAGCTATTTGCAATAGGTTATCATGTAAAATTAGATTTTTCAACCTCGGGACCCTCCCGGGGTAATCAGCTAGTAATTGTATATATGCATATATTGAGCCAAATCCAATAGAGTGGCATGTATAAACCTATAAATATAAATGTAATTAGTTTATACCCCGGGAGCGTCCCGGGTTGAGAAATCTAAGTAAAGTAAATAAAATTAGAAGTATCTAAACTATAAAAATGGCATCTGCCAATATATGATTAATAAATATTATTATTATTATTATTTTAAACAAATCTCTGCCATAAATTATTATATTTTAATATAAAAAAGGGTAATTGGGTCGGGCATCACCTAATCCCAGGCCCGACCCAAACCCACAATTTTTTTTAAACTAATTCCAAACCTGACATAATACCTGTCGGATTACAAAAAATAGTCCTTTTTTTCTCCGTTTTTTATATAGCACTATGGTACTCGTTAGAAAGATAATAAAACGCTCGTTAATTTGGTGTAATTTTTTTTAAAAAAAAATCTCGTATATAAAAGATATTAACATTTAAAAGTTATGAAATGAAACATGAGAGAAAAAATAATAAAGTTTTAATATTTACATTTAGTAGATTAGGTATTTAATAGATTATGTTAAATCATATTTAAACCATATTTATTCATTTTTTTAATTGGTCTAGAGTTGCCACATCACATCCTATGTGGCATCTCTCAAAAGAGAGATTTCATAATATTATGACATATCATTAAAAATGCTTTGGTTTATTATAGATATATAGATATAGATATAGATATAGATTAATGTGTATACATATCTATAACTTATAATAAAAGAATTGAAAATTGATGAGTTGTCATTCAATGAAGGCCTAAGAAAGCCATTTTAATGACATGGCATTCAAGGAGACATTCTCCTCTTTGAGTGTGCCATGTATCATGCCATGTGACAAATAAAATAAATAAATAATAATATAAAACCTAATCTACTAAATTTAAATTGAGTTATTTTAGGAAAAAAGAATTTAAAAACAAATTTAAATTTTTCTCTCTTATGTTTCCTCCCATAATTTTTAAACATTAATATCTTTTATATACGAGATTTTTTAAAGAAAAAAAATTACACCAAATTAACGAGTGTTTTATTATCTTTCCAACGAGTACCATAGTGCTATATAAAAAACGATGAAAAAAAACGACTATTTTTTTGTGGGGTTTTGTTCATACAGGAAAAAAAACACAAAGAGTTCAGGTTATTTATTAATATAGTGCTATATAAAAAACGGAGAAAAAAACGACTATTTTTTGTGGGGTTTCGTTCATACAAGAAAAAAAAACACAAAGAGTTCAGATTTTATTCATTAATAATGTTTTTTTTCTTTTAAACCAAGTTCTTATCTACGATGTTGAAATTCAGCCCAATCACCATGCTTTCATTGGAATTTTACTCTTTTAAAGATGCATAGGTATACTTTCATCAAGAGAAGCTAGGAGAAAGAATCGCGCAACACTGCAACACATGATGTCACCTTATAGCAAGGTTATTTTTTTATTTATTTAATTACAAGAGTAATAATTATTACTATTAGTATTAGTATTATTAGGATTTATAATTTTTGAACCCCGAGACGCTTTGGGGATAAAAGCTAGTAAAGTCATATAAAGCTTGTATTAATTAATGTATATTCGTGTCCTTCAAAGTGGATCAAGAATTCTTGGATATGGTGATGATGCTGGAATAGATCAATTTGATTTGCATATGAACTCATATTCTTCAAAGGAATTAAGAATAAGATATCTTTCGATATGATTCTCTAACATTTAGCCGCTTTCCTTTTCACTTGATTAGTTAATTTGATTAACTTTATAATTGAGATATCATAGAACTGATTTTGGTCAACTTCAACAACTAAAATATTGATATTTCTTGGATACGATTTGGACCTGGGGGCTAGTGTGACTTTAACTAGTTTATGATGTAAAATGAATTGAATATTGTATGGCAAGAATATTTATTTTATATTTATATATCTCACACCTTCAAATTTCTATTTGAGGAGTTTTACCGCGAGGCGCATAACAAATTAGGATCCAAGTCAACTGTTACAATAAACAACACTATATGAAATACGTAACTCAAAACATAGTTCTCATAATTTATAAAACTGTAGCGGAAGCATTTAATCAGTACAAAACCATATACCAACGTGTTCAAAACATTTATTTCAAAATATGATACTTTTCACACCCTCAAATTTCCACTGCGGGGTTTATACCACGAGGCGCGTGACATACCAGGATCCCATAGCCATAAGTCACAGGAACGAACTCTAAATGCCCAAACCATTTAGTTCGTTTTCAAAAACCAAGTTTAGTTAAGCTGCGGAAGCGTAAACCAAATTTAAACCTTTTAAAACCATGCGCAAAACAACGCACCCAAATTAAAACCATACGAAAGCATAATATATAATTTATGTGTATGCCCGAGAGCCCAAATGCAGTGAAGTGTACAGTGCTTTCTAATCCTGGCACCGGAAGCTAACTACCTGCAAAAGCATGTAAATCGTGGGTCAACAAACAATGTTGGTGAGTTCACTGAGTAAAGTAGGTGAGTAAGTAAAAGCGTAGGTTTCCCAAACCATGTAACCAAATGAAAACGTCGGTCTCCCAGACCACATAACAGTACGTAAGAACGTCGGCCTCCATGGCCACAAGTAAATAGCTAATTCATATGCCAGGGGTAGCTAGCCCACTCATGATAACTAAAACCGGCGAATACCGAACTACTAATGAACAAGTTCCCATAACCGGGATAAGGATGCCTTGCATCATTGTCCATCGACAATGATTATGTTTGAAGCTAATAGTTCACATCCGTGCTCCCAGCACGATGTGAGGTTTGTTAGACCTAATAGCGCTATCAACTAATTAACCCGCTTGCCCAACCGGCAATTGATTCGGTATTTTGAAGGACTTAAAAGATGTGTTTGGTTTAGTTCATCAAGGACATATATATGAACTAGTAAAAATAGATTCACCACGTGAACCATTCACCCCAAAACCCGGGATGTGTAAAAGTAGTCCTAACCCGGACTAGAAACGTTACGTAAGTTGTCTCAACCCGAGACGCATGCTTTTGAGAAAGAGTAGTGGAACTCACCTTAGGTCGCAAGTGAAAATCCAAATTCCACGAATAGTAAAGTGCTACCGACTCCCTATTACAAATGTCACTAGGTGAGTATACGTGCGTAACCAACACACCATGTAACTCGTTTATCCAAGACTTTTAAAAGTTCAAAACCGTGTGGTGACACCTAATGACTCTACATGCTCAAGTATGTCCTACGTATCCCGTTGGTGATCATAGCAATTATTATCAGTTTAATGCATCAAATACATCTCATACAAGTTCCACACAAGTACATGTCAATTACACACCACATAGAACTCCAAATAATCACTTAAAGACCCCGTACACAATCTGTGTTTTTAGGACAGATTGTGCGCTGTGGAAAACAATTTATTTAAAATACTTAACGAATGAATTAGAGTCCAAAATTTTTACTGAATTTTATTTGGGATTCCCTCGACAATACTAATTTTTGTTTTGTCTTAGTTCCAAACACAAAAATTATAAAAATTCGTACAACACAGCAGTGTTCAGAAAATTTCCTCAACAGGTCAGTTTAGTAGGAAAATTCTTAAAAATTGTGTATTCATCCAAACGAGATGAATCCACTTGGAAAAGCTCTATTTTTCCAGTATTGACCTACTGTAAAAATTTCATAACCTAACTCCTTGTAAATCTCAAGTTATGACCATTTAAAGTTAGCCCAATTTACAAATCCGAAAATCTGATATGACCCCTAATCAATTAAAATTCCAAAAACGACTCAAACGATGTCCAAATTCGATGGTTTTGCCCATTATGAAAAGCTAAGACCTTGTACATTACAATCATGCAAAGAATCGATCAAACCAATTATTTTCAAGCCACGAAACAGACCCTACAAGTCGACATTCAGAATCTGTCCAGATTCTAATCATGCAATATTATCAATTATATCAAACCCTAGTTGCATATTATCAATCAATAACACATAATAATCATCATACAACTTTAGTAAGAACCACATCTGATCAAAACCCTAATTATACATCACAACCATCATTATTCACAAACCCTAGAAGTCTAAAACATCAAGAACATGCATAATCATGCAAAACATATAACATTCATTATGTAACAATGTGGTTGACCCTTTTAATCTTTGTAATCATCATGTTTTAACTTTTATAAAATACTTTCAGACCTGGACAAACTTGTTATATGATTTTTATAGTAAAAACATAAGGTAAAAGCGTAAGAAATCATAAGTTATACCCTTAGCTCTTCAAATCAATCAATCGCGCGCCTTGGAGCCTCCCAATTGATGATCTTGAGCCTTAGCAGGAGTTTTTGGAGTGAAATATTCGTGTGGGGCAGTAAGGGGGCGATTAGGGTTGAGTATGGGGGTTGCATGGGGGTTTAGGATGCTTAAATATGAGTTTGAGGCGGTTTAGACCCGTCAGGGATGTTCGAGCGGCCGCTCGGAGCCTGTGAGCGGCCGCTCACAGGTCCGAGGCGCGCGCTTTTGCTTCGTTTCGCCTCCCGACGCGTTATCCATCGACGTTTTCGTTATTTCGGACCGTAACAAGTGTAACCCCATGCGTTAAGACCCTAATCAACCTCATGCTCCACTTTTAATGATTTTTATTAACGTGTTCGGTTTAGGTTCACATAATCACGTATGGTTTTCACATAAGTTTATTATTCACCAACGTTCGGGATACAGGACTCATGTGTGTGTTTTAAACAATACTTATCCTATTTAACACATATGTTAATAACCTCTAACATGTGTTAGGCCTACTTAACTACCCCTAGTTAAGTATCTAGCCATGTATGAACATGTAAGTTAACTAGAGTTCAGTAAAAGTATTTAACCTGAAAATGCGGGGTGTCACAATACTAAGCCTAGACGCCAATGCAGACTCGTGCGCCTAGTCCGTTTGTGCTACCTTAGCGACCTAAGAAAAACATGCCAAAACGACGTCAACATATAATGCTGGTGAGTTCACAGGTTTGTTTACCAAAGTGTTACAAAATGTTACCAAGTCCCAACTTGTCCATACTATATCAATGTTACCAAAGTACGCTAGCTAGGCGTGTGTTTTGTTACTACTACGATTGGAAAACCATTACTAGACTGTTACCAGTATTCAACCCGAGTGTTCAGCAATGTTTAGCAAGTTCGAGACAATATGCACCCACCCGGCCCTCCAAGCCGTCGAGTGGGGCCTGTCAAACCCAATAGATCTATCCACATTTCCCTCGTTGTGCATCCCTGCACATTCATGGTTTCCCCGGGGACTTTCAAAGATCGTATAGCAACACAAAGTTAAATCATAGTATGACATATGTTACCAAAATAAGTTTAGCGCATGTTTTCTCCCCTAAAAGTAAAAGCAGTAAAAGTGGGGTCGTGAACTCACCTTAGGTCGTGTTCTTCAATAATATAAGAAAGCCAAGCCCTTGATAATCCCAACTACCGGAGATCTATTGTGACAACCTGCACCCTTTACTTTTCATAAATGTGCATAATTGGTTCCTCAACTATTTTAAAATTTTCATTTTTAACACTCGTATTTTAATAGGACCAAAATTCACAATTTAATAAAACTTATAATTTTTATAAGTAAAAGTATGCACGTATGTTTCAAACCTTGATACTCAAAGCCCTTAATTTTCGGTCCTAAAACAACTTAGAAACAGAAGAAAACAAGTCTAGAACTTAAAATTGATTAAATTAGAAAAATTATTTTTTTTGCCCTCGCGGTCCGCTGAGACAGTCAAAATCCTAGTCAAAGTCTTAGTCAAAATCCTAGTCAAAGTCCTAGTCAAACAGTCAATTCATCTTAAAACCTTACTTTATTGTGTTGACCAATTTTAAAGCCTAATTGAATCCAAAACTAGCATAAAAACCCACCTATGACCCATTACACTTTGTACCTCTAAATCGATTGTTTCAAATCGATTAAACTCTCCCTCATACTTTTCTTCTATAGTATATTACTTCTACATTTGAAGCTTTGATTATAAGCTCTCGTAATTGGCGAATTGGAAGCTGTATATTTTTCTTATTCGGTTTCTTTTCTTCTAAATTGGACTAGTTTCGTTGTTGAGTCTTTGGATTGCTCGCATTTTCACGCTCGCTTAGTCATCTAGTTATTTGGAGAAAGTGAGTATTTCCTATCCCCTTTTTGCTTTTATTCATTTTTAGGGTGTTACATGTACACTTATACAAATTACAAATACAAGTTCACATTTTTACAATACAATTCTAGTACTATATGCATTTGCTTACAAACGTGCTTTATGCTTAGACATTACATATAGAATACATTTGTACTTAGTGAAATCATTAACATTGTACAAGCCGACCTTAACATTGGATAGCGCTATTGGATTGACAACCCGCCTTGGTTGATTCTCCCCCTTTTTCATCGGAGAATCCGTGGTCATTGTTAAGTTATTATCCCATTTATTTGGATAAGTACACCGCCGTTCATTTAGTATATTATACAGTCACAGGATTGATTTTGCTCATTTATATGATACATAGTTTACATAAATGCACTGTAGCTTTGCACTTGAATTGTATAACATTTTCCAATTTACTATATGTATTAAATCTAGGAATGCTCACCAACATTTCTTATGTTGACAAAACTTATTTTGTACATGTTTCAGGTGCAGTTTGATTTTAGTACTATAGCATCGGATTTTAGTGCTTGCTTTTAATAATTTATTTCAAATTTCCTGTTTTGTTCAGACTTTTGTATTTTTTCCCATTTCATCCATGTAAGAAAATTTAAATTATTCAATAATATATTTACATTTTAGTACCATGTGCTTTTGAACAATCGTCACTACGTGACACCTCGATGATTCCGCCATCGGTTGGGGTGTTACATCTATCAAAATGTTCACATAAGTGTTCCGACTAATAACCATAATGTTATCTAGTCCCCGATTGTCCAGATTGTGACCAAGTATGTTTTAAAACGTGTTTGAATGTTCAACCGACACACTAGACTGACTAGACATCCCGTTGGTGACTCATTACCTAAACTAATCAAGTATACATAGATTACACATAAGGTTCAAGCATAAAACACTTAGTTTGCATCAAAAAATTTTGATTGTATAGGGTCGAACCAGAGTTTTACAGTTCCACGTTCGCCCCTTTTTGCCACGTTCGACCCTTTTTGAGCCACGTTCGACCCAAATAAGACAGATTCGACTAATCTGATGTCCAGGTTCGACCCTGGAGTCCACCTTCGACCCCACGACTAGTCGAATGTGCCCAAGTTCGACCCTGGCAGAAGGCTTTTCCACAAAACGCTTCAAAAACATCTGTAAACATCACGAAACATCGTGAATCACAGCAGTCAAGTATGAATAATATATCCCCACAAAACCCCACAAATTTTGCCTCAAAACCTGTTCGTTTTAACCCTTTCCCAAAATGGCAAAAATTATGGAAATGTCACATCATACATGAAATCTTTACCCAATTTGGAAACTTTTCGAAATCCTTTCATAATCATCTTAACATGCTTAGTTTAATGTGTATATGAAAACCCCCAATAGTTTTATTGATAATACTATCATGCAACAAGCCCTAGATTTATCAAAATCCCTAAAATTGACATAATATCATCATTCATCTAATTGTAACCTTAAACAATCATATACCCACAATAATAGCAGCCCTAGATCATGTTTTTATTATTAGTACAGCAGCATATCATTAAACAACACATAATATCACATAACACATAATTAACATATGTTTATTGATATGAAAACCTATGTTTAATGATAAGGTTTAGGTTTAGGTTTAGGAAGATGTTTAAAAGGTTTTTAATCATAAAAACACCCTTAGAACAGATCTGGACATTTAGGGTTAGATGAAAACGAATCAAAATGCTTTAAAAAGGGTTTAGGATTAAGAACACACCTTGGATTCTTGATTAGATGTTGTTTGTAGGTTAGATTATGAAAAACGAGAGCAAAAACTCCTTCCTCGGTGATTAAAATCCTTTGAGAGTGTTTAGAGGCGTCTAGGGTTTGTGAAATGGTGAAAAATGACAAAGTGTGATATTTATACTAAGCTCACATTCGCCCCTTGCATAGGGTCGAAGGTACCACCTTCGCCCTTTCCACAAGATCGAATGGACCTAGTTGTTCTCTTGTCCAGGTTCGCCCCCATGCTATGGGTCGAACCAACATCCATTCTAGGTTCGCCCCCACGCTATGGGTTGAACCAGGACTTATGTTTTCTAGGTTTTCCAGTTTTGTCGGTTTAATGCGTTTAAACCCATCCTAACGTATGAATATACAATTCTAACACATGTTAAGCATATATGAGCACGTATAATCATGTTCATACCTTTGTAGCACATATTATCATGTTATGTTGCACATATGCTAATAATCTACATATCATACTTGATTCAGTTCATGTAATTTCACCAACAATTGGACCCATTACTAGTGTATACCCAAAATGACTCCCAATGATCCTCCAGATAATTGAACCCTGGACAATCCTATCATAACCCGACTCAACTAACCTAGTTAAGTTCGTTTATAAATGTTTCTCGCTAAGGTAGACTTATGTTTTACCAAAATGTTTAAGCCGAACATGCCGGGTGTCACATCATCCCCATGTTGAAAGAATTTTCGTCCCGAAAATTGCACGAAGCCCAAAAATGAAAAAAGATAAAAAGGAAGAAAACGAAAAGAAAATTTACCGGTTGTTACAACATATATGCCTACGTTTAGGATGTAATGATTCCATATAATAAAATTAATTAATACATATATTTTAAGGGCACCCCGGATGGCTCATTTACATACCAAGTAGGGATGGTATCATTATCGTACCCCTGTACCTTTACTAAAGATCCGGTATCGAATACCGTGTTGAATGTATTGGTACAGTATGGATATATAGGTAACGGTACCGGTACCGATATTTTGATATGGTGCCCGCTTTAGTACCACTTTGATCACTTTGATCTTTTAGCACTCTGTACGAGTACTAAGTAGGTAAAATCGATATGAGTATAAATACTATGCGGGTACCAATTAGGTAAAATCGGTACGAGTACCAATATGATATGGGTACGTACCAAATAAGTAAAATCGATATGAGTACTGTAATACCATAATACCAAGTAAATCATAATATCAAATTTATTCGTATATAAAATTCGGTATCAGTACCATTTTTACACGTACCCTTACTGATGCCAAAAGTATTAAATACCGAAATCAATAAGGTTGGGTACCGATTCCTCTACCAAATACCCAAAATCTGTATGAATACAGGTACCAGTACGGGTATTGATATAGATATTTTGAAAAAAGCTCTAACCTAATACCAAGTAAAATTTAAAAAGGGGATTTCAAGTTTATATCCTCTCTAATAACAAGTGTTATATCCAAAATATATTTTATTTTTTAAGTATAGAAAGAAATTTTTTTATCACTCCCTTTAATTAAAAACATGAATAGGATTCTCTTTTACTCACGGCTAGTATTGAAATATAAGGTAATAGAATCAAATTCATGCATTTTACAAGGAAGGGATCATCATTCTCATTCAATTCTTAGGACCAAACATAACTATGTTGATCAAGAACTATTATAAACTCTATATGCGATCCATCTTGGGTCATCATCTCTCATTTGACATGAAGCTGAATAATGACCCCGGCTAGTAGAAAATTCAGGATTGTCCTAAAAGAATTTTAGATCTCAGGATATCCTAATATTTGCTTAGTGATATTTTATATATTAAACAGAGAAGGAAAAAATGTGAACAAATTGTACCCTTCACTGACAAAGTTGAAGGATAGCTTGGGTTCCCACTAAGCCCTTCATGGATCGGCCTATGGACCCCAACATGATTGGTTAAATATAGCGACTTTAACTATTATAGCAGATAATATTGAACATCATATATTATACGAAATCTAGAAAAGAAAACAATAAAAACTCAAAAGTTATTTTCTAAAAATCCATGCATTAAGACTTATTTATTTTCTATTCTTGTTTTTTTTTCTCTTCTAAAAGAAGCATATTGCATGTAGTGTGCTCTAAACTCCTTTCAATATTCTTATAGTGAAATCTTGTATCATTGATAGAGTAGCCCATTTGATGTGGGTCTTTGGACACTCTATACATGTGTAGTGTTGGTTGAATCTAAAACAGTATTTGATGAGGGCCTTTGGACGCTCTATACATGGTACATGCGTTTTTTCCCATAATTTTTAAATGTTAATAACTTTTATATATGACATATAAAAAAATTGCATCAAATTAATGGACGTTTTATTATCTTTCCAATGAGTACCATAGTGGTATACAAAAAACGAAAAAAATGATTTTTTTAGTAGGGTTTTGTTTATGTAGAAAAATAAAAGCACACAATTTGTTTAGGTAATTTATTAATCATGTGTAGGCAAGTCAATAATCATGTTAAAATAGTATATATATATATATATATATATATATATATATATATATATATATATATTTTTGAACCAACTATTAGGTTGAGGGTGAGGTACTGACCCCCCCCCCCCCCCCTGATCGCCATGGTTGTCACCACCGTGCAGCAGAGAGAGAGAGAGAGAGAAAAAGAAGAGATAGATAGAGAAAAGAGGCCGGGGAGGACTGGGAGGATTACACGCTTTCAGCGAAAATGGGGGGGGGGTGCTACCTAGGCTCTCCGACCACCTCCCTGTCTTCCACACCCCACAACCTTACATATAAGAACCCGCTAACTATATATATGTATGTGTGTGTATATATATATATATATTCACAGATATAGTCAGTTTGGTATGAATCTAAGTTTTTGTATTTTGATTGGTGTTGTTAGGAACATTGATAACAAAGGTTACTAAGCCAGTTATATGTAACCTATAATTAATCACCCAACCATGTACGCCATTTACATCGTTTTTAATGTATGTACTTTGAAATCGACTAGCATCTGGTGATTATTGAAATAAATATTTTAATTAGGTATGAGTAGAGAAAATAGTCGCGAGACATGAAAAGTCGAAGGTTATAAAATGTGGTGCGGGTTCATCTCGATTTTCCTGATCTAAATCAAGCAGGTTTTACTACCATCCTACAATCTTTTTAGTCGATAACGGTTAGATTGAACACGTATGTCATTCTTTCACGTATGCTTATTTTACACATCAGAGTCGCCTATCATCTTCATCATCATCATCATCATCATCATCATCATCATCATCATGACCTATATTTTATATCAATTTGGTTGTTATTTTCCCAGTTTCACATCGTAGTTTTAGAGTTTCTTGAAGAAGTGATAAAATTGTATAGAGACTTTACTCGAGCAAGAGGTGCACACGTAGAATTAAAAGTAGGTGTTACGATTTTTTTTTCTTTGTAAAGAAATGGCCAATTCCTTTTATATATTGATATCCAATAAATTTGATGACCCGAATTTGTTGATCCTCAGCATACTTATTGGATATGGAACAAAACCATGTGTAAAATAGTACAAAGTTGATGACTGATTGTAATGTAAAGTATCGTGTAATATGGTACAATACCATTTTTTAATATGGTACATTGGTACAATACCATTTTTTTTATATTAGTGGATATTAATGTCCAATACCATTAAAAAAAAATTAACTGTTATGTTGACGTTGCTTGTCATTGTCAATCATACGATTCAACACTATGTCTTAAAGATGGATACTTCTTTAAAGAATAAGTCCTTAATTATTGCAAAGTTGAAAGTATGACAAAGACTATGGAAAATTAGGATGATTTAATTAGGCAAAAAAAATGCCATATCACACAATAGTTTACAATTTACGATATGTGATAGATTAGATGGTTTACAATGTAGTTATAATAGTTAACAGGGACAGATCACGGCCTACTATTATATATACAGGGCCGGACTTCTTGCCTTAGCAATCTAGGCTAAGGCCTAGGGCCTCTCAAAACTAAGGGCCCTCAAAGTTTTTTTTTTTTTTTTTTTTTTTCATGTATTACATTTGTGTTGGCCAAAGTGAAAAACATATAAGTATTGAATGATTGGATTTTTAATATTTGCGATTTAAATTTGCTATTGCCGATTGTTAAGCTGATAATTTTTTGGGTTATCAAGGATTACAAAAAGGATTGGATGATGTAATGTTCATTTACTTTCTCAACCAAAGCGTCTGTAGACGCTGAGAAAACCATTAAATCAAGCATTGAAGAAATATATAGTGTTGGAGATGTTGCCTTCAGCCCACCTATAGGCCCAGTCGTTTTGAAGCCCAGTATGATTAACTTGTTGAGCAAGATTAGCATAGGGTTTTAACCCTAATTTAGGCCTATAAATAATCTCTTGTACTTGTAACTTTTTGCATCACTCAATAAAACAATACCCCATGTAACACCCCAACCGATGGCGGAAACATCGGGATGTCACGTATTGATGATTGTTCAGTAGCTCATGGTAATACATATGTTTAAATAATCCTTTATTTCATTACAAAATTGAATTACATTAAAGTCTACATCAAATAATCAAACAAAGCTTAAAACTTCAAATATCTCCTCATGCTAACTTTAGACTTCAAGCATCAGTATTTCATGTTAAGTTTGGAAAAATGGGAGGGGGGGGGGGTCAACTAGAAGTTGGTGAGAATACATAATCCATGTTAAGCAAATAGTTTAAGTATAAAAGTCTAGCAATTCGTATGTCTATCGTAAATTTAAGTCTACATGAATAGTATAATATGTTGACATAATCAAACCTCCGACTAGTTTAGGTCCATCCCGTCATCTACGGTTCACCTTAGTAATATGTTGGAACGATAACAATCACCCACGTTACCTTTGTAGGAGGTACACGTATCCGGGTGGGGTTGTCAATCCAATAGATCTATTATTGAGTATCGCCGGCTTGGCCATAGCTAATGATTATGTAATGTTGAAACTCGTTGAAACTGTTGACTAATTCATGAGGCAATAAAGTTTACTACTAGACATGCATGTTGAATTGCTTAAAATTGTTGCAAGTATAAAGAATCGCATAAACATGATTACGTAAACTCACCTTCGCAAAGTATTAAGTCTCGAGAAATAGAATATGTGTAGCCCCAAAGTTGCCAATTACAAGAGCTTATAATCAAAGCTTCAATAATAGACTATAGAAGAAAAGTATGAGGGAAAGTTTAATCGGATTGAAACAATCGATTTAGAGGTGGCAAGTGTAATGGTTCATAGGTGGGTTTTTATACTAGTTTTGGATTCAATTAGCCATTAAAATTGGTCAACACCATAAAGTAAGGTTTTATGATGAATTGACTATTTGACTAGGACTTTGACTGTTTGACTAAGACTTTGACTAGGACTTTGACCAGGACTTTGACTATTTGACTCAAGGCTTTATTTAAGAAAAAAAATCATTAGTTTGAATTAGAAAATAAAAAACACCGTCTTATAAAATGACGATTTTATAAATAGAATTAGGATAGGACATATGTCATGATTGAAGATTTTTTTTAAGTACAATGATAAAAAGGAACTTAGAAAAATAGAGTGCACGGATAAAGATAAGAATACTTAGAAATAAATTAGACTTTATATCATGGATCGGGAAATACTTTAATGCAAAATAAATGGGAAAATTCGTGAGGTTACAGTCTCCCCTACTTTTGGAAACTTCGTCCCGAAGTTATTTAAAAGCACAAGTTTGAGGATGGTTGGGTAGAAATTAAGGCAGCCGTGGTTTTGAAAATTTTGGGTTAAGGCACGACATGAATTTATAGAATAATCTTCTTTCGAATATTTGGATAAGAGGTTTGTAATCTGTGAGTTTTAAGGGTAGGATTAGGTGTGTCTTGGAATCGCAAGGCGAATAAGAATCTTAAGTTTTAGAAATCCTAAAAGAAATTCATGAGTTAATGGACTATAGAAAGGCTAAATGAACTACCAGGTAACTAGAGTTTATAATTAGTTTCTCTACCGAAAACCTTGATAGAATTTCACACCACCTTAACGTACCTGTAAATTCATGATTACGTTCCGGACCGCAATCACCAATTTACCTTACATTAGGGTTTTGTGTCCTTCTATGACTCTAAACACACATGTAAGTAATGCAAAATAACCTTGTGATTGAATTGTATACAATGTATCAAAAAATAAGTCCAACTGTTGAGCAGGAAAAAGACTTCTACCAGTCAGTGAGTAAGAACCTCTACCGATTGTTGAGCAGGTACGATAGCCTCTACCAGTCGTTGAGCAGGTTGTAGGGCCTCTACCGACTGTTGAGCAGGCATGATGACCTCTACCAATCGTTGAGTAGGTTATTTGGTACTCTACTAACTGTTGAGCAAATACTTCATCCTCTATCAGTTGTTTGATTAAGTGTACCAATTTACACACACATATAAATTGCAAATTGATAATATGTACATGTAAGCAATCAAGTATCAAGTATAGCATGTGAGTTGTAATAGGGTTACCCTAGACAAGGTTAATGACTCCAGGTGTGTCTATAGTAAATAGTTTATATTTCATGAGTTCTAGTATCAAATGTTCAAATATGGTAGATAATCGAATCCTCATGTATAACTAAGGATTAAGTTTGATGCAACACACAATCAAGTTTCAATAGTTTGGTTATCATGGGTAACTAGCTCATGTGTGAGAAGATGAAGGATATGAATTTAGTTCTTGAGAGGATGATGAAAAATCTTGAAGCAGAATCAAGTTTGTGAGAGATAGTGAATGTGAAGATAGTTGATAAAGAGTTTATTTTATAGTAAGGAGATTATGTAGCAGTGTAAATTTTGGGGTTTGGATCAAAGGTTATAATCAAGTGTATAAGAAAACATGATTGTGGTATATGCCAAATATTGTAAAAATTTGAACAAGTTGAAAATGAGTGAGTGTCGATGGAGAATTTAGAGACTAGATATTATTCCTATGGATAAAAAAAAATCTTATTTTCAAAATTGGTTTTATACATAAAGCAAAAGTTGTTAAATAGTACAAGCTAAGTGGGCTTTGATTAAAATATTCCCGTTAGTTGGAGATTTCAAACATGACATTAGGTTTTGAAGATCAAGGTTCTATTAAGTGATTTTTAATAGTTTAAAGCATTAGATAGAAAATTGTTTGTTACGTCAATAAATAAATAATTGAATTTAAGTTCGAGGACATCTTTTGACAAAAATATGTACTTTGTAAAGTTACTAGGTAATGAAAATACAACAAGATTTAGAAATCTTTAGTTTGTGCTAAGGTATGAGGTTATAGTTTTTAAAAATAAGTAACATGTGGAGAAATGAAATAATATGATTTGGGTAGGGTGTTGAATATTTAAAAAGTGGCTAAGATGGTAAGGTGAAGTGTGATTATGAAATCCATAGATGGTTATGAAATGAGATTGATTTAAGCTGTAAAATTTTGAGATTTTAGAGCTTAGTTTAAGGAAAGTGAGTGTAATCATTTATTCATTAATTAAAACGAATAAACGAAAACGTTGACTTATCAAAACTTCTAGATTCTAATAACATAATGAAGACATGCATTAGCCTATAAGTGAACACTCATCCCGAGAATTCCCAGGTAGGCATCCGGGTCCCTCGTCTGATTGGGATTTATGCGCAATGCCAGTCCTAGCCAGAAAACTCAGAATACAGGCGTTCACCCTTCCAGATTGCACGTGTTCGTTATTAAAATCTAGAACTTCGACGAGATCTTCAAGGTGGTTCAGGCTAAACCTGAGGATTTGTCCTATTAGTCTAAGAGTATATCTTGTGATGGAGAGCACTCTTCTTGTAGGGACTAAAGTAAGGATAAGAAGTAGGATAGAGAATATAAACAAGTAAGGTTGCAAGTAAAAGGAGCAAGTACTGATTAAAATCCTATGGTTATAGACTAGATTATTTTTATTCTAATAACCTAATTCCCTATAACCATGGCTCTGATACCAATCTGTAACACCCCAACCGATGGCGGAAACATCGGGATGTCACGTATTGATGATTGTTCAGTAGCTCATGGTAATACATATGTTTAAATAATCCTTTATTTCATTACAAAATTGAATTACATTAAAGTCTACATCAAATAATCAAACAAAGCTTAAACTTCAAATATCTCCTCATGCTAGCTCTAGACTTCAAGCATCAGTATTTCATGTTGAGTTTGGAAAAATGGGGGGGGGGGGGTCAACTAGAAGTTGGTGAGAATACATAATCCATGTTAAGCAAATAGTTTAAGTATAAAAGTCTAGCAATTCGTATGTCTATCGTAAATTTAAGTCTACATGAATAGTATAATATGTTGACATAATCAAACCTCCGACTAGTTTAGGTCCATCCCGTCATCTACGGTTCACCTTAGTAATATGCTGGAACGATAACAATCACCCACGTTACCTTTTAGGAGGTACACGTATCCGGGTGGGGTTGTCAATCCAATAGATCTATTATTGAGTATCGCCGGCTTGGCCATAGCTAATGATTATGTAATGTTGAAACTCGTTGAAACTGTTGACTAATTCATGAGGCAATAAAGTTTACTACTAGACATGCATGTTGAATTGCTTAAAATTGTTGCAAGTATAAAGAATCGCATAAACATGATTACGTAAACTCACCTTAGCAAAGTATTAAGTCTCGAGAAATAGAATATGTGTAGCCCCAAAGTTGCCAATTACAAGAGCTTATAATCAAAGCTTCAATAATAGACTATAGAAGAAAAGTATGAGGGAAAGTTTAATCGGATTGAAACAATCGATTTAGAGGTGGCAAGTGTAATGGTTCATAGGTGGGTTTTTATACTAGTTTTGGATTCAATTAGCCATTAAAATTGGTCAACACCATAAAGTAAGGTTTTATGATGAATTGACTATTTGACTAGGACTTTGACTGTTTGACTAGGACTTTGACCAGGACTTTGACTATTTGACTCAAGGCTTTATTTAAGAAAAAAAAATCATTAGTTTGAATTAGAAAATAAAAAAACACCGTCTTATAAAATGACGATTTTATAAATAAAATTAGGATAGGACATATGTCATGATTGAAGATTTTTTTTTTTAAGTACAATGATAAAAAGGAACTTAGAAAAATAGAGTGCACGGATAAAGATAAGAATACTTAGAAATAAATTAGACTTTATATCATGGATCGGGAAATACTTTAATGCAAAATAAATGGGAAAATTCGTGAGGTTACACCCCAGTTGTCCCCGTGGACGTAGGTCAGTTTAGACCGAACCACGTAAATACTTGTGTTCGTGTGCGTGTGTGTTCTACGATCCTAACAACTGGTATCAGAGCACAGGCTCTTGACCAGATCTGAGAACAGAGTACACGTACCTGTTAACACCAGCACAGCCACCACCTCAGCGCCGTCACCCACCTCCCTATCCCTCCCAGCGCCGCCCCCACCCAGCTAGGGTTCCGCCGCGCAGCACGCCGCTACCCGATCTCCGGCCGCCGCCTTCTCATTCCTACTCCGCCGCCATTCCATTCAGCCACAAAGAAAATTGTTTTGCTATTTGATTTGTCGAGTAGATCTACCCAACAAAAGGACAAAGCAAGGCTTCATTTTTTGTGATTTTTTTTAAGCCTCGTGGCAGGTTCACAAAAGGAGAAGAGGACAAATATCTATTTATTTGTTTTTGTTTTTTATTTGTTGGCTTATTTTATTAATTTGGCTAGTTTCCTAGATATTTAGACAAGGGATAATGTCTGAAGAAGGAAAAGTCAAGGTAGAGAAGTTTGATGGGAAAAACTTTGGTTGGTGGAAGATGCAAATCAAGGATTTGCTTATACAGAAGGAGTTAGATGCTGCACTAGACCCCCCCCCCCCTGAGACCATAACGAAAGAATGGACGAATCTTGACAAGAAGCCGTCTCCTGCGAACAAAGTGTTTCTAATTCGGGAGTTAGTCAACATTCGTATGAAAGAGGGAAGTTCTGTTACTGAGCACATTAATTTATTTAAATCACATTTGACACGTTTGTCTTCTGTGAACTTTAAGATAGATGATGAATTGCAGGCTTGTCTATTGTTATCCTCATTACCTAACAGTTGGTCAGGCACAATCACAGCAGTCACAGGGTCAGTTGAGACTCTCAGTTTTGGAAGAGTTCGTGATTTGTTACTGAATGAGGATTTCAGAAGAAGGAACAATGGAGAATCAAGCTCGTTGCTCAGTACTGAAGGAAGAGGGAGAAGTAGTAATAGAGGAGGAAATAAGGGTAGGTCAAAGTCAAAACGCAGGAGCAAGTCAAGACCTAGAAAGCCAAGGAAAGACGTACAGTGTTGGAACTGTAAGGAGTTTTGGCATTTCAGAAGTCAGTGTTCTGAACCTGCGAGAGAGAAAAAGGAGGTGAATGCTACTACATCCTCAGATTCAGAGGATGCTCTCATTTGCTGTATTGAGAGTTCTGTTGAAGACTGGATTATGGATTCAGGAGCGTCTTTCCATGCTACTTTTAGCACGAGGAAGATGAAGAATCTGCGAACAGGTAACTTTGGTAAAGTTCGTTTGGCTAATAATCAGAGTCTTGATATTATAGGAATTGGCGACATAGACCTTAAAACTCCACTGGGAACCATTTGGACCTTGAAGAATGTTCGGGTCATTCCTGGTTTGAAGAGGATGCTTATATCCATCGGTCAACTTGATGATCAGGGATATGATGTTCACTTTGGTAGTGGACAATGGAGAGTTGTTAAGGGCAGCATGGTAGTTGCTAGAGGCAAGAAGAGAGGTAGTTTGTACATGGTTGAAGCATCAGCTGATGCAGTGAACGCAGTATCGAGTGACCAGAGTCAGACAAAGTTATGGCATCAAAGACTCGGGCACATGAGTGAAAAGGGGATGAAGATGCTTGTTGCCAAGGGAAAACTTCCAGAGTTGAAGAAGGTCGAGTCAGAATTTTGTGAACCGTGCATCCTAGGCAAGAAAAAGAAGGTGACTTTTGTGAAGACTGGGAGAGCACCGAAAGCTCAGAAATTGGAGCTTATTCACTCAGATGTATACGGACCGACATCTGTATATATATGTATGTATATATAGAGAGATCCAAAGAGAATGGGTATCTCAATATTAATTTAGAGTGTCCCGTTAAGATGGTCATATTTGTTAGTACACCTATTTATCATGTTACTAACCTAGTATAGATGTTTGTACATTATTTTATTGTTGTTTAGCTCGTTTTGTATACTAGGGATAGTTTGGTAATTATGTTGGGGTGAATGACTATGGCTTACACGAATGGGTCTCCCATTCGTGTCGCTGTTTAGATGAATAGATCAAAGTCATTAGCCCCAAATCATTCGTGTGGTCCTCAACCCATTCGTATTAAATAGCATGTTTGCCAAACCCTAGGTCGAGTTTTGGTCATTTTGCTTATCAGATCTTGTTGTAACATTTTGAATTTTAGTTTAATAATTCAAAATCATTTGATAGCATCTACTTGCGTGATTTGGTGTGCGTTTGATTCGTATATTGTTGCAAAACTATATTCCGAGGACTCAACACTCGTGTATATTGAAAACCCGTGATATCCATATTCGGATTGGTGAGTCCAACAAGCCTACAAGTAGTATCAGAGCTTTGGCTCAAATCACGGGTGCTTTTATAGCAACTTTTTTTCAAAAACACAAAGTTTTTCATTGATTTGCTTGGTTTTGGTGTTTAAACCCCATTTAATTAAAAAAAAAAAAAAAACCCCATTTTTTACAAACTATGTATTAAAGGTAGAAAAGACCATGCGTGTGGAAAGACTCGAACTTGTGACCCAGGGGTTGTTAGGATTCTGATTTCACCATTGAACTAGACCTTTCAAAAAAAATGTGTTTTTCTTTATTTGGAAACTTTACAAAACTATTTTAGAAACTTTCCTAATCATCTGATTATTTTGACCCAAACTAGAGCCAAAGTATCGAAATCAATTGCGTCGGTGTTCTCAAATTACTAAAGTAATAAAATGAACTTATCAGCACAATAAGATCATTTGTCATCCGGTAAAACATCGGGTTTGTGAACCCAACTTTGCTACCCAAATTCACTACCTAAAGGCTAAAGTATAGGAGCGGGTGTACGTAGTCGATTTACCCAAACTACTCAAAGATGCGCCTTCAGTTTTGTTCGATTGAACTAATGCTAATTTGTTAGATGTGATTAGTGGATCACATATTGAAGGGATATGGTCCCTAATTTCTACGCGAATCATGACCCTATCCCATAAAACATATCATATCCACGAAGACCGCGACGCAAATCTCAGCGCAGACATGGCCATCTCATGAAGATACCAACTCTGATGCCTGCGTCTCAGATCCCGCGCGTTATCTTAAGCTCTGCGGAGACGTGTGACAAGCTGACGTCACCAACATAAGGGAATCTCTGCGCGTGGGCATACGTGCGGGACAATGAGAAAACATCATTCGCCAGTACGATGTTGTACGACTCGTCAGAGAGCAAGAAGATCCGGTCAGGCATGAACCATGCATTGCGCCAATCAGAAGACAACAAGTGTCAGGGGTGGTTCAACAACCTTTGACCAGTGAACAGTGATAAGACCGCTTCCATGCTTCCACCATGCTGCCGTCTACAGTACCTGTCAGAGCACTGTAGATGCATGGTCACCTGCTACCAGACGTCAGGTCAGACGCCACCAGTCAGTCAGCCATGTTGCGTCAGACGAAGTGTCGTTTGCGCCCAATCATATTACGCCACGTGGAAGTTCGTCAGACGATGCATGGTCTCTCTCACATCAGCATTAATTGTCACGTGACTTTTTACCCACTCTGTGGACCGGAGGCAACCAAGCCCATAACTTAGGTCAAAGCCCATAATTTGGGTCCATGCCCATTACGTCTGGCCCATGCACTCCCTATAAAAATGAGGCCATCCCTCCTTTGTAGAGATCGAATTATTAGTATACAAAAATAGCATACTTGTAATTTCTCTTCAACTTGTAACCAAGTCAATATATAAAATCTTTCTTATTTCCGGTGGACGTAGGTCGAACTAGACCGAACCACTTATATCTTTGTGTGCTTGTTTTCTACTTCATCTCATCTCTCTTTCTTTTATTATTCTCAAGGGTTCGGTTTAAGTCACGAGTGTGAGCGAAAAATTAGAATTTGAGTAAACACGAGTATTAAACTTAACTTATCTCTCCTTTAAAGTAAGTTATCCCGTTGTTTCTTCACAAATTAATTAAAAGTCGCCGATAAAAAAAAATTAAAAGTCAAAATATAACTTTCAGATTTAGACTAGCTAACTTTCAGATTTAGACTAGCTATTCTCAACTGACGGGTCGGGGTGGTCCTGGGATTGGAGGCAGAACAGTCTGAATGGGGCTGCAACTGCAGAGTTTGGTCTGCTAGGGACCGTTCTGCAGCTGCCGCTGCTGAATGAAACTGCAGACAGATGGGTCTGGGTGAATGGCGGGTTGGGGGTATTTACTGTAAAAGAAATAAAGGGGCTGATCCAGGAAACGTACTCGGCTGGGCCTGGTTGGGTGTTCAAGAGGAATAAGTGGGTCCCAAAGAAGGTAGAAATCATGGCATGGCGAGCGGGTCTTAATCGGCTACCCACTAAAGAGGCGTTGGCGAGGAGGAACATCAATGTGGGTTTGGGTTTATGTCCGCTGTGTGAAAACGAAACGGAATCGGGTGACCATTTGTTTAGTTCGTGCGCCTTTGCTGAATCGGTCTGGCAGCAAGTCTCACAATGGTGCAAGGTGGGTGGTATCTTCGCATTCGACGTTCGGGATATACTCTCTCTGCATGACTTCACGGCTGGTTCAAAGAAATGGAAGAAGGTTTTTTACGCGGTATGTCTGACAACAATCTGGACCATTTGGGGCTGCAGAAACGCACTCATCTTCAAGCATGAGCAGCCATCTGTTTATCGGGCTGTCGGGGAAATAAAGACGCTAAGTTTTTTGTGGGTGAAGGCAAGGGCGAAGCTTGGTGATCTGGATTGGGAGAAATGGCGAAGTTTCAACATTTCGCAACTAGTTTAGACTTCTTGGTTTTGTTGTTTTGTTGTACATGGGTGGCAATAGTTGTTTTGTTTACTTTGTATGTTGGGCGATTTTGCTAGTTTCCCGCTAGCCTTGGTGTTTAATAAAAGTTTGTTGGCCGATCAAAAAAAAAGACTAGCTATTCTTGCAACACTCGAGTAATAAGCCACCTACTCACTTTCTCTTACTCCAAATAACAGTATTTAAGTCACTTTTTCTTACGCTAATTAATACATTTTTTAACAGGAGCCACACGCCCATCTAATTTACTATCTAATTTACTGCTATTTTTTTTTTTTAACGGTAAATTTTTATTACACCTTAATTCCACCACACCCTGCATTTGTAAGGATTTAAATCCACAGCCTTATATTTATAAGAGGGTACACCATACCACTAGACCAAAAGGTCCTGGGTAATTTACTGCTAATTCTACTCCATGACATTCAACATCTGGAGAAGAGGAGACTATTCAACAAACCAAAATTCCATTTGGCTAAATCCATCCATGTCGATAATTTTATAAGGTTCAAGGTCGACATGTACATTTTAAGGATAACTTCAAGAGCTTTAATTTAAGGCTCCCACTATTTGCACAAGGTTAAATTTTATTCACACAACCCTCTACGGCCCGTAGAGCCCTCTACGGGTCGTAGAGCCCATTTTTTGCCCCTTCTACGAGCCGTAGAGGCCTCTACGGCTCGTAGGTAATCATTACCAATGATTGGCAATCATACAATCATTGGTAATGATTACCTACGAGCCGTAGAGGCCTCTACGGCTCGTAGAAGAAGTCTTATTAATTTTTGAGAATGAAGAAGGAAGAGATAGATGTTTGATGATGCCTACGGCCCGTAGAGGCCTCTACGGGTCGTAGACAAAAAAAAAAAACAAAAAACGTTTGGAACGAGGTTCGATCTTAGGCACATTATCACACAAACACACACACAAAGTCTAATTATTTCGTATATGGGGACCATCTGGGCTACCAGTTCGCTGGTTTCTTAGTTGAAAAGTTTTAATATAACATAAACCAGTCTTAGGCACCCTCTACGGCCCGTAGAGGCCTCTACGACCCGTAGAGAGGGTTTTTTTTTTTAAATCATTTTAATTATGTAATAATTAATCCCGAGCGTGTAATACATTAACACAAGCATGTAAAACATTAATACAAATTTATAAAATAAATTTTAATTGTTTAATTTTTTTAGTTTTTTAATGTCGTCTCGATAAGCGTGTAAAACATAAACACAAACGTTTATATAACCAAACGATAAAACTAAACGTTAAAACATTTACACAAGCGTTCAAAATAAAAATTGTTTAAAACATTTACAGATCAGAAAATCATAAGTCAAAAGAACTGTCATCAGGCGTCGGCGACGGCTGCGGCTGCGAGGTCCCGGGCCGTAGAGGGCTTTACGGGCCGTAGAGGGTTGAGCATTTATTACACTGACACCCTCTACGGCCCGTAGAGCCCTCTACGACCCGTAGAGGGCTGTGCAAACTTAATTTTTGTTATTGTGTACCTCTAATTTAATAGGTGGAACAATTAAATCACATTTCGGTACTTCTTCCTAATATTGCTTCAACTATGGACGTTTCTCTTGAAAAACCTAGACCCTCTTTCATTTTAAATTTCTACATTATCTTAATATGATGAACCAAACCTTGAGACATTATATACTCATTAAAAAAAAACTTTGATGCTTTCCAATTAATTGGCTTTTCTATTTTTCCTTGAAGATTTTGCAATCCACAAAAAAAAAAAAAAAAAAAAAAAAAAAAAAAAAAAAAAAAAAATCTAACTTGCTTTCAATAAATGGAGGATACAACGGTACATATTTATTGAAATGAACTAAACTAAGACACTTTGCAGACAATATCATTTTGCATTTTCGCTGCGTTTTTGTTGCAAAAAAACAACTGATCTTGTGAATTATGGACACCCTCAATATTAATAGGATGATGGTTTGATAAGAATGGGCGTTTGTAACAACTTAGACAAATATCACATCAACAAAGTAATAGAGTACTTTCCAACTATGAATGATGACTCATTTTAGAAAAGCAGTAAGGTTAAGTTGCATCTTTCAATTCGAAAAAATTGGATAACATCATCATGTTGGTCGGTATGGAACACATATAACTTGATATTATCATAAAATAGGAAGAATAGCCCACAAAGAAGATTGGCCGGCTACAAGTATTGCATGTTGTATAAATTAATATGCTGACCAAACAATTATCAATATGCTTATTCATGGAAATTTAGCCTTCACCAAAATAGTATCATTCACCAAACAACTATTCAAAAGCTGAGCTAGGATTACACTATTTCTCGTTGGCAAAGGCTTCGCCTGTAGTTTTTTGTGGCAAATATATATAGCATGCAGTTTTGGCGGCTTAGCCGGCACTTTAGTTGAAATCGTGGGCTAAGCCCACGCTTTAAGAGGCTTAGCCATGTTTTTTGGTGACAGCTAAATTCAATGACTATTTTTACAAAATTAAATAAGAAAAAAGTAAAAAAAAATGGGCAATTGGACTATTGTGGTAATTTTTTCAATATTTAGTAGTATTGTTGCGAAACTTTAGGCAAATCTTACATTGCTTTGTTATGTTGATTCCACATGAGACATATCGAGCCATATATGTATGTCATATCTCAAATATCACCAACAGGTTTTTGGTGCATTCGCAGTGATCCTACGATGAGAGAACTCAATAAACAGTCAGCCATGCTCAAATTGTAGCAATCCTACGATGAGTGACCACCTAGAAAGTTTCATTTGCCCAAACAAAAACAAAAACAAATCCCTAAGCTAGAAATGGCAAAACTAACTAACAATGTTGATTTGTTTGAAAAAAGGATGTCACAATTCGCAATTGTAGTCTAGTACACATAGAAGGGCAAGTCCAAGGAATGTAGTGTACTAGCCAACAGGAAAAGAAGTTGGTGACATTTCTACAGCCACGGGTGATGTATATGATCACAATATCAAAACAATTTATTTTAGATAGCTTGTCAAGTCATCTTTTTAAATATATATTTTGAAATGTACCTCTAATATGTTAGATTTATTGCTTTGTTCTTTTGGCTCCATTCTCTTCTTCCATCCACTAAATACCCTTTGTTTCCCCCTCCTCTCTCTCTCCCTCTCTCTCTTTTACCTTTTGCAAAGCTACAGAAGCTACTCATCAATTAGCAGCAGCAGGTGTGCACTCTTCTCTCTCCCCCTACCTCATCCCTTCTAAAATTAGGGTTTCCTAAATATTTCTTTATTAAGGTTGAAATTTCAATTTTCTTTTTTGATACATGTGCATACTTATATAAATATCACACAGGGTGATCAACCAATCAAAGAGCTAGTAATTAGCTCTTTGAACAACACAAGAGCAAGAAACAAAAAAAGGTGCTTGTCTTTTTTGATCTTTTGTGATCTTAAGATGAAAGAGACATAGTTAGCCAATAATTTCATAAAGCATGTAATAACATGAAGTTCCTTATGTTTTTTTTTTCTTTTTGGGTACTTCTCTTTTTCTGTCTTTACTTTCCTTTTAAAGTTAAATTTGGAAGTGTGTCTGATCTGCTAGGGTTTTCTCTTCTTTAATACTTTGAGAATGTAATTAGCTCATGCCATGCTATTAGTTCTTCATACAATGAAGCATTATATTCAAAACTTTGAAAAATGTCCCAGATCTAATGTCTAAAACAGAATTCCACTTTCAAAGGGTGTTAAATCACTTTTATAACATATTATGATAATACTAGTTTAACCAATTGGAATCTTAACAACTAGTATACATGGATTTGAGCTACTTAAGTATATGCATGTGTGTATAGGTAAGAATTGAATTGAAGTGAGAGAGAGAGAGAGAGAGAGAGAGAGAGAGAGAGAGAGAGAGAGATTGGGTCATTAAAATAGAGAAATTCTGTAAAACACTGTTGTAGACAAGTTGAATTCATCAGTTCTGTGTCTCCTAGCAGCAAACAAATCCTGCAAGCAATCTAATCTATTGATGATTCATAGTGTCACACATATGTAAACACACAACACAGTATTAATCAAGGCCAGCCTTCATTGAGCATTTAATGATTAACTTATGATGTTCTGTGCCAGTATGAAACCAAACTGAGAATAAAAATCTAAGTTATTGATATGACAATATATTGATACTAAAGAGTCTGCTTTTTAATTAAAAACCTACATATAGTAGGTCACATATTCAAGATTCAAGATCTACACATATATTCTTGATTGATTTAATGTAAATCAACTATTACTCTAGAAGAAGAATCGTTTTTCTTCTTAAAGTTCATACTTAGTTATTTATATCCAAGAGTCAACTACAAACCTAAAAGGAAAAACTGTAAATACTAAAGCAAGAGCATCAAACCTGAGTAGATTGTTTTAGTAACTATTTTTTTTTTTTTAAACTGCTAACGTTACTCATTTACACCAGTAATCCTAAATTATACCATTACAATTGTGTATATATGGAAAATAAAATAAGTTTTAACATATATATTATTTAATCAATAAATGGATATATTATTAATTGTAGTTAGAAGAAAAAGGAGAAGAGGGAAAATGGCTTCATCAAGCTCTTACAACTCTCCATGTGCTGCCTGCAAGTTCTTGAGGAGAAAGTGCATGCCTGGATGCATATTTGCACCCTACTTCCCACCCGAGGAACCGCAGAAGTTTGCGAATGTTCACAAAATCTTCGGTGCCAGCAACGTGACAAAGCTGCTCAATGACATCCTGCCTCACCAAAGAGAAGATGCAGTGAATTCACTGGCTTACGAAGCCGAGGCTCGAGTTAGGGATCCTGTTTATGGGTGTGTTGGGGCCATCACTTTTCTTCAAAGGCAGGTTGATAGGCTTCAAAAGGAGCTTGATGCTGCCAATGCTGATTTGATTAGGTATGCATGCAATGAGATCCCTACTGGATTGCCTCAATTGAGTTCAATTCAGCCAATTACTCCACCTCAAAGATCCATTCATGATCATTACAGTACTAGGAGGATTGGAGATATTGATGGTGGTAGTGGTAGTGGTAGTAGTGGATACTACCAATCACCACCTTCTTATCCTTACCCTTATGGTAATAATAATCTTCAATGGAATCCATCTAACTCTGGAGGAAATATAGGTGGTGGACAAGGTAACATGTGAAAGCCAGATATGCATGTTATGAAACCCTCTTTTGGGCATGTATTCTACATATATTACTATTTATATTTGAGACACAACTGTGGTTTACTAGCTGAACTCTATGGCTAGCTAAGCTGTGATAAGTGTGCATATATGTATGTATGTATCTATATATATCATCACATGTGAGTCATCTAGCTAGACCACCAATCCCTACTCCTCATAATCATAATCATCTATATATTTACTACTTTCGGTGGTCTTAAGATTTAAGGACATTGGGATCTTTTTTTTTTTTTTTTTTTTTCTAATGCTAGCAACTTTCTTATATGAAGTTGGTTTAAGGACATTGGTACTTTAGGGTTTTTCTTTTTTGGCGCTTTAAGATGCATGTGATCAGTACACATTAAAAATTACTTTTATAGAAATGATGTACATAACTTATGTATATCAACATATATGTATGTGTGAATGCATGATCCATAATTATATGCATATATAATATTGTCACTTTTAACAATTCAATTTTAGTGTATAGAGTTTGTTTCATATCAACAAAGTGTCATGTTATTTACACCGGGTTTTTAGGGTTTCACAGCTCTCTACGGCTCGTAGAGGCCTCTACGAGACGTAGAGATGTCAGAGCATTGAAAACCACATCCCTCTACGGCTCGTAGAGGCCTCTACTAGTCGTATAGGTGGGACTGCGATGATTGACACAGGCCTCTACAGCTCGTAGAGGCCTCTACTAACCGTAAAGGGTGGTGCAAATAAGTTTTTGGGTGGTGTAAATAGAGGGGCCTTCAACAAAAGTTATATATATGCAGTTGACACATCTTTAATTAGAATATCTTTTTAATAAATATTATTTAATATATCAAGTTTGAAGGTTATAACAAAATTAGCCATGTTAAGATTTTAATTAATTGTAAGATTTGTTGTTAACATGGATCATTTTACAAAACTAAACCAAAAATCATGAAAATCTATACAACTAAAAAAACGAGTGTCGTCGACAGAAACACCGATGGAAAAATCTGTTGACAGGTACTACAATGAACTCTTGAAGACTAGAAAATATTTTATTTTTGTAGTATAATCTACAAAGTAATCCACAAAATCCAAAAAGATTTTTTAAGAAACTTTAGTACTGACGGATCTCATCAAATACAAAAAAAAAAAAAACAAAAAACAAAAAGGTTTATAATTGTTATTTTTTTATTTTACAAACACTGTATGAGTTTCTTTTATAGATAAACGAACTTTATTTTTTGAATGCTATTATATGTTATAGTACATTTTAATTTTACCGGCCATTTTATTATTTTATTAAATTCCTATCAAATTTTCCTTTTTTTATAGTTTACCTAGTATTTGTTAGTTTCGTTTGCCTTCCTTCACAACAAAATTCACCCCAAATGATGAACAGGTTAACAGAAAGACTGTAATGGATCAGTTTTGATAGAAATCGATATGTATGTTAATAATATTTTGAAAGTAAACGGTTTTGGAGGGATGAAAGGTTAGGAAACTTTAGAGTGAAATTTGTAAGTTAGTTATTAGAAACATAACATACACACACTACAAATGATATGGTTCGACCCTATTTATACAATCTAATCGGCATGTTACAAACCGATGTGACTATTGACTAAAACAATATAACTGCTAACTAAATGTGACATACCGGTTGGTATTTGTCCATCACACACTAATTTCCTAACTTAGGATATGACTATTAACATATGTACAATATATATATATATATATAACATAAGTTTAACTAATCAAGATTATAACATCTAACATTTCCCCCCCTAATCTTGATTAGTATGATCTTGTATCTTGATCACTCTTCTTCACTTGACGATGTACGGGATCGTTTCTTTGGTGGGAGATCTTGATCATTCCATTCGGCATTCCTTCTACCTTGATAATAAACGTCTTCTTCATTGACTTGAACTACCATTTCCCTTCCTTTTATTTTAAGTGATACCATTCCATCATTTCTAGGTATCGGACATAGACTTGCCTTAGGGTCGTTGCAATCTCGTCTTTTGTCACTAAACTTGGTAGTCCTCTCCCGTATCCTATTGACATGGCAACCACTGCCCAATTGTCATAATTCGTCACTTTATCATAACCCCCGAGAACTTGAACCTTTGTATAAAGATCTAACAAGTTAATTGGATATCCGTATCCATCTCTAGGAGGCATTGGTGCCTTGTTCTTTATCTTGAGGAAGTCTTGCATAAACCACTCGATGGTTTTCTCGAATTCTAAATCGAATTTTCGTTTGTATCTCTCAACCGTTGTAGTGATATGGATTAAATCCATGAACACAACACAATCATTCAATCTTGTGCCTTGGGTTGGATACATAATGGGTCCTTGCTCCATAAAACTTTCGGCATCATCTTTATTAATCGAGAACTGTTCGAAATTCTTGAATACCGAAGCCCTTTCCTTTTCCAAATCAGTAAGATCTTCTTTTAAACCGGTTCCGTATGATTCCTGCTTGTCTTTGTTTTCTGTTTTGCTTCTGAACTGCGCCTCACGAACGCTTTCTGCACGTCCGGTTTTGTTTCCCTGCACCACATTATTTCTTTCGGGACATCTAAAAGTAAAATGATCATCACCATCACACAAACGACATGTGATAATTCTCCTTGTCTTCTGGATAATCGGCCTTCTAATATAACACACGTCCCCTTCAAATTCAATCTCTAGGCCTTCGTTTGTGAGTTTCTCAATACTCAAAACGTTTCTTCTAAGAGTGGGTATATAAAACACAGATTTGATCTTGTGAATCTGGTTCCCACCCGTGATGATCACCATCCCTTTTCCTCTAAAATACTCTTTCCTATACCCGCTTGGACAACCTTCTATTCCGAATGATTTGCTAAACAACGTGTATTGATTCTTATCACCACAACCGTGTTCTTTGCGTGTTAGGCTTGCAAACCCTATGTCGTCCCATCCTTTTTCATCGGTTCCCTTTACCATAAATTCCGTTTTCCCCATTTTTCTCGGACACTCCCTTCTAAAATGAAATGGTTGTTTACACTTACTACAACACATCGTTGGTGGGTGTTCGGGGACATCTTTCTTGCACTTCACTTGCCTATTGAATTCCTTTTGGGCCTTAGACACTTTGTCTTCTTGGATCTTAGACGAAGATCCGATGTTGAATTTCGAAAACTTGATGTTGGGAGGATACACACAATCCTCGTCTTCCATTGGTGCCTTCTCGGCCCTTCTTTTGTGATCCGCATGATCACCCATAATACTACTAGAGATTAACGGCCACTCGTCTTTTCTCCCTATAGTTACAACATCTTCGGAATTTCGATCAACATCAAATATACCACAGGTTTTGGATCTTGGCTCTGATACCATGATAGAAATCGATATGTATGTTAATAATATTTTGAAAGTAAACGGTTTTGGAGGGATGAAAGGTTAGGAAACTTTAGAGGGAAATTTGTAAGTTAGTTATTAGAAACATAACATACACAAACTACAAATGATATGGTTCGACCCTATTTATACAATCTAATCGGCATGTTACAAACCGATGTGACTATTGACTTAAACAATATAACCGCTAACTAAATGTGACATACCGGTTGGTATTTGTCCATCACACACTAATTTCATAACTTAGGATATGACTATTAACATATGTACAATATATATATATAACATAAGTTTAACTAATCAAGATTATAACATCTAACAAGTTTCGTTTATATATGGATATATTTATAGACCTAACATTAAAAAATAAAATAAGTCTTACTAGCTAATATTTTATTTACAAATTTACAATATTATTGACTCTTAAGTATTATTATAATTAATATATAGAGTAAAGACAATATAAATGAGCTTAACCTACTAAATATGAGAAGTGAAGAGAGAAAAAAATTGATTTTTTTTTCAACTGCTTAAACATGATTTCTAAATAAATAATATAAAAAAATTAAAAAAAAATAGTGTAATTACGTCATTAAAGTAATTCAGTAGATTACACTAAAGTAAGTACGTAATTACTCAATACTAAATACATGTTTAACAATATTGAAGAAAAAAAATTCAAAAAAATAAAAATAAAAAATATCTTCATGCACTTCTCACGTTAAGGGCTATTGGTAGGATAAGAACCATTTATACAATAACGTTCTTCATAATATATTTAAGTCACATTTAGTATGAATACCTGTTTATTTTTGTATAGTTTCTCAATGTAGGCGTATGAGTTGGAGTAATACATATTATACTTAACTTTAAATAAAAAAATCTAGTTAATGTCCATATAATGCTACATTTTTTACCGTGGATATATCATTTTAAATTAATGCTAAAAATGGATCTTTTGACGCCCAAAACGTATATCAAAGGTAATAAATTATAGACAATGCAATTATTATTATTATTATTATTATTATTATTATTATTATTATTATAAGATTAATTAAAGAACGATTCTCTTGAAGTAAAGGGTCTACGACTCAGTCCTCCATTAGCCACTAAGTAGTTAATATTCTCACTTTTAGGCCTCGTCGGTTTTGTTCTTTTTTGCACCGCCTGCTCCTTTTGTTCAGACTTTGATTTTTTAATTTGATTAACGTTTAGGCCTATGGTTGCTAAAGTTCCCATGAATATAATTTTATTTTTTTAACAAAAATCGGAGAAAAGTCATCAAATATACGATGTATAAAAGCATGCACCAAAAAGGAAAAGTCAATATTCTGATTCTCATATGAGATTATATTTGCTTAAGAGTATGCGTAGTCGAGTGCCATGGGAGGGCGTTTTGGATATTTTATTCTCCCATAGCGCCCGGCACACCGCCCCCGCCGGCGTTATGGGGGCGTTTTGGCAGCGCCGGCCATGGATATAACTAGCGTTGTGGATAGAGAGTTTAATATTTGTTGTTGTTGTTGTTGTTGTTGTTGTTGTTGTTGTTGTTGTTGTTGTTGTTGTTGTTGTTGTTGTTGTTGTGAAGAGGAAGAGAAAGAAGTGAAGAGGAGGAGGAGGAAGAAGAAGAAGTGAAGAAATGAAGAAGAAGTGAAGAAATGAAGAAGAAGTGAAGAAGAAGATGATGGAGAAGAAGAAGTAGGTGGGGAAGGGGTAGGTGGGGTAAGTTATTATTTTTTATTTTAATTAATATTATTTTTAATAGTAAATCTTATTTTTTATTATTGTTTTTTAACTTAATAAATTTCTTTTATTATTATTATTATTATTATTATTTTTATTATTATTAGGTATTTAATATATTCTTATTTAAATAAAAAACAATAATTAATCAATCATTACCCAATCATTTATAACCCCCTCATAACCCCCTTCCCACTACACCCTCTTTTTCCATAACCCCCTTCTATTACTTTTTAATATTTTATTACCATAACCCCCACATAACCCCCACCACTACACACACCCTAATTAGGCACCTTGATTATTGTTACAAGATAAATGAAATGAAAACATAAAATTCTCTCTCCGTATCTATTAATTAATATATATAAAAGAATTGAATATTGCTGACGTGGCGTGCAATAGTGTCTTCAACCTCTCCATGAAACTGCCACGTGGCATCATAATTGAAAGATTTTAGTGTTTTTGAATTATTTACTTTTTTAATTAAATTGAGTTATTTTAAGAAAAAAGAATTTAAAAATAAATTTAAAATTTTCTCTCTCATATTTCCTCCCATAATTTTTAAAAGTTTATATCTTTTATATACGGGATTTTTAAAGAAAAAAATTACATCAAATTAACGAACGTTTTATTATCTTTCCAACGAGTACCATAGTGCTATATAAAAAACGGAGAAAAAATCGACTATTTTTTGTGGGGTTTCGTTCATACAGGAAAAAAACACACAAAGTGTTCATGTTATTCATTAATCATGTTTTTTCTTTTAAACCAGGTTCTTATCTACGAAGTTGAAAATCAGCCCAATCGCCATGTTATCATTGGAATTTTACTAGGTATAGTTCATCAAGAGAAGCTAGGAGAAAGAATCGCGCAACACTGCAACACATGGTGTCAGCTTATAGCAATGTTATTTTATTTATTTATTTAATTACTAGAGTAATAATTATTACTATTAGTATTAGTATTATTAGAATGATTATATTTTTCAACCCTGGGAGCGTCCCGGGAAGAATTAATAGTTGCTGGCGTGGCGTTCAATGGTGGCCTCAACCATCTCTTGATTATGCCACGTGGCATAATGAGATGCAATGGTTACAACTTCCAACTTAAGTGTTTGTTTAGTTGATTAGGTTAGGAATTATAAGAGACATAATTAGAATGTGAGAAATTAGAGAGATGTGATGAGTTTTTGAATAGTTGTAGCTTACATAAGTGATTCTTTTGATGATTACTGATTAGGTTTTATATTAGGGAATATGAGTTATTACTGATTAGAATACTATGAACATACAATGATTGAGAGATTTTGTGGTTAGTTAACTTGAGCCATTTGCAATAGGTTATCACGTAAAATTAGATTTTTCAACCCCGGGACCCTCCCGGGGTAATCAGCTAGTTCTATATGTAAGATAAACAAGCGTTCACGAAGATAATTTTTAAACAAAATAGAAGTTCACAAACGTATATAAACGAACAAACATAAAAGCTAAGAATCTTCATGAATTATACGTACTCAAAGCCTCATGTTACTAGTAAAAAGGGTCTCTGAAATATAGAATTATACATGTATAGAAAATCAATAATATGACGATAACTATAATAATAAGAAACAAAACAAAACCATCGTAGCAAAATGATGTATTCTATATAGTTAAAGGAATGACCATAATTTAGACGCTAAATTAATCAAATAATGAGTTTTTAAAACCTAAATTCAGATTTGAGGGTTCAGAAATGACCGAAATCGAATGAGGATGATGAACTAATGAACCATAGTCAAGTGAGGGATAGACTCAATTGAATTGAGGAAATGACCCAACTCAACTAGTACCACTTATATGATTGACACATGTTACAAAACCTCATGACAATTTTTTTACGGTTTAATGCACCAAAACGTACACTTGTTCGTAATTAATCACTTATTCACTTTTCCTTTATATAAGTTAAATTTTCGTAATATTATAATTGTTAGCTCTTACATTAACTTATTTATAATAAACTTTTAACTATAATTAAACTTCAAATTATTTAATTTTAATAAAACTGAAGTTAATTGATATAATTTGATATTTTTTTAACAACAAACATCTATTTTTTTTATTTTATTTTTTTGAACGGAAAATTTCTACTCTTTGTGGGACTTGAACCCATGACCTCCCCTTAGGTGTTCCTAGAAGCTTTGCTTCTACCATTGGGCCACCACCCCAATGGCACAAACATCTAATTAATCGTTTTTGTTCAACCTTCTGGTTGCTTTACTAATCAGCGATAATTAGCATGCCATCAATCAATGCTGATGTCGTACGCAATTTGATGAACTGAGAACATACACTTTTGTAGCGTCATACGTAGGAATAGTTGTCGACTCAAACAAAAACAAAAATGCCTAAACATAACTTCATCTTAGATGGGATTGTTGTGGTAATATAATCGTATACCATATTGTAATCAATAGCCTCACGATCCATGTTCGTCTTGTAAGCTACTGAACTTTCGGCATGATGAACTATAAATATTGGACACCGCTTGAACCGCACCACGGAATATCTCATCGCCCTAAGATGAACCTGATGATGATGGGGATAGTGATGAATCCCATTTTGTTTTCTAAAATGAAGAGTGATTAGAGTGAATTTATGAGGAGAATATGTAGGTACGGAGAAAATAAAATGTTGTTTGGTCTTGAATATCATGCCCCCCCACACCCCTCTCACATGAGGGGGGGGGGGGGGGGGGGGGGGGGGGGGGGGAATGGTCCTACGTGGCATTTTCATATAGTATGATATTAATATAGAATATATACCACATCAATTCATTATGTATAGATGATGAGATTTCATTGATACAGAGCTAATTCTAATAGACTTAATGGAGGGTCTAATTAGCGTACATCTAGTAGGAATTGAACCTACGAATTCGCCAATTGTGAGTTGCATGCTTTAACCATTTAGCCATGGATGCTTAGCGGGTCATAGTGAATGACCATGTGTCCATATTCCAATTTAAATGAAAATTTTCAACTAAAGCAACACTGGCGAAGCATAGTAAGGGCGGGGAGGGGCGGCCGAACCCCCCGGATTTTCGCGCAAAAGTTCCGATTATATAGTATTCGTATAGAAAATTTTGAAAATATAGGGTTTCGATCCCCCGAAACGGGTTTTCGACCCCCCCGAAACTAGTGACTTCCGACCCCCGAACCTTCGGGTCAAGCTTCGCCACTGTAAAGCAACAAGATAATTAAATGGAATATTTTTTTTAGTTTTAATAATTCAGGAAGAATTAAATGACAGGATATGAATTAAAGTTCTGGATTTTAGAACCGAGAGATATCCATAATTTCTTGGACCCAATTCAATTCAGTGAGATCTTTCATTTACATCCTAGCCACCCACACCCCTTTTCACACGGTGTGGCCTCGGTAGCAGAGTAAATTTGAGATGGGTAACATGGGAGTGAGAGAGAATAAGATTGCAGCGAAAGATGTCGAAGCGAAATGGAAAACCGCATCACCATGTGAAGTGAGAAGGAAATAAAGGAAAAACAGGATTGAAAGGAAGGCAAAAGCCCAATAGTTGACATGACACGACGGTAAATGAGGAGGGTACACCCTACACTTGTATATTCGAAAGTAATGTCTTTACTATTATGTGTACACTATCCACACAAAGAGTTAAAAAATAATGCCTTATTATTGTTATAATGTATACAGTACACACTAAGAGTTGATGTGGTTTTATTGGATCCATGAATTAATGCAACTTGAGACATGTCTCTATTTTTCAGCTTTTTGATCGAACCGCTTCCTCCCCCAGGCCCTACCCTATTACCCCCACCCCCACGTTTTTGTGTGACAACGCATGCACTCATGCAGGCATGAAGAAGGTTTCTGGAAATTCTCAAAAACCAAGCAAAAAGAAGTTGGAAATAAATAATAATAATTGGCTATATAGGGTTACAGTGTAGGTTTCATCCTTCTGCCTTCAAAAAACAAAAAATTGTTGAAAAACCATTGGTTTTATCATTTACTAGCTTTTATCCCCGGAGCGTCCAGGTTGAAAAATATAACAATTCCAATAATACTAACACTAATAGTAATAATGATTACTCTTGTAATAATTAAATAAGTAAAAAATAACCTTGCTATAAGGTGACACCATGTGTTGCAGTGTTGCGCGATTTTTTCTTGTAGCTTCTCTTGATGAAGTATAACTATGCATCTTTAAAAGAGTAAAATTCCAATGAAAGCATGGCGATTGGGCTGAATTTTAACATCGTAGATAAGAACCTGGTATAAAAGAAAAAACATTATTAATGAATAACCTGAACACTTTGTGTTTTTTTTCCTGTATGAACGAAACCCCACAAAAATAGTTGTTTTTTTCTCCGTTTTTATATAGAACTATGGTACTCGTTGGAAAGATAATAAAATGCTCGTTAATTTGGTGTAACGTTCTTCTTTAAAAAATATCGTATATAAAAGATATTAACGTTTAAAAATTATGGGAGGAAAATAAGAGAGAAAAATTTTAATTTGTTTTTAAATTCTTTTTTCCTAAAATAACTCAATTTAAATTTAGTAGATTAGGTTTTATATTATTATTTATTTATTTTTAATTTGCCACATGGCATGACACATGGCACACTCAAGAAAGAGAATGCCTCCTTAAATGCCATGTCATTAAAATGGCTTTCTTAGGCCTCAATTGAATGTCACCTCATCAATATTCAATTCTTTTATTATAAGTTATAGATTCCACTACCGTGTTTTCAAGCGGCTAGAGATCGGGTTTCCACACGTCTGAAAGAGGCAAGAGGCTGGCGGCAGTCGAGTAATCGACCTTGACTACGACGTCCGATGTCACGGTGATTGCCACGTCGTTCCTTGCTAATGTAAACGAATTATTGCACAATAATAAATTATTATTATAAACTTCTAATTAATTAATACTTTATTAAATGAATTAAATGCATTTTCTCAAACAATAACTTTTATACTTATATAAATAAAAAAAAAACTAGGTAGAAATGCATATATAATTAGAACAAAATAAAATTAAATAAATTTATAAAAACAAAATAAGTAATAGTATTTCTAAATATCATACCTTTGACACGACACATAAATTGAGAATGTAGGATCGACTTTCGGGTCACCCGACAATCACGAGCTTTACTATTCAGAGTGCGGAATCCTCTGAAAAGGTTCGGACAACAAGACAACAATGAAACTATGATAAACGAAGCATCAACACACACAAAATATGGTTACAAGGTTGTATTGATTGATTAAAACAGAGCTCGAGTGTTTACAGACAATCTCAGACCTTTAGACCTGGGTAGGGTGCTTGGGGAATTTGTGAGGTGACAACCTTTTTATTAGGGCAATGATTGGAAGCTTTTATACCTGTTCTACTCGTCCAGTGCCTTAGACACGAGTAGGAAACATTACACACGAGTAGAAAATCGTACTCGTCCCTAACTGCTACATTACACACGAGTAGACTTTGTACTTGTCCCTAACAGCCCATATTTCAGACGAGTACAAATTGTACTCGTCCCTAAGCTGTTCTACTCGTGTGTTTCAGCCAACCATGCTAGAGCGACTTCCAAACACACCCAAGCACCCGGAAACCATACCAAACATCACCTATACTAGGCTAGGGACATTGGGTACTAACAGACTACCCCTTGGACCTAGCTAGTATGATTACAAAAGACAAACTTCGGATTAACCTAGCCAACGACCTATAAGGACCTATCACTAGCTGGGGACATACAAATGGTGCACTTACAGACTCCCCCTTGGACCTAGCTAGTGATACATGATCTTCAAGTCTTCAAGTCCTCATATCCAACATTCTTCAACTTAGGGTAACACCGTAGTGTATGACCTCTGAAGACTTGAATATATCAACTGATTTGAGCCTTAGTCGTGGCTTCATAAGATCTCATCTTGGTCGTCGATTAGCTTTGATTATTTGGGAGGAATCAAAAAAATCTCCTCTATTATGATTGACGATTCTGTGACTTGGACGAGGATCAACATCATCTTCACTTTCCTTTCTTGATTCTCATCTTCTTCAGCTTTGATTGTCGTAGCTCTACCACAATCTGGTTTCTCTGAAGATGAAATATCTGGTTCTTGCTGTTCAGGATGATTTTGTTATTCAGGTTCGGGCCTTGTTCAGCTTCAAGCCTTGTCGTTTGAATCATGATATGCACACTCGTTGTGTTTGATCCTGCAGAAAAAATTAATAAAAACTGCACACAAACTACAACTTGTATTAGATACGACAAATAATCCAGACTCAATCAAATTCTTGAAGTTTATCATTTGATAAACTTTCAAGATTTGTCCATTGTGACCACCAATTTGAGAAACGAATCATTTTCCCCCTGACCATTTAGATCTTTTCAAATTTCACCTTGAACTCTCACGATTGACAATTTGTGACCCTGAAAATGATTTTGACCCTTGAATTTTGTAAAATTTAGATTTTATTTGTGTTTCGGCTTCGGATCTGAGATTCCAATTGAAAAATACTTGTATTCCAACATCGGTCAATCAAAAAAAATAAAGACAAAGGAAAATCTTTTTGGGTTTCAAGATAATCAAAATTTCAAGATAAACAAACAGAGATTTAAAAATGCAGGAAATATAAAAACTATTCACAAGCATATTTTTGTGAGTTTCATTTGTTAGGGAAACATATCAGTGTACAGACTAAGCTAGAACCCTTATTTGTTCAATTTCAGTTCAAATTACCAATAAGCATCCTACAACAACTATCAATATTGTTGTCCACCTAAACTCAAAATCAAGTTTTACCGCTAGGCACACGTTAAGGTAATATTAAAACTAATTAAAGGTGTTTCCTGCACACGTGACATATTCCCGCATCAAGGCATGCACAAAGCTTCCTCGTAACCGGTGAATAAGCTGTTGTCATTCGTATTTACAAGAAATGGACTCAGTGGTGATCAGGTCAGCATGAACGTTGCACAGAGAGACCAGTGAGATCTAGACCATGGTTAAGTCAAATACCGTTAATTGATTTATCGGTCCGATGCTTTAGGTATATGATTTGATACCTTAGAGCGAATTCTCAATGAGAATTAGGGTTTGGCATTTCGAATCTTTTTGCTCTTTTAGGATTCTCAGACGTCTCCTGATCAGAATTTATTGTATTTTTTTGTTTTTCTTTTCTTTTTCTTTGGGAATGACACAGAGGTGTCTCAGTTGTAGGCTGCGAACCCAACGTACGTCACATATGCTGCTCCCTTTTATTCTGAGAGACGTCCAGTTCACCCCGAATGTACCAACCTCTTAAAGACCAGAAACCTCGGATTTTCGCATTCTATCAAACGAGATTTAGGTTTTTAGACCATATGCCAACGCGACGTTAATTCACACAATTCTCAGTTGACACCGTGCCGAACTTGAAAATGATTTTGAGCCTACTGAAATATCATTGTAGAGGCTAGTTATCGATTCCAATTCTTTTAAAATGTTAAGAATTCAGATAGTCCAACTGATGAGTTGATATCATTTTCCCTATTTCACCAAAGAAACTCATTTTGCTTTTCTCTTTTTTTTTTTTTTTTTTTTTGAAATTTTTTGATGTTATTGTATTTTTCTGATTTTCTCCCCCTAAAATTCTAAAAGTTTGCAAAAATTCAATATTTTTGGATTTTTCTGATTTTTGAAGAAAAATATTTACAAAAACTGATTTTCCGATGTGGTTTACTCAGATTTTCCAAAAGTGCCTTTTACTTTTCAAATATTTTCAAATTTAAATTTGTCAAATGATTTGGTAAAATTTGTGGAAATTCGGTAGTCAGTGTAGACATAAATAATCACTGGATCCTTAGTGATTGTTATGGAAGTCACTATCAATAAGAAGATGGAGGTGATAAGAAAATGCAAACCATAGTCAAGCATATGTGTTGATGTATCCAAAGACAAACCTGGAAATAGCAACTCAATGTAGCTACCTGATTCGACTTCGCAGGTTACAGGAAACACATGTGACGACCTCCCAAGAACTGATACGCACCCGTTGCAGATCCAGCTTCAATATTGTAACTACCATTGATAAATTCACTAAAGTTAATGAGATCCAGCTTATCACCATTAGGGTACCATAGACCTTTGGTCGGTAACCCTTTAGATAATGAAGGAACCGTTTTGCAGCAATCACCCAGTCCACTCTTATTCATTACTGACATCCGTTGTTAGCTCGAAACACTAGGTCTTGAATTAAACTCATCGAACATTTTCTCTTCTTTCTTCTTCTTCGATAACAGATCCCTTCCTTTGATTGGATAAGGTTACAAATCCTCCAAAGGTATTTTGATCAATTTACCGGAGCGATATGACACCTATTTTGTGCTAAGATGCCCCACTATCAACAATCAAATGATTGCTAGTAGTTCCTCCTGGAACACCCTGCATACTCGTTCAAAGATTAGTTCTGGAGGGGGACCTTAGCCTTAACAGGTCTTTTCTTGACAGATTTGAGTAGTACCTGAGGCTTTACCTTTGGGTCAACCGGTGGCTTTGCCCTTTGGTTAGTATTTGGACCTGCTTTTGGGCCTCCCTTGGGTTTTGCAACCTTAGGTTGAGCCTTTGAGCTTGATGCATGGTCATCTTTAGGCTTTGCACCATCAACAACAGCCTTTTGTTTCTTTTTCACATTCTTTGGTGTCACATGAACATTCTGTTTAACTTGTTTTTAGGTGACTTGTATCTTTGGTTGTTGTATTTAGGGGGTTAAAATGCTTTGCCCTTTAATTTTCTCAGATAGGGACAATTAGCAATCAAATGTTCAACCTCGTTACATTCATAGCATGACCTCTACTCCTCATAGTACTGAGGTTCATACCGTGACTGTCTCGAGCTAATCTAAGAAAATATAGGGCTACAACTCCCTTGTGAGCTTTTAAACCGAGAAGTACTTGGATATGAATCATAATCAGAAGACCTTGGTGAAAAATTTCTTTGATGATTTTGAAAAGAATGTCTCATCTGATCAGTACCTTTTTATTTGATGGGCTTAAGTTCTTTGATATTGGGACCTTTTTGATTTTTCCCAGACCGATCTTTTGATTCAAATGTTTGGTGTGTTTGTGATACCTCGCAATTTCAGGTTCTTAATTCAATCAAAACTCTAGTTACTTGCACTTAGATTCCTTGCATTCTACTTAGCTAAGGTTAGCTAGATAAGTCATGTATGCACACACGAGATGTATATGTACCTATGGGTTATCATTGAATGAACGTATGATACATATGAAACAAAATACATGTTAATGCCATCATCAAGAGGCATAGAACTTAACTAACTCTTACCATTGTGAGACAGAATGATATTCCTATATCAAAGGTGTACTAGAGGCTATACAACGAACAATCATAACACTATTAAGATGAATAGGCCGATTTATTCAACATAACATATTGTCTTAGAGCTATACAGGCTATACTCACATATGTATATACACACATACATACGACATTATATACACACACATGACAACTACTTGTTCTTGGACTAGTCACCTATCTACCTTGTCTAGATTCCCTATATGTATACATACATATGATCGAACACATGAACACCTACTCAATCCTATATCTAAGCCAACTCATGAATGAGAAGTCCTTTCCTTTGATCCCATGATTTCGGCCAAATCCATCATTTCCAAGGAAACATCTCATCAAGCTAACACTAGGCTATACGAACCTAAGGTTTCTAAGCTATCTTAGCTGATCCCTAAGTTATGAGAATACACTATCACCCTAACTTTATATCTAATTAGATAAACATAAGTTCATGACACTATCCAAGGCTCTACACCTTTCCACATCTAGTATAGAACAAACATTCCTATCCTACTTAGATTTGCGGCTACCATAGGACACATAGAAACAAAATTTGAACTAGGAGATGTCACTATCCAAGAGCACACCTTCATACAATGTGGCGGCCGAAAACTAATTCCCAAGGCACCATTGTGTAGATAGATCATTGGTTAAGCATCATACATCTTGGAACTTGTAGAAACAACTTAGATATGATCCATCACTATCAAAAACTAAGCTACACTCCTACTCATTTGTCCTATATCGGTCGAGAACCAAGAAGGCACATGCCTTGTGCTTAGTTGTGAACTAACACCAAAGAAGGAAACAGACAAGCATAGCCTTTTGAACACCTAGTTAACCACCTTCTACATATATCTAAGACTAGAAATCGGCTCACATAGGCAAGGAACAAGAGGTTGAGTTGACTATCCAACACTTACACTAAAATAGGTAGCTTCCAAAACCTTAACATGTTTCTAATCAAGTCAACCCTTCCCTCTTTGTCTTGTCTACCCCATCGCCTAAGTCTTAAGCTAAAAAGGCACATGTCTTTCACAAACTAGAGAATAGGACACTTAAACAATGCCCAAGCCTATTCAAGAACAACACCTATTCTTGTATCCATCCTCATCCAATCGGTTATGGACAAGAACACTTCACACCTTTCACCAAACTAGTAAGAAACTTTAATCATGAACTCCAACCCATAGATGATAGTTTACCATACAAACTAGTATAAATAGGCCTCACCATTCACTCTCAATCCTTGCACCAACACTCAACACAAACTGTAACACCCCAACCGATGGCGGAAACATCGAGGTGTCACGTAGTGACGATTGTTCAATAGCTCATGGACTAAGAATGTAAATTTTGATATATTGATTAAGTAGTTTATTACATTGAAAGAAAAATACAAGATACAATAATTCTAAAGTGACAACTAAAACTGAAATACAATGAATCCAAAATCTAAGTAAAATTCCAAAGGCTTAAAAGTCATCTCATAAATAACCTGAAACATGTACGAAAATAGTATATGTCAATACAAAAATGTATTGGTGAGCATACCCTGTTTGAATACATATAGTAGAAAAAGAGTTTCGCAATTCACGTGTTATACTGTCTACAATTTAGTGTTCAAGCTATGTAAAAATGCTACCCAAAATCAAACCTTTGTTTAATGAATCAAGAGTCACATATATATAGTATTCGCTCATAGTAGGCGATGAATAATCGTTCACACATAACAATAATTAAGTACTATTTATTGCTATGCTAGGCCGCCCAGCGGTTAATGATTTAAGGTCATAAGTACACACTATCAGCGAATCAACAAGTAAAACACATACAAGATTTGCGATTTTGAATATATGATAAAACATGATTAAGTGAGTGAAGTAATAAGAGTACATGAGTCACCCCAAAAGTGTAAAACATGAAAAAGGGGAAAGATATACTCACAGTTTGCGAAGGCAATCAAAATCCAACTTAAGCGGTCGTGAGCTAAGTAATGGAAATTCCGAAGAATCCAACCTATAATGTATAAGAGTACTAATAAGGAAAAGTCTAAGAGTCTAAGGTCACTAGGGTCTAAGGCATTAGGGTTTGCTAAGTCGATTTGGGGAATTAGAGTTTTTATGCTAAATCAAATTAATGTAGAAGTTGTATATCAAAAATGATATGGCAAAGTTTATAAATGTGGTGTAGGTAATATAATTATTACCAAATAAATATTTAGGTCAATGCATGTTTAAATAATAAATACAAAATAATTTAGTTGGTTACTTTGACTAATTATTGTAAATAAATACAATAATCATAAATATTAGAATAAATAATTATGAGTTACACAATGATCCCACAAATTGTAATTAAGATTTTCAAACATATAATTATTTCTATTTTATAAGAAAAATATTTATAAAATAGATATATAATAGTATAAAAAATAAATAAATAATTATGTCTAATTAAACATAATTAAGTCTAAAAATACAAGACATGATCCAAGAATGTTATTTTTATAGAAAATGGATACTTTCTGATGTAAAGTAATAAAGATAATTTTCCCATAATTTTTATAAACTTATTCATATTTAAAACTGATTTAAATGAGATTAAATCATGTTTAAATGATTAAAAATAGAAAATCAATAAAAATAAGTGTTTTCTGAACCAATAATTTTTATGTCAGTTCATAATGTTGAGAAATAATTTCTCAAAAAAGTTTGAGATTAAAATCATTAAAAATGAATTTTTAATCAATTAAATATGATTAAAACAAATTAAATAATAAAAATTACAAAAATAAAATATTTTCCAGAAATAAAAATTATGATAATTTTCTTTAGGGTGTCAAGATATTACACCTAAATTTTTATAATTTTTGGATCAAAAATGAATTTAATATAAATATTCTAAGTTTATATGCATTTTATAAATGATAATATATATATATATATATATATATATATATATATATATAAGATAGAATTCTGAATGAAGCTTTCAAAAAAAATGAGGAGCAGACCAAGGGACTCGAACCCTGGTCCTTTGTTTCATCTTAAGTAAAACCAACTACTATACCATAAATGTATTTGTTAATTTATTTAGAAACTAAAATATAAATACAATATCCTAATCTCATCTTCTTCTTCCTCAAATAGCTTAACCCATAGAACCCTAACCCTAGGATTTACAATAACCTGATTTAGGCAAGATATACAATCTGTGATAGAGGGCTTTCGAAGATAATTATTAGATAAACAAAATGGCATAAGAAATCCAGACTTATATTATCGTATTGAAATCGAAAAATGGAGATAGAGTGCCGGACTTAAAGGATGATTGGCAAAGCTTTGCGACCAGTTTTTATGCATTTTTTTTGTGGGTTTTCGAAGAGGATCTGTGCCGAATTGATTTGGAAGATCAATTTATAGTGTGGTTTAAGAAAAAAATCGTTTTTGTGTCCATTAAAGTTCCGATCAGTTATAGTATTAAACCCGAATTAAAACTTGTTTAAACCGTTATAAAATCGTGCTATGAATATTGTAACTGTTCTATAATGATGGAGAATGATAAAATACGCGATTAAAAACCTCTAAAACGCGTTAAAACTCAAAATATAATGTTGCCGGAAAGAATTCCGGTGGTCGGAATCCACTCGCCGAAAAAACGTGGGTGGAGGGAAGAAAGAATCAGTTTTGAAACTTTCATGTTTTGGCACAATTAGTGCCTCATAGTTAACCATGTTAGTTATATTCAAGTTTTGGTTAAGTTTTTCTTTTATAAAAAGTTAACTAAGTTAATATAACTTAACTTAAAAGTTTCTAAGACTTTTTAAAACTTTATAAAACTAAAATTTTTTTATAGAATCTTTTACGAATACGTTACACATTTGATTAAAACTTATACCCGATCCACAATGAATATAAATGATAAATTTTAGTTCGCTCTAAAATTAAATTTGAAAACAACGAACTTACAGGGACTATAATGGAAATATTTGAAGGATTATTATTGTCAATTAAATGAAAGATGAGGGTGACGGATGTCACAGTAAGATATACTCACATATATCTAAGACTAGAAATCGGCTCACATAGGCAAGGAACAAGAGGTTGAGTTGACTATCCAACACTTACACTAAAATAGGTAGCTTCCAAAACCTTAACATGTTTCTAATCAAGTCAACCCTTCCCTCTTTGTCTTATCTACCCCCATCGCCTAAGTCTTAAGCTAAAAAGGCACATGTCTTTCACAAATTAGAGAATAGGACACTTAAACAATGCACAAGCCTATTCAAGAACAACACCTATTCTTGTATCCATCCTCATCCAATCGGCTATGGACAAGAACACTTCAAACATTTCACCAAACTAGTAAGAAACTTTAATCATGAACTCCAACCCATAGATGATACTTTTCCATACAAACTAGTATAAATAGGCCTCACCATTCACTCTCAATCCTTGCACCAACACTCAACACAAACACTACACCCACACTAAGCAAAACAATCAGCCAAGACTAGGAGCACCAAGCCGAGGAGAATCAAAAGGAACAAGGGAGCTAACCCAACGGCTCTCTAAGCCTTCTAGGTAAGATACACTACACTATAAGCTACTTTCATTCGATACATCCTCTTGTTACACCCGATACTCGGCCCTAGAACACCATTACTAGGCACACACCTCTTTGCAAGAAAGTAGAATACAAAACTCATGAACATGTTGTAGGATAACTCTACAAGGCTTTGTCAAGCTTAAAACAATCAAGTTTGATTCACTAACTAATCGGCTTTATCTTTTATACAATGAGAACAAATCGGCTACCACCCACTAACATGTGTTCACATCAACTAGGGTAAAACAATGTTCTAAACCCATGTTAAAGTGTCTAACTTTATCACAAGTACAAAACCAAGGTTCACATAACTCCATAACCAAGTCCACAAGTGTCGGGTACACAAATTGTATAATAAAACTTGTGATTTACCCTGCTTCTAATAAATCATAGGGCAAGTATTGTCCGGACGATAATAGCTACGTAAGTTGGCTTCACTAGATCACAAGCATCTCTATCAGGTGAGTTTCACTACTCTTTTCTCAAAAGCATGCGTCTCGGGTTTGAGACAACTTACTTAACTTTTCTAGTCCAGTTTACGACTACTATTTTCTAGTCCGGTTTGGGACAACTTTCACATGCCGGGTTTGGGGTGCTATGACTCCTTGTGTGGGTCAGGCTTTGCTAGTTTCACACTCCATGTCCTTGATGAACTAAACTGCATTCTATCACAGAAGTCCTCTACTATTTACCGAATGAGTTGCCGGGTTATGGCAAGCGGGTTACTAGCTGATAGCGCTATTAGGTTTGACAGACCTCACACCGTGCTGGGAGCCGGGCGTGAACTACGACCTTAGACTTTATCATTGTTGATAGGCAATGATGGGAGGCAAAAACCAGTGCGCGGGGCGAGTGCATCGTTTGAATAGCAATTTGGTATATCATTGTTTAGTTATCATGAATGGGTTAGCTACCCTTGGTATACGTTGAACTAGTGGTTAGTGGTTCATGGTTCTTGGTTCTTGGTTCTTGTTTCTCGGTTCTTGGTTTTGGATACTGATTACTACTTTGGGTTTGGGGAACCTAATAAACGTTTTTGGTTTGGGAAACCTACACTTTTACTTACCTTACTTTGTGAACTCACCAACTTTATGTTGACACACGATTATTATACCTTTTTGCAGGACACTAGTTCGAAGCATGAGTAGGGCATGCATCATATAGCATCATGGGATATGAATACTTATCTATTTTTGAATGTTTAATTATCTATTACGATTTCAAACGCGTTGTTTTACGTAGACTATTTGGATAACTATCATCTTTAAATTTAGCTTTCGCAACTCTTAAAATATTTGATTATCTATGAAACTTGTTTTACAATAACGAACTAAATGGTTTGGGCATTAGAGTCGTTCATGTGACTTATGACTATGGGATCCTGGTATTTCACGCGCCTCGCGGTATAACCCCGCAGTGGAAATTGAGGGTGTGACAGTGTTCAACTTGTTTCTTCTGATCAACGAGTTTTCTGATTTGAGCTTCGGTAACTGGTATTTCCTCAAAAATATGTTTAATTAAGGATTGATCAACATTTCTATTTGGAAACTCTTTATCAGAAAACTAGAAGTGCTTCTTTTCCGGCTCAGGTTCACACAAAATGTGATTTTCAATAGAGCTATTGATGTGCCGAGCAATTGATATGTTTTCCCACATAATTATCACTTTTATTGTACTCTAAATCGTGCTTTGATCTATGTTTTATCATGATTTATCTTTCTTTGTTGATAATTGCAGGTTCGGAGGTCCGGTGACGAAAAGAAGTGGAAAACCGCACAAAACGGCACTAAACGGACGAAGAAATGAAGACTTCGAAGCTCTGCTAGATATGGGACGGCCGTGCTCACGGCCGTGAAATTGTTCCGAGTCAACAAGTCAACATTTCCAAGTCAAAAGAGGTCAATTTCAACACTTCAGGATGTGCACGGGCGTGCCCCAGTGTATGGCACGGTCATGCTTTACTCCAGCGTGTTCTCCAAGGAAAAAACCGACCAAAACTGACAAGAATGGTACAAAGGAAGCTGAGCATGGGCGTGCTCATGCTTGTGGCACGAGCGTGCCAGACATCTCAGGGAACATTTCTGCATAAAGGACTCTGCAGCAGTACCTGTTGTCGAGCACGGGCGTGCCAAAACTCCGTCAAAGGCGTGCTTGAGCTGGTTTGCCTACAAATAGAGGCCTCCACCCCACATTTTGAACCATCCCTTCACCCATCCATTCCACCCGAATCTCTCTCTCTCTCTCTCATTACGGTCATCTTGGGGGTCTAGTAAGTGACTTTTGGAGCCTGGGATCACTCCATAAACACTACTTGAGTGAAAGCTTGAGAGAAATCACTACAAATCATCCCAAAAAACCCTCTTTGATCCTCCAACAACCACTACTATATGTTCTACGAACAACCAACTTAGAGTGCATGTTGTAATGCTAATCATTGGCTAGGATTCTTGAGTGTTACTAGGGTAAAGACTTCTTTGGTAATGAATTATATAATTTTTACCATTGAGTTTGTATAAAAATAATTGGAGTGTTCCGGAGTGGAACTATGACTAACCAAAGTGATTCGAATTTACCATTGAGTTTGGAAACATGCTTTAGCCTAATAGGTGGAAATACTCACGCCGAAATTTTCGGTTAACGGTATTCACCTTTCCAGTTACTACATGTTCCTTGTCATTAGTAAATTTAAGACTTTGGCGAGATCGAAAAAAAACATCAAGGATTGAAACTAATCGCTAAGTTGCAGATTTCACTCTTATCTTAGCGGTGTCGTTTCTTGAGTGTGGTTTTTGCACTTGTCCAACGAGGTAGGAAAATTAAATCCAACACTCAATTGGTAAGTTTCCACTAGAATGAGAAGTTGTGAAATTTCCACCAAGGTAAGGAATTCACGCCTATCTTGGTGTAGTTTCAAAAACACAAAAAGAATAACGCGGATTGAAAGTTGTCACCAAAGTGAGGGTTTCACGCCTATTTCGGTGATTTCCTTTCGTTTGTGTTATACGAACGTCTTCGAGTGTAGAGTAATCCACAAATAGGAAGGTAAATTTTAAGGACCAAAAGAATTGAGTAGAAGCAAGATAGAGAGAACAAGTATATTAAGCATGATAAAAGGAATGGTCAAAAAGGTTCTAAACTATAGTCTAGGTCAAACATGGCAATTTTTCCTAGATCCCTATAGTCATGGCTCTTATACCAATCTGTCACACCCCAACCGATGGCGGAATACATCGGGCGCGACTTGTGATAGATTGTTCAAAGACTTCATGATACTAGAATTGTGACAAATTGATTTAAGGAAATTTCATTTCATAGCATTCAAAGTTGGAAATACAAATTGTTCAAGAAAAGGAAATACAACAAACAAAATAATGATAATAAAATTGGTGCGTTTCTAAGTCCATCCCTACAAGATTTCTTGAGACATCGCATCAAATATTTCCTGCAACATGTATAAAATATCCGTCAACACATAAAGTATTGGTGAGCATACTAGTTTTGGTTTACATACATAGTATTAAAAGATTTTACTCAAATCGTCATGCTATAGCTTTGCACACGTAGAATCATACAAAAGGCATAATCAACACATGTTTGCACTGCTTGACCTAACACCGAAGTGATAGGCCGGTAAACTTAACATGACCCAGTTAGGGGGCGGAGTGCTACTCCTATAGCGCTATACATGTTAAGGGGGTTGTATGCTAAGCGGCATTTGTATGTAAAGTCTAAATTCTAGCATGGCATAGTTTATAAGCATGTTTAGTAGATTGAGCATGTGAGTATGAAAGTGTTTAGTGTATGTTTTGCATACGATACATGTTAAGCCCCAAAAGTGTTAAAGAGTAAAAAGGGGACAAGTATGAACTCACCTTAGGGTGCGTTTGTTAAGTTCTCAAAAACGAGTCTTAAAAAATGAGGATTTTAGCTCCGGTTAGACTAGAGCTAAGAAAAGAAAAAAAATGAATTTAGATTCGGAGGAAGATTCCATAGTACAAGGAAGTCATGCATTGCCTTTAAGGAGAACCAAAACACAAACCACCATAAAGGTGATTTGGATGGTCATGAGGGTCAAGTAGTGCCTTTAAGGCTAACCAAAACACAAACCACCATAAAGGTGATTCGGATGGTCAAGAGGGTCAAGTATTGGTAAGGTAGGGATGTATCCGCAAACCTTCCAAGTTAATAGATTAATAGAGTTTTGAAAGTATATATTTTAGTATTTACATAATATAACTATAGGGTTAAAGTAGTGTATGGTGACTTAGTTTGGAAGAGCCTTGGCTTTCCTTTGTCAACCATTAACCATAGCACAAGTCCATCCAACATTAAGTTGTTGGTGAACTTGGTTGTATCACTTCAACTAACTCTAGTGCATAAAAACAATAGAAGATGAACCACCTTTAAGTCCTCATTTTGGTGTCCTACTCGTATTCATTTGCCATAGCAAACAAGATTTAGGTCCTAGAGGTTTCTCCAAGGGGTTATAAGAAGAAAAGAAGTGAAGAAAGAAGAATAAAGTTGGAGTTTATGAGAAAACTCACTTAGAAGTGGACTTTCACACTTGGGATTTCCTTGAAGAATTGGGAGGTTTAGAGAGGATTTAGGATTGAGCAAGTGTTAGAATGGGTAGGGAGTGGTGTATTTATAGTTGGAGTGAAGGGGTTAGGTATTTAATGAATTAATTAAGGTGGTTAGAAGTGAATTAAGTGGTAAATATATCTTTAAAAGGAAAAAAATTAATAATATTATTAAAAATTTAAAAAAAAAAACATACGGTGAGTTGAATTAGTTAGTATTTGAATGTTGTAGTTGTTATTGTGTGGTGATAAAAGTCAAAGGTGCTAATCACGGTTTTTTTTTTTTTTTTTTGTGAAAGTATTATTATTAAAAATGTATATGTTTTAAAAAAACAATAAATATATATTAAGATCTTAACTAAATAAGTTTCTTGTTACAACGCTTAAATTGAATAGAATAAATTATAATGACGACTCGTCAAGAATTGGTAGGAGTAACATAAAAGAAACGAATAACGGCGAACTTAGAATTTGTTAAATATAGTATTTAAAATACATGTAAAAGTAAAAATCACACGATGTTACAGTCTCCTCTACTTTAGAAAATTTCGTCTCGAAATTTAATTAAGAGTCAACCTTTTGAAAAATAGGTAAGTGGTTTGTTATGGGTTTAATAAGAATAAAAACTTGTTTGTTTATTATGTTTAAATCAAATACGGTATCTAGTCACTTGTGCGATAATTATGCTCATACGAAAAGTACTTTGAAAATTTTAACCCAAGGTCGTTCGTAGAAATTTAAAAGTTTGACCGACTAAAGTGTTTTGTAAATAATGAAGGGAGTGAGTACGTATATGTGGGTTTGTATATGGAGTTAATGTAGCACATTTTTTGGAAAGGTAAGTAAGCATTACATGCATGAAATAGTAATGATCTTGGGAAAATAAGTATTTATACGATATGAAATAGTGAAAATTGAAGATAGGTAGTATAACATATAGAAATTTTGGGAAAATAAGTAATTATACGGTATATCATATATGAAATAGTAAAATTTGTTGGCTTGTAAAATAGGTGTCTTTGGGTAATTGGGGGGAATAGTAAATACGTGAGCATAATGAGTGACTAGATGTGGGAATGAGTAGTATTTAGTAATAGATATTTGGTTTGCACAAGGTCAAAAATTTTACTAGAAATTTTTTTTTAAAAGGCGACTAAGATAAACGAGAAGTTGGACTATTTGGAAAAAAACAAAAATTTGGTGATATAAATAGTAGTTATTTACTTTTGAAATCCAGTATATACTTAATCAAGAAAATATAACAAAGTGAGAGGCAAATCTTGTTTTAAATGTATAAATGCTTTTAGAGGTTAAGGCCAAAGGTTACGGGACTTAGAACGAGATTCCTGATATTGGAAGGATTGCTGATTAAGCAAGGAAAGGCAAGAGGAAGAAACCAAGTTGTTAGAGAATGCAAGTATAGATTATTCGTAGCAAGAATGACGTTGCATAGTAGAGAGTGTTGTTCAAAACAAGGTTATATTATGCATATGAGATAAATAATGCAAGCATAATTAGACTAACAAACTAGAACATAAACGGGATCGCAAAAGATAAATAATGTAAGTGTTGGTCAAAATTTTAACTCGACACCTAAACTTCTCATGGCACGAATAACTCTACTTTTGGTAGTATGATAGGACATTTATGTATAGGATGTACCGGCGGCGTATCCACCATGTCGTTATCATACCTCATCCGTGTTGTTATTCAGGTCATGATAGGTTACACACACTGGGACTTGTTATGTTTTCCATGCGCCCAATTTTGTAATTACGTGTGCACCCGTAATTAGTCCAATTGTCGTATGGTCCACATAATTTGTCTTAGTTATGTGTGGGTCGCTAGTGGACACAAAATACTTATACACAAGAGTAAAGACATTAGGCTAAGGCATTAGACAGTTTTGATGTTGTAAACATAGCAAATAACATGACATGCAAACACATAATGTGAAAAAGGTATTAAGCAAGTTTTTGACGTTGTTAACCATACGCGTTTTTGGTGTGGATGTATGGTTTCATAATGGTGTAGACTTGTGCATATGTGGTTACATTTAGATGTATAGAAGAATAGACAGTTAGATCCTTAATGAAAACATTCACGTGTAAAATGTTTTGACTGTGGGCAACATAGAATTCGGGTTTATTACAAATTGAGTTTTATGGGTACGCAAGCAATTTTAACTTTTCAAGACTAATGGTCAAGTTTGATGGTAGAAGAATTTAGTCCGTTGGATGTTAAAGAAAAACGGATTTAACTGAAGTGGGGAAAATTTAGTGTAAAAGTCTCACCGAAGGTGGACGTTTGATTTATGAAAAATCCATTTTATTAAGCGAGGAAAATAGTTTATTGAGAATTTTAGTTTGGCGTTGGTGAATATTTTGACTCGTAATACGATTTCAAGAGAAAATATTTTGGGATTATAAATAAGTAGGTTTTCTGATTTAGCGTGTCTTTTGCTCACAAGTCTTGTTTGCTAAAAAAAAAAATCTTTTGTTATGGACGACATTGGGCGTCCTGAAAGCAAAATTTATTTTAAACACTTTTACCATTTAAAATCTCGTTCGTCATGCTGACTTGTGGTTTGAAGGTTTAAAATTAGGATTTTATAGTAGAATAGGCATCCTCTTAGGAATAATAGGAAGAATTTTTGCTCAAAAATTTTGAAAAAGGTTATGCGCGAGGAGAAAAGGGTTTTGCGATGTTTGAATTTTACCGATAAATTATGATTGTAACCTAAGATAACGATCGTATTTCATAATTCGTAAAAGAAAATTTCACATCTGAATAATTTCTTGAAAACATTATATAAGGAAATTCTCATTTTTTTTAAATAAAAGAAAAATCAATCTTTTTTTAGTGTGGTGAGTGGGTCTTCCAGCATTGTAGATCACGATGGCAAGTCTTGGGCATTGGTTGCGCCCATGGGTTACGTCGTTGCACTCGGAGCATATCCATCCGTTGACTTTAGTGAATAGGGTAGTGCTACTAGGTTTTTCGTGTCATGGTTTAGTGGTGTGGCGACATGTTTTGGCTAAATGACCATATGCACCACAGTTGGCGCATATGCGGCATGGTGATTGAGTGAGATGGTGAAATTTACAACTGTTGCATAGCGGATAGGTTCCACAGTACTGCTTTTTGTTGGGATTCGGAGTCTTAGGAGTTGTCGAAGTGTGGTTTCATTTGAGGTTTTTGCGTTTTCGGTTATCCCTTTTCGTTTGTTTGGTATCTTTATGTTAGGGAGAATCTTGATCAATTCTTGGGCAATAAGAGTCGCCAGTTAGTTGAGATCGATGCTGTTGAGACGGGAAGACGTCTACGAGAATCATACATAGGAAAATTTGCATAAGCGTTTTTAAACAAGGTGACTTTTGAATTTAGGAGATAAGTTACTAGAATTTTGGTTAACAATGAAAAGCTTGTGGGTAAGATTAGATCGGTGAAATTGATGCAAATTTTGATAAACAAAGTACATAAGCTCAAGTTGTTCTCATAGACTTAGTATGCAAGTTCAAGTTACATGTATAGTATGCAAGTTTCACATTGTTCAATTAGCGTAACATGTAGGTATAAGCAAGTATAGTGCACTTAGTTATCATAAAGGAGTTTTGATTTATGTTAGTTGTGATTATTAGTATTGTTTGGAGATCGCGAGAGTAGATTGTAAACGCGAGTCTTGAGATTGAGTGTGAGAGGATAAGGTACAATTTCAAGTAAATCGAATATATAGTGAAAACATAGCATGAAAACATAATTGAAAGTAGTATTAGCATAAAAAGAAAAGCTTGTATAAAAATAATTGGAGTGTTCCGGAGTGGAACTATGACTAACCAAAGTGATTCGAATTTACCATTGAGTTTGGAAACATGCTTTGGCCTAATAGGTGGAAATACTCACGCCGAAATTTTCGGTTAACGGTATTCACCCTTCCAGTTACTACATGTTCCTTGTCATTAGTAAATTTAAGACTTTGGCGAGATCGAAAAAAAACATCAAGGATTGAAACTAATCGCTAAGTTGCAGATTTCACTCCTATCTTAGCGGTGTCGTTTCTTGAGTGTGGTTTTTGCACTTGTCCAACGAGGTAGGAAAATTAAATCCAACACTCAATTGGTAAGTTTCCACTAGAATGAGAAGTTGTGAAATTTCCACCAAGGTAAGGAATTCACGCCTATCTTGGTGTAGTTTCAAAAACACAAAAAGAATAACGCGGATTGAAAGTTGTCACCAAAGTGAGGGTTTCACGCCTATTTCGGTGATTTCCTTTCGTTTGTGTTATACGAACGTCTTCGAGTGTAGAGTAATCCACAAATAGGAAGGTAAATTTTAAGGACCAAAAGAATTGAGTAGAAGCAAGATAGAGAGAACAAGTATATTAAGCATGATAAAAGGAATGGTCAAAAAGGTTCTAAACTATAGTCTAGGTCAAACATGGCAATTTTTCCTAGATCCCTATAGTCATGGCTCTTATACCAATCTGTCACACCCCAACCGATGGCGGAATACATCGGGCGCGACTTGTGATAGATTGTTCAAAGACTTCATGATACTAGAATTGTGACAAATTGATTTAAGGAAATTTCATTTCATAGCATTCAAAGTTGGAAATACAAATTGTTCAAGAAAAGGAAATACAACAAACAAAATAATGATAATAAAATTGGTGCGTTTCTAAGTCCATCCCTACAAGATTTCTTGAGACATCGCATCAAATATTTCCTGCAACATGTATAAAATATTCGTCAACACATAAAGTATTGGTGAGCATACTAGTTTTGGTTTACGTACATAGTATTAAAAGATTTTACTCAAATCGTCATGCTATAGCTTTGCACACGTAGAATCATACAAAAGGCATAATCAACACATGTTTGCACTGCTTGACCTAACACCGAAGTGATAGGCCGGTAAACTTAACATGACCCAGTTAGGGGGCGGGGTGCTACTCCTATAGCGCTATACATGTTAAGGGGGTTGTATGCTAAGCGGCATTTGTATGTAAAGTCTAAATTCTAGCATGGCATAGTTTATAAGCATGTTTAGTAGATTGAGCATGTGAGTATGAAAGTGTTTAGTGTATGTTTTGCATACGATACATGTTAAGCCCCAAAAGTGTTAAAGAGTAAAAAGGGGACAAGTATGAACTCACCTTAGGGTGCGTTTGTTAAGTTCTCAAAAACGAGTCTTAAAAAATGAGGATTTTAGCTCCGGTTAGACTAGAGCTAAGAAAAGAAAAAAAATGAATTTAGATTCGGAGGAAGATTCCATAGTACAAGGAAGTCATGCATTGCCTTTAAGGAGAACCAAAACACAAACCACCATAAAGGTGATTTGGATGGTCATGAGGGTCAAGTAGTGCCTTTAAGGCTAACCAAAACACAAACCACCATAAAGGTGATTCGGATGGTCAAGAGGGTCAAGTATTGGTAAGGTAGGGATGTATCCGCAAACCTTCCAAGTTAATAGATTAATAGAGTTTTGAAAGTATATATTTTAGTATTTACATAATATAACTATAGGGTTAAAGTAGTGTATGGTGACTTAGTTTGGAAGAGCCTTGGCTTTCCTTTGTCAACCATTAACCATAGCACAAGTCCATCCAACATTAAGTTGTTGGTGAACTTGGTTGGTATCACTTCAACTAACATTGTAGTGCATAAAAACAATAGAAGATGAACCACCTTTAAGTCCTCATTTTGGTGTCCTACTCGTATTCATTTGCCATATTGTAAGACCCTAACCCGTAATCATGCGATCAACGCCCAAATCATACGGGTTTGGACCTTACTTAAACCACTCCCGATTTAAAACTTTGAAATTTTCTTTATAAGTCAACCCATTAAGATCAAATACATGTTTGGTTCACACAAATTTTTACATTTTAATAGTTAAAACATATTTTAAGATGTTGCGTTTTAACGGGAGTTCCTTAGATTCTAGTGCGGAAGCTTGTATGGGTGATCGGGTGTGTTCGGCTCTTATCGCGACTAGATCCTTGCTCCGGGACTTCCATCACATGTTTACCTAGCACCATTACACAAAGAATGGTTAGTGATTGGTCAAATAAAACATTTAACTAGTACGATAGTCGTTATACGTCGAAACGGAACGAACCAGGCCAAACGGCCCTTTATCAGGAGAACAAACTGCTGCAACTTATGCGCAGCAGCTGTTCGGATCGCTTTTACCCCTTCTAAAACCCAAAATCCGACTTCGACTTTCAAATGAGAATTGTTCTACGCTCCGAGAGCTTTCCAGGCATATAAAGAACGCCTCCTAACGATTTTTCTACGATTTTATATGCAATTTTAAAGATCGTGCTGGCATGCAGGTCTATTCGCGCGGCCGGTCGGTTTATTCGCGCGGCCGCTCGAAGCTTCTGATGTAATTTTGGTGGCTTTTAAGCGTGGGAATCATGTCGCAACCGCATTTGATGATTCCCGAAGCCTAAGTAATGACTTGCCGACTAAATCAACCTTTGTTTGACTGAAATTATGGTCCGGTTTATGTCGCCATGATCCGGTTCTTAGTTTTGAATGTTTATGGCGACTTTTACCCAATTTGACCCATTAAGGCCTTAAATCAAACAAGGCACTTTTGACCACTTAAATTGCATACCGTTTGAGTTGTCAAGTCATTAGACACTTGATCAACAAAAGCGTTTGTCCGATTTGTTTCATTACGACTTAGATTCTTAGAATCAACCTTTATTAATCCTTTAAATCCCCAAAATGCCCCTCATGACCAAATCTTTCAATTTAGCCATTCGTGGCGAAACTTCTTGTTTCAAATCCAATGTTTTTGACTCAATGACTTGTTTAAAAACCTCTAAGTCCTTCCGGACTTAGAGTTTCATCCTTTCTCAAAATTTCACTTGTTTAGTCAATTCTAAGCGCATTAGCGCGCATTTGCCACAGTTATGAAAATAACTTACTTGATTGGCACCCACACCTCATGCGAGTACTTTTATCACCTATGTTGCTTCGCCCGAAGGCGTTTATTCGACTACGGACTTACCGGGTGGTGTTGACCCATTCTCATACCTTGTGCGTATCCTCCACGATTCTTAGCATCAAGCGTGCATGCGCAAATGCATCTACCTACGTGCTTTCTAAATATACACATTAATTCCTCGAAACTCAAATGGTAATACCTTGCCATTTGAGCCGTTTAACCTCATGAATCTTATTGCTTGAAATACAAGCATCAAGTATTGGACTCACATGGTGAGGATATCACCATTTGATCCGTTTAGACACGTCGTTCATAATACTAAGTTATCCAAGTTTTTATATATGGTTCAAGTGTCACAAACTTGACCCATTTAACAACATGCTTAACAACTTCATTCAATTGATTTAATTGGATTAAAACATCATTTCTCACATATCTTTATTAGTTGACCCGTTTGATGGATTTCTCCATTTGGTCATAACTCATTATCTCGATTAAGGTCATAAACCGCATTTTGTATTGAGTGCACATAAGGCGACCCACTTAATAGATTCTACCCCTTAGGGTTTATCTTTATCTCGCACTCAAGATTTAAAACTAATATTTATAACAATTAAGCTATGTTATATTACATTGGCGTAAGTAAAACTTACCTCATACCCGTTCTTGCTTCCATGGCATCCGCCTTGCATCCGTTTGACCCGTTTGCTCCCTCATTGTTGTACCTAACTTGAGGATGAGTCAAACTCGTTTATTAGAATAGACAACATGGAATTATTTCACTATCCACATGTCATGTATTCATTATCAATTATAGCTAAATCCATAGATATTTCCTTACATAGAATGTGTAATCAACTTGGCTTATTACAAACCAACATTACATACAATTGATGGCTCTTACATGATTCTAACTTCATAGTTTCACTAGTGTTCACCAAATTGGCATTTAATCAAACACTTGGTGTGCACCCACCAATTTGTTTAGTTCCAAAAGTTCAAGATATAGCCAAAGCATCACCATTTACCTAATCATCATCATAACACATTATTTAGACCATTTTGCCTAAATTTCTCATACAACAACTTCTAAGAGTCACAAAAGGTTACTAGATATGAATGGATTCAACCTAGAGGTTAAACCCCAAATTCTACACATGAACATAATCATATGATCAAAACCAAATACACATATTAAGTGTGATTTGTAACTAGATTAGGTATGTTTGAGGTTCCCCAAGACTAGAGCAACCTCTTTTAACCATAAATTTCACGTTTTATCAAAACCCTAGTTTTTGACCAAATCAAAAACGGGTATTAACATCAAATTACATCAAATAGAAGGTACCTTGATGTTCATTAGGCCTTAGATGACTTGTTTCTTGCTAGGGCATCGAAAAGCCCCTTAATTTGGCTTGGATTCAAGCATGTTCTTGAGTGTTTAGGGTTGGAGGTTGAAGGAGATAAGTCTCCTGATTATAATCGACACACACACTTATGTGTGTGTGTGTTCTTCCCTTTTCAACATGATGCACCCATAAGTTTCCCATTTTGGCAACTATGGTCCCTCCAAAATCCCCAATTGTCATTTCTTATGAAACTAGCTATTCAAGCTAGTTTTTTTCTTATTTATTAGCTTGTTAATAAGATTAATAACACTAACTAGATTATTTCTATGTTAGAACATAACCTGTGTTCTTTCTTTGTTCGGATCTCGTTTTAATAATTTTGCTAATCACGCCTAGTGGCATAATTAGACGAACAATTGGTATTGGGGTGTTACAAGTCTACCCCCCTTAAAGAGGTTTCGTCCTCGAAACCTTTCTGGTGTTGTTGCTTTGGTCGCAGCCAAGAACCTTAGTGTCTCTAATCAATTTTGTGCACCGCTCAATCCCTTGACATTCTATAGTCTAACGAGTAGTACTATATACTTATTGTTTGTATCCCTTTACTCGGCTTTCTAACTTTTATTATATGGAAGCCTTAGCTTTCATAATATGACTTGAGTCATTCTATTGTTTCGGTTAACTAGGGGCAATATCTACATACTTACCCCCTACCCGACATTTTAGCTACTTATGTCCTTCATAGGTCTTCCTTAGATCCGTCGACTATCCCCGTCTACCATTATCCCGACTGATGTAATGGTTTAAGGGGTCATTCTATCATGCACCTTAGGGCATCTACTGTAATACTCGATTGTAGCATGCATATGCATACTTGTCTATGCTTCTATTACTAACAAGTAATTTGTCTTGGTTTCCAAGACTAGCCCGGCTTTTTAACATAACCGTTTTCTAGCTTCTTGGATTCATCCCCGAATCCAACCCTCGTTTCTTCTTGGTTTGCTATAATGTTATAAACAAACCTTGCTTTACACTAACATTTTCCTTTCTTCGGCTAATCCTTATTTTAACAATTTGCCATTTATTTGTTTTGCCTAAGTTCCCGTTTTGCTAACTCGATTGGTGGTCATTGCCCCAACCGACCCGTTTAAAGACTTTTGAGTTTTAGATTTCAAATCGTTTATATATATTTAGAACGCTTAGTTTCTAAAAGTCCTCTTTCTGATTACCAATCTCAATATAAATTGATGTCGGTTTCCTTTTTATAAAACCTGGTGTTGATTCGTCATTACAACGTATTTGTATCGACTAATATCTTATTATCACGGTGTGCATCGGATTGTAATAACTACACAATCCGACTGTTATCATAATTTGCTTTAAATCGTACCAACGATACAATCTAATGTTATTGTAGTTTACACCCTTTTTCATCCTTAACCCGAGGGTTGAAAGAATTACTGATTTATCACGGCCCAATCCCGCTGTTTATGTTATAATCCGGAGATTCACGACTTACCCGAATGTGATTATGACTCAACCCTTGATTAAGGTTCAAGTCCCTCTTTACGAATTTAACCTTCTATAAAAGTCCGAGTTTAATTATGACTTAACCTTGATTAAGGTTCAAGTCTGTTTTCAAGCTAAATCTGTTTATGACTCAACCCTGATTAAGGTTCAAGTCTATTTCCAAACTGAATCTCTTTATGACTAAACCTTGATTAAGGTTCAAGTCAATCTTTGTATTAACCCAGGATAACTTGTATCGTATATTGCCTGTTTTGCTAGCCCAGCGTATAAGCTGGTGCCTCGCTCAAGGTCTTGCATGGTTCGCATCCCTGCCGTGTTAGACAGTGGACTACGTCCAAACGTTCCAGTTTGTTGTCCTCTTTGCTAGCCCAGCGTATTAGCTGGTGCCTCGCTCAAGGTCTTGCATGGTTCGCATCCCTGCCGTGTTAGACAGTGGACTACGTCCAAAATCCCCCGGCACCTCACACTTACTAAGTCTTTGTCACATAGGTTGTATATGTATTAATCATAAGAAACCCATGGTATCATATGTTTAACACTTACCTGGCCAGGGTAAGTAATTCGCATATGGTACGCACAGACTTATTATAATTAAGGCATCACACCCTATGCAAACAAATTTTCAGCTCATGCTTGTGCCCCCTATTTTATTTGGTAAAACCCTTCCTTGATAAATTATTCAATGTTAGGTTTTTACCTTTATTCATTAAGAAAAAGCGATGTGTTTTTCAATTTAATAAGCTTTGTGTGATCACACTCATTGGTATGATCACAACGCCTTTCTAAACATTAGTTTGGGATGATTACCCCCAACCCGGTCTTGATGTTCAAGTTAAGTTTGTGCATTGATCGTTCATTATCGTGAACTATGCACCTTTCACATTTTTCCTATTGCTTGCATATGCAATTACCACTCTTCAGGTGATAATTGCATACTAATGCACCTACTATGGTTTCGAGCATGTACCTGTTTGATACTTGCTCCCGTGTTCCCTTTCGTTACTGATCCATTAGCCCGAGTCGTTACTTGATTTGGTCCTTAGTGAGCATGCTATCAGCCGTGCTCCCGAAACCTCTACAACCTCGTTTGGTGAATCATTTGATCCTCTCTCGATCAAATAAGATGTTATCATCCCTGTCACATTTATAATTTCAATTAATTAGTAACATGACATTTCAGTATTAGTATGCATCACTGCAATAGTGAGGTTAGAGTTCTTGTTATGCGAGATTTCCGTTGCCCGAATCAATCTTTTGGATAGGCCCCATGAGTACCTAACCATTTCCTTATCAAGATTTTGAGATAGCGAGTATCTACGCGATATCACTATTGATTACCTATAACAATTTTCCGATCAAAACGGATGTTTATTATAGGTATTACTTACCGGATTCCTTGATCAAGTCTTGAACCGAACACCCTTCAACACTTTGAGCGCACGGTTTGAGTCCAAGTATCCTTCCCGACACTCGGATCCCTCAAACCTATGGCTCTGATACCACTTGTAAGACCCTAACCCGTAATCATGCGATCAACGCCCAAATCATACGGGTTTGGACCTTACTTAAACCACTCCCGATTTAAAACTTTGAAATTTTCTTTATAAGTCAACCCATTAAGATCAAATACATGTTTGGTTCACACAAATTTTTACATTTTAATAGTTAAAACATATTTTAAGATGTTGCGTTTTAACGGGAGTTCCTTAGATTCTAGTGCGGAAGCTTGTATGGGTGATCGGGTGTGTTCGGCTCTTATCGCGACTAGATCCTTGCTCCGGGACTTCCATCACATGTTTACCTAGCACCATTACACAAAGAATGGTTAGTGATTGGTCAAATAAAACATTTAACTAGTACGATAGTCGTTATACGTCGAAACGGAACGAACCAGGCCAAACGGCCCTTTATCAGGAGAACAAACTGCTGCAACTTATGCGCAGCAGCTGTTCGGATCGCTTTTACCCCTTCTAAAACCCAAAATCCGACTTCGACTTTCAAATGAGAATTGTTCTACGCTCCGAGAGCTTTCCAGGCATATAAAGAACGCCTCCTAACGATTTTTCTACGATTTTATATGCAATTTTAAAGATCGTGCTGGCATGCAGGTCTATTCGCGCGGCCGGTCGGTTTATTCGCGCGGCCGCTCGAAGCTTCTGATGTAATTTTGGTGGCTTTTAAGCGTGGGAATCATGTCGCAACCGCATTTGATGATTCCCGAAGCCTAAGTAATGACTTGCCGACTAAATCAACCTTTGTTTGACTGAAATTATGGTCCGGTTTATGTCGCCATGATCCGGTTCTTAGTTTTGAATGTTTATGGCGACTTTTACCCAATTTGACCCATTAAGGCCTTAAATCAAACAAGGCACTTTTGACCACTTAAATTGCATACCGTTTGAGTTGTCAAGTCATTAGACACTTAATCAACAAAAGCGTTTGTCCGATTTGTTTCATTACGACTTAGATTCTTAGAATCAACCTTTATTAATCCTTTAAATCCCCAAAATGCCCCTCATGACCAAATCTTTCAATTTAGCCATTCGTGGCGAAACTTCTTGTTTCAAATCCAATGTTTTTGACTCAATGACTTGTTTAAAAACCTCTAAGTCCTTCCGGACTTAGAGTTTCATCCTTTCTCAAAATTTCACTTGTTTAGTCAATTCTAAGCGCATTAGCGCGCATTTGCCACAGTTATGAAAATAACTTACTTGATTGGCACCCACACCTCATGCGAGTACTTTTATCACCTATGTTGCTTCGCCCGAAGGCGTTTATTCGACTACGGACTTACCGGGTGGTGTTGACCCATTCTCATACCTTGTGCGTATCCTCCACGATTCTTAGCATCAAGCGTGCATGCGCAAATGCATCTACCTACGTGCTTTCTAAATATACACATTAATTCCTCGAAACTCAAATGGTAATACCTTGCCATTTGAGCCGTTTAACCTCATGAATCTTATTGCTTGAAATACAAGCATCAAGTATTGGACTCACATGGTGAGGATATCACCATTTGATCCGTTTAGACACGTCGTTCATAATACTAAGTTATCCAAGTTTTTATATATGGTTCAAGTGTCACAAACTTGACCCATTTAACAACATGCTTAACAACTTCATTCAATTGATTTAATTGGATTAAAACATCATTTCTCACATATCTTTATTAGTTGACCCGTTTGATGGATTTCTCCATTTGGTCATAACTCATTATCTCGATTAAGGTCATAAACCGCATTTTGTATTGAGTGCACATAAGGCGACCCACTTAATAGATTCTACCCCTTAGGGTTTATCTTTATCTCGCACTCAAGATTTAAAACTAATATTTATAACAATTAAGCTATGTTATATTACATTGGCGTAAGTAAAACTTACCTCATACCCGTTCTTGCTTCCATGGCATCCGCCTTGCATCCGTTTGACCCGTTTGCTCCCTCATTGTTGTACCTAACTTGAGGATGAGTCAAACTCGTTTATTAGAATAGACAACATGGAATTATTTCACTATCCACATGTCATGTATTCATTATCAATTATAGCTAAATCCATAGATATTTCCTTACATAGAATGTGTAATCAACTTGGCTTATTACAAACCAACATTACATACAATTGATGGCTCTTACATGATTCTAACTTCATAGTTTCACTAGTGTTCACCAAATTGGCATTTAATCAAACACTTGGTGTGCACCCACCAATTTGTTTAGTTCCAAAAGTTCAAGATATAGCCAAAGCATCACCATTTACCTAATCATCATCATAACACATTATTTAGACCATTTTGCCTAAATTTCTCATACAACAACTTCTAAGAGTCACAAAAGGTTACTAGATATGAATGGATTCAACCTAGAGGTTAAACCCCAAATTCTACACATGAACATAATCATATGATCAAAACCAAATACACATATTAAGTGTGATTTGTAACTAGATTAGGTATGTTTGAGGTTCCCCAAGACTAGAGCAACCTCTTTTAACCATAAATTTCACGTTTTATCAAAACCCTAGTTTTTGACCAAATCAAAAACGGGTATTAACATCAAATTACATCAAATAGAAGGTACCTTGATGTTCATTAGGCCTTAGATGACTTGTTTCTTGCTAGGGCATCGAAAAGCCCCTTAATTTGGCTTGGATTCAAGCATGTTCTTGAGTGTTTAGGGTTGGAGGTTGAAGGAGATAAGTCTCCTGATTATAATCGACACACACACTTATGTGTGTGTGTGTTCTTCCCTTTTCAACATGATGCACCCATAAGTTTCCCATTTTGGCAACTATGGTCCCTCCAAAATCCCCAATTGTCATTTCTTATGAAACTAGCTATTCAAGCTAGTTTTTTTCTTATTTATTAGCTTGTTAATAAGATTAATAACACTAACTAGATTATTTCTATGTTAGAACATAACCTGTGTTCTTTCTTTGTTCGGATCTCGTTTTAATAATTTTGCTAATCACGCCTAGTGGCATAATTAGACGAACAATTGGTATTGGGGTGTTACACATATCAAACAAGATTTAGGTCCTAGAGGTTTCTCCAAGGGGTTATAAGAAGAAAAGAAGTGAAGAAAGAAGAATAAAGTTGGAGTTTATGAGAAAACTCACTTAGAAGTGGACTTTCACACTTGGGATTTCCTTGAAGAATTGGGAGGTTTAGAGAGGATTTAGGATTGAGCAAGTGTTAGAATGGGTAGGGAGTGGTGTATTTATAGTTGGGGTGAAGGGGTCAGGTATTTAATGAATTAATTAAGGTGGTTAGAAGTGAATTAAGTGGTAAATATATCTTTAAAAGGAAAAAAATTAATAATATTATTAAAAATTTTAAAAAAAAACATACGGTGAGTTGAATTAGTTAGTATTTGAATGTTGTAGTTGTTATTGTGTTGTGATAAAAGTCAAAGGTGCTAATCACGGTTTTTTTTTTTTTTTTTGTGAAAGTATTATTATTAAAAATGTATATGTTTTAAAAAAACAATAAATATATATTAAGATCTTAACTAAATAAGTTTCTTGTTACAACGCTTAAATTGAATAGAATAAATTATAATGACGACTCGTCAAGAATTGGTAGGAGTAACATAAAAGAAACGAATAACGGCGAACTTAGAATTTGTTAAATATAGTATTTAAAATACATGTAAAACTAAAAATCACACGATGTTACGTCGGGAGACCCTCAATTAAAATAAGAACATAAACTAGTTATGCGATAACAGTCACCTCTAGAGAATGCTGTTGCAACTCAAAGTTAAGCACAAGTGTGCAACTTGAATGCACCACTCAATTAAATAATTACTATTAATTAATACCAAAGTCAGTCGGATCCTCAAGCAACACTTCTTTTTGGATATTGGTTTCTACGTCAGTTATTCTCACTCACTCTCTCTCTCTCTCTCTCTCTCTCTCTCTCTCTCTCTTTCCTATCTTTACTTTTATCAAAAAGCAACTTAGGGTGAGTAGGGGAAGTCGTGTCTTTGGGTTCGATACTCGGTACTTGCTGGAAGTCTATACTACACTCGATAGGTACACTTGCCTATCGTGTGGGTTTAGAGTAATTCGCAATTATCATTTTCATTTATAAATTTAAAACTTGACTAAGTGTTTTAATTTAAAGGTCTCATTTAATCACCCTTTTTCACCGAGTCTTGACACTTCCTTCGGGAAAGTGTTAGTTTTAAAAAAAAAAAAAGACGTTTAAAAAAGACTTAATCCACACGACATCAGCTATGTGAACCTGATTGAGCCTTCTCAGTTTTCTGAGATTCTTTATCAGAATCCTCAAGGTCTACCTCTGGTAAGGTCTTTGGTTTCAATTTCATTTTCTGTCTATTTACAGAACATGTATTGTAACCAAGTTCTTGATTTTCCTTATGCCGAGACTGGTTCTTACGATCAATATCATTTTTATTTAACACAAACTTTGCCAATTCAAAACCATCTAGCTTATGTATGGCTCTTTCATAATCATATCTTGCTTGCGCTAATTCTTTCTTTAATTTTTCAAGAGTTTTAGAGAGCTCAAAATTTTCTTTCATTAAAATTTAATTTAAGTTTTTAAAATCTATTTCATTTGCTCTCAAAACTTCATTTGCGGTTACGCAACTAGCAAGATCGCAAGTAAGAATCTGTTGGTTTTCAGACAGCCCTTCAATCTTACCTTGGAGCTCGACACAGTTAGAACAGACAAACCTGGAAGATCCTTGTGCAATAGAGTTAGTTCCGTGCTTGATTTGAACTCCAACTTCTGGATTTTGATCATCGGCATCTTCCTCTTCTGATTCACTCATTCCAGAAGATGAACAATTTGCTTCATCTCTATTGGTTTCTTCAAAACTTTGTTCAGAGTCTTGTTCACTTGATGATGTCTCACTATCTGCATTTGTACTCTCTTCTGAGGTTTGAGCACTCTCTAATACTTCTCCAGATTCCACAATCTCCACTCGTTGAGCAAAACACGCAAATTCCCCATTATCACCTCCCATGAGTTGTGTCTTCTGCTCAAAACCTTTCTCAGTATGCATAGTAAATTACACTCACAGCATCCGTGTTTGCTGGGATAGATTGAACTGCAGAAGTAAACGAAACCACAACTCTTTCTTGATTTGTCTGAAACTGGTTAAATTGTCTAGTTTGATTCGGTTGACTTTAACTAGTGTCTGACATTGATTTCTTCTCTGAATGTGCCCACGGATTGGTTCCGGCAGCATTAGCTTGTTGTTGCATCCATTGCACGTTACGCTCGGTCAAAAACTGCCAAGGATTCGTGGGTACATTCATTTGGTTGTTAATTTGTTGGTTATATTGTTGTCTCGGTTGATTCAGATGTCCCCCACGGGTTTGTCATATGTTTTTTTTTGTTATTAGGGTTAGTTCAGATGTGCCCACGGGTTCGGCATACGTTAAAGTTCGATAAAAGTCCGATACTTAGGCAATTTTTGGTTATAGCACTGTTACACACGAGTACAATTCTAATGGTGTGTATTTCAGACAAAAACACACGAGTAGAAGTCTAATGGTGTGAAAAACAGACGAGTACAAGTCTATAAGGTGTGAACAGTAGCACGAGTACAAAAATCAGAGACGAGTACACATTTTAGGGGAGTACAAGTCTACTCGTCTGTAATAGACACGAGTACACCCCTACTCGTGTGTTGCAGATCTGAGTTGTACTTTTGCATGAAAATCATCATTTTTTCTTCAAAATCTAACAAAAACACTATGTTTGATTCCCAAATAATTAGGAAAGTTGTAAAAACACTTTTGGAACAAACCCTAATAAAAAAAAACATGTTTTTAACCATTAAAACACACTTAGATTTTGAAAAATGTAGTTTTTTATCAAACCCACAAAGTTTCAAACTTTCAAAACAGGTTTTTACATAAAAATCATAACTTTCAATCCAAAAACCAACTGTTTTGAACTCGTTTTGCCATCAAAACACTCGTGATAAGAGCCAAAGCTCTGATACCACTTGTAGGATCGACTTTCGGATCACCCGACAATCACGAGCCTTACTGTTTAGATTGCGGAATCCACTAAACAGGTTCGGATAACAAAAACGACTATGAAAGTAACATAAACGAAGCATCAACACACACACACACAAAATACGGTTAAAAGGTTGTATTGATTGATTAAAACAGAGCTCGAGTGTTTACAGACAATCTCAGACCATTAGACCTGGGTAGGGTGCTTGGGGAATGCGTGAGGTGACAACTTCTTTATTAGGGCAATGATTGGAAGCTTTTATACCTGTTCTACTCGTCCAAGGCCTTAGACACGAGTAGGAAACATTACACACGATTAGAAAATCGTACTCGTCCCTAACTGCTACATTACACACAAGTAGACTTTGTACTCGTCCCTAAGTTGTTCTACTCGTGTGTTTCAGCCAACCATGCCAGAATGACTTCCAAACACACCCAAGCACCCGCAAACCATACCAAACATCACTTTTACTAGGTTAGGGACGTCGGGTACTAACAGACTCCCCCTTAGACCTAGCTAGTATGATTACAAAAGACAAACTTCGGATTAACCTAGCGAACGACCTATAGGGACCTATCACTAGCTGAGGACATACAAATTGTGCACTTACAGAGAATATTATATTCAATAAATTAAAATAACAATATTAATTATATGTAATAAGAGTAAGTTATTTAAAAGTTTATCAAATGCATTATTTTCATTAAATTAAAATAACAATATTTAATATAATATGCAATTATATTAAGTTATTTAATTGTTTATCAAATGATTAAAAGATTATTAACTTGTCAACCAAATCCAACTATAGATTGTACTTTTTTTTATATCGGCGGTCCTAAAAAATATTGTATTACTTATTAGGAACATTATATAAAACACCTTTGCTCATATAATAATTTGAAGGTACGTGAGGAGATGAGTTCGTTGCAGTTATTACTGGATATTCATGTTGATTCAAGTTTTCTGTTCGTGCTTCCAAATACATGTAATTGTTAGGACTAAATAGATGTTGAAGTGATGCTTTAAAAAACTTATATTTCAACTTCTTTGACAACAAAATAGATAAAAAAAAAAAAGGCCCGAAAAAGTGTCCATTGCATTAACTTAGCCTAGAGATAACCCTTTTTTGGGTTGAAAACAGGTTTGGGTTCTTTTAAGAAGGAACAGAACCGGTTTTGTTCAAATCGGCACGGGCTAGAAACCAGGGTGGGCTAAAAATAAATCAAACCTAGAACCGAATGGCGTTGGGGGAAACTAAAGCCTATTTTTTTTATTTTTACAATATTTTAGTTTCAGGTTTTTTTTATTTGTGTTATTATTACTATTTGTCTACATTTATGTTTAACTTTCATTCAAAATTAGTTTATCCTGTCGCGTAGCACGGGGCCACTTCTAGCGTTTATGTTTTATTCTCTTTATCTTTTTATAAACCTCATATCTTGGATGGTGTTTGTGATTTCTTGTTAAAACTCATTATTTGCTAAAATGGGTACCTTTTAACATGCAATTGTTAATTGTTAAACATGTATAAAGGAAAACTACTAATGCATGTTTTATTATAATGAAAAGTGCATATATAATACAAAGAAAAAATAACAAAAGACTCATTACAAAATAGTTCAATAACTTAGTATACTGAAATAGTTAATTTTAAGCTATTTATTTAAAAAAAAAAAAACATACAATAACATTCCCTTTGAAATGATGATCTTAATAAGCTATTTTATCAAACCAAGAAGACTGTTTCATAGAAAACTATTTGATTCAAATAATTGAAATTAAATCGGTGTTCAGTGATCAAGGCAATGGTGGAATATAAACATGCATGGGCGAAGCTTGGTTTTCAAATCGGGTGCGGGGATGGGGGGCGGACTCAATTTGTTTTGATCGGTAGTGACAAATCGGCGAGGCCGGACTCAATTTACCTACGAAAATTGCAAATTTCCAGTACTGCGCCAAAAAACAGGGAGCGTAGGGCCACCCTTGGCCGTTTAAATCCTTCGCCACTATAAACATGTGAATTGGGGGGCCGAAAATATAAAAAATTAAAAATCACAATTCTTACACAAATAAATATGATATTTTTCAAAGCTAATGAGCTAAACTATAACTTCTGAGGATAAAATTAGAGGGTTGAGAACCCCTCTTGCCCTCGTGAAGTTTTGTTAGTGCACTTCGTATGTATGCCCGTTGTTCTGCGAATGTATTAAGCACTGATGTGTATAGATTATAGTAATTGTGCTTTAATATGGGGATTCGGTGATTGGGTATCATGTATTCAATGTAAATGTTGCGGGCCAATCACTAAGAGTCTTAGTGATGTAAACCACACATAAAAATACCCAATCAACCTAGTTTATGACATTAAAGTTGAGGAAGAATGAGGACAAGGGGAATGGGCGAACGACCATTCGCATGGCAGATACATATAATGGGTCGGCACCTATAAATAGGTGAGCCACTCTCCTCATTCACTAACATTGGTTATCCTCTTCTTACACAAACCCTAGAACTTGTCAAATCCTTTGTATGGTTGAGAGAAACCAGGTTCCGGTTAAGTGGGTGTGCATGTTTGTGAGGGGAGATCACGGTTGTGTGATCTCCTCGGTGTCTAGTGTTGATGTAAACTCTTCTGATTTCAATAAGATTTTTGATAATTCGCGTTTATCATGTTTATTTAACTTGTTTGAGTTGTACATCATTAATTACTCATCATTTCGCACATTGAGATATGGTCTACCATAGATCCGGTCCATGGACTTTCAACTTGGTATCAGAGTGGGTACTCTTAATCATATCAAATCTCAGTTTTTAGATACTTTAGAAAAGTTAGGTGTGAAAGCTAGATCTAAAAATTGGGCCTCCAAACGTGCTTTTATGTTAGATCTAGACCCAAACAAGTGTTAGGGTTTCATTTTCACACCTAGTAGAGGTTATTTAATGACAAGATTCAAGGTTTTGATGAATCCCTATCGATATGGGGGGTTTTGGGGTTGAAGAACACGTCAGTCACCTATTCTGGAGATTTGTTCTCAATCGCAAGCCCTATCATGTGAATATGATACCCCATCACATGTTAACCCACATTCGCCTAATGAGATCAAGAACCAATCATCCATTCCTAAATATATATATATATAAAAAAAAAAAAGAAGTATTTTCTTGACCAATTTTTTTTATAAAGATATGTAATATTGGAATGATGATTGTGGAAAATTTTGGGAACATGCTTTCGGTACGTTATGCATTCGGTTTCAGCGTAAAATCAGTTATTCGGCAAGCGTTAGATCATTTTAGTTGCCCTATCTGATTCTCAGCGTCAAATACAGTTTATCAATGTCAATTTCGTTCACTTGATTTCTCATTGTCAAATTCAGTATTTAGTGAGTTTCGGTATTAGTGTCAAATCCGATTTCAGTGACAATTTGAGATTTTTGGGGTCGTCGCTCAACCGTTAGTTTGTTTCTCGCTCAACCGGATAAAAAAAATGGAAGATATTTACCGACTGGTCAGTTTCATGATTCATTTGGGATATGTTCATGTTATTGAAAACCGTGGAGTAGTAACAAAAATCAGGCAAAATGTCAATATATTTCTTACTACAAGTCCACAATACATACTCTTAAACGTGCAGATAACACATGTGCACCATGACTGGGGTGTGGCGATGTGTCACGCCCCTCCAACTGCCACGTAAGTCGTATGACGCCCCAATTTTCTACTACAAGTCCACAACACATACGCTTAAACGTGCAGATATATAATGATTGTGCCCCACGACTGGGGTGTGACTGTCACACCCTCAATTTCCACTACGGGGTTTATACCGCGAGGCGCGTGACATACCAGGATCCCATAGCCATAAGTCACATGAACGACTCTAAATGCCCAAACCATTTAGTTCGTTATTGTAAAACAAGTTTCATAGATAATCAAATGTTTCAATAGTTGCGGAAGCGAATTTAAAGATACTAGTTATCCAAATAGTCTACGTAAAACAACGCGTTCAAAATTGTAATAGATAATTAAACATTCAAAAATAGATAAGTATTCATATCCCCATGATGCTATGCATGTCCTACTCGTGCTTCGTACTAGTGTCCTGCAAAAAGGTATAATAATCGTGTGTCAACATAAAGTTGGTGAGTTCACATAGTTAAGTAAATACATAGGTCCTCCGGACCATGTTTTGACGAGTAAATGCTAATTCACATGTCAGGGGTAGCTAGCCCACTCATTGTAACTAAACAACTGATTATTGGGAACGTATAGTGAGTTAACTTTCATTATGATGCCTTAGTACCAGTGTCTATCAACACTAGTCAGCTCCTCAAGAGCGTGGTCAAAAGTTCATGTCCGTGACACAAGCACACAAGCATGAGGTTGCTACACAACCTAATAGCACTATCAACTAATACCCCGTTCGCCTTCAGCGATTAACCCAATAATATAATAAGGACTTTAGAGTGATAGAGTGTGTTTAGTTCACAAAGGACATAAAACATGATTAGTGAAAGCAGATTCACCTAGTGAATCATAGCACCCTAAACCCGGGATGTGTAAAGTAGTCCCAACCGGACTATGAAAAAGTTTAGAAAGTTGTCTCATTCCGAGACGCGTGCTTTTGAGAAAAGAGTAGTGAAACTCACCTGATAGAGATGCTTGTGATCTAGTGAAGTTGAACTACGTAGCTACTATCGTCCGAACAGTACTTGCCCTATGGTTTATTAGAAGCAGGGTAAATCACAAGTTTTATTATACAATTTGTCTACCCGACACTTGTGGACTTGGTTATGGAGTTATGTGGACCTTGGTCTTGTACTTGTGATAAAGTTGGACACTTTAACATGGGTTTAGAACATTATTTTACCCTAGTTGATGTGAACACATGTTTTAGTTTTGATAACACATGTTAGTGGATGGTAGCCGATTTGTTTTCATTGTATAAAAATGATGCCGATAACTTAGTGAATCAAACTTGATTTTTTAAGCTCATTCGAGCCTTGTAGTGTTATTACGTGATATATTTGTGAGTTTTGCATCATTTTAAGTCTTGATCACCACGTAGTTAGCCTTAGCTTTAAACTTAAGCCAAGTGAGCTTGCACTCGTGCAATCCGATCTATTACATGGTGATCCAAGCCGTGCATGGTTTCAAAAGTGAAATTTGACTACCCATGATTATAACAATGCCGATTATAGTGATGTTAAAGCAAGATTACGTGGACAAATACTAGTATTTAGACAATATGCCTAAGATTTATATCCAAAAAGTGTTGTTTCAAAATCTATTCTCTTGCAAAGTGTGGTGTGCCTAATCATGGTGTTCTATGACCGAGTATTGGATCTAACAAGAGGAAATCGAAGGAAAGAAGCTTAAAGTGTAACGTATCTTACCTAGGATGCTTAGAGAGTCGTGTGTTTGCACCCTTGTTCCTTGATGGCTTTGGCTAGATGTTCCTTAATGCTTGGCCGATTTGTTGCTAGAGTGTGTAAGTGTTTGTGTTGAGTGTTGGTGCAAGGAATGAAGGTGAGGGTGGAGGTTCTTATATAGGCGATAGATATGGACAAAAGAAGCTCAATATGGCAAATGAGTTAGCCTAGAATTGGTGAGATGTCTAAAGCTTAATCCCTATTATGTGTAAGACTTGTGTAGGCTATGAATCAAACAAAAGATGGTATGTTTAGCTCTTGTATGAGCCGATTGATTGGACTAAACATATAAGGGATGGGTTGACTTGATCTAGTAGGATTCTTATCTTGTTTTGATGTGCTTTTTGGTGAATGTTGACAACCAATCATGAGCTTGTGTCCCTTGTTTCTTTTGGCCGCTAATATTTATTCAAAAGAGGAAAGCTTCCCTTCTTGGGAGGAAGTGTATCATTCTTGCCTCATTCTTGTTTGTATGAAAGTTAGTGTCATGCTCTTCCTTGTCCTATAGCCGATAGGTGTAAGGGGTTCAAAAAGAGGTGTGTTGACTTTAAGGAGTATAAATCTACTTCTTGTTTTATTGCCTAGATTGGTGTAAGGGTTGACATCTAGGGATGGAGTGTTTGTTGGGTGCTTTTCGGCCGATATCTAAGACAAAAAATTGTCTTTCTTTGATGGTGATGGATCATGGATCTAGTTGTTGATGCAAGTTCCAAGAAGGTCTCAACATGTGAGTTAGTATTTAATTGAAAGTGACATAAGAGGGAGCATGTGTGTGTGTGTGTGGCGGTCGAAACATAGAACAAGGGTAGGTGATTTCTTGTTATAGGTGATGTTCTTGTAAGACATTGTCATAGCTTAGGTGTTAAGGCCTAATTAGAGTAATGTGTGAATAAGATGATGTTGACAAGTGAATGCTTCCTAGCCCTATACCTATGGCCAATTGTGGGCTAGCAAAAGAGGAAAGCATGGCTTAGTCAAGTAACTCTAATCTCTTATTTGTTTGTTTCCTCATTTAGTGTAAGTTAGGATAGCTTAGGGATAGGCTTTAGTCCTACCATAATGTCGAGATGTATGTATGTGTGAGTCATTGTTATGTTCTTGTCAAGTGAATGTGCCTTGTTGTTCCATGTGCTTCATGTGGGCCGATTTCCCATGTTATACCAGTGATAGGGATATATCAAGGTGTGGCTAGGTTAGTTTATCTAGTTATCTCATGTATGTACACACATAGGTTAATATTTGCAAACCTTCATAAGTTTAATCATGTATTTGTCAATCTATGATAGCCCATAGATACATATACATCTTGTGTGCGCACGTGTGACTTACCTAGTTAACTCTAGTCAAGTAGAATGCAAGTAATCTAGGTGCAAGTAACTAGAGTTTGATTAAATTAAGAACCTGAAATTGCGAGGTATCACAGTGACGATGTGTCAAACCCCTCCAACTACACATAAGCCGTTTGACTCCCCAATTTCTTACTACGAATCGACAACACATACTCTTAAACGTAAAGATTTCAATAAGGACCTTTCTAATTAAACCCCCTGGCTTCAAATTAAACCCCCTAAGCAAAGCGCCTCGCTTTGCCCAAAGCGAGGCGCCTGGGTTAAATTTTTCAGGGAATCTCAGGCTTTGGGTTAAATTCTTCGGGGTTGTACACAGCGGCGGAGATTCATACTGGTTTGTATCGGGACGCTGTCAAGATGTTGGATAGGCCGACCCTGGTCAGTTTTTGGAGCTACATCGCCACTTCGCACTATGGTGCAAATATGGCGAAGGCGACGTCGATTAGGGACCCCATGTACTATTATTTGCACCATGCGATCGCCACCTCCATCGCAGCACGGGGGAGCAGCCGGGAGAAGGTCAACCAAAGTGACATTTTCTTTTTACACTGTCTGATTATGTGGCAGCCGTGCAACCTAGCCGCGTCCCTGGTGGAGTACTTTAAGTGTGAGCACAAGCACCAGGCTCGCGCACATCTCCATGGCGGGCGTTCATCACCGTCATCGCGCGTCGTCTGCGCCTCTCGCCAGAGACTGACCCCCATCTGTCGCCCAAGATCCCATCGGTGGAGCTCGGTGAGGCTAATTCCCGGAGCATGGGGATCCTGATGGAGGTCGAGAGGGGAGTACATCGATTTCGATCTCTCGGCACCAAGAGGCCTTTTGAGCCGACCCCCCTTCCTACGCCCGATGATATACCGGCCTACCTTGAGGAGCGTCCGGGAGTACCTCTGGTGGCGGACCAGGCGGGTCACAGCGACGATGCTGACGACGATGACGGCCCCCCACCTCCGCCGCCACCACAGCAGCAGTACCCCCGTTATATATATGATGACCTCACTCCTGCTGCGCGTTACGTGGCCGATGACATTAATCGCCGCATCAGTCAGGTACAGGAGGTTCAGCAGTGGACGATCGAGACGATACAGGCATTGGCACAGCGTTGGGGGGTACAGTTACGCGCACCACCAGGGGGCCCACCACCACCACCGCCACAGTGATTATGTTTCTATCTTACTTTCTTTAGACTTTTTTGCAGTTTTTTTTTTTTTTTTTGGCATGTACAAACTTATTACTATTATGCACTTGATCGTTTGTTTATATGTTGTCTGTTTTGAATGTTTAATTTTTTTTTTTTAACAGCCAACGAATCAATTTTCGAGCACTCTCGGGCACCCTTTTGGCGAATCAGGTACTCGAGAGTATCCGGGCCACCAATTGCCACCAATTACTTGATTAATTATAGTTTGATTAGGGTTATTACGTTGTTTTTTAAATTTAAAAAAATTACAACAGATAAAAACCTAAATAAATAAAAAAGTTAAAAAAAACACGGCTTATTACGTTGTTTTTTAAAAAAATTTAAATTTAAAAAAATTACAATAGATAAAGACCCTAAATAGATAAAAAAAAAGTTAAAAAATACAAAAGTTAAAAAAAAAACACTTCAATACAAACCAAAAAAATCCAAAAAAAACCCAAACAAAAACCCTCCCAACAAAAAGTTAAAAAAAAAAAAAAAAACACTTCTAAACAAACCAAAAAAATCAGAATGTCTAGGTTCATCCCCCTGTTGCCAAGCGCCTCGCTTTGGCCAAAGCGAGGCACTTGACCCCTTTTTTCAAACTTCCATGCAACCTCGTACTGAGGTCTGTCTTGATGTGACTGAAGCGCCTCGTTTTGGCCAAAGCGAGGCGCTTCATATGGTAGTGGAAATAGAAGAGAGGGGGTACCAATAGACAGACCCTTCAAGCGAGGCGCTTGGCCCCTTTTTTTCAAACTTCCATGCAACCTCGTATTGAGGTCTGTCTTGATGTGACTGAAGCGTCTCGCTTTGGCCAAAGTGAGGTGCTTCATATGGTAGTGGAAATAGAAGAGAGGGGGGTACCAATAGACAGACCCTTCAATAAAAAAAAATACAGTAAGTAAATATATGTTCATTTACTTATTTATTTATTTTTTATCGGCAACAACTGTGTGGCAACCACCCTTGCGGGGCGCCGTACCCAAGAATCGACTACTCGACCTCCAGCAGCCCCCGCCTTCTCCCGATGCGCGGAAACCCGAGCCCCACCCGCCCGAAGGCACGACAGTGTTATAGAACTCGGTAAAACCTCGCCGCCCGTCAGATTCGAACCGGCGCCACCCGTATTCGATCTTCACCCGGATACCAAACCATAAATGATGAAAGTGAGGATTGAACCTTTGATCACATAGGTGAAACAAAAGTCACTCTACCACTATGATGGATATTTACTTATTTATTTATTTATTAGAAAAGGACTATGTTACTTTTCTTTTTCGGGTAGAATTAAAAGACACAATGAATGTTGAAGTCAAATCATGAATGAATTATGCAGCAAAAGCCAAAAGGATATGGCAACAGTAAAAGTAGCAGAGATTTTGTAGGTCTGTTTTGACGTGTTTTAGAAGCAAAGGGGGTGCAGTTGTAAATTGCCAGGCTTTGTTCTTTTGGCTTTAAGTCTCTTTTTACCATGGAAGCCACCTAAATAGTATGTTTTGCTCTTTCAGTCCCTATTCTTTAACTTCTTTTATATACAAGATTTGAAATTTGTGAATGTTCTAGTGAAACATATGTAACAACATAAGTATTTTACTAATTAATAATCACATGCACAACTTGTGTTTTAGATGTGGTAATTTATTCTTTGATAATTTTGCATATGTAGCATAACAACATGCACATATGTACACATAAAACTCATTCTATGATATGTTATATGCTCATCAGAACATAATTAGTTTCTGAATTAAAGATAAGTGCATCATGGATTATAAATAAACAAGACAGGTTCTTGCTCTACAACAGTTTAAATCCCCGATTGCTATGATATATTATTTAATTATCCCATGATGTAACAGACCAAGTTAGAAGCACTTGTAGTACTCGTCATATGCTCCATGTATGTTGTAAAACCAGGTCTAGTCAGTCGAGTATTCAATGAGCAATTGCTACTAGGTACGGTATTGATGTGATTTTCTTTGACTCCGCCTAATTACCCGGAAATGTTCAACCTCGGTAAGAATCGGATTTAGACTGTCAACTCGAACGAGTATGACTTAAAAATATAATACTTAATTTCTATGTCAATAGTAATAGTTCCCTTTGAATTTCTTAGGACAAAATAACTTGTTGAGTTTTGAAGACCAGGCCGAATAGATTGCTTAAGGGGCTGGGTACTCCTCAGATAGCTTCACTCAGCTACTTTTGTTGATTGTCAACACCGCCACCATCTCCTAGGCAACAGTCAATAACTTCATCAGTCGGTAAGAAATAACTGACCGGCAAAGTGTATTTCATCAAAATCAAGGTGGGTTGGGTTTGACTTTGACGTGACAAGGTGGGGCTCGACAACTTTGTCGGGAGTGCTCTGACCCCCCTAAGAGCATAACTTGCTAAACCGGTGTTACCACACGGTTGTATTCGACCCTCAGTTAGTTAACAGGGAGGAAAATCACCAAACCAGCTAGGCTAACAAAATGAACATTGACATTTAATTATTGCCAAAATAGACATAATAAACTATCCGGTACAAAGTACCTTAAAATACAAAGTGTAAGAAGTAATTACAGATTGACACGTGGAACTGATGGTTATAACCTGCAAATTCGTTATGAATCATGAGAAGGGTATTATAGACATTAGACACCCAATAATCACGTCCTAATTTTATCAATTATATGTATCCCTGTTTTTTACGTGAATCCAAATTCAAATTTTCGTAACTGATTACACTTTTTTTTTTGCCAAATTGAATTCGTAATCCCAAAATACTTATTTCGATCTTAATTTTTTCAAAATTGATATTCAATTGAAGAGTTTATCGACATGTTCAGTAGGTTACTCTGTTTTATTCATTAATACGTAATCATATTACTGTAATCATGATGTTATAATTTATTCAGACTTAAACATTGAACCGGAACATTCAATCTCGGAAGATCCAGTTGCATAGATTGATAATATCGTTTTTCAAGGTATATGTTCGTGTTTTATCAGTTGAAACGAAGATGATACAGTTAACATTTACAAATTGCTTGTTATAAATATCTGAATGAGTTTTATTTATACTAAATGTGTTTTACAAAAACCAAGTGCGTTTTTGTAAAAAACCAGTTTAAATAGTGTTTAAAAAACCAAATGCATTTTATAAAAAAAAAAAAAAAAAACAAGTGCGTTTTATGATTTTATGAGTGCGTTTTATGATTTTATGGGTGCGTTTTATAGGTGCATTTTTTAGATTTTTGTAGTTCTGTTTAGTAACCATGCTCTGTTTTTCGTTTAAAAAACAGAGTGTACCTGCATTCGTAAGAGTTTTTTACAACGATAACGCACATTTATACCTTTTCATCTTATTCATTTACGTTTAGTAACCATGCTCTGTTTTTCGTGTTTTTGTAATTGATCGTCGTCGTTTGAAGTCGTTTTAATGGTTGCTCTATTTTTTTATTTTATTTTTTTTGTGTACAGAGTATCGTGTTTTGAAGAAATGAGATTTTATGATTTCCACAATTGTATCAAATCAAATTAACTGTCAATTAATGAGATAATTTGGCGGCATAATTATAAAAAATTCAAATTTATTAGGTGTAATTTGTCTAATTTACCATTGATTCATTTACTGATTCTTAAAACGTGTTGGTTAATTACGATCGTGCCACAGCTCTTTTTTAACCTAATCAATGGTTGGAAGTCATTCTTACATTTTGTATGTTAAGGACGCTTTATACAATGGCCTCTCTCAATAGACATAACCAATATGCATTTTTCATTTTTTTTCTGTAAAACAATATGAAAAACACTATTAATATGTTATCTTACGTTACATCTCTTCTTTTTGTTTATCATTATTGTACCGTAAAACTAATTGTATAACATAAGATTATCCAGTGTGCAGACGAAGGAAGGGGAAGCCACGTAGGAAAAAGGTGGGACGGGGGGACAGAGACGGGGGTGGAGGGCGGTGTTGGGACGGAGACGGGGGCACGTGATTTGTTGAGGCATTGGTGGATGATGGTGATTGGCTCGTCCTTTTTATCACGGTGAAGACGGGGGAGACGGGTGAAGGAGGGACGGGGGGTAGGGGGCGGTGTAGCCCAATTGAGACGGAGGAAGAGAGGAGGACGGAGGTGGTGCTCCATCTACACACCTCCTAGCGTAATATTACACGATAGATTAGATTATACTAGAGTAGATTAGATTGTATAATGTTACAACACATGTCCATAACTTCATAATTAAGCATATTCTCCTATTGTGAATTTTGACCAAAGATAAATTGAACCTAAACTTAAGTGGACTAACAATCATTGGAAGCTCCATGTGATATGATACTATGGTCATATTTAAACCAACGCAATCACTTAGATATATTATCCTCAATAACTTGGTGCATGCCCTAATTTAAAAGCCGAAAGTGGTCTTTTAGTAGGCCACCAATGATGGAAGTCATCATATATATACATATTAAGATGTTTACATTACAAAGGACCCCATTTCCTAAAGATGGCAAAATATTAGGACCCGGTAGGTTGATTGATTGATGATCTAACTAAACTTTGATCAAAATCGATGTTTTTTTAATACTTGTTGAATTGGTTGATGATTAATCATTTTTATTTCTTTTCAGTTTAATGAATAATTAATGTGTTTATTAAATGTGATCATGTAATTAAATTAATAAGTTACATGCTCCTCTTTGCTAACACCATCACACAATTGTAGCGTTCGTTTCACAGGATGGAATGAAATTCAGATGGAATTGGAATGTAAATTTTATTTCTTAAGTTGTTCATTTCAACAAACGAAGGAATTGTAATTGAACAACTCACGGAAGGGAATCAACAATCTAATTTCATATTATAATTGAACATTAATTGGATGGGCAATCATTTTTTGATGGGCGGGGAGGAAACATGTTTGTATCGACCTCGCTAGTGTGTCCCCCCTTGTGGATCTTCGAGGTAATGGTTTTACGTATGTGCAAGCTGTTATGAAGGCTGAGATGAAGAAAGTGGACAAACATGATAAAGCCTGCTCCGAGAATCAACACGTGGTGGTTCCTTTTGCATTTGACACTTTTGGTTCCTTAGCCCTTGAAGCTGTGCGTTTCTTGGATCAGGTTCGTAAAGTTGTTCGCAGCAATGTATCGGCTCTGAATGGGCACGAATATGTTTTCAGTAGAATAGGGTTTGCTATCCAGAAAGGGGTAGCGACGCAGCTTATTGCCCGCTTTACCTACCACCTTGATGTAAATCCGTGTTTTCACTTTTGTCCAGAAATTTATTAATTTATAATAGGAACATTTTATCAAATGTTTTTATTTCATATTGATTTCATTCCATTCTTTGAAACGAACACACCCAAATTCCAAATCAAATTACAGTTTCCACACGAATTCCCATTCCAATTCTATTACATAACGAACGCTAGCGTTTTCCAAAATTCTGAAATCATTGGGTTTTTGTAATAACGACCTTGCCATTACTAACTTGAATCATGGCATGTTTGTCAATATTTCTCGATGAGATAGTTACTTCTCTTTTTCCCTAATTTCATATACATTATGACAATGCTCCTACAACTATATACCGTCCGGTGAGCTAAATTGACTTCTCTTATGCCGCTATTGTTTGGTGACACTCTTGAGGATGCAGCCGCTAGTCAGATACCAACAAGGCGCTGGTACTACTACACCGTTTGCACTCCTACTAGTAGCGGATTTAGGTAATGCCTAGTTGGGAGAATTAAGCCCCACTCAACATTAACCCGTTAAATTTTTCTTAGTTACTAAAATGTGAAGTCACCATCTCAACATTGACCCATTTATATATTTTTCTTAATGTTAATAAAAAAATATTGCATCCCTCTTATTAAGCTCACCAGTTACTAAACCCTGATTGAAAAAGAACCGGAACTAGGTATTGTAAACCAGATCCTCCTTACCCCGTTCTATATTCAACCGGGTGATTATTTTTCGTAATCATAGCTTACGTTGTATAGTTTCAGTCTTCATGTACTTGTATGTATTTATTCTTCTCATACCCAAATGTAATTTATTATCTTATTATATATAGACAACTCCTCTAATTGAGTAGTCAAGAGTCATATTTTACAATCAGCTACATACACGATGTGATGTAGTATTGATATGTTGTAATAAGTCCAATGGCCAATGTTGTAATAAATTTAGAGGCTTATTTGTATAGTGGGGATGGTTGGAGGGGGTCCTTTGTTAATAAGTAGTTCGAAGTTGTTAATCGGCTATAAACAAGTCCAACGAGGCAACGACTAAAGAGATGTGGCCTGTGTGTGTGTGTTTCGGGTTGGTGGTTAATCCTTCTTTCCATATTTTAGAGTGCAAGTTACAGTTTAGAAAATAACAGGTTTTAAACTGTAACTTGCACTCGTATTATAGTTAACTTATTATTTTAACATTTTACAGTTCTACAATTTGATTAAACAAGTTGCTTGTTTGTTTATTGTCTTCAGCTTGAACCTGAATTGAACGTTTGTACATCTGAATCTGCAGTTGCCTGTTTACGAGCCGAGCCCGAGCTGAAGCTGGGTCGCTGAACAACTTAGTTTTTCGACCAACAGTTTTATGAAGTGATTACATGAGATTTAACCATCAAGAGATTAAAATAAAAACAAGCCAGAGCAAATATACTTTATTCTACAAGTATCTTTTATTATGAAAAAAAAAAATCTACATCTACTGACCCGGTGACTTCTTATATTAAAAATACTGAAGGCAAAGCAGCACAGTATTAAAACAACATACATACTTTAAGTTGAGATATGAAAGACTAGCCTTTGTCTACACTGAGATCGGCTCCGGCAATGCCTCTGGCGGGGCGCCACTGCTACCATTGAGGACGGTCACATTGCCATCGGAGTCAACATCAACAATTACAGAATCGCCCTCCTTGATGTCGCGTGCGAGCATCTTTTCCGCCATGCTGTCTTCCAACAGCCTCATGATTGCCCGTCTTAAAGGCCTTGCACCGTAGCTAGGGTTGTAGCCTTCCTCCACAACTCGGTCCCTAAACCTCTCCGTCACTTGAAGTTCGATTTCTTTATCTTTTAGCCTCTCAAAAACTTCCTTCAACATTATGTCAGCGATTTCTTTGACTTCCAGTTTGGTCAACTGTCGGAACACGATCATCTCGTCTAACCTGTTCAAGAATTCGGGCCGGAAATATTGTTTTAGTTCTTCGGTCACCAGGCTCTTGATTCTGTTGTAGCTGCTGTCTTTCTCGTCGTAGTCAAGGTCAAACCCGATTCTCCGTCCACCTTTCTCGATTACACTGCTACCCACGTTTGAAGTCATGATCAGAAGTGTGTTCTTGAAGTCAACGGTTCGACCTTTGCTGTCGGTCAACCTTCCATCTTCAAGGATTTGAAGCATCATGTTGAAAACATCAGGGTGGGCTTTTTCAATTTCGTCAAATAGAACAACAGTGTAAGGGCGGCGGCGGACCGCCTCAGTCAACTGACCACCTTCAGTGTAGCCGACGTAACCAGGAGGTGAACCAATGAGCTTTGAGACAGTGTGTCGCTCCATAAACTCACTCATGTCCAGCCGGATCATGGCTTCTTCCGATCCAAAGTAGTAAGCGGCTAAAGCTTTCGCGAGTTCGGATTTACCAACACCAGTGGGTCCCGAAAAGATGAAACTGGCAATGGGGCGGTTTGGGTTTTTGAGTCCTACACGAGCACGGCGGATGGCACGGCTAATGGCTTTAACTGCTTCGTCTTGACCGATGATCCGTGTGTGAAGTGTTTCTTCCATTTTGAGAAGACGGTCTGATTCGTCTGTAGACACTTTTTCAACCGGTATGCCAGTCCATGATGAGACGATGTGCTGAATGTCTGCTTCAGTAACAGTGGGGCCCTCTTCTCCCGCCTCGGTCTCGGCTTTGCTCATCTCTTTGTTCTTGTCCACAAGAGCGGAAATCTGAGTTTTAAGATCCATTTCCCGATCACGCAGCTCTCCAGCCTGTCAAGAGCATAAAATTAGCATCCCGTGTGTACAGAACTAGATGTGACAACATGGGTGGATTCAGGATTGGCTAACTGGCCGAAATGGAATTTGAGTTAAAACTTGGTTGACCCATCCAGATTGGTTAACCCTTCCAAGCTTTTAGAAAATTTATAGCATGGCAAATCACGAAAATTAAAACTACATCATCACAAGAATAATCTAATGTACTTTAAAGTATGAACTTTTCGACCCTTTTAAGTTTTAACCCATTGGTATTTGAGCAGTTCAATTAAGTTAACCAATAAACCGTAATAATAAAACACAACCCTAAAGCAACCCATTCAAAAGTAAGCGGATCAAGTTGCCACATCCATAAAAATCACAAGAATAAGCACAGTACCTTTTCAAAGTCTTGGCCACGAACAGCTTCATTCTTTTCTTTTGTTATCTGCCTAAGTTCTTTCTCAAGTTCTCTAGCTTCTTCTGGGAGCTGAAGGGCATATATCATGAATTAATAGCGGATCAAACTAGCGCAAACAAAATAAAGATACACGGAAATATGCATACTTGTGCATGACGAAGTCTAACACGAGAACCGGCTTCATCGATTAAATCAATAGCTTTATCAGGCAGAAAACGGTCACTGCAGGTATAAACAAATCATCAGATGCGTAACAGAAAACAAAAGAAGACAATCTTTTACCACCATTATAAATATATAACCAATGATAATCTGCAAGAAATCAAAGATAATGAGGCATTGTATTCTTGAACCTTATGTACTGATACGACAGCTGGGCAGCAGCTACCAGTGCATCATCGGTGTAACGGAGTTTGTGGTGAATTTCATATCGCTCTCGAAGCCCCCTTAAGATCTGTATAGTTTCATCAACTGTGGGCTCAGGTACCTTCACGGGCTGGAACCGTCTCTCCAGCGCTGGGTCCTTCTCAATATGCTTTCGGTACTCATCAAGGGTTGTGGCCCCAATACACTGCACCAATTGATAATTCACATGTAACTTGTAAGAATGAGTTCAGCCTTTTTAATCAACATGTGTAATAGATGATAACATCCAACTGTGTGCGTGACATGCATCTTTAAGTATTAGGGTTTCACTTGCCTGTAATTCACCTCGAGCAAGCGCAGGTTTCAAGATGTTAGCAGCATCAATAGCTCCCTCTGCGGCTCCTGCTCCAATTAACGTGTGGACCTCATCAATAAATAGAATAATTTCATCACTTTGCTTGATTTCCTCCATCAGCTTCTTTAGTCTCTCTTCAAACTCCCCACGGTACTTTGTGCCAGCAACAAGCAGACCCATATCCAGAGTTATCACCTGCAAATCAGGAGCGTAAATCACAAACAATCTTCTATTAAAGACAAAAGACAGCAAAAACCAAACACGTGTGTTTGCAACCCACTTTCTTCCCCTCGATAGTTTCCGGAACATCACCATTAGCAATTCTTTGCGCAAGGCCTTCTGCAATAGCAGTCTTTCCAACACCGGGTTCTCCAATCAAACAAGGATTGTTTTTGGTACGGCGTCCAAGAATTTGAGTAACTCTTTCAATTTGTGGCTGCCTTCCAACAACTGGATCCAGTTTACCCTACATAATGGAAGAAACTAATTGTAAGAAACGTATAAAAAGGCTTAAAGAAGGTGCACAACTAAGATAACAGGACAATAACTACCTCCTCAGCCAGCTTTGTTAAGTTGGTACCATATTCCTCAAGTGTTGGCATCTTGTTACCAGAGGTCCCACCACCAACTCCAGCACCTACGGCTTCTGCACTCTCGCCAACCATTCTGATTACCTACTCATGAGTTGAAGATTGGAAAAACATAAAGCACGAATCTTGATGAATGAAATTAAACTTAGTAGAGATGAATGTATAATGAAGATATCTTGCCTGTGTGCGAATGTTATTTGGGTCTGCACCTAAATTCTCAAGAACACGAGCTGCTACACCTTCACCTTCTCTAAGCAAACCAAGAAGCAAATGCTCTGATCCAATATAATTATGCCCTGTAAACATTAATCAACAGTGGAAATAGGTTATCACATTTTTAAAACTTATGATGAATCAACAGCCTAACCAGTTAATGCGGTAAAAAATCGGATATCGATCAAGGAACATATTTGAGATATAGGTTATCGCAGTGAGATATTAGTGGGATATCTGTATTTGGTAATTTTTATATCATGCACAATTTTTATATATAGCAACTTAACACTAATAATTCAATATACTCTCACACCATTAACAAATAAACCTTTTGCAACTTGCGAAACACTAACAATTGTAGCAAGTGGGAACTTATTAAGACTTAAAACACTAATATTTAACACTAACAACTTACAATTAAGACTTAAAACACTAATAGCAGCAATAAGAAGAAAGATGAATGGAAGAACTAAGATGAAAGGCGGGAATATCGATCAAATATCAGTAAATATGGCCGATAATATCGGTACCGATATTTTGTACCGATAGCTCCGTTGATTACCGATAACCAATATATCACCGATATATCGGCCGAGTTACCTGCATAGTCAACAGCATATGTATTGTTTGGACGCGAAGATTACCAAGTTGTCGGGCCTCCTCTAGCGAGAGTTCAAGTACACGTTTGGCACGGGGAGTAAATGGAATCTCTACAGCAACAAATCCACTGCCCCTACCAATAATTTTTTCCACCTCAACACGTGCATCTTTCAAATTAATTCCCATCGACTTCAGGACCTTTGCTGCAATGCCGGTGCCCTCACCAATAAGACCTAATAAAATCTGCTCTGTACCCACAAAGTTGTGGCCAAGCCTTCTCGCTTCCTCTTGTGCAAGCATAATTACTTTAATCGCCTTCTCAGTAAAGCGTTCAAACATGGCCTTTGGTACAATTCTAGAAGGCTTTGCTTTTCGAACCGAGGTGGCAGCCGCAACCTTCGAGTGGAAATCCTGGCCTCTTTGGACCAAGTTATCTAAAGCATTAGCTCCCCGCAAACCAGAGAAAGTCCTCACCCTCATTGGAGGAGCTTGTAAACCACACATCATCTTGACCGCTCTTTTTGCATTACCAGATCGCTTTGAACGGACTTTGCTTTCACTCGAAACCGCAGACGGAAAGCTCGTAGACTGCACCAATGCCCCTGCCATTATTGCAGCCAGATAATTCTGCAAAAAAATAATAATAATAAAAAAAAAAACTAGTTGTTAGCATATTTTCGATAATATTCATAAGGATCGGTGTTAGCATTAACAAACTTGCTACAATTCTCCTCAAACACTACTAATTTTGCCCTAATTTCTATTAATGTATGCAATAATGAAAATATATTCCCTTTATTAACTTAACTATACTATAAACAAGCTTCCAACTATAGCATATTATCTATCACCTTCAAATCACAATAGCAAAACACTTAGGGCATAAAAAACAAACAAAACAAGGAACGTCAACAACAGATACTACAGATAAACCGAAACCCTAACATATTTAGAAACAGATACGTGAAACACAAATAAGAAACAATTTAGGTATAAGTTTGTACCTAACACGATAGAGGAAGCAATTTAGAGATGTGGATGATGATGATGAAGAAGAAACAATTTAGATGAATGAATTTATATTATATTATTGTTATTGTGTTTAAATAACCAGATGCATTGATTATTATTGCATCCGGGAACTCTAATCTAATCCGGTGTAGGATAGGATAATAATAATAATATTTTATTATTATTATTTGGATAGAGAGGGTGGTGTGGATGTGGTGCGTTAAGGACCGTTGGATTGGGTTTAGGATTAGATGGTTGGGACAAAAATATCAAAGATATTCTATTCAGTGGTTAAAATGTGAAGAGAATAAGGAAATGAGAAAAAGATGTGGTGGTTTGGTTTGGTTTGGCTGTTGAGTTTGATTTTTAGGAGATGCGAAATTTAAATGTGATTGAAATATACAAGTTATAGTTTTTTGGGTAACTAGACTATTAGGAGAAAATTCTTTAATTAGTGTTTTGTCGTCGTGCGGCGGGTCGAACCGTGCAGTAACACACGAAGTTTAAGATACAATGCACTACACATAAGTCGTACAGAAAACCAAAACTTCGGTTTTATTTATGGTTTTATTAAAAACCGAACGGAACCAATACACGTATAACCAAAATCTAATGAATTTTATAATATGGTTACGCAAGAAATTTCACCAACTGCAACGATGCCAACAATGCACTAAGCCGGCTGAGACGATCCCTCTCCACCTCCACATCCGCCGCAGTCACGCCACATCCACTTCCATGACAGGCAACCAACGTGACCATTGCACCCCTAGCCAGTGTCTCGATTTCCAACCTTTAGAAGATTTATGACGGAGCCATACAACGATCTCAACAGATCGTGTTCTCCTCAATTTTCCTGATTTTCTTTGAAGTTCTGTGATATTCGACGGAAGATCAGCAATCAGTTGTTTTTTTCTTCAAATTCGCTGCTTCTCTCAGCAAGATCGACGGAAGGGTAAAATTGACGGAAGATCTGAAAGAAACCTGTTTTTTTTTAACACAATTGACAAAAGGGCATTTACGTGATTTGAAAGAAGGGTGTTTTCATCTTTTTGGTCGGTGCGTTGTAGCACCGACATTTCTATATAGGATAGATAAAATTTGAGATTATTTTATTTTAAATTTCTTTTAGTCATAGTCAATGTTTTGAAAACCAAATAAGTAACCAAATGATTTGCTCCATATACCAGAACTCTACTTTTTTTTAACTGCAAAACTTCTATAAAAAATATAGAAACTAGGTCAGCAGAAACTGGAACCCGTACAAGACAAAGACAACCACCCAACCTTTACAAAATTACATCACATATACGGAAATCATACCACCTATCCCACTCGATATTTGCGTATTTAGATCTACTCGAAATCCATAAGTAAGCATTTTCTTTAATTCGGTCTACCGTATGAGTGAAGCGTACAAGATGATTATTAAATGTCTTCTCCTTTTTGGTCTTCCAAATCTCCCAAGCCGCAACCAAAAGGACCGCCCCAATAATTTTCTTCCAATCCTTAGAACCTTTCAAATTCAAAGCCGACCCAAGAAGCTGATGAATAGAGCTCTTATATGTTAGGAAACGGGATTCTTAACCACACCAAGACCGACCACCAAATAGATTTAGCGATAACGCACTCCCGTAAACTGCATCTAGGGCAGTTAAGATTGTCCAACACTACCCCTCGAGCGACTAGATTAGATCTACACGGGATCCAGTTAAGCGAAGCTCTCCAACCAAAAATATTAATCTTAGGCGGCACCCAATTGTTCCACAATGGCCACGCATTACTATCACTCGGATCATACGCGTCTTGCATCTTATGTCTCAAACCTGCAACAGACAACGGTTCATGATCATCACCATTCCATCTTCAAACATCTCAACATAACAAACAAACTGTTGATACTCCACCCCTTCATTAATCTCTTTTTTCCAACTCCAAATCCACTGAATGGAAGACCCTTTCAACATACAATCTGCAATCTTTGCTTCTTTGAAGAGAGCTAATTTAAATAAATCTTTATATTGATTTTTAAGAGGCTCGTTGCCTAACCAATTGTCTATCCAAAAATAAATACTTTATATTCTTTTTTTTTTTTCCAAGGACATCGTTATACGGAACGGTCAACGATGCCTTATAACGAGTAATATCCATTTTGCAGCTTATCTTTGCGTTCAAGAATGCTAGACGCGGTCCAACCCGACAATAAAACCACACCAGAACAGCAAGATTCGTTGTAGCAACATTCACCTCAAAACAAAACAAAACAAATTAAAAAATAATTTGTAAACTCGAGACGAGTTTACCATTTAAGAATACTATTTCTGCAACATTGTTAGCCTCCTCGCTGTTTTATAAAGTGAAGTGATTCCATTAGATTTAACCATCAAGAGAGTAAAGTAAAAACAAGCCAGAGCAAATAAATATACATATTATTCTACAAGTATCTTTTATTATGGAAAAAAAATCTGCAACATCTATTGACCCTGTGACTTGGCTGGACTGTGCATGCACATGCAATTCATATTCACTTCCACAAGGCAGTGTTATATGTTCTTATATGAAAAATATTTTAAGCCAAAGCAGCACAGTATACAAACAACATACATAATAATATGAATCACTACCCTTTGTCTACACGGAGATCGGCTCCGGCAATGCCTCTGGCGGGGCGCCACTGCTACCATTGAGGACTGTCACATTGCCATCCGAGTCAACGTCAACAATTACAGAATCGCCCTCCTTGATGTCGCGTGCGAGCATCTTTTCCGCCATGCTGTCTTCCAACAGCCTCATGATTGCCCGTCTTAAAGGCCTTGCACCGTAGCTTGGGTTGTAGCCTTCCTCCACAACTCGGTCCCTAAACCTCTCCGTCACTTGAAGTTCAATTTCTTTAACTTTTAGCCTCTCGAAAACTTCCTTCAACATTATGTCGGCGATTTCTTTGACTTCCAGTTTGGTCAACTGTCGGAACACGATCATCTCGTCTAACCTGTTCAAGAATTCGGGCCGGAAATATTGTTTTAGTTCTTCGGTCACCAGGCTCTTGATTCTGTTGTAGCTGCTGTCTTTCTCGTCGTAGTCGAGGTCAAACCCGATTCTACGCCCACCTTTTTCGATTACACTGCTACCCACGTTCGAAGTCATGATCAGAAGTGTGTTCTTGAAGTCAACGGTTCGTCCTTTGCTGTCGGTCAACCTTCCATCTTCAAGGATTTGAAGCATCATGTTGAAGACATCGGGGTGAGCCTTTTCAATTTCGTCAAATAGAACGACGGTGTAAGGGCGGCGGCGTACCGCCTCAGTCAACTGACCACCTTCTGTATAGCCGACATAACCAGGAGGTGAACCAATGAGCTTTGAGACAGTGTGTCGCTCCATAAACTCACTCATGTCCAGCCGGATCATGGCTTCTTCCGATCCGAAGTAGTAAGCGGCTAAAGCTTTCGCGAGTTCGGATTTACCAACACCAGTGGGCCCCGAAAAGATGAAACTGGCAATGGGGCGGTTTGGGTTTTTGAGCCCTACACGAGCACGGCGGATGGCACGGCTAATGGCTTTAACTGCTTCATCTTGGCCGATGATCCGTGTGTGGAGCGTTTCTTCCATTTTGAGAAGACGGTCTGATTCGTCTGTAGAGACTTTTTCGACTGGTATGCCAGTCCATGATGAAACGATGTGCTGAATGTCTGCTTCAGTAACAGTGGGGCCCTCTTCTCCCGCCTCGGTCTCAGCTTTGCTCATCTCTTTGTTCTTGTCTACAAGAGCAGAAATCTGAGTTTTAAGATCCATTTCCCGATCACGCAACTCTCCAGCCTGTCAAGAGCATAAAATTAGAATCCCGCATGTACAGAGAAAACTAGATGCGACAACATGAAAATCATAAGAACAAACACAATACCTTTTCGAAGTCTTGGCCACGAACTGCTTCGTTCTTTTCTTTCGTTATCTGCCTAAGTTCTTTCTCAAGCTCTCTAGCTTCTTCTGGGAGCTGAAGGGCATATATCATAGATTAATGACTGATCAATGTAAAGCAAACAGTATATACATACACGGAAATATACATACTTGTGCATGACGAAGTCTAACACGAGAACCGGCTTCATCAATTAAATCAATAGCTTTATCAGGCAGAAAACGGTCACTACAGGTATAAACAAATCATCAGATGCGCAACAGCAAAAAAAAAAAAAAGATAATCTTTTACCACCAATATTAATATATAACCGACGATAATCTGCAAGAATTTAAAGATAATTAGGCGTTGTATTTTAATACCTTATGTACTGATATGACAGCTGGGCAGCAGCTACCAGTGCTTCATCGGTGTAACGGAGTTTGTGGTGAATTTCATATCGTTCACGAAGGCCCTTCAAAATCTGTATAGTTTCATCAACTGTGGGCTCAGGTACCTTCACAGGCTGGAACCGTCTCTCCAGAGCTGGGTCCTTCTCAATATGCTTTCGGTACTCATCAAGGGTTGTGGCGCCAATACACTGCACCAATTGATAATTCACATGTGACTTGTAAGAATGAGTTCAGCCTTTTTAATAAGCACGTATAATTGACGATGACATCCAACCGTGTGCATGCATCTTTAAGTGTTAACGTTTCACTTGCCTGTAATTCACCTCGAGCAAGCGCAGGTTTCAAGATGTTAGCAGCATCAATAGCTCCCTCTGCTGCTCCGGCTCCAATTAACGTATGGACCTCATCAATAAAGAGAATAATTTCATCACTTTGCTTGATTTCCTCCATCAGCTTCTTTAGTCTCTCTTCAAACTCCCCACGGTACTTTGTGCCAGCGACAAGCAGCCCCATATCCAGAGTTATCACCTGCAAATCAGGAGCGTAAATCACAAACAACCTTCTATTTAAGACTTTAGCAAAAAAACCAAACATGTGTGCTTGCAACCCACTTTCTTCCCCTCGATTGTTTCCGGAACATCACCGTTAGCAATTCTTTGCGCAAGGCCTTCTGCAATAGCAGTCTTTCCAACACCGGGTTCTCCAATCAAACAAGGATTGTTTTTGGTACGGCGTCCAAGAATTTGCGTAACTCTTTCAATTTGTGGCTGCCTTCCGACAACTGGATCCAGTTTACCCTACATAACGGAAGAAACAAATTGTGAAAATCAATAAAAAAAATGCTTAAAGACGGTACACAAATCAAATATAAAAAGACAATAACTACCTCCTCTGCTAGCTTTGTTAAGTTGGTACCATATTCCTCGAGTGTTGGCATCTTGTTACCAGACGTCCCACCACCAACTCCAGCACCTACGGCTTCTGCGCTCTCGCCAACCATTCTGATCACCTACTTAAGCAGTTGAAGGTTAGAAAAACATAAAGCACAAATTTTGATAAATAAAGTTAAATATTAGAATAGAAATGAACATATAATGAAGATAACTTGCCTGTGTACGAATGTTATTTGGGTCGGCGCCTAAGTTTTCAAGAACACGGGCTGCTACACCTTCACCTTCTCTAAGCAAACCAAGAAGCAAATGCTCTGACCCAATATAGTTATGACCTGAAAATTAATCAATGGTGGAAAAAGGTTATCGCTTTTTTTAAACTTTTGATGATTTAACAGCATATGTATTGTTTGGACGCGAAGATTACCAAGTTGCCGCGCCTCCTCTAGTGAGAGTTCAAGTACACGTTTGGCACGAGGAGTAAATGGAATCTCTACAGCAACAAATCCACTGCCCCTACCAATAATTTTTTCCACCTCAACACGTGCATCTTTTAAATTAATGCCCATCGACTTCAGGACCTTTGCTGCAATGCCGGTGCCCTCACCAATAAGACCTAATAAAATCTGCTCCGTACCCACAAAGTTGTGGCCAAGCCTTCTCGCTTCCTCTTGTGCAAGCATGATTACTTTAATCGCCTTCTCAGTGAAGCGTTCAAACATGGCCTTCGGTACAATTCTAGAAGGCTTTGCTTTTCGCACTGAGGTGGCAGCCGCAACTTTTGAGTGGAAATCCTGGCCTCTTTGGACCAAGTTGTCTAAAGCGTTGGCTCCCCGCAAACCAGAGAAAGTCCTCACCCTCATTGGAGGAGCTTGTAAACCACACATCATCTTGACTGCTCTTTTTGCATTACCGGATCGCTTTGAACGGACTTTGCTTTCACTTGAAACTGCAGACGTAAAGCTGGTAGATTGTACTAAAGCCCCTGCCATTATCACAACCAGATAATTCTGCAAAAGGAAATAATTTTATGTGGAGTTAAACGCCATATTTCTATAATATTCAGAAGGATCGATATTAAAGGCGAAACATTGTAGCATGAACAAACTTGCAAAACTTGCGCGAATTGCTAATAATTTGTACAATAATGAAAATATAAATTTCCTTTAGTAACTATAAACAAGCTTCCAACTATAGCAATATATTTCCCTTCATAGTAAGTGTTCCAACGGATTACGCGATAACGCACTGATGCGCACGTTAGCACATATTACACCTTCAAATCACAAACCACAAAACCATAGCAAAACTCAATAAAACTTGGAGCATAAGAAACACAAATAAAATCCAAAACTAAATATTCCTTCAAAATAAATCCTTTTATTCTTCAAATAAAAAGCTTTCAAACAACTTATTCCAAAAGCCTGCATTAACACCTTACAACTTTTCCTTTAATACACTCATCCAAAGCAACAATAACCTTTCAAAACAATAGCATCATATCACAACAAAATAAAGCATCCACATAAAACTTATACATACTAAAAAAAATTGGATCTTTTTTTCTGGGTATTAAATATTAATATGTTTTATATGCTAAAAAATAAAAAAAATATTAAAAAAAAATTAAATCTTGAAGGAAAATTGTTAAAGAATTAGATTCATTCACATCCATCACAAAATTCAACAAAACAAAGAACATCAACACATACAAATTAAAGCAAATTTCCTAACATATTAACAAACAGGTACATAAAAAAAGAAATAAGAAACAATTTAGGTAAAATTCTGTACCTAACACACAGAACAATTGAAGATATGTGGATGATGATGAGGATGATAACAAACAGGAGGTGAATCTATGTTATTATTATTATGTTGTATAAACTAGCAAGGCATTGAATAATATTTGAACACGCAATTGAATCCGGTTCAGGGGACTCTAATCCGGAGAAAGATAGGATAATAATAATATTATTATTATATTTTGGGTTGATGATATTGTGACAAGGGTGGTGTGGATGTGGTGCGTTAAGGACCGTTGGATTGGGTTTGGGATTGGATGGTTTGGATAGTTTGGACAAAAGTATCAAAGATATTCAATGGTTAAAAATGTGATGAAGAGAAGAAGGAAAGGAGAAAAAGATTTGTGGTGTTTGGTTTGTGGTGTTGAGTTTGTTTTTGACTTTTGATTTTTAGGAGTTGTGAAATTTAAATTTGTGATTGAAATATCTAAATATATGTTGTAGATTTTTGGTTAACTAACTATTAGGAGAAAATTTAAGATTTTAAGTGTTTTTTAAGAGAGAAAAGTTATATAGAAGCTGATCGTAGTTAATATTTTGGAAACCAGACTGGTACTTGAATTATTTGCTCTATATGGTTGGTTGGCTAGCTAATTTGTTGGTGAAACTTCTATAAAAGTTAAACGATGTAATAAATCATAATTAAATTAACAGTTAGTAAAATAATGAAGTTACAAAATCCAAAAGAAAAAGGACGTAGAATATGTAAAATATTGAAGTCGCGGACTTTGAAATTCGGAACTGATAACAAGTTAATGTTATAAGGACTTTACATTCTATATGTTTTATATCCAAGAACATGATCAACGGGAGCGAGCAGGTCTGCCTTTTAATGAGTAATCTCCATGCTGCAACTTACATTTGCGTTTAAGAATGCTAGACACGATCCAACCCGAAAATGAGACCACACCATACCAGCAAGATTTGTTGTAGCAACATTCACCTCAATACAAAACAAAAAATAATTTGTAAACTCAAGACGAGTTTACCTTGTAAGAATACTATTCCTGCAACATTGTTAGCCTCGTCGCAATTTGCAGTTTTCGCAAGTCGACTCTAGTATGAGACTAAGTATTTTGATTGTACTAAAAAATGGTAACTTCTTTTGAGAATATATGACTACGTTACCTACTTGGTTTTGAGAGCTTTATAGGGTCCTGGTTAAGGAGTAGTTAAGATTTCTTTATGTGACATTATGAACACTAAGACATGGGTATGTTTGGCAAGGAGCTTTTAAGAGCTTTTAGGAGCTTCAAGCTTCAAGCTTTTAAGAAAAAACTCCTACTTAATAAAAAGTCTTGTTTGGTTAAAGGAGTTGGAAGCTTTTAGGTTAGAGAAAAACTCTACAGTGAAAAGCTACTAGTAGTAGCTTTTAAAAAAAAGCTCTACTAGCTATAAGCTTTTAATTAGTAAATGACACAAATACCCATTCTATTTTAAAAATAAAATAAAAACCTTTTTACAAGCTTTTAATTATGTCAATTTTGGTCATTTTATACATGTTATTAAAAGCTCCAGCTACTCTGCCAAACACCAAAATATATTTAAAAAGCTTCCAGCTACCAACCTCCAGCTAGTTTTGCCAAACATACCCATGGTATGGCTCGAAGGGTTACCTGCCAACATTTATCGTGAGTAATGAGGGTATGGAAAATGTTCTACGCACAACTCCACCTTTAATTTGATTGAAACGCTTATCAATTATGCCACATTTTTGTTTGCTTACCTACTTTTCCTTCCTCATATATTTATTTGGTTCATATTTTGTCCGGGTGTAACATGTAGGTTTGGTATAAAAAAGGTTTGGACCAACAAGGGTTGGTTTAACAAGGTCACCAAGGGCAAATGTAACAAGGTATCATGGTGTAAGAAGGCGTGAACCACTCGTAACAAGCTCTAATATAACAAGGTTGGCCACCAAGGTCCAATATGTGTAATAAGTTTCAGATGGTCTAGTTACAATGGTTTTATTGTATGATTTCCTTTGGCATGTGTGCTCCATGAAATACAATCATAAGGATTAACATGAGACTACATGAGAAACTCTATTGAAGTTATTTTATACACTCTATTGAAGTTATTGTATGATTTCCTTTGGCATGTGTGCTCCATGAAATACAATCATAAGGATTTACCCGCGTGTTGCCGCGGGATTTAAATAAAACCCAACAATAAAATAAATTAAAACAAAAATTACCAGCCTAAGGTGATTGAAAAAATTAAACCCCACCTGCTAGGTGAAAATTAATGCTTATTCTTTGATATTAAGTTTTTACATTTTTAGTATCATACAAAATTTGTTAATGTCTTGATGGCAAACTTCGAATTTTTCAAATTTCAAAGTTTTGGGACTGAAAATCAGTTTTTCAAATAATGTGTATGTTGTCTCTAATATGTTAAATTTCATATTTATTCAATCCCTAATAAGATGTTTCAAAGACTGAGAATTAGTCTATGATATCACATCAATTTAGTCGTTATTAAGATGTTTAGAGACAAGGAAATCAGTTGTTTATACTATGATACTGCAATGCCTGAATATTTTTTTCGGGAGTGAAAATTGGTCCTCAAAATAGTAAATTAAAATTCCATAATTACATAGAAATCCTATAAAAGACAAATAAGCCAAACATAATAGAATATATATCCTAACTAGGTTTGAGCCCCGCGTGTACACGCGGTACATGTTCATGGCAAATGAAAAAAATTTCTATAAAGATCACAGTATGCAAATTTTATTTATTGAAAGTTACGTAATACAATTCGTATGAATTTTTGTTGATTGTAAATTATCATAAAAAAGTTTAATGTTACCCAATAACAGATATATGAATCAACAAATGTTTGAATAGACGTGATTTAAAAACAAATAATGAAATGAATAAACATATATTTATTGTAACGGCATGCAAATGAAGATTAAATTCAAAGTAAATAAATGTAGTTTAACAAATCACACAACCAAAAAATTATAAAAAAAAAACCGATTTATGCAAAATATGATCGCATACTTATTCACAAACTTCAAAATATTTTTTTATAGACAACATTTGTTATTTATTATTAACGTTGTCATATTTATCCAATATTAGTATGTTCAGGCCATTTCTACTATTGTCACTTGGCAGCGACATACAACTGCCCATGTGTAAAAATAGGATCTTTCAAATACATACCTATCCTAAATAGGGTTTGTCCTTGACTTTTATTTATTGTCATTGCGAAACATAAAGTAAGAGGGAATTGTCTTCTATTAAATCTGAAAGGAATCTTCTTATCAAATGGGGACAGCCTAATTCTTTGGATAAAAGTTTGCATTCCAATGTTACTCCCTGAAATTATTTTAGCTTCTATAAAACAGTTTGATATGGCAAGACGATTTGGAACTTTGAAAAGAATTTATGTCCACATATAGGATTCCTGAACCATTAGAATAACAAAATAGTAAAATTTGTCCAAAAAAAAACACTGGTGAGGAAAAGAAAGACATTTGGCATTTTAACTGTATTATCATCAAGAATTTAAGGTAAATATATCCAGAAGACCCTGAACTGTTTTGACGGTTTGACTCATAACAAATGACCTAAAAATCAAGCTAAAACCACGGTGAAAAATCAATACTAAACCCACATGAGGAACTCGAACAATTCTGATCGAACCAGTCGGATTTATTTATATAGTTGAATTATAAAAATGGAAGGATTGGTAATTTACGTGATTTGGTCAACGACGCTTAAAATTAGCACAATTATTGCAATCATGATAATGGTTAGCATTTCATGACAATTGATTAAAGGAAATTTATTTGTAACATAATATGATAACGTTAATCTATCAAAGATATTTAAATGAAAGACGTAATATTCTTATTCTTAGTATCACTGAAACGATATTTAGTTAATGTAGTCAATGATGGAGGATTTCATGACAAATGAGGTTTTTTAATGTTTTGAATCGCCTTTTAGTTAATATTGTTACTGATAACGTCAAATGATATTTCATTACTAATTTTGTTACTAATTACTAATAAGTGTATTTTAAGACATGAAAAATAAATAAAGTCAAAGAATTGATATCCATCAAAGTAACAAAAACATAAAAAGTTTTTATGTTTATCGATCAACAATATTAAAATGAAAGTCGTTATTAGTAATATCATTTAAAATTATTTTGAATATATTATATATTTTAGGAAATTGTTAAATAGATTTAAATTATATTTATTATTAAAAGAATAGATTTAAATTGTATTTATTAAATACATTTTGTTTACCAAAATTATCGCTTGAATCTTTCTGTTATCATTAATTGAGTTTTTTATAATTTTTGAAATAATTTGAACGTTGTTAATGGTCGAGGGTTTCATGACAAATGAGGATTTTTTATATTGATGTTACGTTTATTCTTTATGTTAATAATTGTAATAATTATTACTATTAATAGTAATAAATGAATGACAAAAGTTAACTTCCCAATTAAAATTATTTACTTATTTATTAATATAATTGAAAATTATTTTGAAAATAGTATATATTTTAGTAATATATTCATAAAAATCGTAAAAGAAAATTTTAATTCGGTAGATAAGAAATAAATGAGATTAAAAATAAAATTAAAAATCGTAATATTAGTTTTAGTATTAGTAATATATTCTTAATTTAATTCGGTAGATAAGAAATAAATATATTAAAAATAATTTCGTAAAATAGTAATATAAGTAAATGAGATTAAAAAATCGAAATAAATAACATTAATAGGGGTCAATTATTATTGAAATGATTTTAATGATTATCGTTTAATAAGAATTGATTAAAGGAAAGTCATAATATAAAAAATCAAATTCGGTCAATAATATTAAACATAAAAACAAAAAAAAACAGTAATATAAATAAAAGAGTTTAAAATTTTTAATAAATAACATTAAATGCGATCAATTATTATTAATGTCAATAAATAGTATTAAACATAATTTTGTAAAAATAGATTAAACATACTTTCGTATTAATAGTAATATAAATAAATGAGGTTAAAAAATCATAATAAATAACATTAAATTTGGTCAATTATTATTAATGTACATATATAAAATTAATTCTAACATAATAAAAATATATTAAGAATAATTAAATGAAAGTCATAATATAAAGGAAATGATTTTGATTATTATCATTTAATGAGAATTGATTAAAATAAAGTCATAATATAAAAAATTAAATTCAGTCAATAATATTAAACATAAAGTCGAAAAAAAGTAATATAAATAAATGAGATTAAAATTTTTAATAAATAACATTAAATTCGGTCAATTATTATTAATGTCAATAAATAATATTAAACGTAATTTCGTAAAAATAGATAAAGCATAATTTCGTATGAATAGTAATATAAATAAATGAGGTTATAAATCATAATAAATAAAATTAAATTCGGTCAATTATTATTAATGTCCATAAATAACAGTAAATATAACATAATAAAAATATATTAAGAATAATTAAAGAAAAGTCATAATATAAAGGAAATGATTTTGATTATTATAATTTAATAAGAATTGATTAAAGGAAAGTCATAATATAAAAAATTAAATTCGGTCAATTGTACTAAACATATATTCAAAAAAAGTAATATAAAGAAAAAATTACGCCGTTAGTCCTTATGGTTTACCCCAAATTTCAATGTAAGGTATTAATTTTTATTGTTTCTTATTAGGGTATTAGACTTTTAATTTGTTTCAATGTAGAGTATTAGGCTTTTAATTTGTTTCAATGTAGGGTATTAGGGACTAACCTAGTTAAAACTTAACTAAGTTTGAGGGGTATTATGGTCCATTCACCTATATATTCAGTTTTTAAAAATATTGGGTTGAAACCAGTTCTGAGAGGACTCGAACTCGGGACCTTTGTGTCACAACAAACCGGAGGAACCATCTGATCTGTATGATCAGTTGTTTAAAACTTAGACTTTAATATTTTTAAACCAACATTATAAACCCTCTATTTTTTTAAAAAGAAAAAGTAGATCTGTCTCTCTCTACTCTCTCTCTCTATTTTTTTTTTATAAACCCTCGATTGTGGTTCCTTCCACGAGAAACAGAATCACGTACCGTAAGTTGACGTGATTAACTTAATGCCATTCAAGTCCCAGTGTACGAGTCAGGGTTACGATTGCACTTAAAAAATTGGTTCCAACAGTGGCCATTGTTGTTTCAGTTTTGATTGCAAGTTTCAGAAACCGAGTCTATTTGTGTTTGACTGGTGATATGATTTGGTAAAGTGGCGGTGGGTAGAGGTGTAGTCAACAGGGGTAGTGCTTCCCAGCGGGGTGGTGGCTGGATGGTAGTGTTCGCAACCTGTATTGGAGAGAAAAAGATCACAGTATTTGGCTACAAAACATGAGCAGAGCTCTCAAAAAATGGGTACCACACTATATTAGTATTATTCAAAAAAAACAAGATCAACTCGCACTTTGAATAAGTATATTTGCACCCCTAAAAAGTGACCTCGCCTTTAAGCAGCGTCGATTGATGAACTCAAAATCTGAATCTACTCATCTAGAAAAGATGCGAAATTGGGCAAAATCAGACAACAATTTTCACGTTTAAGGGTCATTATTAACCTTGACTGCCAATATGGGTACCTTATTTACAAGAATGTTTACTTGTTCCCGGTACATCTCCTTCAAGTACTGAACCACAACAAACAAAAGATATCATTATTTTTAGAGTAAGCTCAAGTCCTGAACCACAACAAACTCAAGTCCGTGTAGTTTTCACGTTTTTAAAAAAATAGAGAGAGAGAGAGAGAGAGAGTAAAGAGAGACAGATCTACTTTTTCTTTTTTTTTTAAAAATAGAGGGTTTATAATGTTGGTTTAAAAATATTAAAGTCTAAGTTTTAAACAACTGATCATACAGATCAGATGGTTCCTCCGGTTTGTTGTGACACAAAGGTCCCGAGTTCGAGTCCTCTCAGAACTGGTTTCAACCCAATATTTTTAAAAACTGAATATATAGGTGAATGGACCATAATACCCCTCAAACTTAGTTAAGTTTTAACTAGGTTAGTCCCTAATACCCTACATTGAAACAAATTAAAAGCCTAATACCCTACATTGAAACAAATTAAAAGTCTAATACCCTAATAAGAAACAATAAAACATTAATACCTTACATTGAAATTTGGGGTAAACCATAAGGACTAACGGCGTAATTTTTTCTAATATAAATAAATGAGATTAAAATATTTAATAAATAACATTAAATTCGGTCAATTATTATTAATGTCAATAAATAATATTAAACATCTTAATAAATAACATTTAAACTTAATAAATCTTATTAATTGCAATTAATACTAATCATAATTCGTAAACATAGTAAGATTACAAATCTTATTAATTGCAAGACTAATCATAATCTTATTAAGATTATAAATCTTAATATATAACCTCAAAATCGTAATCAATAATTCAAATAAATTACATTAAAAACATAAAAGATCATAATTTAAATTTTAAAATCAATGACTTTTTGTGGTGCAATCTTAGTAACAAATAGCCTGTGTTGGATTGAATACCATTTAAAGACACAATATTCGCCAATGGAAATATCTTCTTAGCATTTATGTGACAACCGTCACCCTCATTTTTATTAAAAATTGTCAATTCTAGTCCTCCTTATATTCAAATATTTCCATAATAGTCCCTGAAAATTTCGTCGTTTTCAAATTTAATTTTAAAGCGAATTAAAAATTTTATCATTTATTATGGATCGGGTATAAGTTTTAATCAAACGCGAATGTTTAAAAAGATTCTATAAAAGTACATAATTTAGTTTAAAAAGATTAAAGTTTGAAAAAAATTAAAGTTTAGTTAGTATGGTTAAGTGTTAATAAGAGAAAAACTAACCTAGTTAAACAATGTTATAACCTAGTTAAAACATGAGGGACCATTTTTGACAAGTAGTGAAAGTTAAAAAAAAAAAAGAAAACAAAGAGCCCTGCCTCGTTTTTCCGGCGGGCATATTTCCGGTCACCGGAATCTGCTCCGGCCCTTTAAAGATCCGTTAATTCGTATGTTAAATACCTTTAGCCTATAAGTGAACACTCATCCCGAGAATTCCCAGGTAGGCATCCGGGTCCCTCGTCTGATTGGGATATATGCGCAATGCCAGCCTAGACAGAAGACTCAGAATACAGGCGTTCACCCTTCCAGATTGCACGTGTTCGTTATTAAAATCTAGAACTTCGACAAGATCTCAAGGTGGTTCAGGCTAAGCCTGAGGAATTTGTCCTATTAGTCTAAGGGTAGATCCAGTGATGGAGAGCAACCTTCTTGTAAGGATGAAAGTAGGGATAAGAAGTAGGAGGGAGATAGAGTATAGCAAGTAAAAGAAGCAAGTACTGGTTAAATCCTATGGTTATAGACTAGATTATTTTTCTAATAACCTAATTCCCTATAACCATGGCTATGATACCAATCTGTAACACCCCAACCGATGGCGGAAACATCGGGATGTCACGTAGTGATGATTGTTCAGTAGCTCATGGTGAATAATAAATTTCATTAAATTACATTCAATTGTTCTACAAGAATTCGTACATCAAATTGAATAATACTATGCACACATCTTCAAGCATTAACTCAAATCCTCAAGCAAATAGAACCTGAAACATGTTAAGTTGAAAATATTTTGGGTCAACAAAAGTTGGTGAGAATACATAGGTTTTTGTAAATACTTGATAATAATAGTTTGTACAACATTCCCAGTTGTATGATGATAGAGTATGATGCAGACATGTAACAATGCGTCTTTGTACAATCAAACCTTGTGTCGACTGATGACTAACTCGCAAGTTAGTTAAATGTTGTTACTGTTATCGATCATCCCTGAATTTATGCGGGGGGATGGGTTTGTCAGACCTATAGCGCTATAATCTAAACAGGCGGCTTGATCATTGTTAATGATTGTACTGTGTCTTTTTTTATAGTCAAATGATAGAATGATGTTGTAATTGAATCACAAGTAAATATGAGTAAATGATAGTATAAAATGTTTAAACATGTTTCACCCCGAAAATAGTGAAAATAGAGTAAAGGGGCTATATAAACTCACCTTAAAATGTTAAGTCTCGTGATATAGAATATGTGTTGCCCAACAATGCCAAATATCACCCTATAATAAGGTAATAAATATGTCTAAGTCTATCTACAAATGTACATGTTCTAGGGCCTCGGACTGGGGATAAATGCTCGTTTGATTAATAATAAAATGTTTGATAATTGAGAGAAATTTAGTAAATAAATAGACAATAATCTTTTTATAAAATTTGAATTTAAGGTGATCACAATAATGAGTTTAAAGTATAAAAATAATTTTTATAAAATTATTTTCTTAAAAATAGAATATTAATTCTATTTATAACAATTTGTCAAAATTTAACTTTAATATTTAAAAATACTAAAATTAAAGAATTATTAGTTTAAAAATCATATTTCTGTTCCAAATAATCAGAAATAATTTGTATAAAATTTTGGTGCAAAAATATTAATGGATTTATTATGATTTAATTATGATTAAAACTAACAAAAATTGATTAAAAATATTAAATAAATGATTTTTCAGAATTAAAAATCATTTCAGAAAAGTTTATCATTATATAAACTCAGAATAATTTTTGTGGAAATTTATAAAATTGTTTTGATATTTTAATGGAATTTTATAAATATAATAGAATAAACTTGATTTAATTATTATATATATTAATAAATAAATTTTTGAAAACTAAAAATTGTGAGTTAAACTTTTTCATCAGATTAACTTAAAATAATTTTTGTAGAATTATTAAAAGAGTTTTAATATTTTAAAACGTATTTATAAAATATAAGTAATTTATATATAATTAATTGTTTTTGATTAAAACAAAACAAAGAAAAAAAAAGAGTTGCCATGGCAGGGATCGAACCCGCGTGGCCTTGTTGAGGGGTACCAGACACAACCACTTGGTCCAGACCAGTGGTTGTGTTGATTTCTGTTTATTTAAAATAAATAATATAAGTAAAATCGTGTTCTTCCCCAAATTGATTACACGAGCCCTAGATTTTCCAATTGGACAAAATACACAACATTAACCCAATTAATCTTAGGGTTAATGTTGTGTATATGCCGAATATCAAAACCCATCAATAAAAACTGACTTACAAACACGATTACGTGCAAATTGATTAGTCAAGGCAGAATGTCAACACGAACTCAAAAGCTTCAAATGATGAATTAGAAACAGAAATTGAGGATTAAGATAGAGTTTTCGGCACTTTTAGCTTGCCAAAGGGGATTCAATTTATACTAAAACGAGGGGATTGAACATATGGTAAGTTTGACCCTATTCAATAATTATACGCGTAATTGATACGAGTTAATGTATGTTTGACGTGTAATTGACGCGTAATGAACGTGTTAATCGTTGGGCGATGTCATTAGTCAATTATTTCCATGATTAACATCAATTAAAAGGCAAAAATTTGTGGGTTTTGGCTGTGCACAGTAGCGCACAAGGAGCAGAAAGGGAACAGCTCTGTTTTTAAAATATGTTAAGTAAATAATGCTCCTGGATTTCATCACCAAAGGCAACATGGACTAGTGGTTGTGGTGTGTGTGTTGGGATTGCTGGCCGGCCTGATGCTCGGGTTCGATACCCGGCTGGAACTTTTTTTTTTTTTTGTAAAAGCAGAAAAGGGGAGGGGACAAGTGGGCCGGTGGATTCATTGGGTCTGGGTGGGCCTGTTGTTGGGTTGGGTTAGTGGTGATGGCCAAACATGGGGCTGTTTACAAAGGTGTTGGGTTAACTACACCAACTTCTTAGTTTAAGTGATCCATATTATTGTTATTATTTACTAGTATTAATATTTATTATTATTATTATTATTATTATTATTATTATTATTATATATATATATATACATATATGTGTATAAAATAAGGTTTTTTTATGTATAAAAATTTGGGGGAAATTTTGCGATGTTACACACATACAAATCGTATAAATCATGCCCAGAAAGCTCCAAACGATTCATTCGCAATTCGGACCTTGAAGCCCCGTTTTGGATCGATAAACACATTGTGAGTTTAGTTATTTGTTGCCGTTTTGTTATTCGCGTGTTTCTGATTAAAACCCCCTTATTACAGATTGGTTATAGTGTTTGGATGGGGTTATTGAATCTTAGGGTAGGGTTAGGGTTGTTGAGGATGATTTGAGGAAGATGATGAACATGTAGGTTATGTTAAAAAGTTTGTTTTCTAAAATAAATCAACAAATGCATGTATAGCTTAGTGGTTTCTGTGTCTTGGAAAGAAGGAAAAGGAACCGGGTTCGAACCCAGGCTTCCTCAATTTTATTTTTTTTTCCTTTTCAGATTTATTTTTCTTATTTACTATTATTTTAATCATAGAATAATCATTATTAATGCATATAAACTTATAATATTCATAGTAAATTCATTTTTGCTTCAAAAATTATGAAAATTTAGGTGTAGCATCTTGACACCATAAGAAAATTATCACACTTTTGATTTCTGAAAATTATTTAATTTTCGTTATTTTATTAATTTAAATTTTTTAATCATAATTAATTGATTAAAAATTCATTTTTAATGATTTTAATCTCAAAATTTTAGGATAATTATTTCTACGCATTTTAATCTGAAATAAAAATTATTGGTTCAGAAAACATTTATTTTTATTGATTTTCCTATTTTTAGTCATTTAAACATGATTTAATCTCATTAAATCAGTTTTAAATATAAATAAGTTTATAAAAATTATGAGAAAATTATTTTCATTAATTTACATAATAAAGCATCCATTTTCTATAAAAATATCATTTTTGGGTCATGTCTTGTATTATTAACATTATTTATGTTTAATTAGACATAATTAAACATTTATTTATTTATTTATTTACACTATTTAAACATCTATTTTATAAATACTTTTCTTATAAAATAGAAATGTATTATGTTTGAAAATATTATTACCATTTGTTGGATCATTGTGAAACTCATAATTATTTATTTACACATTTATAATTATTGTATTTATTTACAATAATTAGTTAAAGTAATTAACTAAATTATTTTGTCTTAATTATTCAAAACATATTTTTTTTATTTTAATATTCAATGGATAATAATTATATTACCTAAACTACATTTATAAACTTTGACATGTCATTTTTTATATACAATTTTTATATTAATTTGATTTATCATAAAAACTCTAATTCCCCAATTCGACTTAGCAACCCTAATGCCTTAGACCCTAGTTACCTTAGACTCTTAGACATTTCCTTATTAGTATTCTATTACATTATAGGTTGAATTCCTCGGAATTCCCATTACTTAGCTCACAATCGCTTAAGTTGGATTTTGATCGCTTTCGCAACTGTGAGTATATCTTTCCTCTTTTTACTGTTTTACTATTTTTGGGGTGACTCATGTACCTATTATCAAGTTTCTATTACTTCTTACTAAAATAGCAATTCTCATGTGTGTTTGCTTTATGTTAATTTGTGTGTCTATGACTTGTCAAAATCATTAACCTTTGAGGGCCTGCATTTCAATGAATAGTACTATGGTATATACCCCTTATGACTCTGTTGAGAGACCTTGGTCATTGTCTTGTGATTCATATTACTTAAAAATGTTTTTGATTCTTGATCCTTGATACATTCATAGGGTTGGTTTTGAACGGATACTACTTATTACATAGTTGCAAACAGTATACAACACGTGAATTGCGAAACTCTTTTTCGACTATATGTATTCAAACAGGGTATGCTCACCAATACATTTTTGTATTGACATATACTATTTTCATACATGTTTCAGGATATTTATGAGATGACTTTTAAGCTTTTGGGAATTTTTACTTAGATTTTGGATTCATTGTATTTCAGTTTTAGTTGTCACTTTAAAATTATTGTATCTGGTATTTTTCTTTCATTGTAATAAACTACTTAATCAATATATCAAAATTTACACTTTTAGTCCATGAGCTATTGAACAATCGTCACTACGTGACACCTCGATGTTTCCGCCATCGGTTGGGGTGTTACAATTTATTAACAATTTAATGATGGTCAACTGAAATGATTACATTCATTTCTGCGAATAAGTAGCATCATTTACTATATATCGTAAATTTAAAAAAGGAATAATTTTAATGTCAATAACAAAATTTAAATAAAAATCTTAATAAATCATGCAATAAATCATGATAACAGAATATTCAAAAATTATTTAAAAATTATAAAAAACTTAATTAATGATAACAGAATAAATCATGCAATAGTTTTGGTAAATAAAAATTTGAAAACATGAATCTATTCTTTTAAATTGAATCTCATTTAAATGCATTTAATAAATATAATTTAAATTTATTTTTTTAATAATAAATGTAATTTAAATCTATTTAACAGTTTCCTAAATTGTATAATATATTCAAAATAATTTTCATAGATATTAATAATATTACGACTTTCATTTTAATATTGTTGACCGATAAATGTAAAAACTTTTAGTTTCCTTCGTATGTTGTTACTGTAACATCACTGTTATGTATGTTTTTAGACAACAGAAATTTATTCATGGCTTTCGGCAAAGTCTGGAAAGGCACTTAAAAAACAACATTAAAAATGAAAGAACCATTTTATAAAATTAAATAGGCATATGAACACATAAAAAAAATCAAACATACCGAAACTGTTGACGAAGGGTCATGCAAAACCTTGAAGAATTGAGATCCATTGTGATAAGCGTTTGTGTGTTTGGATCAAAATCCTGTTTTTTGGAAAATGAAAAAAAAAAAAGTTTCGAAATGAGTTGAAATCTTCATCAACTATTGTAAACGTTGATAAACTTGAAATAAAAAAAAATTGATATTTAAAATCGGTCAACATCCGATTGTTTTTTAAACGAATATTAAATCATTATTATGGGAAAGAAATTAGGATTATTACTCATTTTTATACCCAAAAACAATTCTGGGTAAATACAAAGTATTATGAAAACAGAAGTGTTGTTTATCCCTAATCGAATACTAACCCAGATAATCCTAAAGAAACGCATCTTTAGGATTATTTCTCATTTTTATACCCAAATCGAATACTAACCCAGAATTGTTGTTTATCTTCGGCCAAATACAAAGTATTATGAAAACATCCGGATGTTGACATAACAATAATAACGTTAAGAATAAAAATGACGTGAAACATAATAATGAATCAACGTTAGAACAATAGGATCGGTCATTACCTTGATAAAATTGAATGACGAAATCCGATTGAAGATGTTGAATCGGTTTTGGAGAATCAAAAGATTATGCAAAATGAAGGAGGATGATAGAAAACTTTCTTAGGAAGAATTGGAGTGTTGTGTTGTGTTTTGAAGAATGAAAAAAAATATAAAAACGGTTTATATAGTGTAAAAGTTAGAACTCCATTTCTCAATTGGATCCAAGTAGACACTCTCTATGGCTATGATTCAAGCCGAGTGTATTGATTTATTATATAGATAGATTATCCGAGATAAGACAATAGAATAAATATTTGAGTTATAGTATTTACTAAAATAATATTTTACCTCCAGTGGGAAGTTTGGTGACACCAAATGAAAGTTTCTCATTCATCTAAAGTCTCTCATTCAAGTATAGCCTTGCATTTGCTTCTATTTTCTCAATTGTAATAGTCTTTTATGCCTTTTCTTCTCTTTATTTCTTTACAACTCAAATATTTGTCGTTTCAACTCTTGCCAATAATAAATAAATTTAGCACATCGGAGTTATTAACACACTAAATCTCAAGTATTCATTGATGCTCGTGTGAAGTCTCTCATTCATTTTAGTATATAACATCGCATATTCTTCAATTTTCTCAAAAAAAAAAAAATCATCTATGCATTTGCTTGTTCTTTATCTTGTTTCAACTCCAATATTTTTTCATTCAATGACCAAAATAAATTTCATTATAATAATACATATATACATAAAACATGTGCTCAATTATCTAAACACCATCATTAACAAATTACCTTAACATGTTCAGGTTTACCTGTTCTTATAGTTCGTCAATTTTACTTTAATAGATCATAACGGAAACATTACATAAGATCCAGTTTATATACACAATTAATTCTGGTATGCGTGTCTAGAAAGTATATTATGGAAAAAATTGAGGGTATTTACGTGTGAGAATGCGGATAAAATTTGAGGGTTTAATTAGCTAAAATAAAATCAATTACGTAGTTGAAGCATGACCTAAGTAGGAGGAGTTCACTTTGGGAATCCCTAAGGTAGGGCAAGAGTTTCATAAGGTTAACCGCACCCGTGGACCGCCGCCCTCCCAACACCCCAATAAAGCTAGGATCTCAACTAACATCCCCACCAATGAGCTTAACCACCTTTCTGGTCTACCCATCTGTTACACCCTCAAATTTCCACTTGCGGAGTTTTACCGTGAGGCGCATGACGAACCAGGATCCAAGTCAACGGTCACAATAAACAACACTATATGAAATACGTAAACTCAAAATATAGTTCTCATAACATAAAACCGTAACGGAAGCATTTAACCAGTTACAAACCCATGTACCAATGTGTTTAAAATGTTTAGTTAAAAAACATGAAACTAAGCCTAGACGCCATGCAGACTCGTGCGCCTAGTCCAACTGTTGCTACCTTAGCGACCTGAGAAAAACATGCCAAAACGACGTCAACATATAATGTTGGTGAGTTTCACAGGTTTGTTCAAAATGTTACCAAGTGTTACCAAATGTTACGAAATGTTACCAAGTTCAAGACCTGTCAATACTATATCAATGTTACCAAAGTACGCTAGCTAGGCGTATGTTTTGTTACTACTATGATTGGAAAACCATTACTAGACTGTTACCAATGTTCGGCCCGAGTGTTCAGCAATGTTTAGCAAGTTCGAGACAATATGCACCCGCCCAGCCTTCCAAGCCGTCGAGTGGGGCTTGTCACGCCCAATAGATCTATCCACATTTCCCCCGTCGTGCATCCCGCACATTCATGGTTTCCCCCAAGACTTCCAAAGATCGTATAACAACGCAAAAGTAGATCATAGTATGACATATGTTACCAAAAGATATGTTACCAAAAGATAAGTTTAGCGCATGTTTTCTCCCCCAAAAGTAAAAGTAGTAAAAGTGGGGCCGTGAACTCACCTTAAGTTGTGTTCTTCAATAAAATAAGAAAATCCAAGCTCTTGATAATCCTAACTACCGGAGATCTATCAAAATGTTCACATAAGTGTTCCGACTAATAACCATAAGGTTATCTAGTCCCCGATTGTCCAGATCGTGACCAAGTATGTTTTAAAACGTGTTTGACTGTTCAACCGACACACTAGACTGACCCGATATCCCGTTGGTGACCCATTACATAAAATAATCAAGCATACATAGATTACACATAAGATTTAAGCATAAAACACTTAGTTTGCATAAAAAAATCGCACACACGAATAGGTAGGGTCGAATCAATGTTTTTGGAGGCCCCTTTGACCCCAAGAACCCTTGGTTCGACCCACATGAGGCCCCTTCGACCCTCATATAAGTTCATACAACCTAATACAAGTTCCTTCAACCTTAACACATGTTCCTTCGACCTTAACATGTGTTAATTCGACCTAAATCATGTTCGTTCGACCCCTGCAGTATTGTTTTTCCTAAAACGCATCAAAACTATCTGAAAACACCACGAAACATCATGAAACACTGAAGTTAACCATGAATAACATATCCCTACGAAACCCTACCAATTTTACCCCAAAACCAGTTTATTTTAACACTTTCCCAAAATGGCAAAATTATGGAAACGTCACATCATGCATGAAAACTTTACCCAATTTGGAAACTTTCTGAAATCCTTTCATAATCATTTCAAAATGCTCAATTCAATGTGTGTATGAAAACCTCCCAATGGTTTTATCAATAATACTAACATGCAACAAGCCCTAGATTTATCAAAATTCCCAAATTAGACATGATATCATCATCCATCTAATTGTAACCTTAAACAATCATAAACCAACACCAATAGCAGCCCTAGATCATGTTTCTATCATTAGTATTGCAGCAAATCATTAAACAACACATAATATCACATAACACATCATTAACATATGTTTATTGATATGAAAACCCATGTTTAAATTATAAGGTTTAGGTTTAGAAAGATGTTTAAAATGTTTTTAATCATAAAAACACTCTTAGAACAGATCTGGACATTTAGGGTTAGATGAAAACGAATCAAAATACTTTAAAAAGGGTTTAGGATTAAGAACACACCTTAGATTCTTGATTAGATGTTGTTTGTAGGTTAGATTATGAAAAACAAGAGCAAAAACTCCTTCCTCAGTGATTAAAATCGATAGAGAGTGTTTAGAGGCGACTAGGGTTTGTAAAATGGTGAAAATGACAAAGTGTGGTATTTATACTAAAGCTACCTTCGACCCCCAACCTAGGTCGAAGGAGAGTTCTCTTGGTCGAATGGACCTTTTATTGATTTCCCTTTCCTAGTTCGACACCCTCCCCCCCCCCTACAGGTCGAACCTAAACCCTTGTTTTCCAGATTTTCCAATTTTGTCGTTTAAACGCGTTTTAGCACATTCTAACACATAAACATGCAATCCTAACATATGTTTAGCATATACAATCATGTTTACACCTTTGAAGCAACGTATTTGCACATTGTATCACACGTATGTATCAATCTACATATCCTACTTAATTCAATTCATGTAATTTCACCAACAACGGGACCCAGTACTAGTGTATTCCCAAAACAACTCCCAATGATCCTCCCGATCATTGAACCCTGGACAATCCTAACATAACCTGACTCAACTAATCTAGTTAAGTCCGTTTATAAATGTTTTTCGCTAAGGTAGACTTAAGTTTTACCAAAATGTTTAAGCCGAACATGCCGGGTGTCACACCATCCCTATCGGGAAAAGCCCGTCCTGAATTTTCAGCCCATCATACGTCGGCCAAAAGACCTCTGTTTTCTTAATATTGAGATGAAGCCCTAGGGATGCTCCTCGTTGTTAATGATGTCTAAAGACTTAGCAACCTTAGATGCATTGCCTATAATCGTTCCATCATCCAAGTACCAAGCATGAAACGGGAGGGTACAATGTTCCTGAACTCGAAGAATAAGGGGTGTAAGGCAAGAGCAAAGAGAATGGGGCCCAAAGGATCTCCTTATCGCACTCCGGCAGTAGCCCCAATACAATCGCTACCAACGTATAACCTAGCAGGCTGGGCATAAAGGAACTAGACCCATTGATAGATAGACGGACAACGCTCGTGGACCTTTTGGAGAAAGGTTGTGCGGTTCAACCGTGTTGAAGGCATTGGAGAAGTCCACTGTTAGCAGAGCTAAGGAACCAGCCATATGAAATGATTTGAGGAACCTGTTCGCATTGTGAACCACCGCCTCTGCCCCATTTGGTGTCCCCACCCTAAATTGAAAGCCCCCCCCCCCCCAGATACCAGACCATGTCTTTTCTAACCTTCTTCATTGCCACCTTAGAACCTAACCTTCGCCAAATGCCCCCACTGCAATAGGCCGAATTCCATTATCGGGCTTCAATAGGGGGTAAGGGGGCCGAGGCAACAAACTCAGCAAGCACCTTAGGACAAGACCCTCAAGCCATAAGTTGACGACTTCGGTAATGGCCATTAGCAAACCTAAGGAAATCACCAAACCCTCGCCATCAATAGCATCCAACAGGTGTTGGGCACGTATCCCATCCCTACCACAAGACGTCCCTTTGGGGAAGGATCACATACATCCAAGTACACAATCCCCATCTACGGATAGAGTAGGTTGGGCAATAGGGTTAGAAGGCAGGGATGGGGGCGGCACCACTAGGTGTTTATCAATAAGGGCTTTTGTAACACCCCAACCGATGGCGGAAACATCGAGGTGTCACGTAGTGACGATTGTTCAATAGCTCATGGACTAAAGTGCAAATTTGAATACATTGATTAAATAATTTATTACATTGAAATGAAATACAACGATAACTAGTCTGAAATACAATAAATCAAAATCTAAATATAAATCCGAAAGCTTAAAGAATGCATCTCAAAATAACCTGAAACATGTACAAAATAATTTGGTCAATACAAAAATTGTATTGGTGAGCATACCCTGTTTAAATAAATATAGTAGAAAAGTGTTTAGCAATTCATGTGCGGTACCATTTGCAATTATGTAATAAGTAATATCCGTTCAAAACCAAGCCTTGATGAATAATGACTAACACATGACTAACCAACTGAATAATGAATTAACAAGACAATGACCAAGATTCTCTCAACAGAGTCTCAAGGGGGTATACCATAGTACTATTCATTGAAATGCTAGGCCGCAGAACGGTTAATGATTTTGACAAGTCATAGACACACCAATTAACATAAAGCAAACACACATGAGAATTGCATTTAGTAAAAGAAATAGAACTTGATAGTAAGTACATGAGTCACCCCAAAATAATAAAACAGTAAAAAGGGGAAAAGATATACTCACAGTTTGCGAAAGCGAGCAAAATCCAACTTAAGCGATCGTGAACTAAGTAATGGAAATTCCGAGGAATTCAACCTATAATGTATAATAATACTAATAAGGAAAATGTCTAAAAAGTCTAAGGTATCTAGGGTCTAAGGCATTAGGGTTGCTAAGTCGATTTGGGGAATTTGAGTTTTTATGATAAGACGCGTTAAGGTAAAAGTTGTATCTCACAATTAATATATGAAAGGTTGTAAATGTGGTTTAAATAATATAAATATTACCTATTGAATTTTTTTAGATAAAAACATATTTTGAATAGTTATGACAAATTAATTAAATTAATTACTTTAACTAAATTATTGTAAATAAATATAATAATCATAAACATTTGATTAAATAATTATGAATACACCATGATCCAAACTAATGATAATAAGGACTTTCGAACGTAAGGACATCTCTATTTTATAAGAAAAATATTTATAAAATAGACGTTAGATAATGTAAATAAATATATAATTAATTGTGTCTAATTAAACATAAATAAAACTAATAATTCAAGACATGATCCAAAAATGCTATTTTTATATAAATTGGATACTTTCTGATGTAAAGTAATAGAAATAATTTTCCCATAATTTTTATAAACTTATTTATATTTAAAACTGATTTAACGAGATTAAATCATGTTTAAATGATTAAAAATAATAACATTAATAAAAATAAATGTTTTCTGAACCAATAATTTTTCTATCAGTTCATGATGATGAGAGATAATTACCCAAAAAGTTTGAGATTAAAATCATTAAAAATGAATTTTTTATCAATTAATTATGATTAAAACAATTTAAATTAATTAAATCATGAAAAAAAAATATTTTTTCAGAAAACTAAAAATATGACAATTTTCTATGAAGTATCAAGAAGCTACTCCTAAATTTTCATAATTTTTGGAGTAAAAATGAATTTTCTATAAATATTTTAAGATTTATGTGTTTATATATTATTATAATATATCAAAAATCTGGAAAATAAAAGGGAAAGAAAAAGAAGGAGGAAAAATGATGAGTATGGGGTTCGAACCTGCCCCTACTCGCTTCACAACACACACACACACCACTAGGCCAGTTCATGTTTTGTTTATTTATTTGGAACTGATTTATATTTAAGCAACAATACAAACCTCATCTTCTTCCCCAATCTCTTCCTAAGAACCCTAACCCTAATACCCAAAATCAATAGCCCGATTCTGAACATAATTATACTCTGTAATAGAGGGGTTTTGTTCGGAATCAACTATAAAATGAAACGGCATAGCAACTTAAGACTTACAATAACGAATTTGGCCCGGAAATGATGCTTTCACAACCGCATACATGGGGCCGAACCACCAAGCTACTGGACGCCTTTGGAGGTGTTTAGGTGTGGGTTTAGGACGTGTGAAGGTGCAGAAATTAGATGGGCATCAAGAATTTATATTGTACATGTTTTAAAGCGAGCTTTAATGGTGACTAAGAATTCCGGCGGTTATGCTTAGAACCCGGATTTAAAACTCAGTTATTAACGTTTTAAGATCGATTAAATCATTTTAATTCGTGGTATACGAAAGTAGAAACGTTTAGAAATCAAAATAGGACATTGAAACGCATTAAAGTGGTGTATTAAGGTCGGCCGGAAAATCTCGCCGGCGGCGAGATTCCTTCGCCGGAAATACGAAGAGAGACAGGGAGGGAGTTGATTTTTTTTTTTTAAACTTTCAGAAAATGACATTTTAGCCCCTGCATTATAACTTGGTTATGTTTGTGTTGATTTTGGTTAAGTTTCCTTTATAAAACAATTAACTTAGTTAACCAACTTAACTTAAAAACTTTTAAAACTTTTTAAACTTGAATTTTTTTTTATAATATCCATTCCGAGTGACAATTTAACATACGCATTTGATTAAAAACTTAGATCCGATCCATAGTATATATATATGTATATAAACGATTAAATTTTTAGTTCGCTTTAAGATTAAATTTGAAACGACGAACCTACAGAGATAAAAATATAAACGTTCAAATACTCGAGGGACTATAATTGACATCTTGCTAGAACATAAGGGTGACGGTTGTCACAGTCTCCCCTACTTTAGAAAATTTCGTCTCGAAATTTCTTTCAAGTGAAGGCTACTATGAAACCGATGGCGTTGTAAAAGCCAACTAGATTTTTAAAAGAAAATTCCATCATTTAAGATTCGACAAAATTTAAAATAGTTGTCCAGTACCCAAAATTAAAGTTTCAAAAAAAAAAAAAAAAAAATTTTATAGTTGACCTGAGATTAAGAAATTGAGAGTTTAAATAAGAAAAATTTTGAGAATGTGTAACTGGTGAGGAAAAGACACTAATGAACTAATCTTCCCTACTTTAGAAATGTTTCTGACCGAACTATATTAAAGACAGGCAACAGGATTTCGACTAACAGGGAGTGTAAGAGTATACAAAGTTTAAAGTTTTATGTAGCGATGGTCAACAAGGAAAGATCCAACAAAATTAATTGAAGCTTATGTAAAAACGTTCTTATCGTAAATTCTAGTTATTAGTCAACGATTTAATGAGAGATAGTAATGGGTAGGTTCTTGATCAGACTCCTAGTCCGTTCCCGCAGTATCGTTTATGCTTATATATAGGGTGTACCGCAGCTGACCCACCACACTCCCGATACTTTAGTCTCGTACTGATTGTCTACCAATAGCCTAAATAGAATTACACACCACCCTCATGTACCTGTAAACCCATGATTGCGTTCCGGACCGTAATCATCGATTTACCTTACACTAAGGTGTTATGCTCTTCCATAACCCTATCCTAAGTAATACTAGAAACAAATGTGTGCAAACAATATGTAATAGCCACTGTAATGAAATAATGTTCCATCATGACATGGTTAGAGGTTCTTCCCTTCCGAGTTTTCCCTTTAACCGTAATGTGAATAATGTGTAAGTGTAAGACATGGTTAGAGGTTCTTCCCTTTCGGGTTCACCCTTAACCGGTAACTTTTGTTCACATCGTTGACTCTAAACACTCATATTGATAGACCCTGAGGTTTACACTGTTCCCCTCGGATTGAAGAAATACTCTAACCCGAGTCGTACGTGGGCACCGGCTTAGATCTCGTACGAGTTATCAACTAGTATGTTCGTTGGCCATGATGATAAACAAAATAGTATAACAGGGTTTTGCTCAAAACAGGAAAGAAAATATGCATACCAAATATGCGTTCAAGTAAATATATAAGTATAGAAAAAAATTTCGACTGAAAGAATAGTATAACATAAATCGAGTAAATCGCACAATTTGAACAAAATGATCGTAAACGAGTTAATTTAATGCTCAAAAACCAGTGTTGCAAGCGTAGCTACTAATTATTAGTGCGAGTATAATAAAATAAATTTTCATTAATCAAAACGTAGTTTGCTCAATCTTGGTGATATAGTTGAAAGATAATAGTAATGCATGAGAATAAATTTTTAGAAATCGAAGTATGTTTTAGATTCAAAACAGGTTTATTTGCAAAATCTTCGTAAATACACATTTTCATGTGTTTACGAGAAGTCGAGTTTGAAAAATGTTATAAGGCTTATTATTAGTTGCAAATTTCTCTCGAAAATATATATTGGATACGTCATATGAAAACAAAAGATTTACCTTTGGTTTTTAAAATATGCAATACAAGTTTATAAAATGCAAAATGAAGCCATTTTATGAAGTATGTGTGAATCTAATGTGTTTTTAAAAGACCAAGATTTAAAATGACGTGAATGATAAAATTAATGTATGTAATAGATTACCAATATTTAAGAAAATTCATAATCAACGAGATGTAGAAATAGATCCTTGAGATGTGGATTTCACTCCTAACTCAAAGATGTATTTCAAAATTGAAAACGATTGTGGGATGAAACCAATCACTAAGTTAAGGATATCACTCCCAGCTTAGTGGTTAAGTTTCTTTTTAAAGGAAACACTCTTTGAGGTGTGGATGTCACTCCTATCTCAAAGATATATTCCAAAGATAAATAACATATAGAGGAGTGAAACTAATCACCAAGGTATGGATGTCACTCCTAACTTGATGATATCGTTTCGTTTGTGAAGTACGAGTGTCTTCTTCGCCAAGCAAAATATCGAAAGAATAACGAGAAATAATCATAACGAAAATATCTTGAAAGAAAATAATAGGAAATAAGAGAAATATAAACGAGAGGACTCGTGAAAGTAAACTTAGTTATAGACTAGGCTAAAAGGCATTCTAATAACCTAATTCCCTATAACCATGGCTCTGATACCAATCTGTAACACCCCAACCGATGGCGGAAACATCGAGGTGTCACGTAGTGACGATTGTTCAATAGCTCATGGACTAAAGTGCAAATTTGAATACATTGATTAAATAATTTATTACATTGAAATGAAATACAACGATAACTAGTCTGAAATACAATAAATCAAAATCTAAATATAAATCCGAAAGCTTAAAGAATGCATCTCAAAATAACCTGAAACATGTACAAAATAATTTGGTCAATACAAAAATTGTATTGGTGAGCATACCCTGTTTAAATAAATATAGTAGAAAAGTGTTTAGCAATTCATGTGCGGTACCATTTGCAATTATGTAATAAGTAATATCCGTTCAAAACCAAGCCTTGATGAATAATGACTAACACATGACTAACCAACTGAATAATGAATTAACAAGACAATGACCAAGATTCTCTCAACAGAGTCTCAAGGGGGTATACCATAGTACTATTCATTGAAATGCTAGGCCGCAGAACGGTTAATGATTTTGACAAGTCATAGACACACCAATTAACATAAAGCAAACACACATGAGAATTGCATTTAGTAAAAGAAATAGAACTTGATAGTAAGTACATGAGTCACCCCAAAATAATAAAACAGTAAAAAGGGGAAAAGATATACTCACAGTTTGCGAAAGCGAGCAAAATCCAACTTAAGCGATCGTGAACTAAGTAATGGAAATTCCGAGGAATTCAACCTATAATGTATAATAATACTAATAAGGAAAATGTCTAAAAAGTCTAAGGTATCTAGGGTCTAAGGCATTAGGGTTGCTAAGTCGATTTGGGGAATTTGAGTTTTTATGATAAGACGCGTTAAGGTAAAAGTTGTATCTCACAATTAATATATGAAAGGTTGTAAATGTGGTTTAAATAATATAAATATTACCTATTGAATTTTTTTAGATAAAAACATATTTTGAATAGTTATGACAAATTAATTAAATTAATTACTTTAACTAAATTATTGTAAATAAATATAATAATCATAAACATTTGATTAAATAATTATGAATACACCATGATCCAAACTAATGATAATAAGGACTTTCGAACGTAAGGACATCTCTATTTTATAAGAAAAATATTTATAAAATAGACGTTAGATAATGTAAATAAATATATAATTAATTGTGTCTAATTAAACATAAATAAAACTAATAATTCAAGACATGATCCAAAAATGCTATTTTTATATAAATTGGATACTTTCTGATGTAAAGTAATAGAAATAATTTTCCCATAATTTTTATAAACTTATTTATATTTAAAACTGATTTAACGAGATTAAATCATGTTTAAATGATTAAAAATAATAACATTAATAAAAATAAATGTTTTCTGAACCAATAATTTTTCTATCAGTTCATGATGATGAGAGATAATTACCCAAAAAGTTTGAGATTAAAATCATTAAAAATGAATTTTTTATCAATTAATTATGATTAAAACAATTTAAATTAATTAAATCATGAAAAAAAAATATTTTTTCAGAAAACTAAAAATATGACAATTTTCTATGAAGTATCAAGAAGCTACTCCTAAATTTTCATAATTTTTGGAGTAAAAATGAATTTTCTATAAATATTTTAAGATTTATGTGTTTATATATTATTATAATATATCAAAAATCTGGAAAATAAAAGGGAAAGAAAAAGAAGGAGGAAAAATGATGAGTATGGGGTTCGAACCTGCCCCTACTCGCTTCACAACACACACACACACCACTAGGCCAGTTCATGTTTTGTTTATTTATTTGGAACTGATTTATATTTAAGCAACAATACAAACCTCATCTTCTTCCCCAATCTCTTCCTAAGAACCCTAACCCTAATACCCAAAATCAATAGCCCGATTCTGAACATAATTATACTCTGTAATAGAGGGGTTTTGTTCGGAATCAACTATAAAATGAAACGGCATAGCAACTTAAGACTTACAATAACGAATTTGGCCCGGAAATGATGCTTTCACAACCGCATACATGGGGCCGAACCACCAAGCTACTGGACGCCTTTGGAGGTGTTTAGGTGTGGGTTTAGGACGTGTGAAGGTGCAGAAATTAGATGGGCATCAAGAATTTATATTGTACATGTTTTAAAGCGAGCTTTAATGGTGACTAAGAATTCCGGCGGTTATGCTTAGAACCCGGATTTAAAACTCAGTTATTAACGTTTTAAGATCGATTAAATCATTTTAATTCGTGGTATACGAAAGTAGAAACGTTTAGAAATCAAAATAGGACATTGAAACGCATTAAAGTGGTGTATTAAGGTCGGCCGGAAAATCTCGCCGGCGGCGAGATTCCTTCGCCGGAAATACGAAGAGAGACAGGGAGGGAGTTGATTTTTTTTTTTTAAACTTTCAGAAAATGACATTTTAGCCCCTGCATTATAACTTGGTTATGTTTGTGTTGATTTTGGTTAAGTTTCCTTTATAAAACAATTAACTTAGTTAACCAACTTAACTTAAAAACTTTTAAAACTTTTTAAACTTGAATTTTTTTTTATAATATCCATTCCGAGTGACAATTTAACATACGCATTTGATTAAAAACTTAGATCCGATCCATAGTATATATATATGTATATAAACGATTAAATTTTTAGTTCGCTTTAAGATTAAATTTGAAACGACGAACCTACAGAGATAAAAATATAAACGTTCAAATACTCGAGGGACTATAATTGACATCTTGCTAGAACATAAGGGTGACGGTTGTCACAGCTTTCATGATCGATCCATCTAGAGGGGGACCCCACTAGAGCATAAAACCTTAACCGCAGCCGTCAAATCCCCATCTCTAAATTTCCGAAGACATTGCTTAATATTAGGGTTACTTTCCTTGTCCGCCTCCTTTTTAAATTCTTCCCTAAGGACCACAACCTCCCCCACGCTATCAAAGAGGGAAGAGACCAAATATACACACCCAGACCCATCTTTCCACATTGCAAGTGCTTGCAAAATGTTACTACACTGCAGAGATTTCCTATTTCCTGATCTTCGCTCCTTCCTGGAGGACGGTCTGACCACCCGCAGGGTACAACGCGGTAATAATAGTAATTGGACCCAATTGTCAACCGATCCTGGTGACGGCATCACCTTGCGTAAGACACTTGTTAAAACTTGTGCGAACGCCAGGCGAAAACTAGGGGGAATTGTCACACCCCAACCGATGGCGGAATACATCGGGGCGAGACTTGGGATAGATTGTTCAAAGACTTCATGACACTAGAATTCGTGACAATATGATTTAAAGATAAAATTTCATTCACAGCATAATCATCGTCTAAAAAGATAACATAATACAAATTGTTTTCATGAAAAGAGAAATACGACATCAAAATATAGAACTTAAACTAGCGTGAGTTTCTAGTCCAATCCTAAGTAGATTTCTTGAATATCCTGCATCAAACATTTTCTGCAACATGTATAAAATATTCGTCAACACATAAAGAATTGGTGAGCATACTAGTTTTGGTTTACATACATAGTATTTTAGAATGGTTTACTCAATTCTCATACTATAGCATTGCACATACCTATCATACAAAAGACATAACTCAAACCCGCGAGTACCACAGCGTATACATGACATATTCATGTTAGGCCGTTTAAATCTTAACAATGACCCATAAAGGGGGCGGTGTGCTAGTCCTATAGCGCTACACATGTTAAGTGGGCTAATAATAGTTAATGATTTATGTCTAAGTATCTAAGAATCATAAGCATGGCAAGTAACATATAAGTATGTTTAATAGATTGAGCATGTGTGTTTATGAAAGCATTAGTGTGTTTTGCATATGATACATGTTTACACCCCAAAAGTGATAAAGAGTAAAAAAGGGGACAAGTATGAACTCACCTTTGGGTACGTTTAGTAAGGTTCCAAAGACGAGTCTTGGGATATTAGTTCCTTAGCCTTGGTTAACTAGAATTAGAGAATAAAGGGTCTTAGGTTCGAGTTTAGATTATAGATTCACAAGAGTCATGCAAGCCTTTTAGGCAAACCAAGCACAAATTGCCTTTAGGGCAATCCGGATGGTCATGAGATTAAGTTAGAATAAGCACAAAACTATCATAGATGATTCGGATGGTATAAAGTTAGGAATGTGAATCCATTTGATAGGTTCATGTCATAGCCACTTCGCTTATGGAATAAACGTGGGTTTTGGACACGGGATTTCCCCTTTCTAGTGTGGATAAATCCGTAGCACAAGAAGGGTCAAGAGAGTTGGTAAGGTAGGGTGTAACCACAAACCTTCCAAAGATTAATAATAAGCTAGTAAGATGGAAACTTGAAAGTATATGTTTATATTATTATATAGTATAGCTAAGATGTTTAAGTAAAGTTTGGGGACTGATTTGGATGAGTCTTGACTCTCCTTTGTCACCCAATACCATAGCTTAAATCCTCATAACATTAGCTTGTTAGTAGACTTGGTTGGTTCCTTCACAACAAACATTCTTAGGACATAAAAACAATTCAGAAAATAAACCCATTTGGGACCTCTTTTAGGTGCTCTACCCTTATCACACTTCTGTGGATAAATATGGGGAAGATCCTAGAGGGTTCTCCAAGGAGTTTTGGATAGAAAAGAGAAGGAAAAACTGAAAAGAAAGAAAGTTTGAGGTTGGAAAACTTACTGATGTGTTATCAGGAAGTTTGCTCAAAACTTTGAGGATTAGAGAGTGATTTTAGAGAGATTATGGATGAACAAGAGGTTAATGGGTGGAGAGGAGTGGTATTTATAAGTGGGGTGAGTTGGTTGGGTATTTAATGCAGTAATTAGGGTGGTTGTGAGGTGTTTAGGTGAGATAAATGGGTGTAATTACGAGTTGGCTCAAATGCTGCCAGAAAGGTCTCGTCGCCCTATGTGACGGGAAATTAGAATTTGTTCATGCGACGCGACCAGGTGTTTAGGCCCAAAAAATGTTTTTTTGGTTGGGCTTGGCACAACAGACTTGGTTTTGGACGTGTTTTTGGGTTAAAACTTAAGGTTTAAGCCCATTTTGACATGTTTTTGGATTGGGCTTGATTCCTAACTCGTACGGGTTCATTTATGCTTCGGTTTCGTATTAGAGTCTCGTTTTAAGCGTAACGTGTAAAGTTTGCGTAAAATAGAATACATAGAATGATTGAAATAGATAAAAAGTTAAATGCAATTGACAAAATATTCTTCCATTGATCATAAGCTTGGGAGTACAAGGGTACAAAATGAAAGATACAAGAGTACAAGGACTAGAATTGAAAATACAAAAAGTACAGATGTTACAGGAATGCTTTTAACAGTTTGAATAGGAAGGGAAAAAACACTCTCGATGAAGGCAACATCATCCACCATCCCTGCTGGATGACGTGGGTTTGTGTCGACCACCACTGGACATGGTTTCTGGATCCCAACAATGAAATCTTCAACATCCCCCGAGACCGTGGCGGATGATACAACATCATCATCATGCTTGCACCCCCTACTGAGGGCATGTATCACCATGCACCTCCCATATAACCATTTATCCCCTGCCCTAAGAACTTCCCCAACATCAAGAAAAGGTCTAAGTCCTTGGAGATAGCCTCCGGTTTTCTGTCTTGGAATTCAAACTAAAATTAAACTCCAATTGGTATTCATGTATAAACAAAGTAATAAACCTACATCAAGAAGACTCGTCAAAGTTTTGAGCTTATGCTAATACCATCAACTAAACTCTACTTCGGGCTAGCTTTGTTGTTGAATTAACCGAGTTCGTCTATGACTAAGTGTGTGAGACGGCTCAGAGAAAGGGTTTCAGTGCAAGCCAGATGCTTTAGTTAAACAACAATTAATTAATTAATTAATTAATTGTATCCTAGTTATAGTCTAATCACTAATGTGGTTAGCTTCAATTATATATAACAAGGTAGTGTTTTGTATGATGGAATGAAAGGGGAATGGAATGGACCATTACGAGGTAATGAAAAATAGTGTGTTTGGTTGGTTAAAGGAATAGAATCACCCATTCCACACGACATTTCATTCTCTCAAAACCACTTCATCCACCCCCATGTTTTTTTTTTTTTTTGCATTCCATCCCTTATTCACCCTTTACAACAACACCACCCACCACCGCTGTCGCCACCACCCACCACCGTCCCCCACCACCGCTACCGCCACCGCCATCACCCCACCACCATTGTCGCCGCCACCAACTACTGCTACCCACTGCCTTCATCCACCCACCACCGTTGCTATCCAACGCCACCCAACGCCGCCCACCACTGTCACCCACCCACCGCCGCTGCCACCACCTGCCACTATCACTCACCACAATTTCCTTTACCCACCACTACCGCTGCCGCCACCCACCACCGCCACTACTCACTATTGTCACCTACCCACCATCACCGCCATGCACCTCCACCCATCGCCACCGTTGCCACCACCAACCATCGTCGCCGCCCACCACCACGCTATCGCCACATACCACCACCTACCATCACCCACCACCGCCACTACTCACCCTCATCACCCACCTACCATCTCGGCCATCCACTTTCCATCGTCGCCACCACCGCCGCCGCCCACCGCCGCATATCACCACCCACCATCACTGCCACTGACCACTATCCACCACAGCCACTCACCAGTCACCACCTATTTTATTCCTTCATCTTTTCCTGTCTATCCAACAACACAAAGCAGGGGCGGAACCAGAGGAGGGTCCGTTGACCCTCCGGCCGGTAAAACTTTGTTAAACGAAGTATTCATCGTATTTTTTCTTTTGGTTTGACCCTCTAGATTGTCTTCCGACCAGTGTTAAAAGCTAAAAGAGAAGCATATATATGTTTGAAACTTTTCCGGCGAGCGCAGAGGACGTTGACCGAAGGCGATGCTGTAAATTTGGTAAAGTTTGTCTCATTGAAGAAGATGAAATGAGACTGTTAACCCTGGTGATTGGTGCAACTTTCAAGAAGAAATACTATATTTTATAGGATATTAATAGCTAATATTTTTTTTTTATTTTGAACGGTTAGAAAGTATCTTTTTCAAATAAATAATAGTTTCTTTTTTTTATTATATTTTAACTATTTTATGGCAGAGACTAGTCGGCCACCTAGTCCTTCATGCATAAATCTCTTTTAAAAGTAATTTTATTATAAATTATTTACCTTATTTAGTTTTGTGTTACATACACAAGACTTTATATACCAACTACTTGAGTATGCTTAGGTATTTCACGCTCTAATAGCTACTCCTAAAAGATTTTTTTTTTCCATCATCAAGTTTAAGTTTAATGAGGCAGATTCCTATAAGTAATGAATATGAAACAAATTTACAACAATTTTAAGATAAGAAACCTCACATGTTACAATTAACAACTTATATAACGAGGGTGAATGAGTAATTGATGTACGCTAACATTGTAAACCGATTATATTACGACCCCTCGGCTTAAAAGTTCTGGTTCCGTCACTGGCACAAAGTAATGTTTTGTTTCATTCACACCTAACAACCAAACAAGACATGAAATGGTAATGATCAATTCCATTACCTCGTCCATTTCATTCCCTCATCCATTCCATCACCTATACCAAACAGACCCCATTTCTTTAACTGGTATTCAGAGGGTGAATGTTGTTTTGTGATTTACGATTGCGCACACAGAAAGGTACTTAATTAAGGAAAATAAATATTATATATTATCACATTTCATATTTATTTCAAAAATATATAGCTGACCCAAAAAGAATATTCTCAAGATGTTAAAGTTAAATTCCTAGATTAATCATCTTATTTAATCCTAATAGGCCCAAATATGTTGTCACCTTTAGCCCTAACATGGGCCCAAATATGTATGATCTCCACATTCTTATCTCCACATTCTTATCTCTACTACCTTATTAAGGAGGAGTGATAGGTAACAAAGTAATTTTACACAATTTTTAAGATGGGAGTTGAAGAGTCCCTTCACAAATTTTCAATATTTGGTCATTTTGTTCCCTTTATGCCCTTATGTACAACCTATAATGCTCATTGTATATATGTGTAATGCATACTTCATATCCATTTCAACATGTAACCCCAACACCTAATTAAACCCCAATTCAATTTCAATAAAACCCAAGCTTTTCATTAAATCCTTCTACACATCTATTTAATAATAACAAGCAATGTTTGTGATGGTTCTATTAGGCTTTGTTGGAGCTTATAAACATTGTAGTAATTGGACATTTTTGTCTTTTTTTTGTTTGTTGAATTGTATAACTCTTTGAAGCATGATGTCTAACCTCATATAATATATGTATTTTTTGCCAATAATTCTATCTCCTTCTCTCTGTATATTACAACTAACTAAAAGAAAACTTAATATCCTGATTTATATATATCAAATACTTTTAATTTAAAATTACCATTTTGGTAAAAAAAATTATTTTTTAACTTGGGTTACCTTTACGGACTTAGTCAGGTTTAAAAACCGCCGCAACGCGCGGGGTAATTTACTAGTGATTGTAGAAGGAATTCCCATTAATGATGGAGACATATAGCCGGCCATGCATATAAGACACAACATATATAGACATGTTCATTATATATATATATATATATATATATATATATATTTTGTATGTGTGTGTTACATGTATTATATGTACGTATGTATATGTTAGGAATTTCTTTTTGTCATTCTACCAAGAGCCCAAGAAGTTCAAATAAAAAACTTTCATGAAGATGTTGACTTTGACATTATAAAGTCACTTCTTGATAAATGACTCAATGAGTAAAAGAAGTTACTAGCATGATGATCATACCTAGAACATTTCAACACATAAAAGTCAATGACATGTTTAGTTGATCTAAAGATTGGCATATGTACATGTTGCCAAAATACTTACCGCGCATCTAGTTAAAATAACATGTTATATAACAGCCAGAGTGCAAACTCGGTTCTATAAAAAAAATATTCTAATAGACTACAAGATTCGGGCGAAAGTACACAAAACACATAAAGTGTACACTGATCAACTAACCCTTTTGACCCATTTTAAAATTTGACCCGTTATCTAACCCGTCCATTTTGCCACCTTTATTCTCCGGATTAATGTACTCAACTAAAAAAGATCCATTTTGTTCTCTTTCTAACTAGATGACAAATATGCAAGTACAAACTCTAGCCAAGTATACTTACATACCACTTTGCATATCAAACAATTGCATTTCTTCTTGAAAGATGCTCATGGCCTCATCAACTCACTTTCTTTACCTTACTTTCTTCATTGCTTCTTTCACACAAGTTCTACCCCTTAATGTGGTCATGAAATCATCACTTATGTACCCATTAACTTGTTCTAACTACACACATACATGTGATGCATATCTATACCACATCTCTAAAGGCAGCCATCAACTCGATGAAATCGCCTCTTTCTACTCAGTTAACACTTCAAGAATCACACCAGTTACACACAACTCTAATCTAGATTATCTAGTTTCCGTTCGATGTGCTTGTGAGAAAGACAGTAATGGTAAGGGATATTATTTGTACAACTCGGTTTATAAGCGAAAAACAGGAGAGAGTGCTAGATATATATCAGATGAGTATTACAGTGGGCAAGTTTGGTATGTTAGTGGAGAAAATGAAGAACAAGTTATTGTACATCTTGTTTGTGGATGTTTGGATGATGAATCTAAAAAAGTTGTCACTTATACTATTCAAGCTCAAGACACTTTGATTGGAATTTCGCAGCTTCTTTCTGCAAATGAGAATGAGGTTGAGAATATGAACAAGGACTTGACTAAAGATCCTAATTATATGGATATCGGGTGGGTACTATTTGTTCCTCAAGCGAATAACAAGATTCGAGCAGCAAAGAAATGTGAGTATATGTTTTATCTCTAATGGGTCAAACTGGTCAAATTAAAAATATTAATCTAGTAAGTAGTAAGGAAAGAATTCATATGGAGCATATCGCGTCCAAAGTGTATATTTGATGCAAACTGTTAGCTAAATTTCTTTATTCGGAAACTAGATTATTACTATAACTATACTGTTTTTACAAAAGGCGTTTTGGGTCAACGCAGCTCGTTTCTTTCTATCGTGCAACTTAAGTTTATGATTGTGTACATCAGCTAGGATGAAGACTTGGAAGATAGTCATCTTTATAGTCTTAGCTTTGGTTTTGGTCACGTCAGCTTTCCTGGTCATGTTTATTATACATAGAAAAAGACGGGCTCAAAAGATAAAAAACGATGAACCAAAAACCATCAGAAAGACACTAAATGCTGGGAAGACGACGCTGGAAAATCAATTTTTTAACGTCGACATGGAAGGTTAGTTTAACGTTAGCAGCTTCTGTAACTTGGTTTTTACTGCTTTGTTTAAATAAAATTAAAATTAAGTTTACAAAAAAAAAACAAAAAAAAAAAAAAAAATCTGTAAAAGAAAAAGAAAAAGGGTCTGATTATATATTTGAACCGTGCAGAGGCGGCATCGAACATTGAGTCAGAAAAACCAGTTATAATCAGTTTGGAGGAGATTGAGCAGGCAACAAATGATTTTGATGAAGCCAGAAAAATAGGAGAAGGTGGACATGGTAGTGTGTACTTTGGCATAATAAGACAAAGGGTAAGAGTTATGATAGCATGTCTAATAGTATATATATATTTTTTAGTTTTTTAAACATTAATCTATTATATGTTTACAGGAAGCTGCAATAAAGAAGATGAGATCTAACAAGTCAAAGGAGTTCTTTGCAGAACTCAAGGTTCTGTGTAGGATACATCATAATAATGTGGTAAGAACTTTATATTAAAAACAAGGATTAATGTTAGGAAATTTAAGTTTAAAATAATAAAATTGTACAATGGGTCAAAATGAGTCACCTCAACAACTCTTTTCAACCCGAGCCTGTTTTGGCCTGACCCATATTGATATTTTTAAGCAGCCGCTTTGGCCCAAAGCCAGTTGACCCGTTAGCAGACCCGTACGTTCTGCCAGGCTTAGTTTTAGTTGATTCTGCTCTTTGCTTTGTAGGTGCAACTTTTGGGATATGCAAGTGGTGACAACCATCTTTATTTGGTATATGAGTATGTCCCTAATGGAACGCTTAGCGACCATCTTCATGACCCTTTGTTGAAAGGTAAAATCCTTGTGACACGAAAAATAGCTAAACTGGTTGATTTCAAACTTTTAATCATGTTTGTTGTTTACAATATTTAAAATAATAATAATAAGTGTTCGCGGTTTGGCTAACTAGTATTAAAAGTTAACCATTTTCACCTGAACCGAGTTTGACATGTTACTCAACGCACCCATTTTGGTTATTAGGCCACCAACCGCTTACATGGACAGCAAGAGCAAATATTGCACTTGATGCTGCCCGGGGAATTGAATACATTCATGACCATACAAAGGCGCGTTATGTTCATCGAGATATTAAGACGAGTAATATACTTCTTGACTTGGGACTCAAAGCAAAGGTATGTGTAAAAATAGTTTTAGCATTTTTTTTATTGGGATTTCATGATTCGGAAGATGAAGTTTTCGCGGTCGTGTAGGTTGCAGATTTTGGACTGACTAAATTCATTGAACGCGCAAATGAAGACGATTTAATTGCCACAAGAGTTGTGGGTACACCTGGCTATCTAGCTCCAGAGTATGTAATCTTTGCTTGATAATAGCATGTATCTGATGTGTATTAGGGGTGTTTGGATGCATGTTCTGAAAGTGACTGTGTGATATTAACAAATCAGAATAAAATAAAAAGGCGGTATAAATTAATAATCATATTCATGACGTTTTTGGCAATTCTTTTATGCAAGGTCGATAAGCGAAATGCAAACCACATCAAAAACTGATGTTTTCGCATTCGGGGTGGTTCTAGCAGAGTTGATAACGGGTCAGCAAGCACTTGCACGCGATAAGCAGGAACCAAGCAAGTTCAAGACACTAGTCTCAGTGGTAAGTTCAAGCAGGATTCAAATATTATCATTTTTATCTTTAGTATAAAATAAGTTATTTCTAGTAAACCTTTAAGCAGCGACGCGCAATGGTAAGCATCTAATTCCCCTCTAGCAGAGGTTTCAAATTCGAATCCAGATTCCACTGGTTTCTGACGACTTTATAACGACTGTTCACATTAAAATCAAGTTACGTACCCTTCTGATACAGTTCACCATTTTCTGTTTCAAATCGGTTAGATACGTTCAATATTCCACGATAAAGATTCAGCAGCGGCATTGGAAGCTCAAATTGATAACAATCTAAAAGGAAGCTACCCTATAGAAGAAATTTTTAAGGTTAGTAAACTGTAGCATTGTACAATTAATTGACAAAATGACCAAAACGGACATTTTTGTGTGACTATTTGTCGTTAATAACATAAATTTACACGCGTATCAGATGGCTGAAACTTCTTTCCATTGCTTGAGCGAAGATCCGGCTAACAGACCAGAAATGCGCAATGTGGTCACGATATTGGGTCAAATTGTTATTGCCTCTATAGAATGGGAAGCATCACTTGGTGGGTCAAGCCAAGTTTTTAGTGGGGTGTTTGATGGAAGATGAACTAATCATTTTATGTTGTTGTCATGAGAACATGGATCTATAGTCCAACAGCATAGATAGACAACAAAACATGTGACAATGTTGTTGATTTGTTGTACACTGAAAATGCAGCATAGAAAATATCAAAAACATTCTTTTTGTACCTTAAAACACTGTTTATAATGTTTATAACCTAGACCGGCCCAAGCGTAACCATGACATACCCGTCACATGACAGCCCGGGAGAAAAGAAAAGGTAAACTGATCGAATTGCCCTTCTCTGCTGCTAGGCACAATAAACTACAACCAGACAGTTTCAAACATGCAGATATACATTTGCTTCAAGAGTTTTATAACATGGTACACTTAATAAAATAAGTACATAATAAAAATCAGCTCACACTGTCTTTAGCACACATCCATTGAACTTGATCACTTGAGATTGTATTTATCCCCACAAAGATTCTTAATTACAAGCAAACAGGAGAGTTTGCCACTGATTACAAAACGCGCATAAGTCGTAAAAGTCAGATTGTAACATAACAGCAACCTCTATCTTCATTTTTTTACCTGCCACGTCAGCATACACATAAATTAATAGTTCAAATCTCGTTACACAAATCAATAGGTGTATGTACCTTAAACCGTGGGGATCGACGAAGAGATGACGCAGATACAGGGGACTGAATTGACGATTGTACCCCTTGAACATGTCTAGCTTTCCTGCTAACTCTATCGGCTTGCCTAAAGTCATTCTTCTTTGGGGACAAACTTCCACTGTCGGTGGAGACCGAAGACATTGGCGTTGACACGGATATCATAGTTGTTTCTTGAGGATGAGAAGTGATTTCATGTAAATTTCCTGTAAAATAAACTAAAATTTTATATTATTAAAAGATAATAAAACGGGTCAAAACTCAAAAGTCAACCCAAATGTAATGTTAATGAATAAAACCTCCTTAAGCAATTTATTAAAAAGAAATTATTATTAAATGTTTAGTGTCAACCCAACCCGACCGGTTTTGACTCTTGGCAAAAAGTGTATGTCTTGATCCGTTACCCGACCCACCCGATTTGGTAAAAGTAAAGAGTGCAAGAGATTGAAACAGTACCACCGGCTGAAACCTCTTGAAATTTTGTTCTCATAACTCTGACAAAATTATACAAGCCATTAGTAATATTAAGTTCCTGGATTAATTTGTCGACCTCAGTCACATGTGGATGGCATTCAAGCACTGCAAATGGCAGAAGCAAGAAATTAGAGCCATGTTAATACACCTTAATCAAAGCCATGTTAATAGGCGAATGGGATAATAGTAAATTAGTAATGGGCTTGCATTACTTACAACAATAGCTATCATTCTCGAGGCGAATGGTGAAGAAATACTCCTCGTCCGGTTTCTTCATATTTATATTTGTGAATATAAATTTTATTCCTAAAAGCATAGTATCAACGTAAGATAGATTTTCGCAATAATATTTTCTGTTCGAAAAAAGAAGTAAGTTATGTACCACGTCCCCTTTCAATTCTGAAGCCAAGCACCTTATTGTACCATGAAATTGCCTCTTCTATTTCTTCTCTACGTTCTGCGTCTTGCTTGTGTTTTTCCTCGCATTCTTCCAGAGCTTTTGACAAAAAATAAAATATATTAATTTCCTTTGTAATAGTTTTGGGTAAAACAGATACAAGTTAAAAAAGAAGATAAAGGTAAAGAGAGAAAAATTGGGACCGGTATTAGAATATTAAGCAAGTCAACATCATGTGGTGTCGTGTCGCAAAACTATAGCAGTAACCAAACAAAAAAAAAAATCAATATCCTTAAAAAAGCATCTAATAACTGCAAATCTAGACAAATACACAGTAACATCATATGACGCTTCTAATACCCTGAAGCAATGTTGCAAAAATCGGCCTAGGCGGCGCCTAGGCGCTAGGCAGTGAGGAAAATCGGAATTAGGCCCTAGTCGGAGATCTAGGGCCATTAGGCGGGCCTAGGCGGTGTTTTTTTTTATTTATTTTTATTTTTTTATTAAATTTCTAAGTATTATGTGTATACATGTTAACATATTTTCAAAAAACACCTAAATTTGTGTGTATATATATAAAATACCAAAACGCCTAATTCCGCCTAATTTTCGCCTAGTCCCGACTAGTCCCTGGGCTGGCCCTCACCGCCCACCTAGCGCCTTTTGCAACCTTGCCCTGAAGGATAAAAACTATTTGATTCCAGTATTGGTTAAAGATGCACACATCGGTTTTTGGATGGAATATGTGGGCCAAACCAGTAACTATAGATTCAATAAACATCAAAACAAACCGGCTGGGTTGTGTGGGTAGGCCGGTCTGGCAAAACCATCCAAAAACTTGTTAGGTTAAGCTAGTCTAGCGATTTTAAATCAGTTAAGATAAATTCTTTTAATCTTCAACTTTATACATAAATTCTAATCACTGAAAACAGGTATCAATAATAAAACGAAAGCATATATTGTAATAGAACGACCAGATCTTTCCAAAACGAAATCAACTGTTATAATAAATTAGTAATATGCATACTAGGTTTAATAGAGGTTTAATATAGCTGGAAGGGCCACAGCGAGAGGTGGTGACCGGTGAATATGGTTCCTTTCTACACAAACTAGCTAGAGTAAAGAGCCTGTGGGATTTTCCAAGTACGTTCACTTGCTATTCATCTAATGAATTGTTTATTCAAAGACTTTCAAGTGTATCAGTTGCATGTAATCATGGTTCCAACTGTTGTATCTGTTCTTTTCTTGTGTTGAGAACAGAATATTATGATACGTCATCAGACTTTAAGGATAGAAAAGTACACACTCATATATTTATGTATGTGTGTGTGATAATAGCATGCCGATCCAGCGTCACAGCTGGCCACTTAAACTGTCGGCCGGACCAAGTTTCACATCTTTACAAACCTGCGGACCGAGACTATCCCACTCAACTTGATACACTTCCTTAGACACCCTTAGAATTGATATAGTTTGCAGAAGTTAATATTACAAAAGATAGTAAACACAAGGATATTTACAGTCAGAAATATAAAAGAACCATAAGTGTGTTGTTTAAGAGAAGCAAACTTTAATGAAAGATTAGAAATTAACATAATCAATGAAGTCGGCTGCTATTACAGACAAAGGTTGGTAATGTAACGGTCTACGACTATAAAAGCCCGTTCACATAATATATGCTTAAGCCAAACCTCAACCAAGAGTTGTTAGCCATTTGGTTATCAAAATCATTTACCAGCCAAATATCAGTTGTATCTAAATAAATTGGTAATTTTAAGAATTTAAACTACAATTTAATCACGAGTGTATGCAGATTGCAGATGCTTGCTATATATCATATGTGGGTCTCAGGTCTCACGTTTTCCTATCTATTGAATCATGGAACGCTAAATATTATCTTAGACACTAAGACACCTCAGACTTATGCAGTAAATGAACAATATCAAAACTCAGCAGTACAGAATGCATGAAAATACCTTCAGATTGGTGTGATATGATTTCTGCATATTCCTCCTTTCTGGTCCTCTGGTCAACCACAATTTTGTTAAGTTCTTCAATTCTGGCTTTTGCAGCAGAAATGGAATCTGCAATAGCCATCTTCTTTGCCTCTTGTCGGGTCTTTACTACACATCCATTACCAAAGAGAAACACTTATACACTGACGTAATTTTGTTACTTTTCACGTTGATAAAATAACACGATCACAATTCACAAGCGTAAGCCATTTCTCATTTAGTTGGTTGTTGAAAACCTAAAACAAAAATGTGCCTAAAAGACTTGAAAACTGAAGAACAGTCCCAATTCACATTTGGACTCTAATGCATTACTAAAACTCTGGAGCACTTGTTGCTCGTTTACCGGCCGCTCACTTGTAATTCTTGTTGGTTTTTAATGAAGAATCATTAACTTAAAAAAAAAATTAAAAACATAACGAAAACTATCTGTTATATGGTCAAGAGTTATTCCAGGCTAAAACAAAACCATGTAAGATATACAGATAATAAAAACGCAGTAAAACTTCGAATAACCAAATTAACTCCCTTGTGCAACACAGGCCTTGGCTGGGGCCTATGTGCAACACGCAAAAAAAAAAAAAAAAAAAAAAAAAAAAAAAAAAAGCGAGGGCCTAAGGTAAAAAAAGAGCAAACAATGAAAAAAAATTAAAATATATTTTGTATTAGAAAAATAATAATATTCTTCAAATAAATAAACAAAAGCTATTATATAACATTTAATATCATCTAACTAGTATCAAAAGTTCTAAAATATCAATGTATTATTGTATAAAAGTAGTTTTCCACTTTTCCTTATATAAAATTAGAAACCTAGCCAAAATCCAGCCATAAATTTAGAGAATTTGGCCAAAAGCTCTCCAGAATTTAGTAATCTTGCCAAACTCTACGCCTAAACCATCACCTAAATAATTAAAGCGTAATTGCCTCGCCAATGGGCCTAGGCGCAAGAGGCGATGGCTTTTAACAGCTACGCCTACATGCATAACTAAAACTAACAAAGAAACTATAAAACCATCACAATACAATAAAATGTACCAGAAATAGCTTTAACCAAATCATCCTCAACCGCCCTCAGTTGCCCTTTAAGCATCCTAATCTTCCCTGAAACAACCAAATCAAATTATAACAATATCTTTATACAAAACCCTAGTTTTGTCAATGTGGGTCATCCTAAAACAAATCAAAAACACCAAATAAACAATAAAAAACACAACTTTCTAATAATTAAGGGTTTTTAAGATAACCCCATACCTTCGTTTGCCACAGTTTCTTGTGCACTTGACTTTATTGACTGAAGAGATTTATAGAGCGAAAGAGAGGCGTTTTCCATCTTGTGTTGCTGAATCTCGATCTCTTTACCGCATATCATTCTAATTTCAGCCATTTTAGCCCTAATTTCGTGATCTTCTGTTCTGTTTCTTTGCATCGTTACAGGCAATGGTTTGTTTATGTGTGTGAGAGAGAGAGATGTTTTTTTTTATTGTTTGAAATAATAATGGGCTCTGAAAATTGGCTCTTTATTTGTTTTTCAAAAATAAAATATAAATAAAATAAAATAAAATAAAAACAAAGTTAAAAAAGTTGCTCCGAAACAACCCCTGCAATATTTTGTAAACTACAGTTTTTTACCTTGTATTTTCTTTTGTGAATTTAGAACCCTAAACTTTTTTATATTTAACTTTTTTTTAATATTAGTCGTTCGGAGATTACGTAAGAGAGTAAGTGAAACGTCCGGTCTCTTGTATCATCAATATTGTCCGCTTTATCTATGAAGAACTCATGGATTTGTTTTTGGTTGCTCAAGGGGAGACTTCCTAGCGAGTAGCGAGTGAGTCTCTGATACTAGTTTCACTTGAGTATGTTTAACTGTAGAGTTATCCTCTTATTCACTAACATTAAGCCCAAAATGTGTTATTAACCAAAAATATCTTCTGTTTATGGTTGATGTGAGAGTTGTCTACAGTTTTTTACTAGGTTTAAGGTTGTATTTTTACTACGGTGGGGGTGGGTTGGTGGACTATTGGTGGATGAAAGGATATATTAAATGGTTATTGTACCTTTGTTCATATTATAACTATCCAACTTGGCGACACATACACCCTCTAAAGTTTGTAAATTGCTATTTTTAGCCCGCAAACTTTTCACGACTAAAATATCTCCATTGGCTTTTTAATTTGACAAATTTGGTCCATATCCCACTTTACAAGTTTTACAAAGTAACCATTTAGTTTCTAATGTATTAAAGTTACTCGTGTACATATATAATATACGTTTTTAAGCAAGGCCGGCTGGGAGGGTGAGCCGGGTGGTCACCGGCTCAGGGCCCAACCCTTAAATGGGCCCGAACGGTTTTTAAAAATATGCGCATATATATTAAATTCTATATTTAGGCTATATATTTGTGTTTTATACATTAAAGTCTTGTTAGTGTAGTTGGAAAAACCATGTTAATTTAATGTAGAGGTCTTAAGTTCAATCCTTGGCTCTAGCACTATACTCATTTTTTTTATAATTCATTCCTCTTTACAAAATTTTGGGCCCAAATTTTTTTTTCGCCCGAGGCCCAATTTTTTTTTGACGTTTTCGGAGACGGCCCTGTTTTAAGTTATTAAGCTTTTTCCTAATATAACTATTTTCAATAACTTTTGTTCGCTAATTTCTGTTTAAACCCTGGTTTATCAACGAGTTTAAAATTTTGGACCCCTCGAATTCTAAAGTAGATGTAAAATGATAGACAAAGACTAAACCATAATTTCTAAATCATCATTAATAATTATAATAGATTTATATAGATTGCAAATACGTTTTTTATGCTTTCAATGTGCTTTTAGTGTCAAACTTAATACAAACTGAAGGTGGAAAGTGAACTTATGAATAAAACCCTTTCATCATCTTCATTTAGAATCAGATGCCCTTTCCATTTAGTTCTTAATCAACAAATTGTGAATTCTAGACTTAAGCTCCTAATAACTAGAATAAATTCAATGATATTGTTTGAAACCAAAAAATGATCCAACAAAACTCCAGATTGCATCTCAAATTCATCCTTCCTTCTTGTTACAAGACTTGTCACCGTCACTGTTGATGCATATTATTCCACTAGTCGAAACTATGAAAGCCTTTGCTGCTCTGTCGATCCGTATTATGAGTTACTTTGCAGGTGCTCACTGGGTCTTTGTAGCCCATCGCCACAGTCGTCCGTCTACCTCCATGGCCGCCAGAATTGAACCGGCCGGGTGTCGAACCAGAACCATTCAACTGTTGTCTCCTTCGTCCATGTGTTTGTATTATATGGCTAATAATACTTGTAACACCCCAAATTTACTAAAATGCATCTTACATTAATACGTGTACTTTGGGTTTTAATTAAACCAAACGAATATCGAACAATATGAAATACCCAATTTATGAAAATAACCCCGTTAATCTCCAGCTACCCTAACCTCTGTAACAGATATGTGATTTTCCGAACCTAACCACCACCGCCATCTCCACCACCGGATGGTGACGGAGAATGGAGTCCGACTTAAGCACATAAGAGATTCATAGAGAGAGAGGAGCAGGGTCTGGGTGAACAAATGAGTAGTTTGTGGGGACAGGTTGGGTGGTGATGTTTGTTAGTGAAGGTGGTTGTCGTGGTGGTAGGCTGGGTGTTGGTAGAGGCAGGTTGTGGTGGCGGTAGGTTGGTGGTAGAGATGGTGGTGAGTTGGTGGTGAGGAAGATAGAGAGAGGATGAGAGAGAGGGGGGGGGGGGGGGAATGAAAGTTCAGAGAGAGAGACAGAGAGTTGACAAATATATATGTTTTTTAATTTTAAAAAAATAATATATCTTTATTTATTAAGTATGTTTAAATTAAACAGACAAAAATACGAACTTACCCTCATGTGGGGTTCACATGACTTTTTTTAATGTTAAATTTTAACCAAGTTATTGCTAAAGGACGAGAACTGCAAGATTTTACTACATAAAGGACGATTCTTATCAATTTTGAAGTTAAAAGATAACCAATGAAAAACACTGTAAACATAAAGGACGATTTCTGTAATTTTTCCTATAAATAATAATACAATTTTATTTTGGGGAAAGTAGAAGGGTAAAAAGTGCAAGAGAGATAAAGTAATGTGGCAAATGTATAAAGAAATAAGGACCGCCTTATCACCTTTATTATCTATCCATCCCCAAAACCTTCTTCTTCTTCATAACAACAAACAAATTGGGGAAAATAAATAATAATAAAACCCTAATTTGACCCCAAATTTCCACCAATCCTCTCTTTATCCATAATATTTTCATGATTTCTTTCCCTACAAGCAAACTCATCAGCCCTTAAATAATTATAATAATAATAACTCCCACAAAACTTCTACTTAATTTTTGTTGTTGTTACAGGTATAGCTGTTTATATAGTTTTCAAATCTTTAAAGGGTATTGGGTTTTATGATCAAGTTTTAGCTTTATAATCATGTTTGTAGTTTTAGGTAATTAGCTAGATATTGTTGAGTTGGGTTTAGGGAATTATTATTTTGTGTAAAATTGCTATGTTTAATTTGGGGATAAGTTATTGTACATGATAATGGTAATGTCAAGGATTTAAAGCTACAAATTTGGTGTTTTTTTTTTTTGGATAAAGTTTGGAACTTTATTTGATTGGATAAGTGATTTGATTAGCTGATGTTAGTCAGTTGTTGCATTTGCAGGTGATATGTATGATGTTGCTGTATAAATGGTAGGGAGCTTTACAAGGGTATGATGGCATTAGTAACCCACCACCAGGTTCAGGTAAACGAAATGATAACCGATAGCCGCTTTGTTTGATTCGCATTTATTATGAATTAAGATAAGGAGTTAATGTATGAATAGGTTTATCCATAAGTTGTGATGTTTATGTTGGGTCACCTGTTTGTTTTGACCTTTTTTGAATGCTTTTTTGCTTGTAATTGGTAATTGGTACCGATAATAACTTCCTACGAGTAAATGACTATGAGAACATTGACGTTTCAGTCGGTTTTTGTTACATGCCTTTGTTGTCTTCTTTATTTTTGTGTTAAAGTTCCAACTATCTTGATTCTTGAATGTGACCCATGTTAATGATGTTCGCCACCATTAAGCGCCCCACCATCTGGTCCCACGACAAACATGAGAGAGGTAAATCACTGTCCCAGGGCAGGTGGGTGGTCCTCAGGTTTGATCCTGGAACCTCCTCAACAGATCCCACCTCCTTACCACTAGAGCACCGCATAACCCATGTTTTTGCTTCGGCTGGTTGAAAATGTACTCGAATTCTAATTCTTATGGGGGTTGTATATGATAAGGAACGTGTGATGATTGTTATTTTCGCACAAATGTTTATGCATATTTTTGTATTGAGTGCTCATAATTATATTTATAATTTACCATTATTTTCTTGTTCCCCTGCTTAGCAAGTTTATTTTCTTTGTGTTATTTTGTCGTCATTGGTAAGTAGAAAGTTCCAAATTTTCAAGACATCATTTCCTGAATGGTTAAATTTCTTTGTTGGTTAAAAATTCATCATCGGCTGCATCTCAAAGCTTTTGCAAATAATATTAGTATGTTGACAGTTGAGTTCTTATCAACTGTTTTTGTTAATGTGAACCATTTATGGATAGACGAATAATCTTGTGCTTTTGTTAATGTGATATATATTTTTTTTCTGATGAATTTTTATATTTGCTTTGAAGGGTTCATATGCTGTTCCAAGACCTTTATCTTTGAAGAAGGGTATTGAATCAAAGAATTTTTTATTAACATTTCCAACTGTTAAGAGAACAGATATTATTTTATTGAAGCATAGATCTTGTTTATGGTAAGTACTTTTCTATATCTGTCCATTTTTTCACCATTCAAAATTTTAATTGTCTATCCATTAGGTAATGCCTCATATTTTTTATGATAACCATGCCCGGTATGGAATTGAATTAAAAAATGGTATAAAAGATTTAAAATCGAAGTAAAAAGCAGTCCATAGCTGATCAGAACTTTTATTAGAAATATAATAACAGTCTATGCCTGTTCTGATTCTTTTTGTTAATATTCAGTTACCTTAGATGTTGAGCTCTTGACGCCTATTACATATTTACTGCAATTAATAGTTAATGTGGTTAGCTTGTTATATCACATTTCAACGCTATAAATATACTTGTGTTATCTTAAGGCAGTCATAAAGTACGAGGGTTGGGGTCAAAACTGATAATTTTCTGCTACAGGTTGGGATAAAATAGCTAGTGTGTTTGTCGACTGTGATATATGCCTACAAAATGGTATTATTTCAATAATGCCATAGTCGTCAAATCATATTTTTAGGAGGATTTATGCATTTTGGTGACTTTTGATCCCTATCCTTTTAAAATAATCTTTTATATATAGTTTAGTTAGAGATGGAACACAATCTGAACTCAAATCAATTATTAACCTAGATGAAAATGATGGTTATTTTTATTTTTTATTTTTATTTTTTTTTAATTTTTTATTTATACTGACATACCTATTCAAAAACAGTGTAAAGGCACCTTTATCGAAGAGGAAATCACTAAAAGTATCATCTTTCAAAGGTAACGTTCAGAACGATGAGTTGGGAGGCCGAGAGAAAGGGTCAAAGTCAACAAAGAATGCAGTCAAACTTTCCTATGTGCCAAAGGATTCCTTTGCGGAATCATCGAATTTGAAGAACAATCATGCTACTCCCATCTCCATCCCTGCTTCTAATATGGCTGAGACTACCGCAGGGTCTCAAGCCATACAACTATTTAAAAGTTGGTTGACTTTGTTACGCACACCTTATTCACAAAGTGAAATACCAGATGGAACGTTGCAGGAGGACATGTCTTCAAATGAAATGGTGGAAACGAACTGTAAGATCCAAAACAGTGGCAGAAGCGTGATTTTGAAAACCGTTTGGGCTAGTTTTATGGGTCTGGATCCTGCAATAAAGATACCTGCAATGATATTGTAAGTCAGGGTATACTTACTATTAGCACTACCTTTATCGAAGTGTGATGGTCAAGTCAGTTGGGTTGGGTCAGCACTTCTCCGAAAAGATTATTTGTTGGTTCCAAAACTCTATTATTTTAACATTAATAAACTTTTCTGAAAATCTTGAAATCGTCTTTTGTATTTCACATATTCATCTACGAGTTGACGCACTTATCATTTTATTTTCCGTGTAACTTAACCTGCAGCATACCACTCTACCTAGCAGTCAACATGAAATACGGACCCGAAGTTGCCAAGGAACTGACTCCCCTATGGATATTTGGGCCCCTGGTAGTTGCACTTTACGTCAAAATCGTTCAAGGGTTATGCTTACTCTATGTTTATAGCTTCAAGCAATCTGTCAAAGTGGTCAAAAACCTGCCCACTTATTACGATTATGTCATGAAAGGAAAGCTCAAAGAAGCCATATACACGCGTTTATGGCAGCCCGTGGTGGATTTTAGGAACTTAGGCTACAAGGAAATATGGAAACGTGTTCAAGAATGGGTAATCGACAAGTATTTGGACTACATTGAATCGATATGGCCTCATTATTGCAAATTGATCAGGTTTCTGAAGAGGGCCAATTTCATCTAGTGTTCGGAAGGCGGGATTTTATTTTCGTTTGGATCCTCTTTTTATTCATGTAATGTTTTCGAATAGGGCAGATTTGAGGCAAGAGGTAGGAAAACCCGATTTTGAATTGGAGTTCATCTGTCTTGAGGATTACAAGAAAAAAAAAAGCTGGATTTTGTACCTTGTAATACATTGTATTTGATTCTCAAGTCTTTGAGATTTTAACCATTTTTTACACAGACTTTGTTGATTATTTTGGAGTGGGGCTGATTTTGATTGACCCGTATCGGATCAATGGTTTGATCCGAATGCGGGTCAGAATAAAAAATCAAGTAGGGGCAAACTAAGGGTGCCCATTGGATATTGTTACTGTTGAGATCTTTGATCCTTTTTTAGTAATTTATTTATTACTGAGCAGGTTAATATTAGGTTCTTAAGTCGGTGTATCTATCGATCACAGGTATACCGAATCCATACTTATTAGGCTATTGCTCTTCGTTTGCAGTGCACAGGTATAATATCATTGTCCGGTCTAGGTTTGTGTGGTAGTTTAGCACTTGTAGGTTGTCTGGTCTGTGCCTATGGGATAGTTTAGCGCTTATAGGCCGTCTGAGCGGGATGTGTTTTGTGAATTGTGCACTTGCCTAGTCCAGTCTAGGATCGTGGGATAGTTAGACGCTTATCAGGTTTGGACACCCGATCCACACATGCTATGTGTTAGTTGGGCACTTGCCTAGTCTAGTCGTCAGGCTTGTGGGTAGTCCGACACTTGCCTGGTCTGCTCGCACGGCAATATTTTGCCGTATGTGATGTTACCTCACTTTTATTGTGACCTTGTGTATGTGTTTCTGTGGTCATGTCCGACTCATACCTGTTAGGTTTAGGTTTTTAGCCCGTAAAAGTGCTACCCGGTCGTTACAAGTTACGAAATAAAACATGTTTTTATTATAATAATCGAAAGATTAAATGTATCAACCCACACATCAATATTGACCAAAACACGACCCTTTTAGCCATGTGAATTAGCAATACATTTTTTTAACGGTCGACGGTATACACCCATAACAAAGCGAAATAGAAATACATGCATCAACATCACTGACCCGTTCCTATGAAAGAATTTATGGAAGAGATCCAAAATTCAAAACCTAACCAAGACATATTAAATGCGCTAAAGCCACCAGATTACTGAATTACGTCGTATTTCCGCACGCACGAAGCGTACGTAATACCCAGCAGGCGACACATACATTTTATAGCGAAGGTATATGCGTCGAGTAAATAAGAGACGATTTTAGGCGACTGTTGCAAACTTGTAATGGGTTGACACCCCATTACTAATCACATGGTTTGTTCATTCCTTAGATCTGGGCAACTTGGACGTACCGGTATGTTAGATGCATTTGCATGAAGATTATTGTAATGTCCAAAAGTAAAAAAAATAAAAAAAAGAAAAAAAAATCACTTCTGATTTCTATCATGTTCCAAGTATCACGTATAATATATTAATGGTTACAGAATCACACTTCTGTAAGCATAATTTTCATTTGACTAAAAAATGCGTAACACATTGACTAAATAATTTCTCGTTATTTGGTTGAGGTTGTCGTTAAATTTACTTTTCTTTATCCGATCTTATGCATAGAACATGAACAAACTGTTTCCAGTAGAGCATGCTATCAGATTAGTCTTCGGGTGCCATGCTAAATGCAGTAACTTTGACTTTACGTCGCATGAAATTTCGTTAATTCCTGTGTCTGAAACATGATTCCCTGAAGAACAAAGGAGACCAGGACCAAAACTTGTAAACATATTAGTAAAATTAAAATAATATTATGAACAATTAGAAAGAAACGAGAACCTTGTCGGTATAAGCCCCTTGCCAGGTTGCTCAGGGATGATCTCCTCCTAGGCCTTGAAGCTGCTTGCTGTGGTTGCTTTCTGTAGCCAATGCCAATAAAAACGAATTAGATCAAAACGAGTTTGGGTCAAATGGGTTGGGTTTGACTGACCCGTTACAGGTTTTTATCTTTATAATTTTTTTTTAAAAGTTTTAGGTAATCAAAGTGTAAGATACCGGTTAGAATTTCTTCTCGCTTCCACTGTAGTTCCTTCTCCACTTCCAACATCATTACGGAATATTCTCATATTATTGCTAATTCAAATAAGAGAAAATCGCAAGTGCATAGAGCTGCATAAGTTGACAGGTCAAAATGCAAAATGAAGATGCGGAAAAGTAACCCTTTTCAAATAGGAGGTGGCGCAGAACGGATGAATTTTGTTATGTGTAGTGTTGAGCGGTAACACTTTTTGTCCTATTTTTTTTTAGAAAAAAAGTTACAATAGCAATCGACTTTTATATAGTAAAATGATTTCGGAGGTTATATGCATTAAAAATATACATTGGCGATTCTCAAATCTCAATCTGTGAGACCGATTTCCTTATTAGCCAACTTCTTTTTATTTTACCGGTTAGAATTGTTAGAGAAGAACATAACCCAATTCGACCCACTAATAAGTATATGGGTCGAAAATGCCACCTCCAGGAGAGCACTTGTAATAGTGGACCTACCTATATGATCCGGTTGCAAAGTGACTCCCATCTCCACTAATGCAACAATCAAACTTATCAAATATGGCGTCGTTATTATACAAGTCGCATAACTGTACAAGTAACACAAAAACAAAACATAAATTATAAAATAAAAAATAATTATATGCGCATAGTATTTTCATAATGAATTTTGACCTTTGGGTAAAGATGCTCGTGAATCTTATATATGACAACGGGTGAGGATGACATCCGTATATCCCAAAGCTGAAAAAAGCATCATCCATAATTACAAAATTATAATTTATAACAGACTATGAAAAACACAGTTATTTAAAGTTTAAAAGGAATACATAAATAATTATAGAAACCTTTAAATTCATGTAGTCACGACTTAAGATGTGTCTTTCATCTGGTGCAAACTTTATATTAGAAATTGATGCTACCATTTCTGTAAAAAATGTTTTCGGCCCTCGGGGATCAGCATCCTGCAACCTGAGTTGTCATAACCACATAATCATGTGTTTAAGTGTTTATTAAGATATGATTAGTAAATAATTTAATATAATGGATGACCAAAAATAACATTTGTGAAGGAATAAAACTGGTTCATGGCACAAAGATAAAAGTATGTTATATTAGGTGAAAAGAAGAGGTCTAATAAACAAGTTGTTTAACCTTGGATGATTAGTTTTATTGCAGCTAGTATGAAAAAATAATACAAAACAAACTACATGAGTCCTACATAATAAGATAAATGTCAAACAAGATATAGCAGGGTGTAGATGAGCCGAGCATGAACTTACCTAAACCCTGGTTCGGCTCGCTTAACTTAAAGAGGGCCCAAGCTAGAGTTATGTTTGTTTTGAGCTCTATGTGTAAAGCTCGAGGTCAGCTCATGAGTAATTTTTCATGCTTGCGCTCGACTCATTATATATAATTATATAAAATTTATATATATGATCATATCATATTATTTAGTTTTCTTATAATAGTTATATGAACATATTTATTATGCAATTATATAGGTTTCATATTAAACAAAAATTAAAATACTTTTATATATAATAAGTTGATTTACGCTTGCGAGCCTAGTTAAACTCAGAATATGAAGCTCAGGCTCAAGCTTGTTTACCAAAAGAGATCTGATTTAGATTGGAGCATGGGCTGAGCTCGTTTAAGCTATGCCTCATTCAAGCTTTTAACGAGCCTATCTCAAGTAGCTCACAAGCGGCTTGTATTGTTTAAACCCAATTGTTTATCCAAACATTATAAACTAAGGTACACAAAATTCACAATGAACTTACATTATAGCACTACGGTCACATAGTGCTGATTGTCTCATATCTACTAGCCGAATAAAACCCCTTGAACTACTATAAGCAAGCAGATTACAATGCAGGAGATGGAACTCGGCTGATGTTATCACCTCTGTTATGAAATAAATATAACAAATTAAGGATTAATAATGGTAAGATTGTTAAATACGTGAAGCATGAAACTATATTACCATATTAATCACCTGTAAGATCGTCCATATTTGACGGCTTCATGTCAATGATATTGAAACACTGATCACTAACCTCAAGATTCCATAAGTTTATCCTAAGGTCATCCGCAGAAATAAATGTTTCCCCGTCACTATAAAAGGTTCACCAATGTCATATTAGCATTAAGTGTCAAAAATGAAGTGATATAAAAAGGGGTAATAATTAACATGGCATGAAAATAAGCATGTTTTGGGTGGTTATATCGTGACCCGTTTAATTTAACACATCCATCTACCAGCCTGTTTACTAGCTACCAACTCGATTAACATGTTTACAACATTTTATCAACCAGTCAACCCTTTTGACTTGGGTCAAACGGGTTGTTTTTGGGTTATATGAGTTTTAAGTGTGTCCGTGTTGGGAATGATGTCTTTGGCACGAATAATATATACAGTCCGTCTTTGGGTTCACGATTATATTCTTCAACTTGACACAACTGACACCCCTTGTTATAAATCTCTGCATTATATTTTTAGGGTGCTAATATTTTATTAAGACAAGAATTGCAACTGCAAAATGAGGGAAGTAATGTTTTACCTATTAATAGAAACAGAGTTGATATTATAATCATGAGCATGTGCATACATCTTCCGACATCTTGCAAATGCAGCATCCCCAACATTTTGCCCCTAAAAAAAGTGAGATTATAATGCCTTAGTTTCTATTCAGTTTCAACTTTCAAGTTCAAAATCCATATAAAATGACATGAGTTTATTCTAAGATTCGCATATCCTACATTAGAAGGTGGGATATTTGTCCCCTCATTGTCAATCCATTCTAGCTGATGACCATTGGAAACCGATGACTTAGATTCCCCTCTTACAAAACTGCTTTCCGACAAAAGAGAACTTTCTGAAGAAACGCATGGACCGTGGTCCATTTCTTTGACTTTCTTGACTTTTCGTTCCTTAACCTGGCTTTAGAAACGGTAAATATGTAAATTAGCATCACTATGTGTGTTTGAATCGGAAAATATATATACATTGAAGTTCACCTTTACTTACAACTGTTCAATGGTGGCAAAATGGGCAGAGGTTGTGTAACAGGCCAGGACATGTAAATTTTTGGAACACATCGGGTCGGGTTGACCCAAAACACATTTTGTTGACCCGTTTGACGCATTTTCTTTAAACTCGTTTCCTTTTTAATCACACTTGTGCTTGCATACGAATATTAAAAGTCATATCGTGAGAAGATTATACCTTCCAAAGTTTAACTGTTTTGTCGTTGGTTGAAAGTATAAAGAGCGATCCATTCAAGGTTGTGCACCATTTCATCTTGTTAATCTTCTCTTCAATATCAACACTTTTTAAATAATCAAACTGCGAAACAAGTAACATTACTACAAATACTTTCAAAATCAAATATATATAAGTTGTGCATTTCTTTTTCATACATGCAATAACAACAATAACACATTAACACACCTCAGGCTCATGACTCTGGAATTCGGTCTTGTATCGATATTCAGGACGCTGCACAACCTACGAGTGTAATCACACAAGCAGTATGATTAAAAACAGGAACTAAACATATCTTAAAAACATGCAGATTTTATAAAAAAAAATACCAGTTCTTACATCTTTACCAGTCTCCTTTTCGAAAATAACAACTCGTCCTCCTCGATCACCAACAGCAAGATAATCACCAGTCTTATCGAATTCAATGGCGGATATAACATCAACTAAACACAAAAGGGTAATTTAGTAACTTCACATCAATACATTGATAAAACTTCAACCAAAATGTGCTACAATGGTACAATCAATCAAAACCTGAATTTCGAAATACACAGACCCTAGATAATCTACAATCAACTTTAAAACACAATTTCTTACTGTTTTCCAAATTTACAAAGTTTCCAACCCTAGATAATCTACAATCAATTTCCAAATTTACAAAGTTTCTAACCCTAGATAATCTACAATCAATTTGAAAAATTAAGGATGAAATCGGTACCGTACCTATACCGATACAAAATCTTTAGAAAAGTAGGTACCAAAGACCGTGCCAAATCTATTAATACGGTACCGGTACTGGTATAGTACTGGTATCCGTTACAAAATGCTCTTTTTTATAGTATTGGTATCGAACCGGTACGGTCTATACCAAATTATTATTTGAAAATTGGATACACTGAAACTATTGGTATGGTACTGGTACTGGTACCGGTTCGATACACTACCAATCATGTAGTATCGGTATTAGTTACAAAATGTTTTATTTTTCTATAACTCTATAAGCTACTCATACTGAACCGGTACCGAAACAAAAAGTTCCAGATAGCGAATTTTTAAAATAGTGGGCACAGAATACCGTACCGATACCGAATGCATCGGCACTATACAATGAAATGTTCATCATTACTTGAAAGCGTAATATCTTACTGTTTGCGACGTCTTCTTCAGGACTACGTTCACCGAAGACTTGAGAAAACCGCCAGTTGAGAGGTGAGGATGACGTCATCTAACGGTGACGGTGAATAATAAACGAAGTTATAATTATTCTGAATAATAATAATATGGTTGGAATTAGTCTTATCTGCTTGAATTTTTGGAAAATTTTAGTTTGGATTCTCGTTAGCCACGAATGTGTTTTTGTCGTCTTCCTTATGATACTGGAATATTAATATACAGGTGTGTCTGCTAAAGTGCGCCGTGTATGCGCATTGTACCACTGATGACGTTGTGCAGGCGGGCCATTTAACGGGTTTTATGAGTTTTTCCTGTAATAGTCCCTAGACTTTTGAGTGTTTATCGTAAACGACCTTTTTACGTTAAGAGAACAAATTTAAAAGTGTACAGTTTAGCCAACTAGGTTTTAAACCCGTGCGCGTTGCGGCGCACTAAACCAAATGATTTTACAAACTTTGAGTCATATGTTAAATAGACAAGCAAAAGTTATATGTCTTGCAAGTCTTAACCACCACGGCACTAACCTGTAACCCACCTTGCAACGCCGCATCATCATCGTCATCGTCATCATCATCAGAACTTCCCTCTTATTTCAATATGGGGGTGATATAACAAACAAATTGTAAAGTTTAGAGTATTAGTTGTCAAAGTGATAATTTGGAGTGACATCAGCCAACGAGAAATAATTCGAAGTATTTAAATCTAATTGCCTTTCATAATTAACCTATATGTTAATTTCCAAACTTTGAAAGTAGGAGATGAAAACATGTGTGAAAAAAAAAATACAAAAACAATGACGTGTGACAATGCTCAAGTGCCAGGCAGGGCAACCGACACCTCTACAAATCACAACATGCCAGGCAGGAACTTCTACTGTTTATAAATGTTGTATTATTAATAGGAATCAAGTTATCCTACATAGTGTAATAAAAAAAGAGAAACGTGGGAAGGATAAACATACAGTAGATCATGAAATATGACACAATAAACCACATAATATTACACAATGCTGAAGAAAAAAGATACAATGAATCGTAAAAATGACACAATGATGAAAATAAGAAAAAAAACACAATGCTACGTAAAAGACACAATGATATAACGTAAACTCTAAAAAGTACAAGCTAAAAATCAGAAAAACGCGAAAACCTAAAAACTAAGATCATAGGATTCGATGAGACGGTTCCGTCGGAGTTCGTTTGATACCATTCATACGGCTTCTTATTTTTCTTTCATTGTGTATTTGATCCTAACCCTATTAATAAATAGGATTTGGGGTAGCTCAACTGATAAGAAAGTGAAGATTCGGGTTGAAGGTCAGATGTCTCAAGTTTGAATCCGATTTCAAATGGGTTTCGCTACAGCCGACCTTTGGGTGGCGGATTTTCCCAGAAACTGAAAATTGTGGGTTTGGGCTATCTAGCGTTGTATATGATCGCGAGTGTATATATATGAAGCATTTAAACAAAATTCTTGACAGAGAAGAGGGCAGGAAATGTTTTGCTTGTCTTGGGTTTAATTGTTGTATGACAATTGACAAAAGGTGTGTATATGATCTGTATTGATGTAACTGATTCGTAGTTCTTTGTTTTTAAGAATCAAGTGCCATTATGTACCTAAAATCTGAAGGTGTAAGGGGGGACAGGGTGTCACCAGAAAAGCTTACGAGTATCCCACTACCAGCACGGTAATACCGTCGTCAGTAGTGCTGGTAGGGGTCCCGTGAACCGTTTACTGGTTCTAGTTAACAGGCTGGTAACTACTCCCTCCGTCCCTATTTAAATGTCCATCTTTCTATTTTTGGTTGTCTCAAATTAAATGTCAATTTCCAAAAAGAGAAATGCAATTTTCAGTTTTGCCCATAAAAGACAAAACACAATCACCACTTTTGAGGATATTATTGTCATTTTACCACATACAAACAAAAGATTTCTTAAAATGTGTGTTTTGGGGCCCATGACATTTAAATAGGGACGGAGGGAGTATTATTAATAATTGCAACGGTCGAATTTTAGTATTTATTTTATTACTTTTTTGACCGTTTGAATTAATTTAATATAAAACGGTAACAATTTTTTTACCGTTATTTTCAAATGATATAAAAATGGAGACGGTTTAATTAAAAAAACCACAAACAAACAACTAGATTAACTAAAACACAAACAACACAAATGGATCCAAGAAAATCAAAGAGTGTTTCGAAAGGTGGAAGGGGAACCTCAAAATCTAAAGTTGGGGGTTCTAGTCGAGGCAGAGGTTCGGGTTCGACATCGGGTACGGTTGAAGGCTATAGGCCCATGATCGATTTTCCACAAACCCAACCCCAACAACAACCGTTTTACTCACAATACCCACAATTCCAACAATTCACACAAACCCAACAACCCATTTTGTATCCACAATATTTTACGCCGCCTCAATTAACACAATCCCAACTAGACGACTTCGAGCTCAACATACATGACGATGATACGGTAGAAACTGTGCGAGAGACACAGTTACAGGAACATGAAGATGAAGAATTAGGCGATGAAGAGGAGGAGGCGCTTGAAGTTGAAGTTAAAGATCAGGTTGTAGAAGTTGATGCGGGGGGGGGGGGGGGAGAAATATGCAAGGCGAACAAAAACTGTGAAGTGGAACACGACACAAGAGGTTGCTTTGGCAAAAGCTTGATGCTATGTGTCGGAGAACAGGGAGAAGAGTAACCAAAGAAGCAAGGAAAGTTTTTGGAAGGTGGTCCAAAAACATTATGTGTCACTGTTGGGGGGATCCACCCGAACAGTTTATCAAATTACTTCTAAATGGACTGCCATTAACCCACAAATGAATGCGTTTGACGAGGTAGGGCCCAGATAAACATGGCCCATACCACAAAGACATAAGCCCAATAAAGAAAGACCCACCAACTCTAAAGAGTCAAAGCGGTCAATATAAGCAGTCAAACATAATTAATACAATGCTGGTCAGAAGGCAAGATCAACGAGCAAGCAATCATGCAGGAATTATCTCTTCTCGCAAGGAGACATCGACTATAAAAGGAGAATGAAAGGTAAAGGAACATCATCACTATCTCTACTACCACTATATACTACATTCTTCCTCATTAGAAAACAATACTTATTCTCACGCCGGAGGGTGGTCACAGGGTTACCCCCAATCCTGTGGCGAGTCCTAACGGTATTTTGTTTTGTAGGAACAACCTTCACTATCATCTTTGAACGAACTGGGAAAGACCCTTCTTGTATCATCTAGAAGATTCAGAGCATCACACAAGTTCTTACTTCTTCATTGGCGCCATCCTTGGGACGGAAACAAAGCAAGAAGATATCTTTCCCACTCGATCAAAATGACGACAAACAACACAGTTCAACATGGGTTAATGTCTGAAGGCCTGGAGAGACCAGGAGAAGACCGCCATTCAGAAGAACACATAGACGAAGAAATACTGATGGAACGGCCCCCGGGATTCACCACACTCCCGATAGCACTTCGATCTATGCCTCCCACAGTTTCAGCTGTCTCTACACCTTTGTTTGCTGGACCGACTCCAACCAACACCTACTCAAGATCAATAGCGGCATCTGTAACAGCTATGGGGGTTCGTCTGTCCCGGCGGCCACATCATGGATGAATGCCGCATCAAGTTTACCTTTGTTTTCGGCGGCAATGAACGCGTCAGTGGCGTCCGCCCCTATGTCCCTATATACCCCGGTCACCCCCGAAAATCATTCGTACTTTCCACAGTTTCCATTACCACCTTACGGGTACATCTACCCTCCTGTAGCGGGAAGCCCTTATCCATACACTTTCCCTTACATGTACCCACCGACTCAACCCATGCCCACAGGGCCGGGAAGTACAACCCATCCGATTCGGCAAAATACGGAAACACTCCTCGGAGGAGTAGGGACAAGATTGTCATATGAAGACACACCGGTATCAAGTCAGCCATTACCTCGGGTGTCACAGCCCGGGGTGCAAGACGTAACACGTACCCAAGCTCCAGGTCATGGAGGAGAAGGGGATGACGAAGACCTAACTCGACCTTACCGACCTCCGGCAATGATTACATACTCGAAGTTCACCACCCGGATAGCCAACGCCCCTTTGCCTCCCAATCTAAAGCTACCATCAACCATGGGAAAGTATGACGGGACCGGGGATCCGGACGACCATATGAGTATTTTCGAGTCTGCAAAACGGTCGAAGGATTGGCCCATGCAAGCCTGGTGTCACATGTTTGTCCAGACTCTTGTTGGAGCCGCAAGGGTCTAGTGGGATAGTTTACCACCCGGGTCCATATCCAATTGGAAAGAAATCGTAAAGGGTTTCTCACAACAGTTCAGTCAACAAAGAAGGCACACCAAGTACAGAGACGAGGTAATGCACATACGACAGAGGTATAATGAGTTAATGGAGCATTTTATCATTCGATTCAACAAAGAAAGATTGCAGACCCCCGGGCTCACCGAAGAATTAGCATGTACTGCTCTCACCATGGGGGTAAATGACGATGGTTTGTTACGAAAGTTACACGGCCCGACGGGGTATCCACAGACCATGGATGAAATGATGACCATCGCGAAGGCCTATGTGAAACAAGAAAAATCCATAGCCATGAACCATGCTGTAAGGAAGAGGCAAGAGGCGACAAAAAAACTCTGAGGGCTTCAGGGATCAACAAAGTTCCAAAAATAAAGGAAGATCGGACAGACATCCGTACTCCCGGAATGACAACCGGGAAGACCGAAGAGATGACCGACGACGATTTGAAAGGTCCCAGAACACATTCGTGGGAAAAGGAGAAAGCTCGAAGCCAAGGTTCGAATACCCGGAGTTGACGAAAACACGACTCCAAATATTGGAGTCCGAAGACTTAAGGCTTAACACGCCCCGCCCGTTGAAGGAGTCACCATCACAAGACAAGTCTAAATACTGTGCTTACCATAAGGGTGTTGGACACGAGACAAACGACTGCTTCCAGCTGAAGAAACAAATTGAATACTTCTTCAAGACGGGAAAGTTAGCACACTTGGTGAGAGATGTAAAGCCAAACACCTCGTCGGCTGGAGCAGAGAAGGCTGCAGGAAAAAGGCCTTGTGAAATAAATATGGTAAAGTTTGAATCAAGATACGATCGAAAGAGATCGTTTGAGAAAATAGAACCGTGGATGGAGGCAACCATTACCATACCTCCTCATTACCGGATGTTAAGCATAGAGGCCTTGGTAATATCCGCGGCGGTGGGAGACTATAGCATGAGAAGAATCCTGGTGGACACGGGAAGCTCGGAAGATATCATATACGAGCCATGCTTCCGGCGTATGCGTCCGGAAGACCAAAGAATGCTCGAGCCCGCCAGAGGACCTGTAAGAGGTTTCACGGGGGAAAGCATTGAGCCCCTGGGACAACTAACATTTCCAGTCACCATAGGAGATGGGCGAAAAGAGCGTACGGTACTTGTAACCTTCTTGGTCATCCCAGCCAACTCCCAGTACAACGTGATCATGGGACGATATAGTCTGGGGAAGATTGACGCCTTGGTTTCAACGGCCTGAGGGTTTATGACGTTTCCTACTCCTCAAGGGGTAGTCACGCTGTCCGGAGATAAAGCTTGTGCGACCACCGACCGAAAATCATATTGTCAAGCACCTACGGGACTCGTCGGCCCGGAGAGGTGGGTATTGAACACAGAATACCCCGAACAGACAGTCACAATAGGAGATACCTTGTCTACGGCAGCACGAGATAGGCTTAAACAGGTGCTAAAAAGTAACATGGATATATTTGCTTTTAAACACGCTGACATGACAGGCATATCAAGATCAAAAGCGGAACACAGGCTGTCGACCTACCCGTCCATCAAACCCGTCACCCAGAAAAGGCGGAGCATGGCTCCGGAAAGGAGGGCGGCGGTAGTTCAAGAAGTAAAAAAGCTAGAGGAAGCGGGCATCTACGAAAGACCAAGTACCATACGTGGGTTGCCAACCCAGTCATGGTCAGGAAACACGACGAAACTTGGCGAATGTGTGTAGATTACAAAGACTTAAACAAGGCATGCCCAAAAGACGCATACCCTTTGCCGGAAATCGATCTCAAGGTAGATTCCTTAGCACCGTACAAGTTCAAGTGTTTCCTCGATGCATACAAAGGATACCACCAGATAAAGATGGCGCGGGAAGACGAAGAGAAGACGGCGTTTCACACCGATGCCGGCATATATTGTTACACAAAGATGCCCTTCGGATTAAAGAACGCAGGAGCCACATATCAAAGGCTAATGGACCAAGCGTTCGAAAAACAGATCGGCCGTAATCTCGAAGTTTACGTCGATGACCTGGTCATCAAAAGTTACACTGAAGAAAAAATCATAGTGGATATCGAAGAAACCTTCAAGACGTTGCGGGATTACAACATCAAACTTAACCCGGGCAAGTGCTCCTTTGGAATGGAAGAAGGGAAATTCCTTGGTGTGGTAGTGTCAAAAGACGGATTTCGGGTCAATCCTGAAAAAGTGACAGCCATCACTAGCATGCCATCTCCAAAGACGTTGAAAGAGGCCCAAACCTTGAACGGAAGGCTAGCAGCCATCAATTGTTTCCTGGCATGACACGCGGAGAGATCTCTTCCTTTCATATCAACTTTGAAAGAATGCTTAAACAAGAACAGATTCAAATGGACAGAGGAAGCAGAAAAAGCATTCCAGGAAATGAAAAAATTCGTCAGCAACTTACCAACACTCACGGCCCCAAGACCCGGAGAGATCCTAAAGATGTACCTAGCGGCCGGGCATCACGCGGTTAGTGCAGTCCTGCTGGTAGAGCGAGAAAATCTACAGACACCGGTGTATTATATTAGCCGGGTCCTTTCTGATCCTGAAGGAAGATATCCTACGTTGGAAAAGTTGGTGCTGGCTTTGATACATGCATCCCACCGCCTGCGTCGATATTTCCAAGGACACAAGGTTGAAGTCTTAACCGGGTTTCCTTTGGCACAAGTTCTGAACCGACCAGAAGTTTCAGGACGATTAGCAAAATGGGCCATTGAATTAGGGGCCCTGGATATAACATTCAAGAAAATGACGTCCATCAAAGGACAAGTGATAGCAGACTTCATGGCTGAGATCCCGGAAAATGAAACGGTACAGGTACCGGGGAACAACAACACGGCTACACTGGAAGGCAATGGTCCAGTATGGCAGTTGTACACGGACGGATCGTCCAATAGCAAAGGATCAGGGGCCTGGCTCGTGCTAGTCAGCCCGGAAGGGACGAGATCCTTGCACGCACTACGTTTTGATTTCGATTGCTCAAACAATCAGTCAGAGTATGAAGCACTTCTAGCCGGCATGCGGCTGGCACTGTCGATGGGAGCAAAAAAGGTGGACGCCCATGTAGACTCGTTGTTGGTGAACAACCAAGTCAACGAATCTTATGAAGCTAAGGATGACACGATGGCAAAATACATGGGAATGACGAAAGAGTTAATGTCAAAATTCGAGAAAGTTACACTGACTCATGTACGAAGACACAAGAATGACATCGCAGACGCCCTTAGCAAGTTGGCGTCCTCGGGCACTGAAGAAGACGTTCACATCGAAACTTTGAAGCAACCATCAACACAGGAGACAGAAGTGCACAGCATCTACATGTCAGAAGTGTCATGGATGACCCCAATCCAACAGTACCTGGAAAAGGGGATGCTGCCGGAAAACAAGGGGGAGGCAATGAAGATACGGACCAAGGCCCTGCAGTACGAGATACATGGAGGAGCATTATACCGGAAATCATACCTAGGTCCAGCCCTGCGGTGTGTGACTCCATCCGAGGCAAGATTTTTAATACAGGACATCCACGCGGGCATATGTGGCATACATGCAGGCCCCCGCGCAGTGGTAGCCAAAATAACCAATGCAGGCTATTTCTGGCCGGGGATGCACAATGTGGCTGTGGAAGAACTACAAAAGTGCATCAGTTGCCAGAAGTACGCACCACAGACCATACGACCGAAGAACAACCTAATTCCGGTCACAGGCGCGTGGCCATTCCAAAAATGGGGGGTCGATTTGGTGGGACCTTTTCCTTTGGCCCCGGGAAAATTGAAATATTTGGTGGTTGCCGTGGATTATTTCACCAAATGGGTAGAGGCAAAACCGTTGGCAAAAATCGAGGCAATGAATATCAAAAAATTCCTATGGGAACACATAGTTTGCCGTTTCGGGGTTCCATTATATCTTGTCAGCGATAACGGAACACAATTCACGGATAAGACACTTAAAGAATGGTGCAAGGAGCTGCACATCCAACATATTTTCACTTCCATGGCACACCGGCAAGGCAATGGCCAGGTCAAAAGAACAAATCGAAGCCTCCTGGACGGTTTAAAGAAAAGGCTGGATGCGGAAGGAAAATCATGGGTTGAACAATTGCCGCATGTCCTGTGGGCACACAGAACTATGCCAAAGACAAGCAATGGAGAAACGCCATTTAGTCTGACGTTCGGCTCAGAAGCAATGATCCCGGCAGAAATCGGAATCCCTTCCCTAAGAAGAAACAGCGATGAGGGCAGGAATGAAGAATTAATCCGTGAAAACCTGGAAGTGCTGGAGGAACGCCGTGAAACAGCTTGCATCAATGAAGCACGATACAAAAGACTTCTAGAGAAATATTATAACAAGAGGGTACTAGAAAAAAACATTCAAAGCAGGAGAGCTGGTGATGCGGGACAATGAAGCAAGCAGGACCGCGGCCCAAGGAAAGTTAGGACCAAACTGGGAAGGGCCGTACGAGATAGCTGAGGTACTGGGAAAGGGAGCATATTCCCTGAAACAGTTAAACGGGGAATCAATACCTCGGACATGGAACGCGACACAACTAAAGAAATGTTACGTCTAACTAGGCACAAGTCAAGACACAAGCCATTAATGTTTCATGATAGACATACTCTATGTAAACATTATAATAATAATCATGGCATATCGTGTTAATAAAATGCCTTTTACGACAATATTTACGGCATCTTTATACATTGATGTTTTACACCCAAAATTTAGTCATACACATGACATAACAAAAACAGGAGGCAGGAAAAAAATCCATATGCCATTTCCCTACAAAATACTAGCTAGACCAAACAAAAACAAAAGTCAGCCTATTCACAGGCGTAAAGATCTTCAAAGTCTACCATCCAGAATCGCCAACACCTCCGCAGGGGTGTACAGCAACTCTTCTTCCTGAACAAGCAGGGGAGCTGGAGGGTCAGGGAAACCTTCAACGACTCCAGCATAAAGATCCTCTTGATTATCGACGGGACCATCACCGTGATCCAACAAAACAATAGGATGCACTGGAACATGAGCAACCGGCACGTCTGTAACAACCGGCAAAAATAAGGTAATTCCGTACTAATTAATTAATATATGATTAACGTAATTAAATACAATTATATGTGATTTAATTATCAAGGCTTTAGGAGATAGCAATTTCCAAATAATGCATAGGAATGCATACGTTTAATGGTAAAACATGATAGGATCATGTGCGAATAAACTATCCGGTATGGACGTTGGCGATTACCCGGTAATAATTAAATAAACGAAAAGGATACCGGACGCCCAGGATATAAAATAAAGGGTATTTTCACAAAATATAATGAGTTTTGGAACTCCAAAACCATAAGTGGAAACTTTTCATACAAATCTCCCGGTAACGAATAAAGTGCGCGTACCGCACCCGATACGCGTATAACTTATAATTTCACCCGGCAAAAGCCTAAATAACCAATCAACGCTTAAATTAGACTATATTTAAGGGTTATTAAAGGTATTTTTAATGTCCGAATAACGCACGGTTAAAACCCGAAAAATACCCGAACGACACCCGAACGACGAGGGATTTAACTTAACAAACAATGGGTAAATATTTGAAGTTGTGGACCCCACCTAAACCCTTAAAGGGGCCGGCCTAATACCATCATACATAATATCCTTCTTTTTTTTAAGTAACCCACATATATATCCAAAAGGTAATCATGTAAGAAAGCATGCATGGAAGGATTGTGTGTAAGAGTAGGAGGTACAAAAGCAAGCCTAAACCTTGCTTTTGTGTCCAAAAAAATCGGCCAAGTGCCTTAATAATCCAACACAAGATCATTCCATGAGATTACATTAGTACACACATGCTTGTATAAATCTAATATAGATTACATGGAAGATTAGCACATCTTGACAAGATTCACAAGCCATCTCCCTATCTCTCATATCCCACGGCTAAACACCCTCATACACAATCTTCCAAGATCACTTTGGTACAACACAAATCTCTTAAATCTTTAGCAAGATCACATACAATCTAGGGAAGATATTGGAAGGACATTATAAAATAACATGTGTTAGATACTTGAACATTCAAGCTTTCTTCCTTCTTTCTTTCCCTTGTTCTTGGCCGCAGGTATCACCACACACACACACATTTTCTTTCAAGTGCAACACATCCAAATCACTTCCAAACATCCATCCATCAAAACCCCCATTGTGTGTTTCAAGCTTGGAGCTTAACCACTAAGGAAGAACACACTAAACCCCTCTCAAATCCAAGGTTTTTGTCTTCCCTAGCCTTGTGCTAGTAGTAAGCTTCTTAACCTTGTTTTGATTATTAATATTCATGTATGTGTTCTTAGAAGCAAGTTGTACATGAAGGGTTAAAATGTGGTTTTGAAAACATAAGCTTTAATAGATTTTACATGAGTAAAATGGATGATTAAAGACATGTAAATGGATCATGGATTTGATGATAATAAAGTAGTGTTCTTAAAAGATATAAAATCTACACACACACTAGGTAGGATGATGATTTGATTAAGATTTGTGAAAGAAACTTGAATGTGTTAAAAAGTAGTTTTAATCATCTTAAAATGATCATCTAAGATATAATATATGATGGAATATATTAGAATGTCATAAATGATGAAGTTACAAAATTAAAGTTTACACACTTAGAAGAATGAAATTTGGATATGATGGACAAATACATTAAACACACATACTAGTAGCCTTATGTATAAAATATAAGACTATTAAAAGTGATTTGATGCAAAAATAACTTAACAAATGAATCTTCAAAGTCCACTAATTTGGGTGAAAAATACTAACTTTGGAAGTTAGAGTAGAAAAATGCAACATTTGAAAGTTAAGGGACTAATGTTGTAACTTTGAAAGTTAGAGGACTAAAATGAATATTTTAGAAACTATTAGTCCAAAAATGCAATAATGGAAAGTTTGGTGTCAAAAGTATAAGTAATAATTTTCCAAGGTTGATTTGGTAAATACTAGTAACATACTTGGGTATTTTGTATAAAAAGTGTATTTTTATAAAATGGAATTATATAAAAATATGGACTCCTCCTAACATAAGAATTATTATAAAAACAAGGTTTTTATAAAGATGGAGACAAATTAAAAACTTGGGAAAACTTATATAAAAATGAACACTTTTATATAAATGGGAATATAAAAGTGTTGGAACATTTTGTATATAAGTTGGCAAGTTTGGATTAAAAATAGAAAAGCATCTTTAAACCTTCCAAGTAATGTGAGTTAGGAATTTGGAATATGAATAATATTTCTATAAAACACATGTTGGGAAAAACTTGAAAAAATTAACTATACAAGTTAAGACGTCGGACTAAGACACGTTAACGGACAATAAACGGACAAAACATGAGAAAAATGCCGTTGCGGCAAGATAAGAAAATATATATTTTAGGAAGTAAAATATATATATATATATATCATGGGTGAAAATTTACTAACACTTTCCTAAGTGTTGAAGAAAACTATTCGTGGGAGAAAAACATAACGTAAACAAGTAAGACGTTAAACAAACGTATAGACTTAACAAGAAAAATTACACGTTTATATATATATATACGCTCGTCTCGGCAAAATTCTAGTATATCTACTTAATGGGAAAGTAGATATATGGGAAGGAAAACCAAGACGAGTAGACAAAATATATATGTATATATATATGTGTATACCGTGCCGACGAGATCCTAGTATATTTATTTGAATGGGAAAATAAATATACGGCATGGTGAGTCGAATCGGGTGTTGAGAATATACTACCGAACGACAAGACCTTAGCATATTTATTTAAATGGGAAAATAAATGTGCGGCAAAGTGAGTCGGGTCGGGTGTTAAAAATATATTATATCGAACGATGCGATCTTAAGTATAATTATTTGAATGGGAAAATAATTATACGTTAAGTGAAGTCGAGTCGAGGATAATAATATACAAGTTAAGGAAATATTATTGAGAATAATATATAACTTGTAAGGAAAGGGGTAATCTAACGCCAACGAAACCTAGGATACACGCTGAATTAAACAGGATTTGGAATAACTTGCGGTCGGGAGTTGGGTGTACAACTTGCCAAGGCACATGCACTATAGGAATAGTGACTCATACGTCTAGGACGTTTGTAGGTGCGAGACCCCCCGTTTGCTATCTACCTTTTGAGCCGGACGTTGATTCAGGTGAGTCTCACGGCCCCATTTTAAACTATTTTACGTTTTTGGGGGAAAGATATGTTAGGGAAAATGTTTGACGGAATAATTTCTTGAGGTGTGACCGCCACTCGGGGTTGAGACCTCACTTCTATAATCATTTATTCAGGGAAATGAAACCGGTGGAATATTTGAATAGTACTATTGGTGCCTGACAAGGCCCACCCCTAATCGATAGCGTCGATTATGCATTAGTGTATGCCTGGGGTGCATATATTCTGAACTTAAGTCGTAGGACACCGAGAAACGACTTGGAGCGGGGCATTATTATTATACGTCTTGGTTTGATTATAGTCTCAAGTAGATTTATAGGAATTTGCAACTCCTATATATTGTCATAACATGGTATTTCCCAAGTGTTTAAGTTTTGGAAACTAAAAACCTGTGAACTCACCAATATATTTATATTGACGAAATTTTAAACATATCTTTCAGGTAACTAGATGAAGACAAGCATGGCGGGCTGGGTCACGGAAATCTCCTATGCGGCGTTGGATGTTTTGCGGGGTTTCACTTTTATTTCCCAAAGTCTATGGGATATATTTGAGAAACCTCACTAGTTATGTTAAAAACAATTTAATTTATGTGTAACGTTTGAACATGATTTCGACGCCTAAATAAATGACCCATTTTCTTAATTACTTGTGATTTGCGTTAACCTTGACTTTATACGCTTGAACCGTCGCGCCACGTGTTTCCGCCATTGGCGTGGTGTGACAGAAAGTGGTATCAGAGCCAAGGTTATAGCGAACTAGAGTATTTTCTTTAAAAACTAGACTATAACCGGATTTGGTTCAAAAGATAAAGTTTCAAAAAAAAAAAAAAAAAAAGAATATATAAAGGTGCTAAACGCAATAAAGTAATTTCTCAAGAAGCATTGGGCATAAGGAGATTCCGACCGAGCTAGCCATGGGTATTGTCATTAACGTAGTATTAGAGGTTAGGAAGGTTACTGTTAATGTACGCCTTAACTATCTAATTTAAAATAATTCATATATTTTAGTACGGTTCTTTTGCCAGGGATGTCTGACGCCGGAAGTATAGCGCCGAGCTACGATAGTAGCCGGCAGATTATTCCAGCACCTCCACCTGAGCCGGTCGAGCTGGTCGTGCTCGACTCGGGAGAGGACGATGTAGAGATGGACGTCGCCGGAGGATCGGACGACGATAGTTCCGACGAGACGGATCCTAGCGAGGATCCTGACTGGGCCCCCGCAGGGGATGACGCGGCCGCCGTGGCCGACGCGCCGCAGGCCGACCTACCCATTGTACCCTTGCCTGCCGCACCCTTAGCCCCACACCCCATCAGAGCCGTCAGGGATTTCCCTGTAGGCTGTGCCGGTCCGTCGCGACCCGCCCCAGCCCAGTCGGAGACATCGGAGTCTCCATTTGATAGACAGGCTCACATTGATCACGAGCCAGTACCCGCACCACACATCCCCATTCCTCCTGGCATGAGGCTTATGCCGATTGCCCGTGGTCGGAACGGATGGATTTCAGATGACTCAGACGACGAGTCAGTGGCCTCTGTAGACCACATACTAGTACCTGAGATTCCAGACGGCCAGGAGGAGCCAGTGGCTCCAATGATGGAGGACGCCCCTGCTGCCCCCATAGCCCCACTTGCACCACTCGAGCCCGCACCTCAGGAGGGGCCAGCCGCAGCAGCACACGTCTTAGAGGGCAGCCCCGCCCGTAGCTCTGAGCTACGCAGGGCAGGCGTGGTAGCTTTCGCCACTGCGAGCCCTCCTACCCCCACCGTAGTGGTGTCCACCCCAGAGTGGGCCACTATTGCAGAGCCCCTTATGGCTCCCTTGGCCGAGCTTGTAGCACCACCCACCACAGCTATGACACTACCTATCCCCACCTTGCCCATGATGCCACCTGCACCGTACCCTCTGGGTGCAGGGGACCCCTACCTGATACCACCCTACTTTGCCCCCGGACCACAGGGTTTTGCCCCATTATTTCCCCACATACCGATACCAGCCCCAGTTGGCCCATCCTAGCCAGTTCACCCCGACATACCTGGACCATCCCAGCCCCACAGGGTGACACCATTATCTGGACCAGCTTGGTCCTCTGCTATCTCACTGGAGCGAGACTTTCAGACCCTCGCCGACACGGTGCAGCGCACCGTGAACCAGGTAGAGCAGCAGACTCGCTTGATGTGGACACGGATGATTGATACTCGAGATGCCTTAGCACACTATGCTGAGGAGTTATTGCGCATGGACGCGCATTGTGGGATTACCGGTGATGCGCATTTTGCGCATCGACAGTTTTTATATGATCGCATCATGGCGATCAGTATGACTATCAGCATGCACGCACCGCAGTATCAGTTCCCGCCGCCGCCACAGTAGGGACGCATCGGGGACACATGGAGGAGCACCTGCAGATAGCAGTAGTAGTTGTAGTAGTAGTAGTACGATAGCACTATGTGGATTATGACACCCCTTTTGTATTTTACCTAGCCGAGCGGGCTGTGCCGGCATATAACATTATATTTTTAATGTATTTCAAAAGAATGATGTATGAGGAATGAATCCTCAATTTTGTTGTATCAAACAAATCATTGTACTCATGATATTGAAATTAATGAAAATCTTGTTATGGTAAAATAGGTGTTATAATTTTCTACAGTTATTATTATTTATTCTGTATGGTCAGCATACATAAGGTTAAAATCTTCGAGAGCAGCTCGACGGGCATCCATCTCACGAGAATATTGATAAAGCATTTGCAGAGCGTCAACAGCATCAAGCTCCCTCGATAACTCCATTATAGAAGATGATCGGCGCGTCATGGAAGAAGGAAAAAATAAAAAAGCAAATTTTTTGAACAAAAAATAATGATCTATCTGATAAGTCAAGTGACTTATATAGATCCTCTTGGGAAGACCAAGAGATACGCTTTTAATATCTCTGACACAAATATCTGTGCAAATAGTGAAAATGGCAACTCGTAACGTCATGCAATCATGACATGCAAAAGACCATTAATGGTCGTCAAATCATTGTCAGCACATTTGAATATAATAACGACAAGTGGCACACACCCACACCACATATTTACAAGAACACACGTGCAACATAAAAACATAAATAAACAAAGTCATGAATACAAAAGAGTTTTTTAATCCCCACCGGAGGAAGAACTTTCAGCATCAGAAGAGCCTTTAACAAAAGGCTCAAGCAAGGACCGGAGAGATGAGATACCATCATCACCAACTTGATTGCTCAACTGCGAAATGGCTTCCAAGGAGTCACTACTCAAAGCCTGCATAGAATCAGCAACTCGAGTCCCATTTCTTTTTCCTGCTCTGTGGGAGGGGGCACTTTCTGACCAACAAGTCCAAGATTATTCCCATATGTTAGCCCACCAAGATACCCGGCCTCCATAGCTACCTCATAAAAAGCATTAATACGATCCTGGTATGCCTGGCTGGTCCGGATAAAACGTCATGAAGCAGGTTTACCTCGGGTAATCAACCAATCACGGTCACCTCGAAAATGCTCCAGCTGAGACTTAAGTGAGATGGCGAGATTCTTGGCAGCTTCAGTAGAGTCCATAGCTTGATCAGCACGTTGATTGGACAGAGTTAATTGCCTTTGACATTCATTAAGCTTTTCAACTAGGGAGTCCTTTTCCTCCTCTACTCGTCTGACCCGGGACTCGAAATTCTCAACCTCGGTAGACAGAAGTTTGCATCTCTCCATCTCTGCCCGGTTCCGGGCAACGGTGCTCTTTTCAGCCGCAAGCTCTTTGGACAACAAATCAATTCGACCCTCAAGGCGGGAGATAATGCCACCATGGGAATCATTAGCACAAAGCAACTCTAGCTTCTCCTCCATATGACCCTTTACCATCCGGGCCTTATCTCCTTCCAACTTCTCTATAGCAACTTGCCGGGACACTAGTTCTACCTTAGCTTCTGCTAACTGTTTAGCCAATCTCTCATTCTGGGACACAAGTGAGGCCTGCCTATCACGAACCTCCAAAAGACTAGCAAGATCTGATCGCCATCGATGGAGCACCTCATAGGAAGCAGCAGTATAACATGCACCAGAACCCAGAACATTTTCAGCAAGCTGGGCATTATCCAGTCCCTGCAAATAAGACCTTTCGGCTGGGGGGAAGGCATGTTCTGCTGTAACAACCGGCAAAATTAAGGTAATTCCGTACTAATTAATTAAACGCGATTAACGTAATTAACCGTAATTATGTGCTGAATATTTAATTGAGGCCTTAGAAAGATAGGAATTCCCAAATAATGTATAGGAATGCATGAGTTTAATAGCAAAGCATGATAGGATCGTGCGCAGACAAAACTATCCGGTATGGACACTGGCGATTACCCGGTAAAACTGAAATAAGCGAAACGAACACCGGACACCCGGAATATAAAATAAATAATATTTTTACAAAATATTATGAGTTTTGGGAACCCAAAGCCATACGTAAAAGCTTATTGCACAAATCTCCCGGTAACGAATAAAGTGCGCGTACCGCACCTGATACGCGCGTAACACGTAAATTCACCCGACAAAAACCGAAATAAATTATCAGTAATTTAACTGGACATAATTTTATAAATATTAACGGTATTTTAATATTGAGGATAAACGCGACGAAAATTCGAGAAATACCCGGGCGGTACCCGGAAGGAACTAGCTTAAACATAATGTGAAGAGTTAATTAGCAAAGTGGACCCCACCAAATACCCATAGGGGGGCCGGCCAAGGGCCACTTAGAGGGGAGTTCACTTGAGTTTTTTTTAAAATCCCTTCCAAATCATTTGTAATGATGAGAGTGCATGTAATAAGATTGGATAAGGGAATTAACCCAATCATTTCTCCTCCCTCTCTCTCCAACTCGGCTCAAACACCCTCTTAATATCTTTATAAGATTTTTCATAATCTAACACAAATCCTTCCATAATCTCACTAACCAATCCAAGCAAGATTTGATAATCCTTGGAAGATTTGGGAAGATCATATAACCCCTTGAGATGCATTAGAGAAAAATCACAAAAATCCTTTCTCTTTTTCTCCTTGTGGCCGTGGGTTTTCACCCCTACATCAACATCTCTTTTTCAATTTTTACTACTTCAAATCACCTCTAGTTCATCCTCATTCAAACCCCTTCTTGTGTGTTTAAGAGCTTGGAGCATAACCCACTTGGAAGAACACACTAAACCACATCCAAAATCCAAGATTTTGTCTTCCCTAGCCTTGAGCTAGTTGTAAGTCTTGCATTGTTTTATTAATTAAAATATCATGTTTTTGTGCTATGAAGCAAGTTGTACAATGTGGGTAATAAAAATGAGTTCTAAAGAAGTAATGGGTTTTTATTAAAAATGAAGATGGAAGAATAATAATGTGATGAAATCTTAGTTTATTATTAATAAAAGTGGTATTTTGAAGAAAGTGTAATAATAAGAACATATTTGGATGATTGAAGATGAGAAAAGCTATATTTTGAAAAGTAACTTGAATATGATGAAAAGTGGCTTTAATCATCTTAGGATGATATAATAAAGTCATAAAAGTATTAAAATGGGTTAGAAAGCCATAGATGGAAAAATTAGTTCTTCAAAGTCCACTCACTTAGATGAGTGAAGGTTTGATGTTTTGGATAAAAATATGAAATAAACATGTTATTGACACCTTGAATGGATTAAAAGAGCATTAGAAGTAAAAAGAGGTAAAAACAATTAAACATGGTGAAAAGGATTCTTCAAAGCCCACTAAAGTGGAAGAAAAATAATAACCTTGAAAGATTTAGTGAAAAATGCTACAAGTGTAAATTAAGGGACTAATATGACAACATTGGAAGCCAACGGACTAAAATAAATATTTTAGAAAGTTATTGGACCAAAAACACAAAGATGGAAATGTCGGTGTCAAAAAGTGTAAGTAATGATTTACAAGGTTGAGTTGGTAAATAATAATAGCCTACTTGGGCATTTTAAGTAAAAGGTATATTTTTATAAAATGGACGTTTTATAAAAATAAGTAGAGTAACGCGAGTATTTTATAAAGTAAGATTTTATAAAATAAATACTTGTAAAGACTTGTACAAAAATAAGGTACTTTTATATAAATGGGAATATAAAAGTATCGGGAACGTTTTTGGTAACAAGTTGGACGAGTCGGACTAAAACGTACATAATATATTTTTCCGAGAGATAAACGTTCGGAATCGGAAGTTGGAACAATACTTCCATAAGAACACGCAACGGAAATAAATATGAAAAACGCTAACTAACGAACTTAGTTACACGAACCAACGTAAACGGACTTATTACGTCGAGATAAAAATATACATATATATTTTACGGAAATAAAATATATATAACAAGGGTGAAACGTGCGTAACACTTTCCTAAGTGTAGTAACAATATTTGTGGGAAAGGAGAGACATAACATAACAAACTAAAAACGCTAAACGACACATGAACTTAACAAGTAGTATCCACGCGACGATATATGTACATATACTCGTTTCCGACGGAATTCTAGTACATCTATTTAAATGGGAAAATAGATGTGCGAGAAGGAAAACCGAGACGAGTAGATGAGATATATCTACGAACGCGTGAATACCGACAAGATTCTAGTACATTTATTTAAATGGGAAAATAAATGTACGGTGTGGTAAGTCTAGTCGGGCGTTAAGATTATGTTACCAAACGACAAAGACTTAGCATATTTATTTAAATGGGAAAATAAATATGTGGCAAAGTAAGTCGGGTCGGTTAATAAGAAAACACTTTATATTGAGCGAAAAGATCCTAAGTATAATTATTTGAATGGGAAAATAATTATACGTTGGGTGGAGTCGTGTCAAGTATAATGTTGTACAAGTCATAAAGAATAATTATAAGAATAATATATGACTTGTAAGGAAGGGGTAATCCATCGCCATTGAACCTAGGATACGAAACTATTAAACGGGAATTGGGATAAAGACGTGGTCGGGAAGTTGGGTGTACAACTTGCCAAGGCACATACACCATAGGTGTAAGTGACTTATACGCCTAGAACCTTTGTAGGTACGGGATCACAAACTTTACTATTTTCTTTGAGCCGAGCACAGTTACAGGTGAGTCTCACGGCCCCATTTCTAAACTATTTAACGTTTTTACGGGGGAAAGATATGTTGGGATTGTATGACGGGTTGGATACTTGAGTAAAGATCGCCACTCGGGGTTGAGACCTCCCCACTATAATCATTTGTTCAGGAATGAGAAACCAAAGGGATATTTGGATAGTACTATTGGTGCCTGACAAGGCCCACCCCTAATCGATAGCGTCGATTATGCATCGGCGTATGCCTGGGGTGCACTTATTCTGAAATAAAGTCGTAGGAATACCGAGTAACGACTTTGGGCGGGGGCATTATTAATTGTCTTGGTTTGGTTATAGGCTCAAGTAAATTGTAGGACTTTGCAACTCCTATGAATGTCATAACAAGGATATTCCCACTTTATAAAGACTTATTAAATTAAAACCTGTGAACTCACCAATATTTATATATTGACGATTTTCAAAACATATCTTTCAGGTAATTGAATGAGGAAGGATAGCATGGCGAGCAGGGTCGGGGATGTCTCCAAGTCGGGCGTTGGGAATGTCGTAAAAGGGTCACCTCTCTTTATTCCATGGACTTAGGGATAAAGGGAGTAGCCTCTTTATTAATTTCAAAAACAATTTATAATTATGTATGAATAATTTGACATGATTATTAGCATTGAATAAATGCCCGTTTTTCTAATTACTATTGTGCTTTGCATTAATCTTGGCTTAATACTTTTGAACCGTCGCGCCACGTGTTTCCGCCTTAGACGTGGTGTGACAGAAAGTGGTATCAGAGCCAAGGTTATAGCGAATTAGCATTTTAAAAATCTAAACTATAACCAGATTTGGTTCAAAATCTTTCAAATATATGCGAAACGCAATAAAATAAATTTTTCCAACGACCATTTGGGTATATGGAGATTCCGACCAAGCTAGCCATGGTAAGTATACATAGTATTTTTGTGTTAGAAGGTTAGGAAGAGTACCTTAGATATGTGCCTTAACTACCTAACGAATAATACTTAAATGTTAGTACGGTTCTTTTGCCAGGATGTCGAACGCAGGGAGCGTAGCACCGAGCTACGACAGTAGCCTCCAGATCATCCCAGCACCGCCAGCGGAGCCGATCGAGGTGGTGATACTCGATCCCGAGGATGACGAGATGGATGTTGATGTCGCAATGGAGGGCGCCGACGGAGATAGCTCCGACGAGACGGACCCGAGCGAGGACCCAGCGTGGGCCCCCGCTGGAGACGACATGGCCGCCGTGGCCGACCTACCGATGGCCGAGGCCGACTTGCCTCTAGTGCCATTCCAGGCAGCACCACTGCCAGCACTACCTATCCGCGCCGTCAGGGACTTCCCTGTAGGTTGCGCAGGTCCTTCGAGACCTATCCCTACACAGTCGGAGACTGTCGAGTCTCCATACGACCGACGCGCACCCGTCGATCGTGAGCCTTTACCCACCCCACCTATCCCCGTTCCCTCCGGCATGAGACTCGTTCCTGTCTGCCGGGGACACAACGGGTGGATCTCCGATGACTCTGACGATGAGTCAACTGCGTCGGTGGAGCACATTGCTGTGCCTATCCCACCAGCAGGCCAGGAGGAGCACGTTGCTCCGATGATAGGGCATGCTACCACTACCCCAGCCACCTTACCTACCATGCCCGAGCCCATACCACAGGATGGGCCAGCTTCTACTGGGCACATCCTTGAGGGCAGCTCAGCCCGCAGTTCTGAGTTGCACCGAGCAAGACTGGCAGCTCACGCCACTGCTAGCCCTCCCACCCCTACCACTGTGATATCTGCTCCAGAGTGGGTCGCTGTCACCCAGCCACTCATGGTTCCACTCGCCGAGCTTATAGTCCCCACACCCTTATCCATGACACTACCCATCACCACTTTTCCCACACTACCACCCCTACCCGAGGTGCTCCCTACACCACCACCTGCACCATTCACTATGGATGCAGGAGCCCCATTTGTGACACCCCCATTTGCACCGTATACTCTAGGTGCGGGAGACCCATACCAGGTACCACCCTACTGCTTCACTGGATTACCGGGCTTTGCCCCACCCTTCACACCACTACCCATACCCGATATCGTCAGCCCGTCTCAGCCGACATACACTGACATCCCCGGGCCGTCGCAGCCCCACGGGATGGCCCCACTGTCAGGACCCGCATGGTCCACGGTGATCTCACTGGAGAGAGATTTCCAGACCCTCACCGACACGGTGCAGCGCACCGTGAGTCAGATGGAGCAGCAGGCCCAGCTCATGTGGGCCAGGATCATTGATGCCAGGGATGCACTGGCACATTATGCTGAGGAGCTGCTGAGCATGGATGCTCATTGTGGCCTTACGGGCGACGCACACTTTGCGCATCGCCAATTCTTGTACGATCGCATTATGGCGATCAGTATGACCATCAGCATGTGCGCACCTCAGTACCAGTACCAGCACCCGCCGCCGCCACCACCACAGTAGCATTACATCAGGGACGTTTGGGAGATCACTCGCGGACATAGCGGTAGTAGTAGTAGTATGATAGCACAGCATGGGTTATAGCACCCATCTGCATTTTTTTGCCTAGCCGAGCGGGATTGTGCCGGCGTATGACATTATATTTCTAGTGTATTTCAAAGAGCAATGTATGAGGAAGGTATCCTCGGTTTTTGTTATTATGAACAAATCATTGTACTTGGTATTGAAATTAATGAAAGTTTTGTTATGGTAAAATATGTGTTGTGATTGTCTACGATTATTATTACTTATTCTGTTTATGTTGTGATTGCGTGATGTTATTATGGTGATTATTGTGTTCATATGTTGTGTGGTTGTTTATACTATATATGTGATGATATTGTATGAATGATTGTCGGAAATTAACCTTTGATGTTGGTTATTGAAGAAACATGGCACCAGCCACAAGAAGCAACAGTGGAAACGAAAGACTGCCCACGACACCCGAGGAGCTTGAAACCCTAGTTTCGGGGCGTATCGCTCAAGCTCTCGCAGAACACAATGCCACGCGCACCGAAAGGTCGCGAGACCGAACCGGGAGCGACAGACGCGAAACCTCCCCTACTGGTAAGAAGACGTCGGGTATATGCGACAGGAGTCTTCGTGAAACTCCTACCTTATATTTAACATTGCTTTATTATTGCAGAAACGGCCTCACGAGAACGTGGCTGCACGTTTAAAGCTTTCCTGGACTGCAAACCACTGAATTTCAGCGGCACTGAAGGTTCTGTCGGACTAGTCAAATGGTTCGAGAAAACCGAAGCTGTGATCCGTATTAGCAGCTGTACCCCACGACAGGCTGTCATGTATGCCACCAACCTGTTTCTGGACCAAGTTCTGACCTGGTGGAACAACCAAGTGCAGACACTGGGAGATGATGCTGCTTACTCCTTATCATGGTTGGAGTTGAAAGAACTAATGATCGCCGAGTACTGCCCGGCAAGTGAAGTGCAGAAGTTAGAGACTGAGTTCTGGAACCTCACCATGGTTGGACCGGACGTAGCTGGTTACACGTCCAGATTCCATGACCTCTCCCGGTTAGTGCCTCGCCTGGTCACCCCGGAAAGCAAAAAGGTGGAAAGGTACCTCTTCGGACTGGCACCACAGATACGCGGCATGGTCACTGCTTCCAAGCCTACAACCATGCGCGAAGCTATCGACCTCGCCTTGAGCCTCACTGAAGACGCCATCCGAATGGGCACTCTAATCCGGAAAGTGTCAGGGTTGAAACTTACTGAGTCCAGCAGTGTTGAGGGTAAGAATCTGGGTACAAGTTCAGCCGTTGGGTCAAGTGAACAGGGGAATAGGCCAAGGTTTGGGAAGCGTAAGCGCGATGAAAGGAAAAAGGATGGATCATCAGGTTCAGGGAAGAAAGGAAAAGGGTATGTAGCCACTGGACGTGGAAATAATGGGAAGCAAGGTTATCAGGGCAAGAACGAAGTAATCTGCGGTAAGTGCCGTCGTTCGGGGCACAAGACTGAAGACTGCAGATCAGGAGCGCCAAAGAACAGTGGAGCGAGGCCCTGTTTCTCATGTGGATCGCTCGATCATTGGAAGAGGGACTGCCCCAAACTTAACAACCAAGCCCGTGGGCGAGCGTTCGTGATTGGTGCCGGTGACGCACGACAAGACCCTAATGTGGCCACTGGTACGTTCCCTCTAAATGGTCATTATGCTTCAGTATTGTTTGATACTGGCGCTGATTTTAGCTTCGTATCTGTCGAATTTAAAAGATTACTTGGTTTAAAGACTAGTAAGCTAGACACACCATACTCTATCGAACTAGCTAACGGTAAAACTATAGAAACTCGAGAAGTAGCAAAGGATTGTAAGTTGGATCTCTGTGGTCATGAGTTTGACATTGACCTATTACCAGTCGTACTGGGTAGCTTTGACATAGTCGTTGGCATGGATTGGCTATCCGCACACCGCGCCATCGTTGTGTGCAATGACAAAGTAATTCAAGTTCCCCTCGCGAGCGGTGAAACCCTATCGATCCAAGGGGAAAGGCGTGGAACGCCATTGAGGATTATTACCAGCATGAAAGCCAGGAAGTGCCTAAGGAAAGGTCTCGTCGCATTCTTGGCGCATGTGGTAGACAAGAAGGCTGACGAGCGAAAGCTAGAAGACATTCCGATAGCCAGAGACTTTCCAGATGTGTTCCCAGAAGATTTGCCGGGATTGCCACCACCCCGACAAGTCGAGTTTCGTATCGACCTTGTTCCAGGAGCAGCACCGGTAGCGCGATCGCCATATCGCCTAGCTCCTTCAGAAATGCAGGAACTGTCTGAACAACTGCAAGAGTTGTTGGACAAGGGTTTCATAAGACCAAGCTTCTCACCTTGGGGAGCTCCCGTCTTATTCGTGAAGAAGAAGGACGGCACTTTTCGAATGTGCATTGACTATCGGGAACTGAACAAGTTAACTATTAAAAATCGCTATCCTTTTCCCAGGATCGACGATTTGTTTGATCAACTTCAAGGATCCAGTTTCTACTCCAAGATCGACCTAAGGTCCGGTTATCATCAGTTACGTATTCAAGAAGAAGACGTGCCAAAAACAGCATTCAGGACTCGTTATGGGCACTATGAGTTTCTGGTTATGCCGTTCGGTTTAACCAACGCACCAGCCGTTTTCATGGACTTGATGAACCGAGTGTGCAAACCATACTTGGACAAATTTGTTATTGTCTTCATTGATGACATCTTGATCTACTCACGCACAAAGGAGGAACACGAGGAACATCTCCGATTAATCCTCGAGGTACTTCGCAAAGAGAAGCTCTATGCTAAGTTTTCAAAATGTGATTTTTGGATTCGAGAGGTTCACTTTTTAGGCCACGTGGTGAATGAAAGGGGTATACATGTCGATCCCGCCAAGATCGAAGCAATCAAGAATTGGGACGCCCCTAGAACACCTACTGAAGTACGACAATTTCTTGGCCTTGCGGGTTACTACAGAAGGTTCATCGAGAACTTTTCTAAAATAGCACAGTCCTTAACCATGCTAACCCAAAAGGATAAGAAGTTTGAATGGACGGAAAAGCAGGAAGCAGCGTTTCAGTTGCTGAAGGATAAGTTATGTGGTGCACCAATACTATCACTCCCCGATGGTACAGAAGACTTCGTAGTATACTGTGACGCCTCTCATCAGGGATTGGGTTGTGTATTGATGCAGCGAGAGAAGGTCATAGCCTATGCTTCCAGACAACTAAAGCTTCACGAGAAGAATTACACCACACATGATCTGGAACTAGGAGCCGTGGTATTCGCACTCAAGATATGGAGACACTATCTGTACGGAACCAAGTGTACGATCTTCACTGATCATAAAAGCTTGCAGCACATCTTTGACCAGAAGGAATTGAACATGCGACAACGGCGATGGGTCGAATTATTGAACGATTACGATTGTGAGATAAAGTACCATCCCGGGAAGGCAAACGTTGTAGCCGATGCCTTGAGTCGCAAGGAACGGGTTAAGCCACTGCGTGTCCGAGCTTTGGGTCTAACCATCCACACGAACCTGACTGACCGGATTCGTGAAGCTCAAACTAACGCTCTTAAACCCGAGAATGTCAAAGGAGAAAGATTGCGGAAAATGGTTGATTCACTGGAGTCAAAAGCGGATCAAGCTCTGTATTTCATGAATAGAATTTGGGTACCAGTGTACGGTGGATTGCGTGAACTGGTATTAGCCGAAGCCCACAGTTCGCGATATTCAGTTCACCCCGGAGCAGACAAGATGTTCCACGATTTGAAGGAATTTTACTGGTGGCCAAATTTCAAGAGAGATATAGCGGCATATGTTGCGCGATGTTTGACTTGCGCAAAGGTCAAGGCCGAGCACCAGAGACCATCCGGTTTGCTCCAGCAACCGGAAATACCAGAATGGAAATGGGAAAGGATCACTATGGACTTCATCACCAAATTGCCCAGGACAACAAGCGGCCATGACATGATCTGGGTAATCGTTGATCGATTGACAAAATCTGCACACTTCCTCCCCATTCGCGAAACGGATAAGTTGGAGAAACTGACCCGCTTGTACATTAAGGAAGTTGTGTCAAAGCACGGTGTACCTATTTCTATCATCTCCGATCGAGATAGTTGTTTCACCTCAAGATTTTGGGAAAGTCTGAATGAAGCCCTCGGTACTCGCCTTGACATGAGTACCGCATATCATCCACAAACCGATGGTCAGAGTGAACGAACCATCCAGACCCTGGAGGATATGCTACGGGCATGCGCAATCGATTTCAGCGGAAATTGGGACACTCACTTGCCACTGGTAGAGTTTTCGTATAACAACAGCTACCACACGAGCATTCAAGCTGCACCTTTTGAAGCTCTATATGGACGCAAGTGCAGATCGCCTCTATGTTGGGCCGAAGTTGGCGAAAAGCAACTTACCGGGCCCGAAATTGTTCAAGAAACGACGGATAAGGTCTTTCTGATTAGAGAACGTCTCAAAGCGGCACGTGACCGACAGAAAAGCTACGCAGACATGAGGAGGAAGCCTTTGGAATTTCAAGTCGGAGACAGGGTCCTACTAAAGGTGTCACCTTGGAAAGGTGTCGCGCGTTTCGGGAAGCGCGGAAAACTAAACCCACGATATGTTGGACCATTTGAGATCCTGTCCAGAGTAGGCCCCGTAGCATACAAGCTCAAGTTACCACAAGAACTTAACGGTGTACACGACACGTTCCACGTGTCGAACATGAAAAAGTGCTTATCCGACGAAACCCTCATCATCCCCGCAGACGAAATCCACATTGACGACAAGTTACACTTCGTCGAAGAGCCAATCGAGGTAACCGATTGGAAGGTCCAAAAGCTAAGACGCAGTAAGATCAGGTTGGTCAAAGTGCGTTGGAATGCCAAGCGTGGACCGGAGTTCACGTGGGAAAGGCTGGACCGGATGAAGCAAAAGTATCCCGCCCTATTTAAGAAGACCCCTATACCGGAGTGCTCAAAGTGAATTCCGAGACGGAATTCTCTTAACGGGGGGAGAATGTAACAACCGGCAAAATTAAGGTAATTCCGTACTAATTAATTAAACGCGATTAACGTAATTAACCGTAATTATGTGCTGAATATTTAATTGAGGCCTTAGAAAGATAGGAATTCCCAAATAATGTATAGGAATGCATGAGTTTAATAGCAAAGCATGATAGGATCGTGCGCAGACAAAACTATCCGGTATGGACACTGGCGATTACCCGGTAAAACTGAAATAAGCGAAACGAACACCGGACACCCGGAATATAAAATAAATAATATTTTTACAAAATATTATGAGTTTTGGGAACCCAAAGCCATACGTAAAAGCTTATTGCACAAATCTCCCGGTAACGAATAAAGTGCGCGTACCGCACCCGATACGCGCGTAACACGTAAATTCACCCGACAGAAACCGAAATAAATTATCAGTAATTTAACTGGACATAATTTTATAAATATTAACGGTATTTTAATATTGAGGATAAACGCGACGAAAATTCGAGAAATACCCGGGCGGTACCCGGAAGGAACTAGCTTAAACATAATGTGAAGAGTTAATTAGCAAAGTGGACCCCACCAAATACCCATAGGGGGGCCGGCCAAGGGCCACTTAGAGGGGAGTTCACTTGAGTTTTTTTTAAAATCCCTTCCAAATCATTTGTAATGATAAGAGTGCATGTAATAAGATTGGATAAGGGAATTAACCCAATCATTTCTCCTCCCTCTCTCTCCAACTCGGCTCAAACACCCTCTTAATATCTTTATAAGATTTTTCATAATCTAACACAAATCCTTCCATAATCTCACTAACCAATCCAAGCAAGATTTGATAATCCTTGGAAGATTTGGGAAGATCATATAACCCCTTGAGATGCATTAGAGAAAAATCACAAAAATCCTTTCTCTTTTTCTCCTTGTGGCCGTGGGTTTTCACCCCTACATCAACATCTCTTTTTCAATTTTTACTACTTCAAATCACCTCTAGTTCATCCTCATTCAAACCCCTTCTTGTGTGTTTAAGAGCTTGGAGCATAACCCACTTGGAAGAACACACTAAACCACATCCAAAATCCAAGATTTTGTCTTCCCTAGCCTTGAGCTAGTTGTAAGTCTTGCATTGTTTTATTAATTAAAATATCATGTTTTTGTGCTATGAAGCAAGTTGTACAATGTGGGTAATAAAAATGAGTTCTAAAGAAGTAATGGGTTTTTATTAAAAATGAAGATGGAAGAATAATAATGTGATGAAATCTTAGTTTATTATTAATAAAAGTGGTATTTTGAAGAAAGTGTAATAATAAGAACATATTTGGATGATTGAAGATGAGAAAAGCTATATTTTGAAAAGTAACTTGAATATGATGAAAAGTGGCTTTAATCATCTTAGGATGATATAATAAAGTCATAAAAGTATTAAAATGGGTTAGAAAGCCATAGATGGAAAAATTAGTTCTTCAAAGTCCACTCACTTAGATGAGTGAAGGTTTGATGTTTTGGATAAAAATATGAAATAAACATGTTATTGACACCTTGAATGGATTAAAAGAGCATTAGAAGTAAAAAGAGGTAAAAACAATTAAACATGGTGAAAAGGATTCTTCAAAGCCCACTAAAGTGGAAGAAAAATAATAACCTTGAAAGATTTAGTGAAAAATGCTACAAGTGTAAATTAAGGGACTAATATGACAACATTGGAAGCCAACGGACTAAAATAAATATTTTAGAAAGTTATTGGACCAAAAACACAAAGATGGAAATGTCGGTGTCAAAAAGTGTAAGTAATGATTTACAAGGTTGAGTTGGTAAATAATAATAGCCTACTTGGGCATTTTAAGTAAAAGGTATATTTTTATAAAATGGACGTTTTATAAAAATAAGTAGAGTAACGCGAGTATTTTATAAAGTAAGATTTTATAAAATAAATACTTGTAAAGACTTGTACAAAAATAAGGTACTTTTATATAAATGGGAATATAAAAGTATCGGGAACGTTTTTGGTAACAAGTTGGACGAGTCGGACTAAAACGTACATAATATATTTTTCCGAGAGATAAACGTTCGGAATCGGAAGTTGGAACAATACTTCCATAAGAACACGCAACGGAAATAAATATGAAAAACGCTAACTAACGAACTTAGTTACACGAACCAACGTAAACGGACTTATTACGTCGAGATAAAAATATACATATATATTTTACGGAAATAAAATATATATAACAAGGGTGAAACGTGCGTAACACTTTCCTAAGTGTAGTAACAATATTCGTGGGAAAGGAGAGACATAACATAACAAACTAAAAACGCTAAACGACACATGAACTTAACAAGTAGTATCCACGCGACGATATATGTACATATACTCGTTTCCGACAGAATTCTAGTACATCTATTTAAATGGGAAAATAGATGTGCGAGAAGGAAAACCGAGACGAGTAGATGAGATATATCTACGAACGCGTGAATACCGACAAGATTCTAGTACATTTATTTAAATGGGAAAATAAATGTACGGTGTGGTAAGTCTAGTCGGGCGTTAAGATTATGTTACCAAACGACAAAGACTTAGCATATTTATTTAAATGGGAAAATAAATATGTGGCAAAGTAAGTCGGGTCGGTTAATAAGAAAACACTTTATATTGAGCGAAAAGATCCTAAGTATAATTATTTGAATGGGAAAATAATTATACGTTGGGTGGAGTCGTGTCAAGTATAATGTTGTACAAGTCATAAAGAATAATTATAAGAATAATATATGACTTGTAAGGAAGGGGTAATCCATCGCCATTGAACCTAGGATACGAAACTATTAAACGGGAATTGGGATAAAGACGTGGTCGGGAAGTTGGGTGTACAACTTGCCAAGGCACATACACCATAGGTGTAAGTGACTTATACGCCTAGAACCTTTGTAGGTACGGGATCACAAACTTTACTATTTTCTTTGAGCCGAGCACAGTTACAGGTGAGTCTCACGGCCCCATTTCTAAACTATTTAACGTTTTTACGGGGGAAAGATATGTTGGGATTGTATGACGGGTTGGATACTTGAGTAAAGATCGCCACTCGGGGTTGAGACCTCCCCACTATAATCATTTGTTCAGGAATGAGAAACCAAAGGGATATTTGGATAGTACTATTGGTGCCTGACAAGGCCCACCCCTAATCGATAGCGTCGATTATGCATCGGCGTATGCCTGGGGTGCACTTATTCTGAAATAAAGTCGTAGGAATACCGAGTAACGACTTTGGGCGGGGGCATTATTAATTGTCTTGGTTTGGTTATAGGCTCAAGTAAATTGTAGGACTTTGCAACTCCTATGAATGTCATAACAAGGATATTCCCACTTTATAAAGACTTATTAAATTAAAACCTGTGAACTCACCAATATTTATATATTGACGATTTTCAAAACATATCTTTCAGGTAATTGAATGAGGAAGGATAGCATGGCGAGCAGGGTCGGGGATGTCTCCAAGTCGGGCGTTGGGAATGTCGTAAAAGGGTCACCTCTCTTTATTCCATGGACTTAGGGATAAAGGGAGTAGCCTCTTTATTAATTTCAAAAACAATTTATAATTATGTATGACTAATTTGACATGATTATTAGCATTGAATAAATGCCCGTTTTTCTAATTACTATTGTGCTTTGCATTAATCTTGGCTTAATACTTTTGAACCGTCGCGCCACGTGTTTCCGCCTTAGACGTGGTGTGACATCTGCCCAGTGACGGATGACATCCGGATGTATTAGGCGACTCGACTCAGCAATATGCCACCCGGGAACATACTGGACATCTTTCAGAGATGGCCACCAGTTAATACCAGGAGAATACACATTGGCGGGCATATCATTTGTGCTAGGAGAACGACCGTGAGCTGATGAACTGCCGGTCCGGATCCCACCAGGAAATTGGATAGGATTTTTCTGCACATCCAGTAGAAGCTGAGAGAAGCTTTGCTCACAGACGTCACAGACGGTCTAGCAAAAGAAAACACCGGTTTCAAAGGAACGGAAACTGGCACGGTGGAAAATGGCAAAGAGGGGGCCACAACAACCTCTGAAACAGGGACCTGAATAGATACAGGGGCAGTGGTAACAGGAACAGAAGATGGTAGAACTGTACTGACTGAAGGAGAAGAAGTAACAACAACAGCTTCCTCAGAGCTGCTTTCAATGTTGACTGGGACAACCTTCACAACATCAGCTACGGACGTAGACACATCTCCGGACACAGAAACAGACGTACTAACAGATATTCTTTCACCTATGTGAAACAAACAAAATTAAAATGAAAGAAAGAAAAAGGAAAGCAAGACCAACAACGAAAGACACAAATTGTGACATTCGTCACCCTCGGCTTTTATCTAGTTTACAATTTTAGTCCTTCGAACATTTCTTGTAATCGTTGTTGTTTTCAAATTTAATAAATGTGCGAAATTTAAGTTATATTATTTGCATGTATTTTGGATCTCGATCTCGATTTAATTTAACGCGTATGTTGCAACATTATTCGAAAAATATATATCGTAAAAAAAAAATTCAAGTTTATAAAAGTTTTAAGTGTGATAAGTTAACTTAGTTAGTTGTTATTAAAGGAAAACTAACTAGAAAAACTTTGAAACTAACTAAGGTAAATGTGGGGGGCCATAATTGCCAAGCCTTGAAAGTTTTAAGAGAAAAAAAAAAACATCTTCTACTGCTGCTGTTCGCTAATCCGGCCAACACAAGATTCCGGCCGCCGGAATTCAGTTCCGGCAAGGCCACGAAACCGTTCGTTTTCGTCCGTTTCAGCATTGTTATCATTCCAAAGGTCTCTCCCCATCACATACGAGTCATTTGGCTAATTATTACGCGTTTCAACAAGGTTTTAAGGTGTCTTTAATGACCTCAAACCTGAAACCGATCGGAAGTTTTTAATCCAAGTGAAACGCTTATTTTTCCTAGCCTATATACATAATTGATCTCACCACTTTACCTCTGCACCATTACACAACAAAACCCACAACAAAATTCATACAAAAACCGTCCAGAAAGTCTTGAATCGCGACTTGAAGCTCGAGCCATACATTCTTTTTTTTCGACCTTCAAACGAGATTGTAAGTCAAATTAAATACATGTATGTTGTTTTTCGGCCCATATAGGTTAAAACCCCTCTGTTACAGATCACTCATATAATCGAATTGAGTGTTATTGATTTTGTGTTAGGGTTAGGGTTTATGGTTAGATAATTTGGGGAAGAAGACACTTTTATTAATAACATAAATACAATTCAAGATCAGATATATTAACAAATGGAATAGATGGACTAGTGGTTAATGCTGTTGGATTACACTATGGGGATCCGGGTTCGACTCCCTTGGACCACCACTCTTTTTTTGGTTTATATTTCTTTTCCTTGATTATGCATATATATATGACATATAAACTTAGAATATTTGTAATAAATCCATTATTTATCCAAAAATCATGAAAATTTAGACATAACACCTTGACATCTAAAATAAGATTTCCACACTTTTATTTTTCGGAAAATGTATCAATTTTATATTTTTATTGAATTTAATCGTTTTAATCATAATTAAATAATTAAAAATTCATTTTAAGAGATTTTAACCTCAAATTTTCTGGAGATTTATTTCTATGAATAATAAACTGTAATAAAATATAATTTCTTATAAAATGATTATTTTTGTTATTTTTACTAATTTTAATCATTAAAACATCATTTAAATTCATTAAAAATGTTTTAAATGCAAATAAATTATGGAAATATTATTTTAGTATTCCACATCATAAAATAATTATTTCTCATAATATCATTCTGGGATCATATCTTGTATTACTGATGCTATTTGTATTTAAATTAGATTTAATAATAAATTGCTTAATTAAATATAAATCGTTAACTCTATTTCAAGGCTATTTTTTTCTATAAAATGGAATTTATACCTATATGTGAAAAACATAAGAGTTTTAGTCATTTACTAAATTCGTTGTAAATATATTTATTTCAAAAACGGTCGTTCAAATTATTACTAACAATTTCATCTTCCCTAATACGAGTCTAACAAGCCCTAATGCCTTAGATGATTCGTCGTCTTAGATTTTTAGTTATTTTCCTCATTTAGTATTTTTATATATAGGTTGAATTCTTCGGAATTCTTAAGCCTTTACGACGAACTTTCTCGGAATTTATATTTAACGAACTGTGAGTATATCTTTCCCTTTTCTTACTGTTTTACTATTTTCGGGATGATTCATGTACCTATTAATCAAGTTTTATTTCTTATACTTAATGCAATTCTCATGTGTGTTTGCCTTATGTGATTTGGTGTGTATTATGCTTAATCATTAACCGCTGGGCGGCCTAGCATTTCAGTGAATAGTACTATGGTATACCCCCTTGAGACTCTCTTGAGAGGATCTTGGTCATTGTCATGTTAATTCATTATTCAGTTTGTTAGTCATGTGTTAGTCATTATTCTCAGGTTTGGTTTTGACTGATACTACTTAATTACATATTTGCAAACAGTATACAACACATGAATTGCGAAACATTTTATTTCTATACTATATATATCAAACGGGTGTACTCACCAATACATTATATGTGTTGACAAAATTGTTTTGTACATGTTTCAGGTGACGTTTGATCTTACATGCTTTCACGCTTAGGCTGGACCTAGTGCTTAAATAAAAGTTGAACATTTATTATTTATGTTTGAAACTTCTATTAAGACTCTTTGTATTTCCTTTTGAACAATGGAAGTTATTTACTATTAATATTTACAATTTAGTCCATGTGCTATTGAACAATCGTCACTACGTGACACCTCGATGTTTCCGCCATCGGTTGGGGTGTTACAGATTGATATCAGAGCCATGGTTATAGGGAATTAGGTTATTAGTAAATGCTTTTGACCTAGACTATAACTAAGCTACCCATTATATGCTTTCTTTTATTCTCATATTTCTTTAGACAGTTTTTTCTCCTTTTATTTTTCATTATATTCAAGAAGATCATATTCCACAAACGAAACGAAAACACCAAGTTAGGAGTGATATCCATATCTTGGTGAATAGTTTCACTTCTTACATATTTTATTTATTTATCTTGGAATATTTTCCTTTCGAGATAGGAGACGTCCAAATCTCAAGGAATCTATCCCTCCAAAAGAAACTTAAATCACTAAGCTAGGAGTGATATCCTTATCTTAGTGACCTGTTTCACTCCAACGTATTTTAAATTTTTTGGAAGTATATCCTTGAGTTAGGAGTGAAATCCACATCTCAAAGATATATATTTCCACATCTCGAGATCCGCTAAGGTTTTGGAAAATTATTTGTGACGGGGCACGTGCAATCTGGAAGGGTGAGCGCCTGTATTCTGAGTTTTCTGGCTAGGTTGGTAATTCGCATAAATCCCAATCAGACGAGGGACCCGTTTACCTACCTGGGAATTCTCAGGATGAGCATTCACTTATAGGCTAAAGTACGCCCCCATGAGTCACTAATAATATTTCAATTTCTTTGGTTAGTCACCAGTTTCATGAGAAACAATCCCAAATACCTCATTTTATTGTTGATATTTCATTTGCTTTATCATGATTTGATTTTCATTATTAATCTATTGGAAATTTTCCTATGTTGATTTTTAAGTTACTCTTTAAATTATGCAAAAATTTCTCGTATGCTATGTGACATTCAGAATCTTGAAATTTAATCTCATAGGTGTTGCTTATTTTTGTAGATGTCTGATCGCGAATCTCGCAAAAGAGCTTCTAAGCGTCAAGCTCAGTTGAAGTCTGATCAGCGTATCGCAACCATGCTCAATGACAAGCTGGAAACCCTTGTTCCTAACATTATTAATGCTATTATTCCAAACCTTCACCCGAACGGTAGCTCGAATGGGAACTCTAACGGGAATGCGGGTGGAAATGGTGGAACTAGTGAGAATAAGTGCACATTCAAACATTTCAACTCTTTCCATCCCAACAAGTTTAATGGCACTGAGGGAGCCACTGGGTTACTTGAATGGTTCGAAAGTATGGAGAATACATTCATTAATAGCGACTGTCCAGCCAACCTACGGGTTCGTCATGCCACGGGTGTTCTTCAAAAGAGAGCGCTCACTTGGTGGAATGGTGAAAAACATGCTCGAGGGACGGAAGCTGCTTTAGCTATGTCTTGGGATGATTTCAAAATTGCCATGACTACTGAGTTCTGTCCTCGTAGTGAGATGAAGAAATTGGAGGATGAATTCTACCACCTCAAGCAGGATAGTGGAAACAACGTTCCTTACAACAACCGTTATCACGAGCTGAGCTTACTGATTCCTCGTATGGTGGCGCTACTACCCTTAGCCATTGAGAAGTATATTGAGGGATTACCACCTCAGATCCATGATACAGTTATGGGGAGTAAGCCTGCTACTGTAGAGGATGCCATTCGTCTTGCAGCATCTCTTACCGACAAGCATGTCAAAGATGGTACCCTGACTCGTAAAGGTACTAAGCGACCCACCGAAACCTCTTCAACCCCTGCTACTACTGAACCTCTCAAAACTACCTCTGCCTCTGCCTCTACATCTGGATCCAACAAGAAACGTAAAGGTAGAAGTCAAAATTATGCTGTTGTTGCACCTATTAATCAAATCCCCGCTACTAACCCACCTGCCGCACCTCAAGCCCAATCTGGCCCAAAACCTTATACTAGCATTTTCCCCAAGTGTAGTAAATGCAACTGGCACCACCCTACTGACCGACTTTGCTGGAAGTGTGATAATTGTGGCAAAATAGGCCATACTACCTCTCACTGCCGAGAAACCAAATCTGGGAATGCTCAAAACCAGAGGACTGGTCAACCCAGAACTTGCTATGCTTGTGGTGATCCTAACCACAGGCAAGATAGGTGTCCTCATCTGACTGCTTTTATCCAGTCTCGTCAGCAAACTCCAGCAGCTCCAGCAGTCCCAGCAATCCAAGCAGCTCCTGCTCGCGGCCGTGCTTTCAACATTAATGCTAATCAAGCTCAAGCGGCCAATGATGTGGTCAACGGTACATTACTTATTAACAATTTGTATGCTTCAATTTTGTTTGATACCGGTGCGGATAAGAGTTTTGTCTCGTTAGAATTTGAACCCTTACTTGCTCGTGAACGTTCTCACCTTACACATCCTTTTACCGTGGAAGTTGCTGATGGAAATCCTATTGTTATAAAATCTGTGATTCGCAATTGCACGTTGAATCTAAATGACTATGATTTCTCTATTGACCTGGTACCCATGAAGTTGGGTAGTTTCGATGTCATAGTAGGCATGGACTGGCTTTCTAAACATCATGCTGAGGTTGTTTGCTTCGAGAAGTATATTCGAATTCCACTTCCATCTGGTGAATCTTTAGCTGTTTATGGGGAAACGACATCGAAGGGTTTGAAACTTATGTCTTGCACTCAAGCTCAAAAATATCTTCGTAAGAAGTATATATCTTTCTTGGCTCATGTGGTGGAAAAGAAGGATAAGGGTAAGAGTATTCAAGATGTTCCAGTTGTGTGTGATTTTCCAGAGGTTTTTCCTGAGGATTTATCTGGTTTACCTCCTGTTCGCTCTGTTGATTTTCGTATTGATCTTGTTCCTGGTGCTACTCCCGTCGCTAAAGCTCCATATCGTCTTGCACCTTCTGAAATGCAAGAACTTGCTAGCCAACTTCAGGAATTAACTGACAAAGGTTTCATTCGTCCGAGTTCCTCGCCTTGGGGAGCTCCAGTATTGTTTGTTAAGAAGAAAGATGGGACTTTTCGTATGTGCATCGATTATTGTGAACTTAATAAGCTTACGATAAAGAATCGATACCCTCTACCTCGCATCGATGATCTTTTTGATCAACTTCAGGGTGCAGTCTGTTTTTCGAAGATCGACCTTCGTTCTGGATATCATCAACTTCGTGTTCATGAGGATGACATTCCCAAAACCGCCTTTCGAACTCGTTACGGTCACTATGAGTTCATGGTTATGCCTTTCGGTTTAACCAATGCACCTGCGGTTTTCATGGATCTAATGAATCGAGTTTGCAAACCTTTCTTGGACAAATTCGTAATCGTATTCATCGACGATATCCTCATTTATTCCAAATCCAGGACTACCCACGAACAGCATCTTCGTCAAGTTTTAAGCCTTCTTCGTGATGAGCAACTGTATGCCAAGTTCTCCAAATGTGAATTTTGGCTTAAGGAAGTTCAATTCCTTGGTCACGTAATAAACGACAAAGGAATACACGTAGACCCTGCTAAGATTGAAGCCATTAAAAGCTGGATTGTACCCAAAACTCCCACTGAGGTTCGTTCATTTCTTGGTCTTGCTGGTTACTACCGTCGTTTCATTGCCAACTTTTCAAAGATCGCGGTTCCACTTACTTCTTTGACTCACAAAGATAAACCTTTCATATGGGGATCCAGTCAGGAAGAAGCTTTTCAAACTTTGAAACAAAAGCTTTGCGATGCTCCTGTTCTCTCTCTTCCTGATGGGGTTGACGATTTTGTGGTGTACTGTGATGCATCTCACCTAGGCCTTGGTTGTGTTCTCATGCAACGAGGCAAGGTCATCGCTTATGCATCACGACAATTGAAAACATCTGAGAAAAATTACACTACCCATGATCTTGAACTTGGAGCCGTTGTGTTCGCGTTGAAAATTTGGAGACACTATCTGTATGGTACTAAATGTGTGGTCTTTACTGATCACAAAAGTCTTCAACATATTTTCAACCAAAAAGATCTAAATATGCGTCAACGTCGATGGGTTGAATTTCTAAATGATTATGATTGTGAGATTCGCTATCATCCTGGAAAAGCGAATGTTGTGGCTGATGCTCTTAGTCGCAAGGCATATACTCAACTTAACTGCATTCAGACTCATGATCTCAAACTTCGAATCTATGAAGCCCAACATGTTTCGGTTACTGAAGGCAATATGTACAAAGAAATGTCATGTGGAGCTGAAAATCTTTTGGAAACGAAACATGGATTGCTCTATCTCTCAAATCGTTTATGGATTCCTGATCGTGATAATCTTAGAACCTTTATCATGGACGAGGCTCATAAGACTCGTTACTCCATTCACCCTGGTGCAGATAAGATGTATCAGGATCTGCGTCCCATGTATTGGTGGCCCGGTATGAAGAAGGATATAGCTCACTACGTGGCTAAATGCCTTACTTGTGCCAAGGTCAAAGCTGAGCATCAACGCCCATCTGGTTTGCTTGTACAACCAGAGATTCCTGTGTGGAAATGGGAGAACATTGCTATGGACTTCATTACTAAATTACCCCGCACTGCACGAGGTCATGATAGTATATGGGTCATTGTGGATCGTTTAACCAAATCTGCACACTTTTTACCCATTCGTGAGACTTATTCGGCTGAGAAACTGGCTAATCTTTATATCGCCGAGATCATTAGTCGTCACGGAACTCCTTTGAGCATCATTTCTGATCGTGACAACAAGTTCACTTCTCGTTTTTGGCAAACTCTTCATGACGCGTTGGGAACTAAACTAAATCTTAGTACAACATACCATCCTCAGACAGATGGTCAAACGGAGCGTACTATTCAAACATTAGAAGATATGCTTCGGGCTTGTGTCATAGATTTTGGCGGTAATTGGGATTCACACTTGCCGTTGGTTGAGTTTTCATATAACAATAGCTATCATGCCAGTATCCGTATGGCACCTTTTGAAGCCCTTTATGGTCGCAAATGTCGTTCTCCTGTGTGTTGGAGTGAGGTCGGTGATACTCTCATTACCGGTCCTGAACTTGTCCAGGAAACAACAGACAAAATTGCGCTTATTCGTGGATCCTTACTAGCAGCTCAGAGTAGACAGAAGAGTTACGCTGATCAAAGGCGTAAACCCTTGGAATTTCAAGTTGGTGACATGGTTCTTCTTAAAGTCTCACCTTGGAAGGGTGTTTTTCGGTTCGGGAAAAAGGGAAAGCTTGCTCCAAGATATGTAGGCCCATTTAAGATTTTGGAAAGGGTTGGAAAAGTGGCTTACAAGCTAGACCTTCCCGATGAACTCAACAACGTTCACCCTACCTTCCATGTATCGAACTTGAAAAAGTGTTTGGCGGATGAGAATTTACATGTTCCACTGGAGGATATTCAAGTTGACGAAACGATGCGTTTCACGGAGAAACCCGTGGAAATTATGGATCGTGAAGTCAAGACCCTTAAGCGTAGCCGTATTCCTATTGTCAAGGTTCGTTGGGAGTCTAAACGTGGCCCAGAATTTACTTGGGAACGTGAAGACCAAATGAAGACGAAGTACCCTCATCTCTTTACAGGAACCTCCACTTGAAATAAATTTCGAGACGAAATTTTCTAAAGTAGGGGAGACTGTGACATTCGTCACCCTCGGCTTTTATCTAGTTTACAATTTTAGTCCTTCGAACATTTCTTGTAATCGTTGTCGTTTTCAAATTTAATAAATGTGCGAAATTTAAGTTATATTATTTGCATGTATTTTGGATCTCGATCTCGATTTAATTTAACGCGTATGTTGCAACATTATTCGAAAAATATATATCGTAAAAAAAAAAAAATTCAAGTTTATAAAAGTTTTAAGTGTGATAAGTTAACTTAGTTAGTTGTTATTAAAGGAAAACTAACTAGAAAAACTTTGAAACTAACTAAGGTAAATGTGGGGGGCCATAATTGCCAAGCCTTGAAAGTTTTAAGAGAAAAAAAAAAAAAACATCTTCTACTGCTGCTGTTCGCTAATCCGGCCAACACAAGATTCCGGCCGCCGGAATTCAGTTCCGGCAAGGCCACGAAACCGTTCGTTTTCGTCCGTTTCAGCATTGTTATCATTCCAAAGGTCTCTCCCCATCACATACGAGTCATTTGGCTAATTATTACGCGTTTCAACAAGGTTTTAAGGTGTCTTTAATGACCTCAAACCTGAAACCGATCGGAAGTTTTTAATCCAAGTGAAACGCTTATTTTTCCTAGCCTATATATATAATTGATCTCACCACTTTACCTCTGCACCATTACACAACAAAACCCACAACAAAATTCATACAAAAACCGTCCAGAAAGTCTTGAATCGCGACTTGAAGCTCGAGCCATACATTCTTTTTTTTCGACCTTCAAACGAGATTGTAAGTCAAATTAAATACATGTATGTTGTTTTTCGGCCCATATAGGTTAAAACCCCTCTGTTACAGATCACTCATATAATCGAATTGAGTGTTATTGATTTTGTGTTAGGGTTAGGGTTTATGGTTAGATAATTTGGGGAAGAAGACACTTTTATTAATAACATAAATACAATTCAAGATCAGATATATTAACAAATGGAATAGATGGACTAGTGGTTAATGCTGTTGGATTACTATGGGGATCCGGGTTCGACTCCCTTGGACCACCACTTTTTTTTTGGTTTATATTTCTTTTCCTTGATTATGCATATATATATGACATATAAACTTAGAATATTTGTAATAAATCCATTATTTATCCAAAAATCATGAAAATTTAGACATAACACCTTGACATCTAAAATAAGATTTCCACACTTTTATTTTTCGGAAAATGTATCAATTTTATATTTTTATTGAATTTAATCGTTTTAATCATAATTAAATAATTAAAAATTCATTTTAAGAGATTTTAACCTCAAATTTTCTGGAGATTTATTTCTATGAATAATAAACTGTAATAAAATATAATTTCTTATAAAATGATTATTTTTGTTATTTTTACTAATTTTAATCATTAAAACATCATTTAAATTCATTAAAAATGTTTTAAATGCAAATAAATTATGGAAATATTATTTTAGTATTCCACATCATAAAATAATTATTTCTCATAATATCATTCTGGGATCATATCTTGTATTACTGATGCTATTTGTATTTAAATTAGATTTAATAATAAATTGCTTAATTAAATATAAATCGTTAACTCTATTTCAAGGCTATTTTTTTCTATAAAATGGAATTTATACCTATATGTGAAAAACATAAGAGTTTTAGTCATTTACTAAATTCGTTGTAAATATATTTATTTCAAAAACGGTCGTTCAAATTATTACTAACAATTTCATCTTCCCTAATACGAGTCTAACAAGCCCTAATGCCTTAGATGATTCGTCGTCTTAGATTTTTAGTTATTTTCCTCATTTAGTATTTTTATATATAGGTTGAATTCTTCGGAATTCTTAAGCCTTTACGACGAACTTTCTCGGAATTTATATTTAACGAACTGTGAGTATATCTTTCCCTTTTCTTACTGTTTTACTATTTTCGGGATGATTCATGTACCTATTAATCAAGTTTTATTTCTTATACTTAATGCAATTCTCATGTGTGTTTGCCTTATGTGATTTGGTGTGTATTATGCTTAATCATTAACCGCTGGGCGGCCTAGCATTTCAGTGAATAGTACTATGGTATACCCCCTTGAGACTCTCTTGAGAGGATCTTGGTCATTGTCATGTTAATTCATTATTCAGTTTGTTAGTCATGTGTTAGTCATTATTCTCAGGTTTTGTTTTGACTGATACTACTTAATTACATATTTGCAAACAGTATACAACACATGAATTGCGAAACATTTTATTTCTATACTATATATATCAAACGGGTGTACTCACCAATACATTATATGTGTTGACAAAATTGTTTTGTACATGTTTCAGGTGACGTTTGATCTTACATGCTTTCACGCTTAGGCTGGACCTAGTGCTTAAATAAAAGTTGAACATTTATTATTTATGTTTGAAACTTCTATTAAGACTCTTTGTATTTCCTTTTGAACAATGGAAGTTATTTACTATTAATATTTACAATTTAGTCCATGTGCTATTGAACAATCGTCACTACGTGACACCTCGATGTTTCCGCCATCGGTTGGGGTGTTACAGATTGGTATCAGAGCCATGGTTATAGGGAATTAGGTTATTAGTAAATGCTTTTGACCTAGACTATAACTAAGCTACCCATTATATGCTTTCTTTTATTCTCATATTTCTTTAGACAGATTTTTCTCCTTTTATTTTTCATTATATTCAAGAAGATCATATTCCACAAACGAAACGAAAACACCAAGTTAGGAGTGATATCCATATCTTGGTGAATAGTTTCACTTCTTACATATTTTATTTATTTATCTTGGAATATTTTCCTTTCGAGATAGGAGACGTCCAAATCTCAAGGAATCTATCCCTCCAAAAGAAACTTAAATCACTAAGCTAGGAGTGATATCCTTATCTTAGTGACCCGTTTCACTCCAACGTATTTTAAATTTTTTGGAAGTATATCCTTGAGTTAGGAGTGAAATCCACATCTCAAAGATATATATTTCCACATCTCGAGATCCGCTAAGGTTTTGGAAAATTATTTGTGACGGGGCACGTGCAATCTGGAAGGGTGAGCGCCTGTATTCTGAGTTTTCTGGCTAGGTTGGTAATTCGCATAAATCCCAATCAGACGAGGGACCCGTTTACCTACCTGGGAATTCTCGGGATGAGCATTCACTTATAGGCTAAAGTACGCCCCCATGAGTCACTAATAATATTTCAATTTCTTTGGTTAGTCACCAGTTTCATGAGAAACAATCCCAAATACCTCATTTTATTGTTGATATTTCATTTGCTTTATCATGATTTGATTTTCATTATTAATCTATTGGAAATTTTCCTATGTTGATTTTTAAGTTACTCTTTAAATTATGCAAAAATTTCTCGTATGCTATGTGACATTCAGAATCTTGAAATTTAATCTCATAGGTGTTGCTTATTTTTGTAGATGTCTGATCGCGAATCTCGCAAAAGAGCTTCTAAGCGTCAAGCTATGTTACAGGGTATGTCGGATACACTCATGACAACTCGTGAGGAACTTGCTTTGAGAGCCATTTGTTGTTCAGAAGATGGGCTAAATGGGGGAAATAAGTTTAGTTGCATAAAAAAACCGTTCTTATACGAAAATATTGGGGAAGTTTAAAATTCAAATATAACAAACGCCAGATGTTAATTCCCTAGGCACTCATACCTCTTAAATAGGAAGACTGATACGACGGTTATAGTAATTATTACATCATGTGCCTTAACCATGAAGCACGAAACTCAATTTAGATTACTTTTTATTTTTCCATACTTTTTCTAAAAAAGTCTAGTAATAATAACACGTTCTTATCACTAGACTGGGGGGACATGACGAGGTAGGGCCCAGATAAACATGGCCCATACCACAAAGACATACGCCCAATAAAGAAAGACCCACCAACTCTAAAGAGTCAAAGCAGTCAATATAAGCAGTCAAACATAATTAATACAATGCTAGTCAGAAGGCAAGATCAACGAGCAAGCAATCATGCAGGAATTATCGCTTCGCGCAAGGAGACATCGACTATAAAAGGAGAATGAAAGGTAAAGGAACATCATCACTATCTCTACTACCACTATATACTACATTCTTCCTCATTAGAAAACAATACTTATTCTCTCGCCGGAGGGTGGTCACAGGGTTACCCCCAATCCTGTGGCGAGTCCTAGAAGATTCAGAGCATCACACAGGTTCTTACTTCTTCAGCGTTCAATGACCTTCATCAACAAGCCGTAACAATTATGATATATTTAACTTACCGTTTTATATAATTATACAAATTTTCTAAATTATATTTAATTTACGGTTTTATTTAATTATATAGGAACGCTTACGAGAGAGTGGATGTAGTGATCTAAACGTCATGCAAACGGCGTTGAACGATTACAGAAAAAGTCATCCTTCCGGGTTTAATCATCAAGCGGCATGAGAGATTGTAAAACATAACGACAAGTGGAAAAAGCAAGTGTTGATGGGTGAAGAACCGTCTGATAGTCATTCCGACAAAAGACGGAAGTTTCGGAAAGCGGCAACTATCAGGCGACTGCCTTTTCCACACCGGACGAGACCACCCCCACTAGCCACATGCCGGATCTCAATGAAGATACCAACCCAACGAGGTCCAAACGAAAAAAATAAGAAAGCCGCCGCCGCCGAGTCTTCAAGCAAAACATCCTGGGTTGACGAATTTTGGTCATACCGAGCGATGAAAGAAGAGAAACTGAACCAGTTGGTCACCCTACAATCTCAACAAGGCAAAAAAAACAATGGCGTTTTTAGAGGAACAACGCGAATTATTGAGACAAAGGCAGTATGATCACGACTTGAATATGTATTCAAAACCGCACGACCACCTCAAAGGTAAATCTTTGGAGTTGGTTTTGAAACGTAAAAAAGAAATCGCAGCGAAATACGATTGGGACCGTTATTGGGTTGAATGCGACGAGGATGATGAAGGCGACGAGTAGGATGAAGGCATTTGTATGTTTATTTTAGTTGATGTTTCTTGTAATTTTTTTTAATTCTAATTGAACGGTTTAATTTTTTAAGTTTTACAAACGGTTCTTTTACTTGAAACAGTCATTTTTTTAAAAACGGTAATTAAAAAAAGGAAAATAAAAAAGAAAGATTTCAGTGAAGTGAATCAGTTAAGTGTTGCCTCCAAAAAAGTGAAGCAGTGAAGTAAATCAGTGAAATGATATGGCACTGCAGGATTGGTTAAAATCAGTGAAAGAGAAATAGTTTTATAGTAGCACTCCTACCCCCTAATGTGAATTAATTTTTATTTTTTTTTTGAAAAGTAAACTTCATTAACACAAGCAAACGGTCCTCAAAACAAGGACCGCCGCCAAACCATTACAACATATACATAGGGTCGTTTGCCCAATCTTTCCAAACTAACCTTTTAAAACTAGATCTAGACCCGAGCCAAAGGAAACACAAGGATTTCACCTTAGCCACTACCTCACCCACTTTAGCGTCTTTAGCACTAAAAATCTTCTCATTTCTAGCTTTTCAAATCGCCCAAAAAGTAACCATAAAGATACCTTGTATAATCTTCTTAGCTTTCTTATTTTTTCTGTTCTTAGCCACTTGAAGCAAATCTCCGATATCAAAGGCAATAATGGGACTGACTTTACACCAAGATCCGATCGCGGACCAAACACCATAAGGAAATCCACACCCGGTAAACAAATGCATCGAAGACTCATCATCCACTTCACAAAGAGGACACACGACGTCAAACATTGGAATTTGTCGTCTTTGCAGTGCGACCCTTGTGGGGATCCTATTCATTTCGAGCCGCCAAACAAAAACCTTAACCTTGAGAGGAACCCAACTGATCCATTGCATCAGAAACTCCATCCTCTGCAACCTGTATTTAAGCATCTGCACTTTACAATCTGCCACGCTGAAAGCACCTTCTTCATTTCCATCCCATTTCCATCGATCATGATTATCATAATATTGCGTCCCTTGAAGTTGGAGCTGAAGCCGATCCATCTCAGCTGATTCAGCAGCCGAGAACATCTCATATTTCCATCTGCATGTTAATTTACCTTCTTGATCATCCCAGCAATGAGCCACCACCGAATGTTTATCTTCAGCCATGCGGAACAACGCTGCAAATGAATCTTTGAAAGGCGCATTTCCTTTCTACTTATCCAACCAAAATCTGATGGACAACCCATTACCTAAAACACCTTGAAACAGATTAGCAAAAACCTGGTTCTGAGAATGATATTCGTTCACGGCTACAACAATGATCTTCCAATAGCTGGCTAGATGCCGATTATAAGGGAGCAGGTCCCAATTATTAGCATTGCGATGGCATTCTTTAACCACTCTATACCATAAGGAGGACGTCTCGTGTTTGAAGCGCCAAGCCCATTTAACAAGTAAAGCAAAATTTACATCACTTAACCGAGAAATGCCCAACCCACCATCCATCCTTCATAGGGGTTGCGACAACGTCCCACGCAACCCAATGTATCTTTCTAACGTTTTCATCTCCCGACCATAAAAAGCGCTTCATCAAAGTTTCAATGGAATCAATAACCTTCAATGGCGCCTTATATAGAGAAAGATAATAAATCGGTAGGCTTGATAAAACCGATTTAATAAGAATGAGGCGACCACCGATGGACAAAAGTTTCGCCTTCCAACGCTTTAACCGGTTGCATTTCTCTATAATGACATTCCAATTCTGGACTCTATTGATATTGGCCCCCACTTTGATACCAAGATAATCAAAAGGCAAGCTACCCACTTTGCATCCACTTAACCTGGCCAAACATTTCAATTCATCTTCGGAATTATTAAGACCATAAATATTAGATTCATGAAGATTGATCTTTAATCCCGAACACAAATGGAAAACCCGGAGAATACGAATCAATCTCTTAAAATTATCAATAGACCAACGTCTCACTATAAGGGCATCATCCGCATAGAGTAAGTGGGAAATAGAAGGCCCATTATTACCAAGTTGTATACCATAAAAATCACATTGGTCGCACGCCTTATTGATAAGACATGTAAGAGCTTCCATAACAATGAGAAATAAAAAAGGCGAAAGGGGGTCTCCTTGCCTTAAACCTTTCTCACATCGGAAGACAAAAGTAGGAGATCCATTAACAAGCACCGAAGAGCGAGCCGATCTCAAGACACCTTCAATCCAAGAGCACCATCGATCCGGAAAACCCATTTGCTTCATAGTGGAAATCAAAAAAATACCAATCCACATTGTCGTAAGATTTCTCAAAATCAATTTTAAATAAGAAAGCTTTATCTTTTTTTTTTCTTAAGGAGAGAAATCAACTCATTAATAACAAGGGGGCCGTCCAAAATAAACCGATCCGAGAGGAAACCACTTTGACATTCCGAAATAATCACACTCATAACCTTCTTAATTCGGTTTGCCAAAACTTTTGAGATAACTTTAGATATTAGACCAATCAATGTAATTAGCCTATAATCCTTAAGCCCAAGCGGAGTCTTGGATTTAGGGATTAATGTAATAAACGCCTAAATGCAACCATGATTTATCTCACCTGTGTCGTAAAATTATGCCATTAATTGAAAAAAATCATCTTCAAAGAAAGCCCAGAAATTAGGGGCGGCAATTATTGACACGACCCGAAAACCGACCCGAACCCGACACGAAAAAAAATAGATTTGGGTCAACTAACACGACCTGTTTAAAAAAATGGGTCGGGTTCGGGTTGACACATATATAAAATGGGTTGACCCGTTAACCCGTTTAAGTATTTAGAAAAAAAAATATATTATATTTTTGTTTTTCTTTTTCCATTTCTATGTACATGGTTAGTTATAATTGTGTTATTTTTGGCACACTGTATTATTTATTTGTCACACTTATATACTCACCATTAAACATTTTATTGATAACCCGCTTACAACCCAACAACCCGCTTATAACTCATGAACATGTATTACTCATTTAAAAATATGGGTTAAACAGGTCGTCTTCGGGTTGACCCGGATTTTATGTGGGTTGGGTTAGGGTTGAAATATTTGACACGAATAATAATATGGGTCGGGTTCGGGTTGCACATTTCAACCCATCAACCCGCCAACCCGCAACCCATAAACCCATAAACCCGCCAATCCATCAACCCGACACGATTGACACCCCTACCAGAAATGCTTCAGAAAAGAAAAATTAAAGCCGTCTGGGCTCAAAGCACGATCACTACCACACTGAAAAACCGCTTCATTTATTTCTTCTCCCGAAAAAGGCGCCACTATCTCAACTTTATAATCATCAGGTGATACTTTAAAATAATCACAATGAAGAAGCAGGCGATTCTAATGTGAATTAATGATTTGATGATCAGGGAATACGCAAATAGTGAGCGATTTATTTGCGAAAATCTGATGTTCTAAAGTAAATGAACTATGAAAAATTCCCTCTGCATAAGTGAAGGTAGTGACTACAATGATTGAAAGTAGGCCTGTAAGCGAACCGACATTCATGAACTGTTCGTGAATTGTTCGGCGAGAAGTTCGTTTATGTTCGTTTATTTAAATAAATGAACAAACACGAACACAATTTTTTGTTCGTTTAATTAAACGAACGAACATGAACACACGTTTTGTTCGTTTGTTTATGTTCATGAACGTTCGTTTATGTTCGTTCATTTATGTTTGTTCGTTTATGTTCGTATAATAAACTTAACTTTGTTTTTATTATTTATTTCCTTTTGTTAAGTATCTTTATTCATATGTTCCACATCCCCATCTCCACTCTCCAGCCTCAACAGCGCCACTATCTCCCTCATCCTCGTCTCCACAGACCATAGTCACGCCCTATTTCTCATCCCCGTCATTTGATTTTGGTTGCATTGGGATGTATTAGACTTGGTTTAATTGTGATGAATCATTATTAACTTGTTTTTGTTTGTGTTCGTTTATGTTCATCTGTGTTCATTTATATTGATCATTTGTGTTCGTTTATGTTCATGAACTGTTCGTTTAGGTTTTAAAATGAACGAACATAAACGAACACGAACACGACAAATTTCTTAATGAACGAACACGAACACAAAAATGTGTTCGATTATGTGTTCGTGTTCGTGTTCGGTTAAAGTTAAATGAACAAACACGAACACGTCTGTGTTCGTGTTCGTTCGGTTCGTTTATAGGCCTAATTGAAAGTCAAGTCTATTTTATGCAATTTACTAAACTATAAATTGCTTTATTCCATTTAATTATATTTGTTGGATATTAGTGTGCAACCGTTAATTAAAGTCAAAGTCAACATTAACTAACTCGGTACGATCCAAAGAATGAAACGTTGGTAAACGAATTGTATAAGTTCACGTTTAGATGGATTATTATTTATGAAATAATAAGTTGTTTATTGTCGAGGGACTTAATAGTAAAATAGTTTATTATTAAAAAAAGTTTGAGTTATATTTTTTTTATAAACAAGGGAATATGGTGGAAAACAAATCCCCTTCCCTCTCCTTTTCTCTCTCAGCCGTACCCCACAGCCACGACACCACCCTCCTGCCGCCTTACAACCACTGCCGGCCACTCCCTCTTCCTTCATGTGAGACGTGTTCGGTTCGTGAGCTTCCTACTAGCAAGGATTTGTTGTAACCCGCGTGTTACAATCCTAGTGTTTGTCATCAAAGGTTGATTACTAGAACCCTCTATGGTTGTTTATGTTTTATTTGCTTATACGTGTTTAACCTTGATCCTGATTGGGAATAATTATTAATCGGATTAATAAATAAATATTAACTAATAAAATTCGGTTTTATTAAATATTATAAAACGCTTCCGCTTAAGTTTTGATACCATGATTCTAAACAATATTTTCCATTCAAGTTTCTAAATCTATGTAATTTTAGGTTGCTGTTGATGTAGGTGGTGGTCCATTTTTTCAAAAACCTCATAATTTCCAAAACTCTACAACTTCTATCGATAATGCTTAACATTTTTTCTTATACTTTTCTTTCTTTTGGCCAAACTGAGTTCAGCAAATGTTCAGGCATAAGTGTTTTGTTTGACAAGTACACATGTGGGGTAGATGGGAACATGGAAGACTTGGATTTGGAGATGACAAAAGATGTAAAACGGTACCTCAATAAGTAAAGCTGTAAAGCTTCTTTGACTCGTGAATGTCATGTTCTCAACCTTTTCAAAGGATGGATGGAAAAGTCTTCGATTATTCAGTTTCTAGAGCAGGCAAAAGATGAGGGCCTTCAACTGTTGAGAGCAGCAGATGAAGATGATGATCATGGTTTTTGTGAGAGGAGTAATGTTGAAGGTCTTGGGCTACTTCGGCATGGTTGGTTTGTTAAGAGTACATTGTTTATTGGGAAATTACTTAAGCTAGACCCGACTGCTTGCTTCCTATTGACATAAGTTGAAAAGGATTTTACACTAGCTTTGGTCGCTTGAAGCCGCTTCTTAGAATACTAGTGAGAAATCCGTGCGTTGCGGCGGGGCTGTTAAACGGAACAAAAAATAGATAAAAAAACGTTGAATCGCGCACACACATGTTGGCAAGTTTACTCGCCATATTAAAAAAAGTTAAAAATTATCATAGAAAAACTAAGTAAGTCGAAAGCGTAACAAATCCACATATAAAAATATAAAAAGGAAATAACAAACTAAGAAAAACTTTAATGACTTGTTCGCCTATGCTTAGATGACTTGTACGCTATCATACGCAACTCTATTTTAAACGAAGCTTACATTGAAACGTATATAAAAATAGAACCAATCATGGAACTTCTTGTTTCTGTTTCTTCTAAACACAAGATAATATTATAAAAAAAATAATAAGTTTGACCTATGTCATATAAAAGGATTTTAAAAAAAATATAAAAGCATGTTATTTTATAAATAATGTAACTTTACGTTGTTTAGTAGGGTAAGCTCTCATGATGTCAAATTATTTAAAGTTGTATAAAGTATCTAACTCGATCTATAGAAAAAGATTATAACAAAATTTTTATATGTTTTCTATTTCATATGTTTAAAGTAATTGTAGAAATAAATGTCATGGGCTATCATAAACATCTATTGACTCTTGAGTTCATTTAGATTAAATATGGTGTTTGAAAGACCAATTTGCCATCAAAATGTAGTTATTATGTGTATTGTACGTTATACCATAAGCAAATTAACTTGTACTTCTTAAATTTTAAGAAGTCTCTATCAGTGGTGGAACCATAAACTTTTGACTAGAGGGTCAAAATCAATTTATATTTCAAATTTATTAATGTATTATAATTTTGTTTACCAATTGGTGTCAAGTAGTGACCGGATAAAGTTTTATAAAATATAATTTAGATTAAAAAACCCAAAAAGTTTTATAGTATAATATATCAGGAAATTAGAAAATAATAATAATGAAGTATTTATAATCAAAAGTTACAAATGAGATGCAATGCTTCCTTCAATATTACTAATGTTTAGCTGTACTAAAACCTACTTTACCTCTTGTACTCGTATGATAAATCTATAATCTATAATACATTATAAATTAGGAGTGATGTACAAGATGGTAATTTGCATTTTCGTACAACTTAAGAAGCAACATGTACAACATTTTTAAGCAAGAAATTTAAAGGTATTATGAGGATAGTTGTGACAATTAAGACACTTAGGAGGGTAATGTAGACATTTCACCCACATCATTCTTTACAATATCAAAACACTTTTACAATACTACCCTCTTTTTCCATCCCTACCCTCACAAACATCAATTGTCTTATGGTTTCCTTCTTCATCATCAATGTTATCAATGAATGATTCATTCAAGAAGATGTTAGAAATTATAAAAATTTAATAATATGATGAATGAAATTTAATTGATTTTAGTGAAATTATTAAGGAGACTCTTGAGTAGAGTTCTTTATTTCACTTTATTAGAGTTTATTGCTCTAATTAAGTTAGTCTCTACACTCATCCTTAGGTCTTGTATACATAGAAGGCTTTGTGCCTCATTTGAAAAAAACTAAAAAAAAAAATACAAGAAAAATAAAGAAGAGGATCCATAAAAGAATTCTTGAAGAAGAAGGAAAACTTGACCCATATGTTCATATGTTAGGAACCTGTAGAGATAAGTTTTTCTATACTTGATTCCACCACATTTCTATTATTATTTGTTCCACAAGTTTTAACACTATAATTTTATCCGGTGCAACCTTGGGCGTGTGGCCTTCTCCGCCAGTACAGACTGCTTCGGCTGTTGTACCTTGGGAAACAGACGCGTTATCTTGAGTAGAGGCACGGAATTTGTTTTAAGGGAAGCATGTTAAACACGTGCCTTAGTCACAACCGTCAACATTATTTTTTGTTAATTCTTGCAACCAAGAAGGATCATACAAAAGGACACGGTTCAAGTCTTCGTTAAAGACGAAGAAGAAATCATATAGGAAGACGCGGTTCAAGCTCTTGATGAAATCTTCGGTTTGAATAATTTTATGTTGTATTTTATGTTATTTTCGTTTGGATTTGTACTCAGTACAGGTACTATAATTTCTCATAGTTGTATAAAGGTATCCTTTTAATTTTTATTAATATTATTTTAATAAAATCGTGACCCATGCAATACCTACAATATTACCTACACCATTAAACCTATCTTAATAACCAAGTTTATTAGGACATGGAGTTATAGAATTGGCTCAACAATATAATCACCCTTTTCAATCATCATCTTCTTCTTTAACCCACCGCCTACGCTTAACCCAAATTCTTTCTAATTTGTTTTGTTTTCGTTGATTTTGCTTTTAACACATGGAGGAGGTACTTGTTGCTCATAATCGTTGTATTTTGTTGTTTGTTTATGAATTTGTGACAGTGCAATAATTGATTATGATTCGTGCAGACATTTCCTTCATCCAATTGTTGATTAAGATGACGTTTTTTTTGCAATGCCAAGGTTTATGTATTCAAAGATGCTGCTTCTTTATTTTATGAAATATCTCTATATTTATTCAATATTCGACTTTTATATTGCACTATTGTATTGTAAGTTGCATCCGCATTATCTAACTTACTGTAAATTCTTGAACAACTGCATATGACCTCCTTGCATCACCAAGATGGTTGCTATTTGAAGTGAAGAAATACATAAGAATGAAGATGTGAAGGACTACATAAGAAAGCTGGGAGTTTTATGCACAACTCTTGAAGAATTATATAACAATATCAAAGCATTTGAACTATGTCAAGTATTCCATTTTGGGTAGGTATGTATATGTATATTTTATAATTGTTGTGCATTTTGGGTATCTTCTTATGATTATCTATACTTCATTATAAAGGGGAGGCATGAGCAAATATATCCATATTGTCAAAATTAAGATGGCATCCCAAGAGTCTAAAGTGTAATCCCCAAATTTTTACACCATTTCTTTCATTTATACCATTGTGTACCGTCTTTGATAGCAATTGTACAAAATAATAATGCAAAACGGTTAAAACGGGTCAAAACGGTTTGGCCAGGACGGGTAATTTGTGAGTTAAATTCCTTTTTTCTTGAGTTTTAAAAATCCCCAAATTTTTACACCATTTCTTCCATTTATACCCTTGTGTACCATCTTTGATAGCAATTGTACAAAATAATAATGCAAAACGGGTCAAAACGGTTTGGTCAGGACGGGTAATTTGTAAGGAGTTAAATTCCTTTTTTCTTGAGTTTTAAAAATAATTAATGAATAAAATATCATTAAAATATAATTAGTCCGAATAAAGCGATTTAATAGGTTATAAGTACTTCCAACACCATTTTCTTGTTAAAAAGCATATTATTTCAACTCCAATCTATTCATAAAATTGTTAGACCGGTTTTTCTACACTTTGTAGTTTAGATTTATACATTAATATGTTACGGTAAAGTTGTACGATTTATAATAAATAGTTATAGTTTTGTTTTATATTTCTTAGATTTTTAGGAAATTAATTCTTTAATTAACTCATGAATAATCGTTACTTACGTGTAATAAAATAACTCAAAAGATCATATTCTTTATAATACAATTCTTAAAAATTTGTGCACCTTTATACCTTTTCTTTCAGAGTTATGCATCCTTTATACCTTTTCTTTCAGAGTTATGCATCAATTCTTTATCTAAGAATTCCTATTGGATTCCGGATGATTCTTCGTAGAAAAGATATTCAGGACTCAAATGTGATGTCTTTATTAAGTTTGTTACTTATGTATTATTTTAAATTTTATAATCATCTTTTAGGTATTTTAATCAACAGATAGTTGCAGTTGTTACTATGAGATTCGTCGAGGATGCGAAAGTTGATATCGACGTTTAAGGATACAATGTTTATCATAAAAACCGACTCATTAAGGTTTGAATGCTATTTACATGGTGATCCTTGAGACATTTTACTTGATGGGTCATTTTGGGTTATACTGTTTCCCTAATAGGTCAAAGGGGTTAAATAATAAAAAATTATTCAAGTGGGTCAAATGGGTTGGAAGTGTCCGTGTTATATCTTTAGTGCTTACAAACTTATAGCCGCCTAAATCATTTTATTTATAAACTAAAATAGATTATTTTTGTGATAACATAATTTTTGTCATCATATTTTGACAATGACTATTTGTAAAAGTATGGGGCGAGTCGCCGAGATGAACCACATTGTCCGCATTAAAGATAACCCGTTTTAACCCATTACTCAACATGTCCATCTGACCATTTCCACTTATGACACATGAAGTTTTATTTTCCCGCTTGTTATTTGACGTATTCCTTTAATCAAATAGAGTTACGACACCTCTTGTTTTGCAGCCATTTCGGAGACTTTGGAATGTTGTATCATATGCAAACAATTTGAATTTGTCATGTTAATTACTTTCATAGTTGACCATAAAAGTCAAATTATTTTAATCTTTTACCCGCCACAACACACGATGGGAAAACTGCTAGCGTATTACAAGTTTTTTTGGATCCCGCCGCAACGCGCGGGTAAACCCACTAGTAATTTAAAAAATATATGAAAGAAAGAAGTTTGATAATGGGCTTAATTAGATTGGGCCCAAAAAAAACAAGTTAAACCTAAATATATAACTATCATATTATATCCGTCTTCTTCAAATCTCACCTGCACTCTATAACCTTCAATCTGCTCGCCGGAAAGCAAGTGCAATTCGGAAACGAAATCTTATCTAATTTCATTTTTACATTTCTTTCCACATTTCAGCTACTATATGAAGGGTCAAACTCTAAAAAATCCATTAGACTTTGGATACCCCTCTAAAGAAAGGTTGGCCGGCCGGAGGGTCAGCGGACCCTCCTGACTCTCCTTTGAATCCGCCCCTGGTCCTTGTCAAATGCTTTATAATATAGTATAGATGAATCTTTAATTGCAAGCTTGATAAGTTTTTGTATTATTTTGATCAACTATTAATAGTGGCGACGCTTGAGAATTCAGACCGGAGGGTCGGAAGTCACCAGTTATAGGACGAGACCTGATTTTTTTTCTATGGCTATGTTTCGGGTGATATGTTCGGGTCGAGTCAAATACTAAATACAATAAATATTAAAGTTCTAAGCAATATTGTTTAACAAACAACCGACAAAGACACTAAAACATTAAAAAGAAGACAAATGGTGGGTACTTAGATGAAAAATTACACTTCAGCCCGTCAATCTTTAAGATTTTTAAATTCTTCAATTATGAACTCCAAATCAAAGTTTCAGCAATTTCTTTTTCCATATAAATCCGCATACTATTTGATAGATACTCATATAACATCTTAGCAAATTCTTTTTCTAATGTGAGTGAACTTCGCGTATTTTCAACCCTACATCCCCTGTTGCATTTAAAAAAAATTAGCAGGGTGCCCGCGCGATGCAGCGAGGAACACATACACTTTTAAGGGTGTGAATGGTTCGGTTCGGTTAAGTTCGGCTATTAGTTTCAACCGAAACTGAAACCGAAGTCATTAGATTGTCAATTTTAGTGTGGATTAGTTAATTTTGGTTAATAACATAAACCGAACTTTGGCTAACAACTTTTGTCTAGAAGTACATGAAATAGAGATATAAAGGCTAAAAATATGTGAATATATAAATGGTCCGGTTTCCGTTTGGTTGATTTCGGTGAACTAAGTGTACAAAAAACGATAATCGATTTTAAGTTAATTCGGTTTTTGTTAATTCAGTTTTTCAATTGATTTCGGTTTAGCATCTTCTGTTTTTGGTTTGGTTTTAGCTAAATGTTCAATGATTGCTCACCCCTAGATATCTATAATATATATAATATATTTGATAAGAGCATTTTAGGATACTCAAACGTTAACACTTTTTTAGAATGTAATGCATAATATATAAAACTCTCATCTTAATTGCACTTTAATTAACTCAGGTTTACTCAACTTTTGTTTATTTAAATAACAATTTCACCTTTTTCCCTTTATTTTCAGCCAACAAGTAACTACTCCCACGAATTGTAAACGGCTATAATTTTTTCTTACGTTAATACTTAAAAAACTACATCATAAACATGTGCATTTTATTGTTTATAATTTGAGTAAGCGTTGCAATTCCTTTAATTAAAAATTTGTGTTACGTGATTAACAATATCTAGGAGTGAAAAATAACTAAACCCTTAATCGAACTTGACCAAAAATTGACGAAACCGAACCGAAATTAATCAAAAACCGAATTAACTTAATGTCGCTTTTTTACCCTTAGTTGAACAAAATTACCAAACGAAAACTAAATAATTCGTTTATTTAGATATTTTTAGCGTTTATACCTTAATTTTATGTACTTGTAAGCAATAATTTTAGCCAAAGTTGGTTTTTGGTTAGTAACCAAATTAACTAAACTAAACCAAACTGAAAAGGATAATCTAAACAAATAAACCGAGCCAATTAACTTGTTAGTTAATAAGATCAATTAACTGATAACTTTGGTTTCTGTTTCGATTGAGGCTAATAAGCGAACTGAACCGAATCCAACCATAGATCATTAGAAGTTTTGTATTCGATATTGCATCGCTCGGGCATCTTGCTATGAATATATGAATGATTCGGTTTCAGTTTGGCTGATTTCAGTTAACTAAGGGCACAAAGATAAAAACCGATATAACAATATAACAATATTATACTCAAATTAAAGAGAATAAAATGTTTGTTTTTGTGATGTATTTTTTTTAAGAAAAAAATTGACGTATGAAAAAAAATATGGATGTTCAAAAAATCGCACGGGTAGTTTGCTTAAAATAAGGGGGAGAAGTTTAATTAGTTTTTAAGTAAGCAAATGTTAAGTAAAGTTGAGGGATTAAAATGTAATTAAGATTAGGGGATTAAACTGTAATTAGTGTTTAAAAGTCTAATTTACCCTCATTTTAGGGTTGTACCTTATGCATTAAAGGAAAAAAAGTTCTTAACTTTTGAGTATCTTAAACTACCCTTCACTCATGCATTATATATAGTATAGATATAGATATAGATAGTTAGGAGTTAAAAATTGTTAGGTTTGATCTTAGGACTTTAGAGGTTAAAATTGTTAGTGTTTGGGCTTAGGAGTTTAAGATTTGGGCTTTACATTTACTTTGTTTTGAGTTATAGTTTTGGTTTTGGTTTATATAACTATTTTTTTAAACGGGGGTCGAAACTATATATAACAAAAAAAATTCTATGCTGATACTATATACTCGGAACTTCTGGACAAAAATTCATGAGGGTCGGGCGACCCCCTGCCCCTTGAATCCTGCGCCACTGACTATCAAGACGTCATGATAACCAATGTAGCTATCTGGTTCATGACGATCCCTAGTACTTCCGCGAAACATATGTGTGTTAGCCGCTTCAAAAATCCTCTCAGATTCTGGTTCAACAACTCTATTTAACCCATTTATTTTTAGTAATTTTATTTTTCTATAGCAACTTACTTTCTTTATGTTTTTTCTATTAAAAAGGTTAAATACGCGGTTAAGGATGGTATTCGAAATAAAACATCTTTTATTAGGAACAAAACAAATTATGTATTTTCCTTAATAATGGCAATGACGTGTTGTGATAGTTAATTTAATACAAAAATGTGTTTGCCACCTTTCTTATTAAGCACCCTGCCGTGTAGCGCGAGTGTCTTACCTATGAATACTACCACAACTACACATCACTTGAGACATCTCCTTTATTTATTACTTTACTAGGTTATGTACTCATATGATACACGGGTTGAACAATTTAGTTTATATATATAAATTTGTAAGTATAATTAAGAAAAGTTAGATTACATATTATACTGAAAATAAAAAAATGTATTTACGACCGAAAAAATATAAAATATTCATCAGCCTCTTAATAATTTATTATAAAAAAACATTCATATTCACGTAAAACTATTTTCAAACTTTCGAAAATATCTTCCATACCGTGGTTGTTAACTTGTAGACTGCAGGTACAACAAAGCAAAAGAATCAAAAACAATAAGAATAAATCTATTTAGGCTAAGATATAAAAAAATGAAATTAATTTAAACTAACTCCTCATACGTTTAAAATATTGTATTTCAAACAATGATTTTCATACATAAAATGTATTTATTATATTTTAATTGTTTAAAATACTGTACGAAATATAGTTTTAAACATAGAGTGAAAGACCAAATATTAAAAAATAGGTTAATTTAAGGTACACGATTTATATTTAAATTTAATAACATATAACTATGCTATCTTAAAAAAACAATGAATATGTTTTTAATAAAGTTGACTTCGGTTAGTTAATAAATAAGAATTTCAGCAATTATATTAAAATAAATGTATTTTTTTAAATAATAAAATGGGAGGTTTTATAAGGGAATTCCATATACCCCATGTATTACTTTTGAATTATTGTTAACATCTAAAACTAGTAATATTTTCTGTGCATATTTAAGATCTAAATAATTAACTAAAACCAGTAACAGTAAAGCTTAAAAATCATTTGTCAAACAACATAACAAATATAGTTTTAAATTTAGAATAAAATATCATATTTTAAAAAAGAGGTTAATTTAAGGTACATGATTTAAATTTGAAGTTAATGACATATAAATGTATTATTTCAGAAAAGAATCAATCATTTTTATAATAATGTTTAATTCGGTTAGTTTTTTTTTTTTCAGGCGTAGACTAATGATAAACCTCTTAGCTAGAATCCTTCACCCCGGTTCGAACCCTTTCTCTTTTATAATAAGGTTTAATTCGGTTAGTTTTTCTTTCATGCGTAGACCAATGATAAACCTCTTAGCTAGAACACCCCCTCGGGGATTGAACCCTTCCTCACACACCGGTCCCTTTCAAACCTATTGGGTATATTTTTTTCGATGGACAGTGTGACACCCGGCAAATTCTGGTTAACAACGTTGTATAGATAAAAGTCTACCTTAGCGAGTCACGCGTATATTTTACTTAACTGGGTTAGTTAAGTCGGGTTATGGTTCGGGAACTATCGGTTTAGTTTAGAGGATCATTGGATGTTGGTCTAGAGGTTCATTGGATGTCGGTCCTTAACCAAGTGTACAAACGGTGACGATCGGTAGGATCGTCAGGGTATACGGAACATACGAGTCTCGAGTCCCGGGAATTGGTGAACGAGTGTGAATATGTGTATTTACTTGTATTATGTGTTTACAATCATTATGTGACTTGTCGGTACATTAATATGTGTTAACATATGTTAAAACGGGATTTAACGCGCAAAACACACGAAACAGGCCCCTATAGGCGATCAGGATAGCCCAATCGCCTATAGGAGGGGCGACTGGGGACCATAGGGGCGATTAGGGGACTGATCGCATGACTGTTCATGCGATTAGGCCCCAATCGCATGAACTTACATGCGATTAGGCTTCCTGATCGCGTGTAAAGCTGCATAATCGCATGTTACGTGCTGGACGACTAAAAACGACTATAAATACCATACTTGACCTCATAAACTTCATTATACAAACCCTAGTCGTCCCATAACCTGCCCCAACACACACACAACCTCTGGAACGCGATTTTTGATCAAAACACAAGGATTCAAGCATAATCCTTCATTCTTTCACAATTCTAAGGTTTGGTTTCCATCCATGAATCTTTATAAACGTTTTTAATCAATCCCTAATGGTCCAGACCTGTTCTAAAACGAAAAAGCTTTCTGAAAATCGTTAATAAGGGTTGTTAATCGGATTCTAACTAGTATACATGTGTTATGGGTGTTTATGATTAGAAAGCTAGGGTTTTTATGATACATAATGATGGATTAACATGTTATTAGGTTAAATCAGAATAATATTAATGTTATGATGATGATATCTGAGTAATTGATTATTAGGGTTATTGTTATGCATGTTAGTATGATGATTGCATGCTATGTGAATGGTATTTGGATTACGTGATTGCATGCAGGGCTGATAATACGAGGCAAAACGAAGAGTTTTGGTTGAAACATGTTTAGGATAGTGTTTGGGATGATATTGGGTAGTTACACACGTTCTGGATCTGATTTGGAGCGTTAAACGCGCGAAAAACTGGAACAGCAAGGTTACAGGCGATTAGGATTGCTAATCGCCAGTTTTACATGCAATCAGGGCCAAATCGCATGAACTTACATGCGATCAGCCCCAAATCGCATGAACTTATATGCAATCAGTCCTAAATGCTAGTTTACGTTTCCTAATCGCGTGTACTGCTGCTGTAAGTGTAAATTAGCATTCCGAGACCCGATTTGACATGTAGTAACATGCTAGGAACCTCGTAACATATATAATAACTTGGTAACATATGTTTGGATGTAATTCGGTGATACGTGAACTATGTGCTATAACTTGTTGTGCGTTAACGTATGTTAAGTGTGATTGCATGATTGTCTGTTTAAGAGCGTAAACATAACATGGGGAGTCTCGGGTCACCAATGGGATGTCGAGTCTTGTACTTTGGGTCAGTTAAACAGTCACGGTGTTTTCAAACGAACTTGGTTATGGTCTGGACATCTAGGGACTAATTAACCTGCGGGTTATTAGTCTAAGTACTTGTAACTGTCATATGTTAGGTCGCCGCTTTACGGGACTAGCATAGCAGCTGAGTTTACTCGGGTTAAGGAGTAACGCAACTTAAGGTGAGTTTACGGCCCCTCTTTTAAACTGGTTTCATATTTTCGGGGGAGAAAACATGTGTTAAAACGATTATTTGGTAACTACTGTCATACTATGGGTTTCTATTGTGTACTACACGATCTTTGGAAGTCCCGGGGGGAACCATGAATGTGCGGGTTTGCACAACGGGGAAATGTGAATAGTGCTATTGGGAGTGACCAACCCCGCTCGTCGACTTGGAGGGTCGGCGGGTGCATATTGTCTCAAACAGGAACAACAGGAACAACTGGTACTTTTCGGGCATAACATCTGGTATTTGAGTTAGTAATGGTTTTCCAATCGTGGTAGTAACAAAACGTACGCCTAGCTAGCGTATACTGGTTTTCGATTTGTTATAGTATGGACAGGTGGACTTGGTACTTGGATACAAAACCTGTAAACTCACCAGCATTTTTGTGCTGACGTAAACTTTTACATGTTTTCTCAGGTCGCTAAGGTAGCACGACTGGACTAGGGCGCACGCGTCTGCACGGCGTCTAACTAGGGTTGCATGGTCTTATAAACGTTGAACTATTGTTTCATTTTTGAGATACTGTTTTGAATAAGCTTCCGCTGTAATCGGGATTTTAAACTATGTTTTGAAATTGCATTTATTTTCATTTAGACTTGTTTATTGTGATCGTTGGTTTGGATCCTGGTTTGTCATGCGCCTCGCGGTAAAACTCCGCAAGTGGATTTTGAGGGTGTGACAGATTGGTATCAGAGCCAATGGTTATAGTGAACTAGGACTGCATGTAGAGTCTAGTCTATAGCCGAGTCGCACACACTAGACGATCACATGGTACTAAACGTTATAGTGGTTTACGTATGGTCTTGTCGGGGTGTCTCTAAATCGTTGGTCTTTCTACGTTACATCATCCGTTCTATCTTAAGTTGGGTTACTTGTTTTCTAGGCAGTGTAGTCTATTGGAGTAACTCGTGTGCTCTTGAGATTTGTCCAAGACTCGGACATCTCCCTTTCGTACTCCAATAGAAACACTTGCCATAAACTACCGTAGTGTTACGGTGTGTAGCTAAGAGTCTATGATCGGTGATTTGAACTTTGAACTAGGAGAACACTTGGAGGACCATGTAGAGCGGTTTATCATTCTGGGTGCACACAAAATCATAAACCGAAATGTATGGAAGCCCTAGTGAGCTCTGGGTTTGAGGGGATAGTCCTGGATTAGATCTAGCTTTGATCTTGTGAACATTAGTGGTTATCTTTAACTGCGAAACTAAATTTTCTCGTTCTTTTCTGCCAGAATCATGTTTGGAGTACGAGGAGGACGTGGAGGTGGTCGCAATGGTGGACGTGGTGGTGGTCGCGGTGGTGCTGGTGGTCGTGGTGGAGGTATTAACCTATCGCAGGCTGATCTGAACAACTTGCTCCAAGCTGCCTTTCAGTTAGGGCACAACGGTGGTGGTAAGTTGATTTATCCATTTTCTTTGCCTCATTGGTGAACCTTGTTTACGTTATTCGTGGTTTCTCATACGTTTCATTTCAGGTGGTCCTGTTGACCCACCCCCACCCATGTGCACCTACAAGATGTTCCGGGACTGTAAGCCCCAGGAATTCTCGGGCACTGAGGGTGCGGTGAGCTTGCTTAGGTGGTTGGAGAAAGTGGAGTCAGTATTTCTGATGTGTAACTGTCTCCCAGAAGATCGGGTAAAGTATGCTGCTGCGTTATTCCAGGATGTGGCATTGACTTGGTGGAATGGCATCACCCAGAATATGGGTATTGGGGAGGCATATGCTATGCCATGGGAGAATTTTGTGCAGTTGCTGAAGCGTGAGTATTGTCCGAGGGAAGAGGTACAGAAGCTGGAGCATGAGGTGTGGAACCTCAAGATGACTGGGTCGGAAATTGAGAAGTATACTGTGAGGCGGAATGAGTTGGCAGTGCTGTGTCCCGATCTGCATGTGCCAGAATACCGTAGGATTGAACACTATGTCTCGGGGTTAGTACCGGAAATTGCAGGATTAGTGGCTGCGGGAAATCATCCTACATACGCAGAGGTGGTTCGATCGGCTCATAGGATGACCAACTTAAAGGTGAATGAGGGTATTTTGCCTGCGAAGGGTTCGACTGTTAAGGCCCCAGAGAACAACAAGCGCAAGTGGGAAAATGACGGGAAGGGATCTGGGCCAGCACAGCAGGGTAAAAGGTTTGATAATGGGGGTTCTTCTTCTTCGGGTAACAAGCAGGGTGGTTATGCGGGAAAACTGCCCAAATGCAACAAGTGTAGACGCCATCATCAAGGGAACTGCGACAGTAACCGTTGTCACCGCTGCCAGCGAATTGGGCATTATGCTAAAGATTGTCGGGTTACACTTCCATCGACCCAGGCCCCGACTACTAACTCAGCTTCGACTACTCAGGGGACTACAGGAAAACAAGGATGCTACAACTGTGGTGACACTGGGCATTACAAGAAGGATTGCCCAAAACTGAAGCAGGGTGGGAACAACGGTAATGGGAACAATGGGGGCGGCGGCAGAAATGCACGTGCCTTCGTCATTGGAGCCGCTGAGGCTAGACAGGACCCTGACACAGTCACCGGTACGTTTCTTCTCAATAATCGTTCTGTTAGCGTGTTATTTGATTCTGGTGCCGACAAGAGTTTTGTATCCATGGATGTTAGTCGACTGCTAGATGTAGTACCCGTACCATTAGAGACCAAGTATATTATTGAGTTGGCTGACGGTAAAAAGATTGAAGCTACTAGTATCCTTCGGGAGTGTCAATTAGAGTTGTCGGGTTTATCGTTCCCCATCGACCTTATGCCGGTACCTTTGGGTAGTTTTGACGTTGTGGTAGGAATGGATTGGTTATCTTTGTATCGCGCGGAGATTGTCTGTTACGATAAAGTTATTCGAATTCCTCTCCCTGATGGAGAATTCCTTTCTGTGTACGGTATTAAGGGTGGTGTTCCGCTAAACATCATCTCTAGCATGAAAGCCCTTAAGTGTCTTCGAAAGGGTTATCCAGCCGTTTTGGCGCTTTTATCTGTTCCCTCTAGTGATGAGAAGAAGATCGACGACATTCCGGTGGTACGCGAGTTTCCTGATGTTTTTCCCGATGATTTATCTGGTCTCCCTCCTCATCGTCAAGTCGAGTTCGGTATTGATCTTGTACCAGGGGCTGCTCCTATTGCTCGGGCCCCCTACCGTCTTGCACCTCCCGAGATGCAGGAATTGTCTAGTCAGTTACAGGAACTCTTGGACAAGGGTTTCATCAGACCAAGTTCTTCCCCTTGGGGAGCCCCGATTTTATTTGTTAAGAAGAAGGATGGAAGTTTTCGATTGTGTGTAGACTACAGAGAACTGAACAAATTGACCGTCAAGAACCGTTATCCTCTTCCACGTATTGATGATCTATTCGACCAGCTTCAGGGTTCTAGTTATTATTCCAAGATCGACTTGAGGTCCGGTTATCACCAGCTGCGCGTCAGGGAGGCTGACGTTGCCAAGACTGCCTTTCGAACACGTTATGGCCATTTCGAATTCTTGGTCATGCCTTTCGGTCTTACGAACGCACCGGCGGTTTTCATGGACTTGATGAACCGCGTTTGCAAACCATATCTGGACAAATTCGTCATTGTATTTATTGATGACATTCTGATCTACTCCAAGAACGAGACCGAACACGAGGAACATCTGCGGTTAGTTTTGGAACTCTTGCGACGGGAACAACTTTACGCCAAGTTCTCAAAGTGTGACTTTTGGTTACGCGAAGTTCAATTCCTAGGACATGTGGTTAATGAACTAGGGATTCATGTCGATCCAGCTAAAATCGAAGCGATCAAGGACTGGGGAGCACCAAAGACGCCAACTGAAGTGCGGCAATTCCTAGGCCTTGCGGGCTACTATCGTCGTTTCATTCAGGGGTTCTCGAAGATTGCTCAACCCCTCACCACTCTCACTCAGAAGGATGGGAAATTCGACTGGGGTGAACCACAAGAGTCCGCATTTGAGGAACTAAAGTCTAAACTATGTTCTGCTCCTATTTTGTCCTTACCCGAAGGCCCTGATGATTTCGTTGTCTACTGTGATGCTTCTATTCATGGTCTCGGTTGAGTGTTGATGCAACGCGAGAAGGTAATTGCGTATGCTTCTCGTCAACTCAAAGTGCACGAGAAGAACTACACAACTCATGACTTGGAGTTGGGTGCAGTGGTTTTCGCGTTGAAAATTTGGAGACATTACTTGTACGGTACCAAGTGCACCATCTACACCGATCACAAGAGTCTCCAACATATTTTCGACCAACAACATTTGAACATACGGCAGCGTCGTTGGATTGAACTTCTGAACGACTATGATTGTGCTATTAAGTACCATCCTGACAAGGCGAATGTTGTAGCAGACGCCTTGAGCAGGAAGGAATCTACTAAACCTCGTCGCGTTCGGGCATTGCAGCTCACCATTCATTCATCCTTACCTGATCAACTCCGTTCTGCTCAGTTGGAAGCTTTGAAGGAGGAAAACCTTAAAGCTGAAACTATGCACGGTGCCGACAAGCACCTCGAGCGAAGGCCTGATGGCCTGCACTACTTCGCAGAACGCATATGGGTTCCTTTATTCGGGGGACTACGGGAGCTTGTCCTTGATGAAGCTCATAAGTCCCGGTATTCTATCCATCCTGGTTCGGATAAAATGTACCAAGATCTGAGGGTGCTTTACTGGTGGCCAAACATGAGGTCGGACATAGCCTCATACGTGAGCAAATGCTTGACCTGTGCTAAGGTCAAGGTGGAATATCAGAAACCGTCGGGTCTCTTGCAACAACCTGAAATTCCGGAATGGAAATGGGAACGGATTACTATGGATTTTGTCACACAACTTCCTAAATCACCAAGCGGGAATGACAAGATATGGGTGATTGTCGATCGGTTGACGAAATCAACTCATTTTCTTGCTATTAAGGAGACCGACACCATGGATCGTTTGGCTCGTCTTTATTTGAAGGAAGTTGTTTCTAAGCACGGGGTACCAGTTTCTATTATCTCGGATCGTGACTCCCATTTTACTTCTCACTTCTGGAAGTCTTTGCACAAGGCTTTGGGTACCCAACTAGACATGAGTACGGCTTATCATCCACAGACTGACGGTCAGAGTGAGCGCACGATTCAAACTTTAGAAGACATGCTGCGGGCATGTGTGATCGATTTTGGCAAGGGTTGGGAAGCTCATCTGCCGTTAGTAGAATTCTCGTACAATAACAGTTATCACACGAGCATCAAGGCGGCTCCGTTCGAAGCACTGTACGGACGGAAATGTCGGACCATTTACGATCCTGGAACGGATTGGACCGGTGGCATATCGTCTTGATTTACCGACGGAGCTCGGTAACGTACATAACGTCTTTCACGTGTCAAACTTGAAGAAGTGTCTGGCTGACGAGTCTCTCATTGTTCCATTGGAAGAGATCAAGGTTGATGATCGTCTTCGGATTGTGGAAGAACCTGTGGAGATCCTTGATTACAAGATTCGTAGCTTACGTCACAGCAAGATTCGTATCGTTAAGGTTCGGTGGAACTCGAACCGGGGATCCGAATATACGTGGGAACGGGAGGATCAGATGAAGTCTAAGTATCCTCATCTTTTTCCTAAGGAAGTGTTCGAGTCGAGACATGTCTCTTCTGCAACTGAATGAATCTCGAGGCGAGATTCCTTTTAACGTGGGGATGATGTGACAACTCGGGTAAATCTCTCTTATGGTTCCTATCTTTTGTTTATTTCCTTCGTTACTTCTTTTGTTCTTTTGGTACTTGTGCAATTTTCGGGACGAAAATTCTTTTAACGTGGGGATGATGTGACACCCGGCAAATTCTGGTTAACAACGTTGTATAGATAAAAGTCTACCTTAGCGAGTCACGCGTATATTGTACTTAACTGGGTTAGTTAAGTCGGGTTATGGTTCGGGAACTATCGGTTTAGTTTAGAGGATCATTGGATGTTGGTCTAGAGGTTCATTGGATGTCGGTCCTTAACCAAGTGTACAAACGGTGACGATCGGTAGGATCGTCAGGGCATACGGAACATACGAGTCTCGAGTCCCGGGAATTGGTGAACGAGTGTGAATATGTGTATTTACTTGTATTATGTGTTTACAATCATTATGTGACTTGTCGGTACATTAATATGTGTTAACATATGTTAAAACGGGATTTAACGCGCAAAACACACGAAACAGGCCCCTATAGGCGATCAGGATAGCCCAATCGCCTATTGGAGGGGCAACTGGGGACCATAGGGGCGATTAGGGGACTGATCGCATGACTGTTCATGCGATTAGGCCCCAATCGCATGAACTTACATGCGATTAGGCTTCCTGATCGCGTGTAAAGCTGCATAATCGCATGTTACGTGCTGGACGACTAAAAACGACTATAAATACCATACTTGACCTCATAAACTTCATTATACAAACCCTAGTCGTCCCATAACCTGCCCCAACACACACACAACCTCTGGAACGCGATTTTTGATCAAAACACAAGGATTCAAGCATAATCCTTCATTCTTTCACAATTCTAAGGTTTGGTTTCCATCCATGAATCTTTATAAACGTTTTTCATCAATCCCTAATGGTCCAGACCTGTTCTAAAACGAAAAAGCTTTCTAAAAATCGTTAATAAGGGTTGTTAATCGGATTCTAACTAGTATACATGTGTTATGGGTGTTTATGATTAGAAAGCTAGGGTTTTTATGATACATAATGATGGATTAACATGTTATTAGGTTAAATCAGAATAATATTAATGTTATGATGATGATATCTGAGTAATTGATTATTAGGGTTATTGTTATGCATGTTAGTATGATGATTGCATGCTATGTGAATGGTATTTGGATTACGTGATTGCATGCAGGGCTGATAATACGAGGCAAAACGAAGAGTTTTGGTTGAAACATGTTTAGGATAGTGTTTAGGATGATATTGGGTAGTTACACACGTTCTGGATCTGATTTGGAGCGTTAAACGCGCGAAAAACTGGAACAGCAAGGTTACAGGCGATTAGGATTGCTAATCGCCAGTTTTACATGCAATCAGGGCCAAATCGCATGAACTTACATGCGATCAGCCCCAAATCGCATGAACTTATATGCAATCAGTCCTAAATGCTAGTTTACGTTTCCTAATCGCGTGTACTGCTGCTGTAAGTGTAAATTAGCATTCCGAGACCCGATTTGACATGTAGTAACATGCTAGGAACCTCGTAACATATATAATAACTTGGTAACATATGTTTGGATGTAATTCGGTGATACGTGAACTATGTGCTATAACTTGTTGTGCGTTAACGTATGTTAAGTGTGATTGCATGATTGTCTGTTTAAGAGCGTAAACATAACATGGGGAGTCTCGGGTCACCAATGGGATGTCGAGTCTTGTACTTTGGGTCAGTTAAACAGTCACGGTGTTTTCAAACGAACTTGGTTATGGTCTGGACATCTAGGGACTAATTAACCTGCGGGTTATTAGTCTAAGTACTTGTAACTGTCATATGTTAGGTCGCCGCTTTACGGGACTAGCATAGCAGCTGAGTTTACTCGGGTTAAGGAGTAACGCAACTTAAGGTGAGTTTACGGCCCCTCTTTTAAACTGGTTTCATATTTTCGGGGGAGAAAACATGTGTTAAAACGATTATTTGGTAACTACTGTCATACTATGGGTTTCTATTGTGTACTACACGATCTTTGGAAGTCCCGGGGGGAACCATGAATGTGCGGGTTTGCACAACGGGGAAATGTGAATAGCGCTATTGGGAGTGACCAACCCCGCTCGTCGACTTGGAGGGTCGGCGGGTGCATATTGTCTCAAACAGGAACAACAGGAACAACTGGTACTTTTCGGGCATAACATCTGGTATTCGAGTTAGTAATGGTTTTCCAATCGTGGTAGTAACAAAACGTACGCCTAGCTAGCGTATACTGGTTTTCGATTTGTTATAGTATGGACAGGTGGACTTGGTACTTGGATACAAAACCTGTAAACTCACCAGCATTTTTGTGCTGACGTAAACTTTTACATGTTTTCTCAGGTCGCTAAGGTAGCACGACTGGACTAGGGCGCACGCGTCTGCACGGCGTCTAACTAGGGTTGCATGGTCTTATAAACGTTGAACTATTGTTTCATTTTTGAGATACTGTTTTGAATAAGCTTCCGCTGTAATCGGGATTTTAAACTATGTTTTGAAATTGCATTTATTTTCATTTAGACTTGTTTATTGTGATCGTTGGTTTGGATCCTGGTTTGTCATGCGCCTCGCGGTAAAACTTCGCAAGTGGATTTTGAGGGTGTGACAGACAGCGAGACTCAAACCTGGGAATCCTCCCGAGTAGGAACCATGCAAGCGTGTAAACCCTCCCACCTCCCAGTTGGACTGGACATCATTGGCGTTTTACTTTTCAAAGTATGTCTAATAGTTTATTTCTAATTTTATATTAAAATATAATTTTATTAATTGAATTTTAGTAATTGTATTAATAATTGTAGTTGTAATAGAAATTATTAGAAACAGATTTATCTACATTAATAATAAAAATCATTTAATCAGGTTTTAATTAAATCTGTTACAACTATGATTATTAATTATTAATAAAATTACTTAATTTCAATTTGATATATTATATTTTGTTTTAAAAAATCAATTAATATAGTTATATTTAAATTTATTGTATTAAATAATAAGATTAGAGAATTCATGAGGGAGTGCCATGTGTCCCTCATGTGTTTTCTTTTATTAGTATAGAAAGATTAACATTGAATCGTGCTAATTTTATTCACATTTCAATATAAACTAGGTTTATACTCGCCGCGCGTTGCTGCGGCGGGGCGAACGGGTTACTGCATCATATATAGGCGTTACGCGTAACGTACCATGCCCATCATCTTATCACGCCGGACGGAACGCCACCCTCGGTCTCACACCGCTTCTGAAGTGGGTCAAGAATTAAGAAGTAAATAACAATTATAATCACCTAGTACAACATGAGACATGACGGAGTCTAAAAAATAAAAGATGCAAACATAGAGCACAATTGCACATGGCCTTCTAATTTCCACACATTATGACACCTCAACCTAAACCCAAACAACCCCAGCCCACAACACCACTTCGTTCTTTTTGTATATAGTGGTAAACCACATGTCTGTGTCATATAATATGTGAGGGACAAACAAACCAAAGTACGGCCGGCACCGTCTCAGGCGAAGAGTAAGAACGCAATTTCAAGGGAGGGGGCAGTATTGTAATTACAAATGGAGGGTAATATCGTAATTCTGCGGGTGTATTGTAGCACCGACGTGGATTCCACCGCCATCATCAGTCGAAGAGAAAACCCCCAAATCATAGCAACAGATGAGAGACTAAGAAGAGGCGGTATTTATATCGTAAAAACCAAAGCAATGCATCCATGGATTGAAATGTTTTGTTTGATGAAAAGATGGAAGATTTGTACCGGATTGAGCAGAGGATAACAATGGTGGTTTGATAATGAAAGTGTAGACAATGAGAGAGAGATCAGATAGTTCTAGATAAGGACAACCAAATTACTCACATACCCCTATAAAACCCATAAATTACGAAAATGACAGGTAACTGTAGCAAAACCTTGATTCAAAATGATATATATAATAATGTTATTTCAAATCGAGTCGCCACAATCTACAAGCATAAGGTGTTAGTTGATTGTTTAAAAAGTGTAGAGATTATTGACAAATAAATGCACTACCATGAATGTATTACTCTTTATACTTTCAACAAATGAAAAAACAAGTGTAATAAGTTTGACTAAAATGACTAAAATACTTGTGTATACATATGCTTTTCATTTAAAATAAAAAGAAAAATAACATGCATTGTACATCTATGTGTACACACATATATAGGTTAAGTATTGATTGAAAACCCATGTTTTTTGAGTAAACCCTAAAAAACCCTACTTTTTGAGTTTTTTTTTTATTTGAAAATTTTAGGGCATGTAATACACATGTTTTTAAGTGTTTTAAGCAAAAAAAAAAAATCAAAAAATCAAAAAAACGCTATCGTTTTTTTAATAAATAAATAACTGCATCGTAACATATGTTAGCATATGTTTACATGGGTAACATATGTTACGATGCAAAACTTATTTATTTAAAAAAAAAAATTGATCGACTTTTTATTTTTTTGGCTTAAAACTCTTAAAAACATGTATATTACATGCCCTAAAATTTTCAAATAAAAAAACTCGGAAAATAGGTTTTTCTAAAGATTTTTTAGAGTTTCCTCAAATATTTGAGGTTTTCTACTAATCCTTGCTGTTATTATAATTTATAATTGTGTCCCTTTATAATTTATATCGGTGCGCAATTATATACATAAAGTAAAGATCCTGTACAAACTGTTTTTTTTTGTGAGAACTGTGAGAATCAAAGGAGGGTATGTTTTTTTTTATTTTTTTCTCATATTGTTAAACATATAGTATAGTATTGAAATCTAAAAAAAAAAAAAAACAAAAAATAAATAAATTTTGGTGTAGAGTAATTACGTAATTACTGTTGTAGAGTAATTCCATAATTACTCTAGTGTGAACTAATGTATTTACTTTAATGACGTAATTATACTAAAAAAATTTAATTTTTTTTTTTGTATTATTCATCTAGAAAGTATGTTTAAGCACATGGGAAAAAAATTCTAAAAAAAATAAAAATCTCCCCCCCCCCCCTTGATTCTCACAAAAAAAAAAAAAAAAAAAAACACTTTGTATTTGTTCTTTACTCTATATACATATTTGTGCCCCTTTATAAACATGTGGTGCGTAAGTAGGGCTGTAAACGAACCAAACGAACACGAACAAGGCCTTGTTCGTGTTCGTTTGTTAAGAAATTAACGTGTTCGCGAACACTTACCGAACGAGATTTCTTGTTTGTGTTCGTTTGTTAAGAAAATAACGTGTTCACGAACTGTTCATGAACACTTACCGAACGAGATTTTTGTTCGTGTTCGCTAGTATATATTGGCTAAATTTAGGTGTAAGACAAAAAGGAACACAAACAAACACAAATAGGCATTACTGAACAAAATCGAGCACAAACTAACCATTAAATTCTGAAAATTCGCATTTTTCATCGCTAACATCGTTCGCCTAGAATATACTAATCCAATTATTGATCAAATATACGTGACATAATCTTGATCACATGATGTCTTATAAAAACACAGAGGTATCATATTAAACTTGAAATCCTCATTTAATCCACCAAAAATAACAGTTAATCAAAATAGTTAAAGTAATATTAACATGTGATACACTAATATATGTTAAATAATCTACCACTAGGAAATTTGAAATACTTAAATTAAATATAAAAAATTAAAAACCCTAATGAACTATCGAACAAAAACAAACATACACGAACACGTTACCGAACGCTCACGAACATAAACGAACGAACACAGCCTCTGTTCATGTTCGTTTGTTTAGCTAAACAAACAGAATTTTTTGTTTGTGTTCGTTCTTTTATTAAACGAACGAACACAAACGAACTTCCCGCCGAACAATTCACAGACTGTTCGTCGAACGTTTGGTTTTTACAGCCCTATGCGTAAGCATACATAAGACTTCATTCCTTTGAATGTTAAAAGAATTATATATAGCCTCTGAAAATTCGAAAATTTATCTATTCAAATATATCAAATTTAGCAAGCAACACAACAAATCAAACGATAGAGGCCTGATCATAAAGTAATATATAGTACATCTATTTAATTTCATACTAATACCATTAAATTAGGTGCCATGTATACTTAGAACCACCTTCAATTAACTCGAACGCAATTGGTATGTAGCAAGTAGATAGGCCAACAAATGTGTTGTAGAAGAGACCACCTCAATTGTTGACAAGAAACGGTCCGCAAAGGTTATCCATCACTGCAAACTGCATATTTTCCGATGGTTTCCAGTGACGTTTTCTTTGATTTATGAACCAATTATTAATCTGTTTTTGGTCCAACCCCGTTGATTCTGCTAGCGCGATTTTGTCCGCTTCCTGCACATGGTTACATATCATCATTTACCAATGTACGTTACTTGAATTCGAATCTATGTGTCAACATACAAATTTATAACTAACCGAAGTGTATTTGTTTCGGTTAATCTACCGGCCGCAATAGTTTCAATAATCAAACAACAAGGCTTAGATATTGTTTTCTAAATAATGTGTAGGTTACATTTGACTTGTAACTTTGTATGGTGCCCATTCTTTTTAAAAAAAAAAAAACCTTGTTCATTTAATGAAGATAATTGTATAAACGGGTTGATTTAGGTTAACTTTATATTTAAAGGGTAATGATTAAAACAAAAAAAAAGCAAGAACTTTTTTTTTTCCTTTTTTTATTCTTTATTAGCTGTCTAAAGCGGATATTTAATGCATAAACAAACTTTCCATGTAAAATCCTACTTATAAAAATAATCACTAGGGCCTGGGGAGGGTAAGGTAAAGAGCAAACATTTACTCTATTACTAGAAGATACAAATGTTACTTCCATCAAGACATCCGGCTCGAAAAAGGAGTTTTAATACACAAAATGTTTTAAATCAATTGTGATGTAATATGTATTATGCATGATTTTTAGAAGTATGTAGCTAGTGGTATAACTATATATACTTACAGTTGGATAAGGCCATCTGTAGTGAATGCTCCACCAGTCAAGCAATGTTTGTCTTGCTTCTTTTGGTAGCTTTCCTTTCTTCTTCTTGTTTGAAAATTCATGTTTGAGAGAACTGATATATTTACTGTATTTTTGTAAGAGTTTATCCTTGAGAGCTCGATCTTCATTTGTTGTCCAGCTGGATCCCTCCACTTCTGCCTCGCCCCTGCTACTTAAATCTTCTTCTGACCTCTCTGCATTTTCTTCTGCTTTTTACAAAAAAAAAAAAAAAAAAAAAAAAAATCAAATATAAGATAGATCAATATGCAAAAAAAAAATGATAGTCCAGAGATTTTTGTAGTTATGTTCCCACATATGCAGTGGCGGATCTAGGCCACAAATCAGTAGTAACGTTTTTCATTTTTTTCATTTTAGTAGCAACGTTTTTCAAATTTCGTAAAAAAAACCAAATTTTCCACTACGCGCATGAAGTTGAGCCGCAACGTCCGCGGCCCTTGCTTAAGCCCTATGTCCGCCCCTGCACATATGCTTTGTAACCTTTTCATATATTTTTAAATTTTTTACCGTTACCTACACATGTCACATGTGTAGGAGGTTATATACATTACCAAACAATCGGACTAGCTTAGTTAACCTTTTTTCTTAATTCCGGAGAGGTTGATGGTAACGTTACATTTGTACCATTCTCACTCATTATATATTATATAATGATGTGTGGTACTTTGAACATGCGATTTAAGATAGTTATGTATAACCGCTGCACTTTCTCTTTTGTACTACGCTCCTTAATTATCTCCAGTGCACTACGTATATTGAATTATGCCGTTATCAACATATTGTTGGTTCCAAAAAGAACACATCCTAATCCAGGGGGAGATTCATTACAAAAGACTATATTTTTATTTTGAACGGTCAATAAACAGATGTCCCAACTATCTGGGGTACCAATCGATTGGTTGCAAAAGACTAAATTATTACAAGAACAAAAACAACAACCTAAATCATTTTTTTTTCTATCAATGGTTTATATTTTTAAAAACTTCTACTTCGTTTTACAAATATCTATTTTATGTACATAACAAATCATTAAACTAAATTGTTTAATATGTTTTTTTTTAATTTTTAAATATTTACCTACACGTGTAGGTTATGTGTAGAATTTATACCTACACATGTTCTACAAGTTTAGGTTCTATAAATAATTAATTAAATTTTGTATGCTTGCACGGTTGCACCTAGAAACCGGATGCTTGTGAATTGAAAATGTATGAGGATACTGCATTGAAACATAAGAGTCTAAGGGGCTCATATCATTCACTATATGAATGTAAAATAAATACGTACTATTCACTCCCATAAGTAAAACAATATCATTGCAAGCTTGCAATATTCAGGAATTTAGTTCACTTATCATGTTTTACGAAAAAAAAAAAAAATACATACAATCGTTAACTGGGGTTACCAAAAACCACCAAACTTTCTATACTAAGGCTACACAGAGTAGAGGTGTACAAAAAAACCGGTTTTTTTAAAAAAAAAACCTATATTAAAACTGAAACCGGTTTTTTTTACAACTGGTTTAAGAAAAAAACCGCTTTTAAAAAAACCGATTTTTTTTTTAAGTTTTTCTTCACCAACGAACAAACCGGTTTTTGAAACCGATTTCTTTTAAAAAAAACCGGTTTTTTTAAATAAAAAAAACGGTTTTTTTTAAGAAACCGGTTTATAAACCGATCTCAACCGGTTTCACCGGTTTGGGCTTTATGCAATAAAAACCGGTTTTAAAACCGAACCGGTTTTAAAAAAAAAAAACCGATTTTGAACCCAACTAAAAAAACCGGTTTTTTTTTTAAAACCGGTTAACCGGTTTGTACACCTCTAACACGGAGTGGGGCGTGAAAGAGGCGTGTGAAGCCCCTCCACGTCACCAACAGCACCCCATATATGGCGTCAAAGGGGCGTTGCCTCTTGGGTCTTGAAGATCTCCACCAGCGTGGAGCAAAATGTGAGGGTGAGGTGGATGATTGTGGTTGGTTGTTGGATTATGGATTATTATGATTGGTTGTTTGATTATAAAAAAATCCTTCACGCCACCACCACCCCGTGGGTTTTTAATCTTGGAGCGAAATTCCACATGTTAGCCCATGCCCCCTTACCATACCGTGTAGTCTAATAAATAAGTAACTGGTTGCGTCATGTGTCACAGTTCTGTGAACCTAAGAAATTTTTTAACACTTATTAATTATTTTCACCCCTTTAGATTTTATAATTCCCAAATTTAATACTAACTATTTAATGTTTTGTTTATTCAACCCGTGTATTACGTATATAGAGGGTGTTTGTGATTGAGTTTCAAAACAACTTATTGACTTATTGGCTTTTTCAAGAAGCCAATAAATCAATAAGTTCTTTGTGTAACCCAAAAACACATTCTGTTTTGACTTTTGGCTTTTAAAGGTGGAAAAGTTGTTTTTGAGAAGTTAGAAATTTTGGCTTTTGGCTTTTGACTTTTGAAAAAAAAAAACAATATATTGACTTTTTGACGTTTCTCGTCCCAAAAGCTAATCCAAACACTTTTTTTTAAAACTAATTTTTAAAAAGTCATAAGCCAATAAACACTTCTGACCAAAAGCACTTTTGCATTTCCAAACTCAATCCCAAACACCCTCATAGTATGAAAGCATTGGCTGGTCAGCAGTGGTCTGCCCATCCGTATCAGCTGGATTATGGTCTTGTGCAACTGTTAATGTAAATATAGCTAGAATCTCAAAGATCCTCTCAAATATTGTTATTATTAGTTGATATCTATGACCATGTATGACAGTCAGATTCAGTTATATATGAGTATAAAGTGTAACTTTGTGCTAAATTGATCGATATACCTTATGTTAAGGTAGCTGATGCTACTAGGCCAAGATACTAATAAAGTTGAGACACTTTATCTAAGTATCGTTTTTTCTACCAAAGCTTGTTCAGAAATGTACATATTTGTATGGATAACTACATGTCCACACTTTTTACAATAAATACACATGCATGCATGTTCTATTATTAATAATAAGAAATAATCTGAAAATGACCATTTTCATCATTCTTTTTTACTTCACTAGCTATTATTAATAACAACAAATAATCATGCAAATGACCATTTTCATCATACTTTTTTACTTCAGTAGCTATTATTAATAACAAGAAATGATCATGAAAATGACCATTTCAGTATAGCTATTTGATTAACTTTTAGAAAATAATCAAATATAACCATTTGAAAGTTACAAAGATCCACGTAAGTATAAACCAATCAAAAGACGCCACATGGATTTATACATCACAAATAATACAATTTCGGCCTTAAAATCGATATTGGCACGGTTTCGGACATAAAAATAAAAAATTGCGCGGTCAAGCAACCAATAAGCTGATGACACGACAACCCTAATCTGAAATTAAGGGACACGGTTTTTAGCTAGTTTAACCATTTAGATTTTAACACTTATGTTTTTTTTTTTTACTTCGGATGCAACTGCTAGACCCTCGATTCGTCGGTTAACGTGGATGAGAAATGTGGCATGATGACGTGGAGATGAGAGAGACCACTTCCCACACTCATAGAAACGTACATAGGACAAGAAAAGATAAAAATTTCAGGAAGTGGTACAACAATAAGTTAGAATGATTTGAAAGATGTGAAAACACCAAATATTGAATGGTAGGTGGGACCACAATGAATACAACAAAAAAAAGGTGACGTTTTTAACTGTGACAAAAGAAAGATAAAGAGAAATGATAATACAATGTTCGTTATGTCGAATCGCAAGCAGAGCCCAGAGAGTCTGTGAGTCTTTTAATCTGTACGGACTTCCAATAATAATATTAATCCAAAAAAGACAAGGAAGATAACCCGCAAAGCACGCACCTATAAAACTTACATCCTTGGCCTGTTAGTCTGTTACCTTATTAAACTAATGACTTAAGTACAAAATCTAAGTAATTAAGGTTAACTGACAAAACACTTTATGATGTTTTGAAAATAAAGTTCATATTCACTTACTCCTCCTGGCTAGAGTTCATAATAAACAACTATTCCAATAGCTTTTACCAGAGTGAATAGTGTCCTATCACCTGAATTAAATTATATTATTTAAAAAACACAGCTCCTTATCTTTTTATTATTTTTTATTCAGTGTCTCGACTCCGGAGCAGAGGTTCGTTTTTAGTAGACTAGGGTTTGCTGTTCAGAAAGAGGTGGCGGCGCAGCTTGTTATGCACCTGCCCGCTATCTTGATGTAATTTTTCGGAACTTTAATAAATAGAAAAAAATAAACTTTTATTAAAAAAAAAATAGCAATTATGTTGTGTTTCGTATATCCTAGTTAAGTTTATATAGTACAAACCAAAGGGTATCTAGCATATTAATTAGTGTAAATTTGCTACAAAATAACTTTAAGTAGGCAAGTGTAAGTTTTTTTGTATAAACACTTGTACTTTAGATAGCGTGAAAGATAGATAGTAGGGTTGTTGCGTAATGAAGTTAGAAAGTGAGAGAAAGGTAGGACAATAATATTATGTGAATACATAAATGTTTGTCGGTTAAACAAGTATAACAGGAGGAATATAGGACGTATGCGTGTCCGTAACTTGACTTATTATGGATTTACACATGTGGTGAAGATAACGTTGCAACTCTCTACTTAAAACATTTTTTTATTAACATTCTATCAAGACTGAATCCAGTCAGATACGCATCCAAGACTGACCCGTTCAGAACCTCGATCGGTCAGACCATTTTTGCTTAGGCCAGCCCAACCAAACAGCTCCTCGTCTGACCGAGTCAGACGTGTGCATCTGACTGGCCTCAGTCAGGCTCAACTAAACGGGGCCGAGGCTGTTTGGTAAGCTTCTTAATGAGGCTCTGAACCATTCAGCTTCCGAATATAACGGTTATGGCTGAACCATTAAGATTTGAGATGTTGTTAAACCATTAAGCACTGAACTATTTTTCATCTTAATGAGGCTCTTCTACCAATGTAAGAGAATAATATTGACCATTAAGAGGTTCAACTTAATGCTTCAACACTTAACTATTCAGATCTCTTAACTATTCAGGCATTTTTTTTGAACGGCAAATTTCTTCTCGTTGTGTGACTTGAACCCATGACCTCCCCCTTAGGTGTTCCTAAATGGCGCTATTCAGACATTTTTAATAATTTACCACTTAATCACTTAGTGTTGAAATATATGTCTCCCCAAATATGTATAAATAAGGCGGGATATTTATACATGATCCATACAACAAGAAAGGAAAAGGAAAGTTGTAAATGAAGTCAGGATATTGACCAAACCAATAAAAGTTTTTGACAGGGTCACTGTTGTACTTGTACTCTTTAACTATCCACAGTACTTTTTAATTGTATTTCATAATTTTTTACTAAGTAGCATTAATTCATGATACATTTGCATTTGAGGATAATCAACATGTTTTCGTTCTCTTGGCCTTCGACACGTTTGGTTTCTTGGCACCGGAGGCGGTGCGGTTTTTGGCTCGTGTTCAACGAGTAGTGCACAGCAACTTTTCCACCCCCCAAGGGCGGGGTTTTGTTTTCAGCAGATTGGGATTTTCTATTCAAAAAGGGGTGGCGGCGCAGCTTGTTGCCCACCTACCTACCATCCTTATGTAATTTACCCTTTTTTATTAATGGAAAAATTAAGTTTGTTTGATTTGCATTTGACAATTTTTAACGAAATAGCCCACTTAAGTTCATTATAAATAAAATAATAATAATTGTTAATTGGTCGTTAAAAAAAGCATTAATTCATGAAACACTTGATAGAGAACTGGAAGATTTTATATATTTTATGTATTTTACATGTGGAGTTGACTCATTGGTAAAAACTATTTTCTTTTAGTTGGAGTTCATGGATTATAAACTTTGAATTAGGGGTGTAAATGATGCGCAACAACTCGAAAGTTATTTAGGATCGGATCGGTAAAAAGCTCGAACGAGCTGAGCCTTAATGAGCCCTAGCTCGAGCTTGAAACTTGGGGCCCTAGCTCGAGCTTGAAACATGGCTTGTTTAGTTATCAAGTCCGAGCTCTTGGGTTTTACTTTCGAGCTGAGCTCGAGTTCAAAATATTAGGCTCTAATCGAGCGAACTCGAGCTCAAGCTTCATATAAGCATGACGAGCTAAGCTCGAGCCTAGTTGTGATCCGCTCAAGTAAGAAATGTAAATATTTAAGAGTTTCCGGTTGTAAAGAAAAAAGAAGAAGAAGAAAGATTTTACTTTAGCATCTGGCTTGTATTTTAATAAGATATCACCAGATCTATGAATAGAAACAAAATGGTTCCGAGTTTCGTGTCCTATCTTTCCCATGCAATTGAAAAACAAGCAAACAGTTAAGAACACTACAATGGTGAAAGAAAATGTGACCCTGCCCTACTACTGTAACATCTTTTCTATCATAAATTTGTAATTCAAAATGTAAATACATATTATTTGTTTTATATAGAGAAAAATTATTAAAGCTCACATAATAGTTTTTTTTTTTTTTTTTTGAAAATAGCTCACATAATAGTTATGTGTATTAAGCTAGAGGTGTAATTAGATTCTAGAAACAACATGAATGATGAAAGATAAAATAATAATAGAAAGATTATTATGGGATGTTATTTAATTCTAGCATGTTAAATGTTGGGTGGTATTAGAGTTGACATGTTTAATAAAAAGGGTCATTCTTGAGTTAAGATGTTTATTATTAAACATGTAAACCTACAAACTCATTTACAACTTATTTAACTCATTGTTTCTAGCTTGTTTAGCACATTTACAACTTGATCAAGACCTATTTAGATGCATATGTTAAAAGTGTCTTATTGATGTTACACGATTTTGAGATTATAGGTTTGTCACTAATAAATATACATATGGGTTATGTCCGGGTTCAACAATTTAACCTATCGACCCAAATCGATTAACGCCACTAATTAAATCATTGAATTATATATTTGAATTCCGAATCTGACTCGCTGAAAAAAGGAAAAAAATAATATTAATCATTTTAAATTTCATTTTATCACTTAAAAAAAAAGAGAGGAAAATAAACCTAGTCTTGAGATTCCTGACCATATATTCAACTATTCAAAAAAAGCTTCCAAATTTAGTTACTTTACCTTTGTTTCTCAATCTTATTAACCACCAGTTATGAGTTTTGCACAGGATGGAATACTGATCGATGATTCAATGGATTGTATAATTAAAGGGACATCAGGACCTTAACACAGTTTCTGAACGCAACAATTATTTTACAGATCTTTTAGCCTAATGCAAGATACCATAGTTATTTCAAACACAACCAGGCTTTAAAAATAAAATATAACGTTGGAACTTTATTATAATATTAATTAATATATATAATACAGGTAGGTTTTTGGCAAAAAAAAAAAAAGTTTCTGTTACGTTTGATTATTTTTAACTACGTAACTGGATTTTGTTATTTTCTAATATTCAAATAAATTCAATTGTTCATTAAAATTCAAACAATAAAACTTGGTATTTTACCACTACAAGAAACAAGAACTTTAGCGACGGCATCATCACCTATGACTCGACGGATTAAATCTCAATATTGATAAGGGTAAGGATCCAAGGGTTTTGAAATATAGTATTTTGCACTTTTTATGAATATTGTACCCTTTTAGATAAGTTTTATCTAAAAGGTAAGAAATGTGGTGTGATTAGTAAAAATAAAGTATTTTGCACTTTTTATTAAATCTCAATATTGATAAGGGTAAGGATCCACGGATTAAATCTCAATATTTTGCACTTTTTGAAATATAGCATTTTGCATGCTTTCCGGTACTTGTATTATCCCAAATTAGAGCTATGTTATATGAAAACTTTAAGAAATGTGGTGTGATTAGTAAAAATAAAATAAAACGCGGTACATTTAGCAGTCTCATTTTTTGAAAGAATTTACAATTGGAAGATTATATTTCAAGTTTTAAAAAAGAATTTCGATAATCTTTTATAAAATTATAAATTTAAAAAATTACACGAACAAAGTTTAAAAAAAAAAAAAAAAGAAAGTAAAAGGTTAGAGTTGTATTATATAAAAACTTAAAGGGAAAAGATGTGATTAGTAAAAAAATAATATAAAAGAGAGTACGTTTAGGAGTCTGTATGGAATAATAATTAGAATTCTATAGAGTTTATTGAACATTTTGGGAAATAATAAGAGAAGCAAGCAAATAGCAAATATAACACTTACAAGGAGAAATTAGAGAAATCAAAATCACACCAATAGTTCCACTCTAATGATGGGATTTTCACTGACTTTTTACCCAAATTCACATTATGTGGTCACATATTGTGTAATTACAAAGTTATAATGCTTTTTGCTTATGTACAATAATTTGACTTTTACATGTCTCTTTTTTACTTCTTTCTGAGATTATCTTTGTGGTTGGCTTCTATGGAACTTTGTTAAATTAATACCAATTTTATTTCTCAATGATTTCATGGTCAATGCAATTTTATCTTATTTAGTATCTTTAATTAATACAATCATCCTCATTATCTTATTTAATTAGTGAACTCTTAATAACACAAGAGAGACAAGAGAAATTCTATGGGTGACGAACAGATCGAAGACCGCTAGCAAGAAAATAACAACACAGAACTAAAAAAATAGTAACTTTTATTAAAATACATATCTAACCTATTATATATATATTTTTCAAAAAGTAACTTTCACTAAAATACCGCTAGCAAGAAAATAACAATACAGAACTAAAACCCCAAAAGGCAAGAATCAAACGTCAAAAAGTTTCCATCTAAATCAATCGAGCCGGATGGACTTTGAATGGCTATTTACCCAAAGGATACAAAGCAACTTAATTTCACCCAAAATACACACTCCCAATTCGCCTCACTAGAAAAAGCTACACGTGTTTCTAGTACGCCTAATGCTCCAAAAACAACCAACCGCAACAATGTCTTAAATTAACAATCTAACCTATTCTTATCATTTAGGTGTGGTAATTCACTAATTCTGTGGATATTTTATTAGTATATATAAAATAAAGTGATTTCTTTGTATTTTTACAATATGTATGTAAAGATACAAAATCAAACACCTTAGATTATAAATTTATAATGCAAACGAATGAAAGAAAGATCAGGGACCAGAAAAGGACAATCATAAAGTTTAGAACACATAACCACCACCAAAGCTAGGGTTTCTAATTTCCGATTCCTTTTCCGTCAGAGGTAACAAAATTCCGATGAAATAAAATATCGATTAGAGAAGACGAATAATAATAATAATAATAATAATAATAATAATAATAATAATAATAATAATAATAATAATAATAATAATAATAAAGGTGGGACATAGAAGACGATGAAACTCACACATAGCACGATAATCCATGACTAACTAAAACTGTACGGACTATGGAGAGTAAGAAGATAGAGACCTGTGTGGTAGGTTATGAAACCTCCTTTGCATAGATTACTGAGTTGAGTTTGCATATTGTTAAAAAACGTCGTCGCTTCATCGAACGGTCTAGCCAGATCCGATCTGTACTTATCCAGCAAATCGCAGTATGTTTCCTTCAATCCAACAACATTTAGGCTAATCAGTTGCAGTCAGCAGATACATAAACATAGTGATTTTTAATTATATAAGTTAATCCAGATATATAGCAGGTAAACAAGCAACAAGCTGCACCGCTATCCATACATAAACAAAAGTATGACAAGTCAAGAAGAAGAAGAATAACTCGACTGACCATGAATTCGTCAAGCTCTGGATCGTCTCCCAAGCATGAACAGGCGCCCGATCTTCGATAGAAATCATTATCTCTAAAAATTTCGTCAAACAGATTCGCTATATCTGGTGGAGCTCCTACCTGGTAAAAAAAACAGCACACAGTGGTTAAAATAAGTCACTTCTTTTTTTTTTTTTTTTTTTTTTTTTTTTTTGAACTATTGCTTGATTAATAAAACTTTAACATGAAAATAGCATTAAATTGATTCTGATGATGATTATGATTCACTATTTGCAGGCGCGTTGCGTTGTACACAGATTATGATTAGTTTAATAAACATACGTTAAGTCTAATCTCTCTTATTCTCTCTCACACACATACGCATACACATAGACATACTCGTGTACCTTTTGACAAGCGATGTACGCTTGAAGCAACCTAGGGTACAGCGGATGAGAAACAATTTTGGCTCGATTGGCGTTAGCAATCTCGTCTTCCATCTCTTCCGCTAATCCATCACCGTTGTTGTCATCGTTTATGTTGCTTTTCTTGTTGTTGTTGTTGTAATTACTACTACTGGTATGAACACCAGAACCTAAAACAAACACAGACGGAACCATCCGTTTGTGGTGATGAGAATCAGTCAACTGATAATTCTCTCCATCAGCGGTAACCTGGTCATGATTCACCAATCCGTACATTTCCTCCATCTCTATCAATCAGCAACAACACCACTGACTTTGGTACATGTGATTGGTATATAATAATAATAATAATAATAATAATAATAATAATAATAATAATAATAATAACGGAAATGGAGAGGCAAGAGAGAGAGTAGGAAGGTGAAAATAGCGTACAAACAAGAAGAAGAAAGCTAAGCAAGCACCTGAATATGTGAATGTCTGGTCTTATCTATTATGATCAGCATCATCATGCACCATCATCCTAACCTCCTTTCATTTCCTTGTTCCTTTTTTGGTTAAGTACACGCGCTGCTTGTGCGCGTTGTTTGCCATGATTAGAAAGGTGGGGTCATGTAAGTTGTCGTCCGTTGGATGTGTGTGCTTTGTATGTAGCCAATAGAGGTTAGGGTCGGATACCATGTTTATTTGTTACAATAGATAGTCTAGGATATGTGGAATAGTTTAACTATTAGATAGGGTTTATTTATTGGTTTATTGTATTGTACATTGAACTATAAAATAAGGTATGCACCAATAGTTTGGTCTGCTTTTTAGTTTTGACTATAATAGTTTCGCTTGTGAGGTTTTCTGAAATAATTGCTGCAAACGAACTTAATTTTAAGCGAACAGTTAATTATCTGTTTGGTAGAAAGTTCGTATGTATTCTTTTATTTAATAAATGAACGAATAAGAATAAGAAAAAAAATCCATTCATTTATATGTCCTTCTGTTTGTGTTTCCGTTCATAAACACTTTTTTGTGTTCATTAATATCCGTTTGTGTTCGTATGCGTTCATAAACAAAATTAACAAATGAACAGGAACACGGGTGTTTTTCTTAACAAACGAACACGAACAGAAAATCCCGTTCATTAAGTGTTCTGAACTGTTCGTGAACACATAATTTCCTTAACAAACGAACGCGAACAAGGCATTGTTCATGTTCGTGTTCGTTCGGTTTTTTTGCAACCCTAACTATAATCATCACTTTGTTTGTGGTTTGATTTTTATTACTGTTGATTAGCTAGCTAAGCCATCCTTGAATTAAAATTAGAATCGAATACCCATGGCAAAAGAATCATTGAAAACATTGATACATTAACCCAATCTATATATACTCATCTCTACATAAGCATTTCTTAATTTTTGTTACAACATTGGCTAGCCAAGGCTACCCAATCTGCTTATAGTCAGTGGCGAAGCTTGCTTTCGGAATCGGCGGGGGCCGAACTCAATTTTTTTCGATCGGTAGTGAAAAATCGGCGGGGGCCGGACTAAACCCGGACTCAATTTACCTATGAAAATCGCAAATTTTCAGTACTGCACCAAAAAACAGGGGGGGCCAGGGCCACCCCTGGCCCCAAGAATGCCTCGCCCCTGCTTATAGTAATACTAGTAGGGAACTCGTTGACGGGTGAAATTGGTCGGCTTTGATGCGCTCGTTGAGTAGACAAAAGAGAAAACCCACGTTGCGTGCAACACCAAGATCGATAGTTGTCCAACGCTAAAGACTTGATGATGAAAGGTATAGTTTGATGAAGTTGCGGTCCCTTAATATGGTAAGCAGGTAAAATGAAAGAAATCACATTATTGTTTAGCTTCAAAATCCTTGCTAGAATCAATGTTAGGCCCACATTGAAAAACCAAAGCAATATGTAGAAAATAAAGTCAACCAGACAACATAGCTTCAGTAGGTTTATGATGTATTTAAAAAACAAATTTACACAAATTGAGTAATAAAAACCACATGACTTAAGAATTTGTTTAATGTTCTTTAACTTGTCTCTCAGCTTGGTGATCATCGGGGTATCTTTGTAGCAATCAAAATGACTACATAGCTAGTTGATAGCCTAAAACACATTCAAATCAAAACCTATCATTTCAATCATGAATTTTTAACCAAAATTGGTGTGTACAATTCTTTTCATACCAGTTATTAGCTAGTACAAATTGAGCAAAAGAGCATAAAATTAATGAAAGTAAAAGAAAAGAGTACAAGTAATACAATAGATAGATGCTAGATATTGTTGCTTTCTCAATATCTCTACCAATACAAAAACCAAACGTGTTCTTATTTTCATATAAATGTGACACGAGAACCAACTCCATGGCTTTTAAAGGTTTTCTATCTCGATCAAGTGATCTGCACGTGACATAAAAATCACCGAATTAAGACTAACCAGTAGCATTTCAATATGTACCATAACCCAACCCTTTTAACCCTTTTAATTCTTCAAGTTAAGCATTTTTTTAATATCTGCGTAGATGTCCATTTATAATTTTAAGGATAAGAGATGCAACAACAAAATAAATGATCATTTGAGATTAGAAGTTTCACTTTTACTATTTTTTAAGATTATTTGGAAATTTGGTTTTTATAGTATAACTAGAGGGCGTCCCCCCGCGTTGCGGCGGGGGACGATTTGGCAACAGGTAATATGACTACGTATGTTCCTATAAAGGATAAAAGATCACATCCAACATTATCATTGCGGTGGGAGTGTGAGTGTAAAAACGCATAAAGTAAATTTGAATTTGAAGTACGTACATGGAATCAAAATCGTTTACATAAATCGTCCAAAATCAAAGTTGCAATAGGTATAAAGCAACTATCAATGTAAAAGCCAATGATGTTGTAGCCTAGTGGTTGCAATGGAGGTGGGAAGGTTTATCCACTTTGTAGGGTTCCTGCCCTGGGAGTATGGCTGTAAACAAACCAAACAAACACGAACAAAACAAACATGAATAAGGCTTTGTTCGTGTTTGTTTGTTAAGGTTTCTTGGACAAACGAACCGTTCACGAACACACTAACGAACATAATTCTATGTTTGTGTTTGTTTGTTAAGAAATTCAGTTGTTTGCGAACTGTACGTGAACACGAGTCTTGAACAAAAAACAAACAAAACCAAACATTTAATATGCAACTAACTAAAAAAACATTGTTAATATTAACCGTTAGACAAAGTACATCTAAAATGATGTCTATAAGTCAAATTTTACTAACTTAGACAATTATATAAAATTACTTAGGCATAGGCATGAATACATGATATTCCTAATTCAAAAGTTCATAATTATCCTAAGTTTTAATTAGTGATCGAACATAAACAAACATACACAAACAGATATAAATAAACGAATGTAAACAAACACAATGCCGAAGGTTCACGAACGCAATCGAATGAATGAGACATTTGTTCGTGTTTGTTTAGTTAATCAAACGGAATTTTTTGCTCGAGTTCGTTCATTTATTAAACAAACGGACACAAATGAACTTCTCGCCGAACGGTTTACAAACTGTTCACCGAACGTTTGGTTTGTTTACAGCCCTACCTGGGAGGTCATAGGTTCGAATCCCACTTAGAGTAGGGTTATTTTGAAATGAGGGGTTGGACCTTAGGGGGGCCCGGGGACCGGACCTGAAGAGTGCGGGGCTTCGTTATGGGTGGTGTACCATTGACCGTTCAAAAAAAAAAAAAAAAAACTATCAACGTAAAAAAGCCTACCGCGTGCGGCGGGGGCGTAAAACAATGCCAAGCGCCACCATCATCCTGTAAACCCGTAACACAAAACTAAATCCAATCAAATAAAGTTTCAACATTTCATTTAATTATATAATGTCCTTAATGCTAAAATATAAATTTTTTTTATTCGTAGTGTATCCCAATAAGATGATCATATACGAAGCTTATGAAGTTGTATTCCCAACCTTGTACAGGATTCATTCATAGCCCTATACAGCTGCATTTTGCAGCCATATACAACAATATAACAGCCTCATTTACAGCCCTGTACGATTGTATTTTCCAGCTATAAATTTATGCATAACAATCCCAGTTCTGCAGCCCCATGATGTTATATTTGCGGTCCTAATTCACCACATTACAGTTCCATTTTACAACACTATAAAGCTGAATTTTTGTTGACCCATGCTTAAGAAATAAAATCATCATTTAACAACTTTGATCCTTGCTTGTCTACATTAACTTATTAGAGTAGCATTATTAGATAGTATTTTAAATCATTAATTTAACATCATAGAACATGAGCTTACACATTTCATATATACCTATACATTCCTTCGTTAGTAAATAACCCTTCTTCGTAAAAACATAGGCCGATGTTTGATGTTTACTTGTAAAGAGCAGCCATGTTGATAAGGTCGTGTGTATCTAACTCATCCAGATTTGGAATGGAAACAACCTTCTTAAAACTCCTGAACAAATAAAAAAAGAAAGCAACACAGAAGTAGATTTGCCAAAAAAAAAAAAAAAATTAAGCTCAAAAGTTCTGATCTTTAAAATACACCTTTACACGTACCCCACATGACCTTTTTGTTAACAATTATTTGCTTCTTGTTTTACCATGTGACATCAAATTTAACACTTTGTAGGATACAACATTCTATTGCTCATTTTTCAGGTGCTCATGTGACACAGTTAATATGTTTCACAGAAAGAAAAACCATCTTCAGGCAATGGAGCCAATGATGTTAACATACAAAAGCTCAAACAGTTAAAAAGTGACTAAATCTATATTCAAGCTTTGGTAACTACAACCTCATAAATTTCTTTACATTATATTTGTAAGATGACGAAGTAGCAAACATATGGATTAACAATGAAGTAGTCCGAAAGGTGATTTATTCCGACCCGTAAAGACGATATGATTCATGCCGAACCGGTAACGACAATATGTTGTCAACTTACTTGTTGGAAAAAAAATGAATAATATGAATCTTTAGATGCCCCAACATGTCACACCCCGCCAAGGCGGAAACACGTGGATGCAACCATCGAAAGGTTTTTAAGCACAAGGTTCAAGCAACACACATTTTTATTAAAATAGTGCCACCACAATGGATGGATATTGTCATAAATTATTCAAACCAACATAATGATATCTGGAAAATGAGATAATGTCTAGTACTCATGTGTAACACCCCAACCGATGGCGGAAACATCAAGGTGCCACGTATTGATAATTGTTCAGTAGCTCATGGCGAATAATAAATTTCATTAAATGATTTAAATAAATTACATACAATTGTTCTACAAGAATTCGTACATCAAATTGAATAAAACTATGCACACATCTTCAAGCATTAATTCAAATCTTCAAGCAAGTAGAACCTGAAACATGTTAAATTGAAAATATTTTGGGTCAACAAAAGTTGGTGAGAATACATAGGTTTTTGTAAATACTTAATAACAATAGTTTGTACAACATTCACAGTTGTATGATGATAGGGTATGATACCGACATGTAACAATGCGTCTTTATACAACCAAACCTTGTGTCGACTGAGGCCTAACTCGCAAGTTAGTCTAATGTTGTTACTGTTTTCGATCATCCCTGAATTTATGCGGGGGGATGGGTTTGTCAGACCTATAGCGCTATAATCTAAACAGGCGGCTTGATCATTGTTAATGATTGTACTGTGTCTTTTTGTTACAGTCAAATGATAGAATGAGTAAATGATAGTGTAATTGAATCATAAGTTTCAACAATGTAAGAATGAGTAAATGATAGTGTATAAAATGTTTAAACATGTTTCACCCCAAAAATGTAAAACAGAAAAAGGGGCTATGTAAACTCACCTTAGAAAAATGTTATGTCTCGTGAAAAAAAATAGAATAATGTGTTGTGAATGTATGCGAGGCGAATCCCAAAGACTCAACAACGTAGCTAGTCCAAATTGAAGAAAACGAAAAAGAAAGAATATCAAGCTTCCAATTCGCCAATTACAAGAGCTTATAATCAAAGCTTCACTTGTATAAGTAATAGACTATAGAAGAAAGGTTTGAGGGAAAGTTTAATCGGATTGAAACAATCGATTTAGAGGTGCAAAGTATAATGGGTCATAGGTGGGTTTTTATACTAGTTTTGGATTCAATTAGCCATTAAAATTGGTCAACACCATAAAGTAAGGTTTTATAATGAATTGACTATTTGACTAAGACTTTGACTATTACTTTGACTATTTGACTCAAGGCTTTATTTAAAAAAAAAAAAAAATCTTGTATGTGAAAAAAAAAAATTTAGAATCATATTATTATTATTATTATTTATATACATTTATGTATGTATATAAGTTGTGAGTTAGGATAAATAAAGACTTAGGCACATTTGTATAATATTAATGATAAAGGTGTAATAAATATATATATATATATATAAGGGCTTTTTATGTATTAAAATTTTGGGGAAAATTTTGCGATGTTACAGTCTCCCCTACTTTTGGAAACTTCGTCCCGAAGTTTATTAAAAACATAGGGTTGAAGGTGATTTGGGTAAGAATAAAAATAGTTGTGATTTGGGTATAGCATGACATGAATAGAATAAACTGTCTCGTGTTTTGTGTGGGTTGATGAACTACCAGACAACTAGAGTTTATAACCTTGATAGAATTTCACACTACCTTAATGTACCTGTAAATTCATGATTACGTTCCGGACCGCAATCACCAATTTACCTTACATTAAAGTTTTGTGTCCTTCTATGTCTCCACCGATTGTTGAGCAGGTCCGATAGCCTCCACCAGCCATGGAGCAGGTGGTAGGGCCTCTCCCGACTGTTGAAAAGGCATAATGACCTCTACCAATCGTTGAGTAGGTTTGATAGCCTTCACCAGTCGTGGAGCAGGTTGTAGGGCCTCTCCCGACTGTTGAAAAGGCATGATGACCTCTATTAAGTGCAGCACATAGATTGCAAATTGATAACATGTTTATGCAACAAGTATAACAAGCACAGCATATGAGTTGTAATAGAGTTTCCCTAGATAAGGTTAATGACTCTAGGTGTGTTTATAGTAAATAGTTTATATTCCATGAATTCTAGTTTCAAATGTTCAAATAAGGCAAATAGTCGAATCCTCATGTATAACTAAGGATTATGTTTGATGCAACACACAATCAAGTTTCAATAGTTTGGTTATCATGGGTAACTAACTCATGTGTGAGAAGGTGAAGGATATGAATTTAGTTCTTGAGAGGATGATGAAAAATTCTTGAAGCAGAATCAAAGTTGTGAGAGATAGTGAATGTGAAGATAGTTGATAAAGAGTTTATTTTATAGTATGGAGATTATATGATTTGGGTAGGGTGTTGAATATTTAAAAAGTGGCTAAGATGGTAAGGTGAAGTGTGATTGTGAAATCCATGGATGGTTATGAAATGAGATTGATTTAAGCTGTAAAATTTTGAGATTTTTGAGCTTAGTTTAAGGAAGGTGAGTGTAATCATTTATTCATTAATTAAAACGAATAAACGAAAACGTTGACTTATCAAAACTTCTAGATTCTAATAACATAGTGAAGACATGCTTTAGCCTATAAGTGAACACTCATCCCGAGAATTCCCAGGTAGGCATCCGGGTCCCTCGTCTGATTGGGATATATGCGTAATGCCAGTCCTAGACAGAAAACTCAGAATACAGGCGTTCACCCTTCCAGATTGCACGTGTTCGTTATTAAAATCTAGAACTTTGATGAGATCTCAAGGTGGTTCAGGCTAAACCTGAGGATTGTCCTATTAGTCTAAGAGTAGATCTTGTGATGGAGAGCAATCTTCTTGTAGGGGTTGAAGTAGGGATAAGAAGTAGGAGTGAGATAGAGAATAGCAAGTAAAAGGAGCAAATACTGGTTATATTCCTATGGTTATAGACTAGATTATTTTTTTTTCTAATAACCTAATTCCCTATAACCAAGGCTCCGATACCAATCTGTAACACCCCAACCGATGGCGGAAACATCGAGGTGCCACGTATTGATGATTGTTCAGTAGCTCATGGCGAATAATAAATTTCATTAAATGATTTAAATAAATTACATACAATTGTTCTACAATTGTATATATGTGTGGCCCTCTGGGGGCAAAAGTAAAGTTGCACTAGTTTTAACGTTATTTTACTAATTTCGTGAAAATAACGTTAAAAACGACGGACCGTTAATCATGCATCATGTGGTGGCGGTGATAGCCTAAAGACAAAGGGGTACATGCACTGATCGGGTTTGTCCCGATTGCTAAGTGTTTTGTGCCTTATGTCCAAGGCTTGATACCAAACCACATCGAGCCGGGGGTCTCACTGGAACCAGCCTCTCTATTCTTAGGGGTAGAGGTAAGGCTGTCTACATCTTACCCTCCTCAGACCCTACTTTAGCTTTGCTATAGGTGGGATTAACTGAGTATGATGATGATGATGATGACATACAATTGTTCTACAAGAATTCGTACATCAAATTGAATAAAACTATGCACACATCTTCAAGCATTAATTCAAATCTTCAAGCAAGTAGAACCTGAAACATGTTAAATTGAAAATATTTTGGGTCAACAAAAGTTGGTGAGAATACATAGGTTTTTGTAAATACTTGATAACAATAGTTTGTACAACATTCACAGTTGTATGATGATAGAGTATGATACCGACATGTAACAATGCGTCTTTGTACAACCAAACCTTGTGTCGACTGAGGCCTAACTCGCAAGTTAGTCTAATGTTGTTACTGTTTTCGATCATCCCTGAATTTATGCGGGGGGATGGGTTTGTCAGACCTATAGCGCTATAATCTAAACAGGCGGCTTGATCATTGTTAATGATTGTACTGTGTCTTTTTGTTACAGTCAAATGATAGAATGAGTAAATGATAGTGTAATTGAATCATAAGTTTCAACAATGTAAGAATGAGTAAATGATAGTGTATAAAATGTTTAAACATGTTTCACCCCAAAAATGTAAAACAGAAAAAGGGGCTATGTAAACTCACCTTAGAAAAATGTTATGTCTCGTGAAAAAAATAGAATAATGTGTTGTGAATGTATGCGAGGCGAATCCCAAAGACTCAACAACGTAGCTAGTCCAAATTGAAGAAAACGAAAAAGAAAGAATATCAAGCTTCCAATTCGCCAATTACAAGAGCTTATAATCAAAGCTTCACTTGTATAAGTAATAGACTATAGAAGAAAGGTTTGAGGGAAAGTTTAATCGGATTGAAACAATCGATTTAGAGGTGCAAAGTATAATGGGTCATAGGTGGGTTTTTATACTAGTTTTGGATTCAATTAGCCATTAAAATTGGTCAACACCATAAAGTAAGGTTTTATAATGAATTGACTATTTGACTAAGACTTTGACTATTACTTTGACTATTTGACTCAAGGCTTTATTTAAAAAAAAAAAAAAAAATCTTGTATGTGAAAAAAAAAATTTAGAATCATATTATTATTATTATTATTTATATACATTTATGTATGTATATAAGTTGTGAGTTAGGATAAATAAAGACTTAGGCACATTTGTATAATATTAATGATAAAGGTGTAATAAATATATATATATATATATATAAGGGCTTTTTATGTATTAAAATTTTGGGGAAAATTTTGCGATGTTACATCATGGACTTGGAAACAAAATATCACAAAGTTGACAAAACCCATCACTGTGGTACCACGTAGAGCATGCTCGAACCCCTCCCTCAAATCCCTGCGACCCTCCATTATTTACCTGAAAAACATGCACAAAGGATTTTGTCAACAATAATGTTGGTGAGTTAACGGGTTTGAATGTAACAATTAAAACCAATGCGTAATTCGTGTATGACCAATCATAGGCTAGCTAAGCGAATGATTACTGTGCAAACCATGAGTCCCATAACCAAACCTCTTGACTGTTGTGCCTCGCGCATTGTACACTAAAGACAATGTATGTATAGTAGAATACTAACACTCTTTTGTATGTAACCGGTTAGAGCGACTAACCAAGAGTAGGGATATCAACCCAATAGATCTATTAAAATGTTCCATGGCTTTTGATAGCTAATGGTTACAGTAAACGTTGTACAAGGACTAGTGAGCTCATGAACCAAATGTCTCATGTTCCACATGGCAGTCATGATAGAGTGTACACACACTTGTAAATGACACTAGTATTGAAGCATGTTAATCCCCCGAAATGAAAAATAGTAAAATGGGGCCGTAAAACTCACCTGATAGAGTAGTATGTGGTCTAGTGAAGCTGTCAATGTGATATAGCTACCGTCCAAACAATAGTTGCCCTATGATTATTAAGAGCATGGTAAATCGTATGTTCTTGTCGTTTATCATACAAGTTGTTCACCCGACATTCGTGGATCTTGTTTTTAGTGTATGTGGGACATGTAGTTGTGTACGTGATGACTTTAAATGTACTTGTGAATAGTTCCGGAAATCCTAGGCGTTTTGTTGTAATCTTGGTTCCTATTGTACCTAAGGTGGACCCCACATGTTGTTATGGTTCGTGAAACAATACCAAATCGTCATGTGTGGTCGACCTTTGCAAAAGTATGTGTTCTAACATAGTTTTATGTCGTTCAAATACTATGGTAGTTTTAACACATGTTTCGGCCCTTCTTAACATATGTACAAGTGTTATAGTCGTAACATTTGCACATCATAGTCCTTGAATCCGATGTTTCGTGAAGTCGGAATGGATCGGTTTAGCCCTATTAGTGTGTCCTCGAAGCTCGGCAATGTGGGTTAGTGGTTTTTTGAGAGAAACCGATTGGAAATCCATCTATGCATTACCTTAACCTTGATCATAAAATAAATGTGTTTTGATTTATAAAAACCGTTTATTAGTTGATCACTTTGCATTGAATATTGATTTAGTAGCCTCACATAACTCATCATTACAATGTAAGGGGCTGGCTATTGCCAAAAGATGAGGTATCATAGCAAGGTGATTATGATCCGATTTATTACTCATTCACAAGACAATGTGTGTGCACTTGGATGTAAGTAAGTGTTTACTTACCATCAAAGGTTATAGGTCGGGTGTACATAGAGTCGAGGAGGGGAAGATCAAGAGGAACAAGTGTTAATTATCTTACCTAGCTCAAAGCAATGTAGAACCTGATTGTGGTGCTTCTCCAATCCCTCCTTGAGAATGGTTTGGACCGAACCTTATGTGAGCAAGACTCCTTGGCCTATTGGTGAGGGTGTGTAGTGGATGGATTTGGGGTAAAGCTTGAGAGAGTAAGATTGTTAGGTTGTGGTTTTGTTAGTGTCTAGAGTCCTTCTTATAGAGAGGTCGATTGGGTAGAAGACAAGATCATATAAGGTAGTCTTCATCTCCTAGGAAGAGGTGTTGTATAAGGATTCCTTTCATCTTTTGATGTAAGATGGTGACATCTCCTCCTTCTTACTTGTAGCCGATTATCATCCATGGTTCACAAGAGGATAGTTGACTTCACAAGATGTGGAGGTGAAGCTTTGTCTTATTGCCAAAAGGGTGTAAGTTTGACAACTAATGTGCAAGCCTTCATGTTAGGTAGTTTTTGTCTGAACATATGACAAGGAAGTGGGATCAAAATTTGATGATGGTGATGTGTGGTTCTTGTCCCCATCCGATCGCTAGCTAGCATAGGCTATTAAGGGACATTCTATGATGCAAGGTTTGTACTTGTGAGGATAATCAAGTTCTTCTTTAGTGCAAGTTTTGGACACTAGGTGATAGTGACAATTGATGCAAGTATCCTTCTTCCTTCATGCTTATCGGCCGAGAATCAATATAGGGTAAGATCAAAGTAGTTAGATCAATCTAGGGAATGAGGTAAGGTATGTTTTAGGACCTAATTTGGTATAATAAGATTGTAGGATAGTGACTAGTGAGGTTTGTCTTATCTAGTTGTCATTGCAAAGTTTATGTGCATGCTTTGGGATTTGTTTTTCGGCCATGAGATAGGACAAGCAAGAATGGTTAAGTTCTTAACAAGATCAAGGGAAGTACATTGTTATATCATACCTTATTTGTGATTCCTTTGGACATTCCATGAAAGGGACCTTTGAAAGTTGCTTGGTGTGGGTCTTCGGCCGATGGTGGCACAAGGAATAGGTTCTAGGATCTCGTAAGATAGGGACATGTCTTATGTATGTGTAGGTGTAGTCGAAATATGGGTATGTGTGGAGTTGTATATGCGTGTATGTGTGTGTATATATATATATACACATGGTCAAGTGTCTAAATCCAAGATAAGTTTATGCGGTTACCAAGTTATATAAACCTCTTTCTTGATCATGGTGTGATGGAATTGGTTTTGGAGTCGTGTGGGGGTATGTGACCGATTATACCCTAATTATCTTAGACGTAGGAACATCTAATTAGGTGATCATGAGTCGGTGGTGACTAGAAATCAATGACGATATCAACATGTATTATGCTCACAAGTCACGAACACAAGTCATTAGAGGTGGATATATGATAACATTGATGGTCCAAGAACATGTGTTAGCAAGGTTCTATCATGTGTTAGCGAGTGTAGCCTCATTGAGTGTTTGTTTGGTGATTGTCCGGGCATTGTATGACTAAACGAGTGTTCCTTGTTGAGTTTGAAGAATAACTCTTGCTTCACTAGACTGGAGGGGTACAGTGTATGAAAAATGCCTAAATACGCACATATAATGATGTAATAAATGAAATATGTATGGATGTTGACCTGGTTTGTTGACTGTTGTCACACAACATGTCCATGACCTGGAATGTAAGAAATACAAAAGAAAATGATTAATATTGTGTTAAAAACACTTTTTTTCTAGATGAGAAAAAAAAAACACTTTTAATCAAACCATGTCGTAGTAGTCTCCTTGCTTCAAATTATAGTGAGATTTACGCACTCCATGACTGCCACCCACGGTACTATTTCACCAAGAAAGCCAAAATGTCACTACTTGAGTGTAAGAAAGAACTATATAAATATGTACAAAGGATATGACACATACTTGTAAACTTGCTACTCGAAAGGAAGGCCATAATTGCAGCCTTTTCTAATTCTATGCGCAAACTTAAGAGCCAGCATGCCAAAACGTACCACCACGCCGCCGCCAGGTTCGTTCATACCACCACCACCGTTGTCAACCAAAACCATCAACGATGTCGACCACCGCTGCGATAACAAGATGCAAAAGTAAATACCTTTTAGTTAAAGTAAATGAAAATGAATGATGTATCTCTTAAACAAAGTCTTTCTACACCCCTCTCTCTCTCTCTCTCTCTCTCTCTCTCTTGACTTTGGCGGCTTCCATGGTGACTCAGGCGAGGACGGTACCGGTAGCACACCCACTCAACACTTATAACAACACACAGATGTCTAAAACTCAGTTTTTAAAACGAAACATACAGACGAAGAACTTGTTGGCAAACAACAAAATTTTAAGACAATAACAACGTGACATACAAACCTTTACGACGGGGAATAAACAAATAAAGCGACCGAAACAAACCTGCTAAACCAACAAACAAATCAATAAACACTTAACTACTAATAACAAATCATGACAAAGAGAACAACAAACTAACGCAAAACAAAGATAAAGAAGAGAGCATACCATTTTCTTCAAGAGGCAAAAATTAAAATGACTAGTAACATGCGAAGCCTACGGGTCAGAAAGAACACGAACCTGCTTAAACAACGGTGCTGGTGCCAATGCCGGTTTTGGGCTTTTTTTTTCTGTGCCTTCGTAACATAATAGTAAATATAATTACATATTTAATCTAATATTATGATGTATGTTTTAAATTCAACTTAGCTAGGTCCAGATGAGGTCGGGCTCATTGATGAGTCCTAAAATTAGCAGGTTTTATATACATGTTTTAACCTAATTATCACCCAAATTCATGCTTTTATCTTGGTATTGTCACGGTTTGTTTCCTTTTGATGATAATTGCAGGTATTTGTGACGACCGGGAAAATTTTTCTTTTTATCGCTTCGTTCTCTTTGACTTCGGGAAATTTTCGGGACGAAAATTCTTTCAACAGGGGGATGATGTGACACCCGGCACGTTTAGGTTAACATTTTATAAAACACATAAGTCTACCTTAGCGAAAAATGTTTTCAAACATGCTTAACTAGGTCAGTTGAGTCATTATGATGGTTCCGGGAATCATCGGGAGTCGTTACAATGATCCACTGATCATTGGGAGTAGGTCCATAACCATGTGTACAAGGATTGGCGATTTGTAGAATCGCCGGGTTTAACGCGCACACGTAAATCTCAAGTCCCGGGAATTGGTGAACGGATGGGAACGTGTTAGTTATCATGCATTATGTGCTTACAATCATTATGTGACGTGTCGGTATGTGAATACGTGTTTATATGTGTTAAAATAGTGATTACGCCTAATTGCATGACATTATAGGTGATTACGCGTAATTGCTAGTAGGTATAGGCGATTATAGCCTACTCGCTAGTAGGTATAGGCGATTACAGCCTACTCGCTAGTAGGTATAGGCGATTACAGCCTACTCGCTAGTAGGTATAGGCGATTACAGCTCTACTCGCCTGTAACCATCCTGTACTCGCCTGATCTGCACATGACGACTAAAAACGCCTATAAATACCACCCTTATGTTTTAAAACATCATTTGTGAAACCATAATACACCCAAAGCCACCCCACACCTTATTCAACCTCTGTAACACGTTTTTGAACAAGAAATCACATTTCCAAGCTTTACACCTCATAATCTCATCATTTCAAGGTGTGTTCTTCATCCCAAACCTTTGTAATGATATTGTTTTGATCCCTAAAGGTCCAGACCTGATTTCAAAACAAACCCAAACATCTATACTTGTTATATGTGATGTATTCATGCAAGATAGGATTTTTATTGTTTAAACATGATTGTTCTTGTGTTATTATTGTGTTTCTGACCTAAATGAGTTAATATGATGATAACCTAGGAGTTTGAAAGTTCATAGATGTGTAATATTGATATTAGGCGTTTTGACCCGTTTGAGTGATTATGATGGATTGATGATGATATGTTGTGTTTTGTTGATTGTTTGAGGTTAGGGTTTACTCTAGGATGATGCTAGAACAGTAGGATAATGTCGGATAACGTCGTTATGGGATGAAATCTGAATATTTGCTATTTAGGGTAAGTTTTACATGTTGATGTGATGCTTACATGCAAGTTATGCTATTTGGGGAAACCGCATGCATTCGGGATGGCTAGGGTGATGATAAATTAGGGGTTTTTGCTTGAAATAGTTGGGTTAATGTTTTGGGTTGGATATTGGGTGTTTACACATGTTTTAGATCTGATTTGGAGGGTTAAACGCGCAAAAAGGACGGAACAGATCAGAACTAGCGAATAGGAGTTCTAATCGCCATTATTATAGGCGATTAGCTCCTAATCGCCTGAACTATAGGCGATTAGGAGCCCTATTCGCCATTTTACTAGTGATTACAATTCTATTCCCCATTTTACTAGTGATTACAATTCTATTCCCCACTTTACTAGTGATTACAATTCTATTCCCCACTTTACTAGTGATTACAATTCTCTTCACTAGTTTGACTCTCCTAATCACCAGTTGACTTTTCCTAATCACATGTTTGATTCCTAATCGCGTGTAATGCTGCTGTATGTATATTTTAACATCCCGAAACACGGATTGACGCCTAGGAACATGTTAGGAACCCCGTGACATGTCCAATGACTTGGTAACACGTGTTCGGACTTGTTTATGCGTTAATTGGGCGTTATGCTAGATAGGGTGAATGTTTGCGCATGCTAAGTGTTTAATTGCATAAGTTGCATGATATCTTGTATGTGGCTAACACGTGGGATGTCGGGTCCCCAATGGGATGTCGGGTATTGTCTGGTTTGGTCGGTTTAACGTTTAAGCATGTTTTCAACATACACGGTCATGGTCTGGACAACTTGGGGACTGATTAGCCTTCGGTTAGTAGTCTTCACACTTATGTAAACTCATTGATAGGTCGCCACTAGTCGGGACTATTACACACGTATCGGATTTCTATTTTACTAAGGACGCACTCTAAGGTGAGTTTCACGGCCCCACTCTTTTACTGGTTTTACATTTTCGGGGGAGAAAACATGCCGTGTTCTTTAAACATGTGTCATTTGTGTTCGCAAGTTCATTTCGTTTGGGAGTGTTCATTTGGGTTCAAGGTATTCATCTATGTTCAGTATTATATGGCCTATGTTGTGGCAGTTCGTTAGCCGCGATGCGGTAGTTCGTTAGCCCCTATGTGGTAGTTCGTTAGCTATGATATGGTAGTTCGTTGACCATGGGATGGTAGTCCGTTAGCTATGATATAGTAGTTCGTTGACCATGGGATGGTAGTTCGTTAACCGCGGTGGGCGATAGTTTGTTTGGGAGGTTCGTTATGGAGTTCAAACGTTTAACGAGTGTTTTCATCAGTCGGTAGTATCATGATAGTCTTTCAAAAGTTCGTGAAACGTTTTACTTAAAAACCTGTGAACTCACCAGCATTATTTGCTGACGTCTTTTAGCATGTTTGTCTCAGGTCGCTAAGGTAGCAGCTATCGATAGGCGCACAGAGTCTCACGGCGTCTAGGACTCATTTGCATTTCATTTTGAGTATTTCAGACTTGAGTTTTACTTTTGAGTTGTAATAATACATTTTGCTTCCGCTGTGTTAGAACGGTTTTGAAAACTTAATGGGCAATTTACGTTGTTTTCATATCATTTAGTTATCGTTTATTGTGACCGTTGCCTTGGATCCTGGTGTGTCACGCGCCTCGCGGTAAAACCCCGCATGTGGAATTTGAGGGTGTGACAGTATTGAAGGTGGAAAGTGAATATAAGTGAAAACCGGCATAAAAGACAAGGATTTGAAGACTTTCGGAGATGATCCAGATGAAGCATGGCCGCGTTCAGGACCATGCACGGCCGTGCACTTATCCCAGGTCGACCAGTCACCATTTCCAAGTCAGCAAGAGGCAAAACTGAACTTTACTGATGTGCACGGGCGTGCTGTAATTCAGCGTGTTCTCCAAGGCTTAAACCGACCAAGACTGACCAGATGGTTACTCACAATAGACAGCACGGGCGTTCCAGAAGAAGGGGCACGGGTGTGCCAGCCCTGGTACAAACAATTCTGCGCGAAAGGACTCTGCAACAGTACGTGTTGTCGAGCAGGGGCGTGCCAAGACTTGAGCAGGGGCGTGCCAGACCTGTTTTGCCTATAAATAGATGCCTCCACTCCACATTTTGGGCATCCCTTTTCACCCGAGTTTCTCTCACACTTCAGCCATATTTGGGGTCTTGCAAGTGACCTTTGGAGCTTGGGATCACTCCATAAATACTTGGTGATTGAGAGTTGAGAGAGAGATCACTAAAACTCATCCAAACCACCGTCTTTAATCCCCATTACACTCACAACTATGTGTTCTTCAAACACCCACTATAGTGTGCTAGATGTAAAGCCAATGTTTGGCTAGATTAGTTGAGTGTTGCTAGGGTGAAGACTTATTTTGGTATGGATTATATAGTTTTTATTTGTTAAGTGGTGTTGTGTTCTTGCTAAATTCTTTTCACTTAAAACCTTGTTTGATGAATTAATTAACTAATTAACTAGTCTTTGATCTTGTGAGTGTCTTGATAGGAAGTGGGAGGACTTAAGAGTGTACCCATGGTGTGTAACAACCCATGCACTCTTAAGCTAACCTAATCCCGCGAGTAGTGATTAGCCCATTTACGGGTAGAAATACACACACCTAGTGGCTTAATCCTCTACTATCAATGATCTCATTTAGGGTCGGTACGGTCTTTATACTCGATCCTAGTGATAAGTCAAGTCTTAATTGTGCGACTCAGTTTCATTGTCTATGTGAAAGCTTTGGCGCAAGTTAAGGTTTGATGAACCCGTGTTGAGAGAAAACGGTCTTTATTTTCTCTCATCATTATACTGCCGCACAGTAGTGAAAGACCACTCACTTTTTAAAATAGTTAATTGGTTCAAGTAAAGGATGCAAATGTGCTGGTTAGTCACGACTCTTTTATGATATCGAGTGGTTTCTTGTTCGGTCGTGCTCCGGCCACCGGCAAGTTGTCCACAAAGGTTTTGAGTGATTAGAAGTCTTTGTTGTAGCTTTGGGAGTTAGATCATTCGGGGTTGGGTATACACAGTCTTGAGTAGTCCGTCTGTCATAGTTGAGAGGTGAGCTTTCCGGTTCGGAAGACCCTCATTTTAAAACAAGAACACAGCTCGTCTTGCGAAAACAGACACCTCTGGAGAATGCTGTAGCAACTCCAAGTTAAGCATAAGTGCTCACTTGTTCACTCCACTTAACCGAATAATTACTATTAATCCATCCTAAGATTAAGTTGGATCCCGAAGCAACACTTTGTTTGGTATTGATTTTTACTCTGATCACTTTCGCTCTCTTTCTTTATTTTATTTTTCTTTTTATTGCAGCAAGTTAGGACTGAGTAGGGGAAGTCGTATCTTAGGGTTCGATACTCGGTACTTGCTATAGTCTATCCTACGCCCGATCGGTCCACTTGCCTATCGTGTGGGTTTAGAATAAGCAGCATATATCGTTTTATTTTTATAAATTTAAAACTTAGATAAGTGTCTTAATTTAAAGGTCTAATTTAATTACCCTTTTTCACCGAGTTTGCAGCGATGGGGCAACTGTTTGTTGAACCGATGAATGCAGAACGAAGCGTTTCGAGTGAAAGTTCAGAATCACAGAGAGTTAAATTATTGTAAGAAAAGTTGAACCTTTCCATCCAAGGCAGGTTTTGCAGGAGTGAAAAGGGTATGTCTCCAGTTAAGTTATTGTTTGAAAGATCAAGACTTTGTAGAGTTTTAAAGGTCAAAAGAGGGATTTTACCAACATGATGATTATTTGAAAGATCTATAGTTTTCAAATGAGTTAAATTTAACATTTGGTTACCAATGTGACCAAGCATATTGGTTCTTGATAGATTAAGATACTCTAAACTATAAAGTTCATTAATTTGCATAAAACTTTGTTTGGAAAACTTATTCTTGGCAAGATTAAGGTGTTTTAGATTATGGGCATGTGTTAAATTACTAAAAAACCTTCCACTAATCTTATTACAAGATAAATCAAGATAAACCAAATGAGACCAATCAAGAGATGAACTAAAGTTCACTTGAAAAATATGACCTTCAAAATAATTACTACTCAAATCAATTTATAGATTGGATTAATTATAAAAAAACATTGATTGGTTTAATTTAATCACAAAATAATTACTACTCAAATCACAAAAATATGACCTTCAAAATAATTAAACTCTTTTCAATCTTAATATTTTGTGATTTTACAGTAAAAAATTCATTATAAAGTTTGACCTTTTCTTTTAAATTCGATTTATAGAAATTAGATTGGATTAATTATAAAAAAAACATTGATTGGTTTTTTAAAACCTTTTGAAGTGCTTGTAAGATTATTTTAAGAGTACGCAAATTTCTTTTATTTGTGTGTTCAAAGTTTGGCCGGTGGCGCCCGGTTATCATTATTTAACATAAATCACGTCACACTAGGTGTTATTTGCGCCAAAGTCGTAAGGGTTCAAGTCTTATAAAGTGATTTGTAGGAGAACCTAAGAGTAGATTTTTTAGGAGGGGTGAGGGTTTATTCACTGTTCTAAAATAAATTTATAATCTTGTTAGATAATACTTTGGCGAAACATTGTGGTCCTAGCAAGACGTTATAGTGGACTCGTGTATGATAAATAGAAAGGACATATAGATGGTGGGACTTCAAGCGTGAAGGACTTAGAAAGACCACTTATTACAACTACAGATGGTATTATCTTGTGTCATAGTTGGTTAGATGTAGTACAGTGGTGAAATCAAAATTGTTACTACTTTAAATGCTCACTCTTCTAAACACAACATGCAAGATTTTACGGGTATTCCTAAGGTTGTGTGTAGTCGAGCGTTTTGGGGCGTTTTAATTGCCTATAGCGTCCGGGAACACCACCCTCCCGGGTGCTATAGGGCGTTTTAGGGTGGGAGCGTTATCTCTATAACGCGCGTTTTCAAATTGTGATTGTTTGGGGTTCGTGCATTTTGACCGTTGTCAAACGGTTCAATTCCTTTTTTTTCAAACTCTCTTTATATATATATATATATATATATATATATATAGTGTAAGTATATGAAGAAAACTTATGTTATAGTGAAAACCATGAAAACCTTGTATGTGGTTAATATGGTGCCACATCACCCAATCCAAAAATGATTATATTATTATTTTAGGGGTAGTTAAGTAATTTTAACCCCTTGTCATTGTCAACCATCCTTCCATATCAAGTACAATCTGTACTAATTTTCACAAACCCCCATGTTCTCATACACATTCCCCTAAGTTTGAAGCATCTTTTTAATAACCCACCCCACCCCATTCCCCCATTTTCATCTAAATCCCTCCTCACCTTCATACCCTTCTCCCCATATCCATGGATTTTAGCATCTCATCTCCACCTCCAAACATTTTACCATTGAACTCATCTCATCCTTGTAGGGTTGTTCATAACAACTTCTCAACTGATGTAAATGTATTGGGAATTTATGGTGGTGTTGTTTTGGTTAAAAGTGGTTGTGATGGTGTTACAAGAAAACAATCTTGGTTTCACAGATCTGGGTTTCAGATCTGACCACATAGGGTTTCAAATCTTTCCATAAAATCGAACCCACACCCTTAGTCCTTTTGTCGGAGGGGCGACAACACATGGAGGTTGTTCAAAGAGTTAGCGAGGGATGACAGGATTGTGACCAGTCTTTTGAAAATGACTGAAGAAGTAGGTGTGTATTTTGGTGGTATGTTGTTTTTGTTGTTGTTCATATTGTAACTGAGTATTGTTTCCCTCAAAAAAAAAAATTAGTTGTGTGTTTTGATGGTATCTTGTTTTTGACACGCACCTTGTCTATTCTTGTAAATGAATATATCTTTCATCTGTTGTGCTAATGAAACTTCAATTTTAGATCTGGAGATAGTTTTGTTTGCATCCCAAGTGTTTGATCTAATGCTTGAATGAAAAAAAAAAAAAAACTTATGTTAACCTTTTTTTTTATGTTAGATTGTGAATGTCTGAAAGGTAATTATAATGTCTTTTGTGTTTTGGATATATGAACTCCATGTGTTTGATGAAATGCCTGACTAGGTTAACATGTGTTATTCTGTTAGTATGTTAGAAGTTAATAGTAAATGTATGGAAGGTAGTTATAAGGTCTTTTGTGTTTTGGATATATATGGATGTCTATTTAAAGTTAATGGTGAATGTATGGAAGGTAATTATAATGTATTTTATGTTTTGGATATATGCACTCCATGTGTTTGATGAAATGTCAGAGTAGGTTAACATGTGTTACTTTTGTTAGTATGTTAGATGATGAGTTAGTCACACCATTTAACATCTCATCTATTGTTTTGCAGTTGATAACGAAGACCCCCCCATGGTTAACATATGTTAAGATACAAAGTCCAAAGAAGCCGAGAAAAATATGTAGAAAAACTTTTGAATAATGTTTTCTTTTTGGTAGTCAATGTATAGAATTACTAGATTTATTTTGTTAAAGTGGTCAATAGTTTGTAATCATACTTTGTAATAACATGTGTTAATTGTTTTTATGCTTTATTTCTCAGTATACTTTGTAATACAACTTTAACAAATGTTACCTCACTAACACATGTTACCCTTTTTTTTTCTAGTGTTTGACATTCTTGTTGAAACATGTGTCACAAAAAAAAAACAAGTGTCCTTTATTAGGTCATTATGGAAGCTTCTTGAATATCGTTTTCTTTTTTAGTACTCAATGTATAGATTTACTACATTTATTTTGTTAAAGTGATTAATAGTTTGTTATGATACTTTGTAATAACGAGTGTTAACATATGTTACCACACCACCCATACTAACAAATATTAGATCTTCTCATGGGTATATTGGGGCAACCGTTTAACTTTATCAAATCGGATAATACATGTTACCCCTTTATTTGGACAAATTCGTCATAGTGTTCATAGATGACATACTGATTTATTCCAAGAGCAGGGAAGAGCACGAGCAACACCTGCAACTGATCTTGGAACTATTGAGAAATGAGCAGTTGTATGCAAAATTCTCTAAGTGTGACTTTTGGATTCGAGAAGTCCAAGTTCTTGGACATATGGTTAACGAGGCAAGAATACATATTGATCCCACCAATATTGATGCTATTAAAAGTGGGAGGCTCCTAAGACCCCTACTGAGGTGCGCCAGTTTCTTGGTCTCGCGGGATGCTATCGCAGATTCATTGAGGGATCCTCTAAGGTCGCTCAACCTCTCGCCGCCTTGACACAGAAGGGTATTACCTATAAGTGGGGATATGCCCAAGAATCTGCCTTTCAGCTACTAAAGTCAAAACTTTGCAATGCACCGATACTATCGCTACCTGAGGGAACAGAGGACTTTGTGGTGTACTGTGATGCGTCTATCCAAGGGTTAGGATGTGTGCTAATGCAGCGTGATAAGGTGATCGCGTGTGTTTCACGTCAATTGAAGGTTCATGAGAAGAATTACACCACCCATGACTTGGAACTGGGAGCAGTAGCCTTTGCTCTACAGATCTGGAGGCATTACCTGTATAGGACAAAGTGTACAATCTACACTGACCACAAGAGCCTCCAACACATATTCGATCAAAAGGAGCTGAACATGCGACAACGTCGATGGGTCGAGCTTCTGGATGATTATGACCGTGCCATCAAATTTCATCCAGGGAAAGCTAATGTAGTAGCTGATGCCCTCAATTGTAAGGAAACGAAACCTAACATGTGTTACTCCTGTTTAGTATGTTAGATGATGAGTTGGTCACACCGGTTAATATCTCATCTATTGTTTTGCAGTTGATAATGAAGACCCCCCACTGGTTAACATATGTTAACATACGAAGTCGAAGGAAGCCGAGAAAAATATGTAGAGAAACTTTTTAATAACGTTTTCTTTTTTGTACTCAATGTATAGAGTTACAAGATTTATTTTGTTAAAGTGGTCAATAGTTTGTAATAATACTTTGTAATAAAGTGTGTTAATAGTTTGTGTGCTTTTATTTCTCAGTAAATTTATGAAGTGAAAACTATAAGGGTAAGCAAAACAAAAAAAAAAAGGCTGACAAAATAAACATAAGTTTAACATATGTTACCAAATAACACATGTTAACCTCTTATGCAACATTCACACATGTTAACCTTCCATGCAGTTCATTTGAATGTCATGTGTAGGTTTTTGTGTGGTTCAATAGTTTGTAATGATACTTTGTAATAACGTGTATTAATAGTTTGTATATTTTATTTCTCAGTAAACTTATGAAGTAAAAACTATAGTGGTAACCAAGACAAAAAAAAGGGCTGACATAAAATACAAGTTTAATAAATGTTACCAAATAACACATGTTAACCTCTCATGCAACATTAACACATGTTACCCTTTACATGCAGTTCATATGAATGTCTTGGGTAGGTTTATCTCTTGTTCAATAGTTTGTAATGATACTTTGTAATAACACGTGTTACCAAATAACATGTGTTAACCTATTATGACAAGTCTTAATAATGTGTGTTAATAGTTTGTATGCTATGTTTACTTATTTCTTTTGTAAACTTATGAATTGAAAACAGGAGTGGTAAAAAAGACAAAAAGGTTGACAAATGATACAGGTTTAACATATGTTACCACACCACTCATACTAACAAATGTTAGATCTTCTGATGGGTATATGGGGGCAACAAGTTTAACTTTATCATATTAGATAACACATGTTAGCCCTTTATGACCAACTAACACATGTTACCCTCGTATGCAACATTAACACATTATTTGTACTTGCCCCATTATATTACTATTTTCTTAAACAAAAAGTAAGAGAGAGGGTGTGACATGACCCATTATAATAATATTTTTTAAACAAAAAGTAGGAGAGAGGAGAGAGATGGTGTGACATGACTCATTATAATAATATTTTCTTAAACAAAAAGTAGGAGAGAGGAGAGAGATGGTGATGTTGACTTTAAAAAGGTAGGAGAGAGGGTGTGACATGACTTTGAAAAAGTAGGAGAGAGGTTGTGACATGACCCTAAAGTAACTTTACCAAACTACCCTTATTTGTACTTGCCCCATTATAATATTATTTTCTTACACAAAAAGTCTCCATATTTAATCCTAACCCTTGATCAAATACAATGGATGGCTAGGATAGGGTTTCCAAGGTTTACCATCTAACAATGGGTTTCCACATTATCCACACCCTATATATATATATATATATATATATATATATATATATATATATATATATATATATATATATATATATAGGGAAGGGTTATATAGGAAACCCATCTTATATGGTAAACCAAATAAACTCCATCCTATCCATCCATTACATGCCATCAATGGTCTAGATTAAACCATTGTACTTCCAATCAGAAAAATTAATTTTTTAATATCCAAAAGATGATTCAGGGGTAATATGGGGAACAACCAACTCCTCTCTCTCTCTCATAAGTACCACATCAAATCATCTCTCCTCTCTCATCTTTTCAATGTCATCACCTCTCTCCTCTCTCATCTTTCCAATGCCACAATCTCTCTCCTCCCTCCTCCTTCTTTTTCTTCTTCTTCATTATCATCTTTAAAGAAAATCATCAACCATCTTCTACACTAATGAAAAACAACAAGCATACACCTTCAAAAAAATCATCAACCACCACCACCGTCGTTCCGTCTCTCTCTCAGCAACCCTCTCTCGTTTTTGTCTCTCTCTCTCTCTCTCGTCCATCTTCCCCTCCCCCATCTTCATATTCTTTGTGTTCTTCATCTTGTTGTTGAATGTTAGCAATAGTGGTGGTAACCGGATCTATTTGGTTTATCTTCATCTTCTTGGTGTTCTTTATCAACCACCCCCACCACCACCGTTCCATCTTCCATCTCCTCTCTCCTCTATCATTCCCTCCCTCCCCACGACCTTAAATGTTTAGATATGACGACATTGGTGATGATCTTCAATTTTAACAGGTATGTATGTGTTCTTGATTTGGGTTTTTGTTGGGTGATAACCCAGTTTTTTATTTGGGTTTTTTTTCGTTTAATTGGTTTTATTATTTTTTATATAAGAAAATTGAAGTGGGTTTTGCTTTGATTGTGAAGATATTCATCCGCGATGTTAGAAGGTGACCGGAGACGGTTAGAGAGGATGTCCAGTGTGTACAGAGAAGAAGGGGTTGAAGGTGTTCTTTGTGGTTGTGTCCTTAATGTGGTTGTGTCCTTAAACAAGTTCTTTGTAGTTGTGTCCTTAATGTGTAAGTTATTTGTCAGAATATGTAACATGTGTTATGTTTTATAGATGTTCTTTGTAGTTGTGTCCTTAATGTTTGGTTTGAACCTGTGGGAATTAGCACAAAAAACACTGTTATAATTTCTGTTAACACGTGTTATTGTTATGCTTGTAAGCTAACATGTGTTAAGTTAAACAAAAGAGTAAAATACTATGTTAGATTGAGATGTGTGATCCTTGTGTATGCAAATATGGTAACATGTGTTAACCTGATAAAAACCTTTAAACCACGTTTGTGGTGATTAGAGTGAGACGTGTATTAACAGTTGGTAGTGCTTGATATATGTACTAACAACTGTTAACAAGATAATACAAAGCAGCAATTTACGCAACCACATACAGCCTAGATTCCAAAAAAGGGACACCATGGGCGTGGCATAATTTAACTTATACATATCAAAGGTTTTAAAAAGATCATATGCACTAAGTAGAGATATTAAAACTGTTAACATGTGTTAACATATCTTACCAGCCATATTGGAAAAAAAGAAAAACCTTAGTAGAGATATTAACACTGTTAACGTCTATTGACATGTTAACACATGTTAACAGTTTTAGTAAAAATCTGCCCCAAAAAAACTTTGTTAACACTTGTTAATAAGTTGACGTATAAAAACTTTGTTAACACTTTGTTATGACATATTAACAGTTTTAGTAAATCTGTCCTATAAAACTTTGTTAACACTTTATTGACACTTATTAATAAGTTGACGTATAAAAAACTTCGTTAACACTTTGTTATGACATGTTAACAGTTTTAGTAAATCTGTCCTATCAAACTTTGTTAATACTTGTTAATAAGTTAACTGATGGGATTGGGTACTGAATAGACCATTCCGCATACCCAAACCCGGAACAACACTAGCGCGCGGAAGAAAGACATGCGCAGGATTTGGTCAAAGCTCATTAAATGCACAGTCAACAGTCAAGGACCGGTCAAGGCGAATATCATGCATGGTCAATAGCCATGCATGAATCACGTAACCATGCCAGTTAAGGCGGTACTCGATTCCACTATTTCCTTTAATCTAGCTTTCCATATATCACCTTATTGACATAATTAAGGGTGATGGAGACAACCTAACCACGGTTAGGACTTGGGTAATGGTGGCATACGGACTCTCCTATAAAAGGGATCACATCCCCAATGGGAGAGGACACTTTCTACTGACCTGGAGAGCTATCATACTAGATAGTATCCCCATTCACCCCGTTTTTGTTATAAACAACTACTTCGAGTAGTCGTCTCCACACCCATACTTTCACTCTTATTTGCAGGTATCTCCAAGCCGTAGCTGTTAGTGAAGGATCAACTCTGTAGCAACTGATAACCTTATCATCCCTAATCGGTGGTGAGGCTATTTGTTTCTTCATTGGCGCCATCCCATACGGTTACACCAATCTTTCAAACTAGCACAATGGCTTTCTCAAAGGATGGAAACAACAACATTGATGCCGAGGCCACAGTCAACGAAGAAATTCAAGACGTAACGCCAAACACAATCACCAAGAATGTGGCCCAGAGGCAACAAGCCTCTACATTCCAATTCCACCCAACAAAGGGAGGAACAAGTGGAGGAAAAAAGGCACAGGACAACCTTTCTTCGGTTGACCCGGACGAATGGTTGGCCCAACAAAACTCAAAAACAATTGCTGAATACCAGAAGATGGTAATGAAGCAAGCAAAACTCAAGACTCAAAAGGCGTTGAGTTTCGACCTAAGCGGGGATGATTCAGAATCCCCACAGAAGAACAACAGTGGCCGTCACACAAAGGGACACCGTCAGGCGGTACGTGGTGGAGGCCGTGGTAGAAATACTCACGGTCAGGACCCCGTCAACCTGAACGGTGAACCAGACGGCTACGAATCCGAGGACGAAGTGTATCATGACACGAACAAGAGACAACATTCCAAAACTGCTGCCAGCAGTCTGGCTCCCAAAGATGATGATCTGTACAAGCCATACAGACCAAAAACCTTCGCAGAACGTTCGAAGTTCTGCGCAAGAATCGCAGAGGCACCGATGCCACAAGAATGTAAATTACCAAGTACCATTGGAAGATTTGATGGCCTGCGTGATCCTGATGATCACCTGCACGCATTCGATTGTGCTGGCAGCTCCAAATTATGGCCAGTGCAAGCCTGGTGCCACTTGTTCGTACAAACTTTAACCGGGGCAGCTAGAATTTGGTACGAAAGTTTGCCAGTTGGGAGTCTCGTTGACTTCGATGACTTAATAAGGAAGTTCAAAAACCATTTCTCTCATTTGCGCAAGCACAAGAAGGACAAAGCCCATATCCTTTTGTGTTCGCGCAACGACAATGAGTCTTTGGAAGACTATATAGTCAGATACAACAAGGAGGCACTCCAACTGGGATGCGGAGAAGAACTTACCCGCGCAGCCTTTATACACGGGGTAAAAAATGATGATCTAATGAGATGCTTAACCGGCAAAGACGGCGTATCAGAAGCTTGGGATGAAGTAATCGAAGCTGCCAAAGTCTACGCGTCTTCAGAGCGCTCTTTCCAGCGCAACAAAAACACACAGCAAGGCAATGGTCATCACGGACCATCAAATAATAGAGGAAAAAGTAAGCAGTCCGTTTGGTCAAGAATCTCCGGCGCAGCTGAGGAGGGAAAATATTCTTCCTCACAAGACGCAAGAAACATGCTGAGCTCCAGAGGATCCCGTGACAACAAGGGACATTCAAAGAAGAACTTTGATTGGACACCACTGTCCAAAACACCATCTGAGGTGTTGAAAACAGAACAGATTCAATTTCCAAAACCACAAGAGCTTCGCAGTGACAGGAAAAACGTGGACAGGTCAAAGTACTGTGAATACCACGAAGACCACGGTCACATGACGGATAATTGTTATAGCTTAAAAATGGAAATCGAAAACGCAATCAAGTCTGGTCAATTGACACATCTTGTTAAAAACATGAGAAGAAAGCAGAGGGACAACACAGAGGCAGGAGAACCCTCCCAAAAGAAGATACGCAATCTCAACGCACATCACGTCTACAGCGGCTCCCGCAACACATGCAACATGATCCATAGGAGCGCAAGCCATAAGCGTACCTTCATCGAAGCAAAAAACGATTCTTGGAAGGAAGAACAGGTGATTATGCCAAGGGTAAAAGGCGGAGCATGCTCTACAGCTCCATTAATCATAACAGGTGTTGTTGGTCATTATCGAACACGATACATGTTTCTAGATAATGGCAGTAGCACCGATATCATGTACCAGCAGTGTTTTGACCAGCTGGATGATGAGGACAAAAAGAGGATAGTTCCAACAACGGAACCAATATCCGGTTTCATTCATGAATCCATTTACCCACTGGGCACGCTGACTTTCCCGGTAACACTCTCTGACGGGAAACATTCACGCACCGAAACGTGCGACTTCACCATACTTCCAGTCAATTCTTCACACGACATCCTCCTAGGTCGAGAGGGATTGGCAAAGTTCAACTGCAATGCTTCTACACCTCACCAGATGATGGGTTTCCCAACGCGAACAGGAGTCGCGTTCATCAGGGGAAATAAAACGTGTCACGCAACAGAAACATCCAGGCCTTCAAAGCAAGCAAAACCAACTGTTCGGACCGAACCGGAAAAATGGGTTATTAACCCTCTATTCCCGGAACAAACAGTTGTCATCGGCCATGCAATTTCTGACCCCATCCGCACTCATTTGAAACAGCTGCTGACAAAAAACATGGACATCTTCGCGTTCAAACCATCAGACATGGTCGGCGTCCCGCGACACGTCGCGGAACACAGGCTCAATGTTTACAAGAACGCAGAGCCTATTGTTCAGAAGAAACGAAGCATGGGGCCAGAAAAAACAAAGGCGATGAACGAACAAGTAGAAGAACTCTTGAAGGCCGGCATACTGCGCAAAAGCAAATACCAAACGTGGGTAGCAAACCCGGTTATGGTAGGGAAGTCTAATGGCACATGGCGCATGTGCGTCGACTATAAAGATTTAAACAAGGCATGCCCAAAAGACTGTTACCCACTGCCTGAAATCGACCTAAAAGTCGATTCTCTGGCGCCATACAGATTCAAATGCTTCCTCGATGCTTACAAGGGCTACCATCAAATACAAATGGCCAAAGAAGACGAGGATAAAACTGCTTTCCGCACAGACATGGGTACCTTCTGCTACACCAAAATGCCGTTTGGGCTAAAAAATGCAGGGGCAACATACCAAAGATTAATGGACACCGCTTTCGTCAAACAAATCGGTGTAAACCTAGAGGTATATGTCGACGACTTGGTGATCAAGAGCAGGGAGGAAGATCAAATGTTACTAGACATACAGAAAACATTTGATCAGCTACGAAGTGTGCGGATGAAGCTTAATCCGGGGAAATGTTCCTTCGGAATGGAGGAAGGAAAGTTTCTCGGCGTGTTGGTAACAAAAGATGGATTTCGTCCAAATCCAGAGAAGGTTCAAGCAATCGAACGGATGCCTTCACCATCCTCAATCAAGGAAGTGCAGACGTTAATGGGACGGCTTGTAGCTTTGAACAGATTCCTGTCAAACTATGCGTCCAAGTCTTTTCCTTTCGTAGACACGCTGAAGAATTGTTTAAAGAAGTCCAATTTCAACTGGACGAAAGAAGCAGAAAATGCATTCCATGAAATGAAGACGTGCCTGGGCAACCTGCCGACACTCACAGCTCCATTACCAAAGGAACCACTCACCTTGTATTTGTCCGTAACAGACAAGGCTATCGGGGCAGTTCTCATGGTTGATCGGAAAGGGGTCCAAACCCCAATCTACTATGTTAGCCGCATGCTTCTAGATGCTGAAACACGTTACTCGACAATGGAAAAATTGGTCTTGGCATTAGTCCACGCATCGAGGAGACTGCGGAGGTATTTTCAAGGACATCCAATCAATGTCCTCACAGACTTCCGAATCAACGACATCTTGCGGAAACCAGAACTCTCCGGACGTTTGGCAAAATGGGCAATAGAGCTGGGGGAGCACTCAATTTCGTACAAAACACGACCCTCCTTCAAAGGACAGGTTCTCGCAGACTTTCTAACAGAGGTCCCAGCAGATAAAATTGAGGAATGCACCAAAGAGGCAGCGTCCAGTTCTATCACACCCGATGGAACCCAGGTATGGAAGTTGTATACCGACGGAGCCTGTAATGATGAAGGCGCGGGCGCAGGCCTCCGCCTAATAACACCGGAGGGAAAAGAATACACATACGCAATACGGCTCGAGTTCCAAACAACAAACAATGAAGCAGAGTACGAAGCTCTGCTTGCCGGATTGCGGATAGCGAAAAAGATGGGCGCACAACACATTGAAGCACACGTGGATTCAATGTTAGTCGCCAACCACATCGATGGCACGTATGAAGCAAGAGAACCAACCATGGTCCTGTACTTACAGCATACCAAGGAATTAATGAAAGATTTCCATTACTGCAAGGTCATCCACGTCCGCAGAAGTCAAAACAAACCAGCCGACGCATTGAGCAAAATGGCGTCAACCGCATTCGACCACATGGCAAAAGACATCCGAGTTGAGAAACTGGCCAAACCATCCGTTCCGTCAAAACAGGTGAATGTAATCCAAACAGGTAAGGAATCCTGGATTACTCCGATAATGGCTTTCATAACCAAGGGAGTTCTCCCAGAAGACAAAGCGGAAGCAAGGAAATTGCAACACAAGTCTTTGCACTACGAGGTAAATAACGGCATCCTGTATCGGCGATCCTACCTTGGGCCATTACTCAGATGCGTTGATTCCGCAGAAGCAACATACCTGATTCGAGACATTCATGAAGGTACATGCGGACTACATGCAGGACCTCGCATGGTCGTTGCGAAACTTATGAACGCTGGGTACTTTTGGCCTGGAATGCACCTTGACGCAGTCAAAGAGCTGCGGAAATGTGACGCATGTCAAAGACATGCACCAGGAACACTCAGGCCAAAGAATAATTTGGTACCGGTCACTGCAGCATGGCCATTTCAAAAATGGGCCATAGATTTAGTGGGACCTTTTCCCACTGCGCCTGGCAACGTAAAATACCTATTGGTCGCTATTGACTATTTCACCAAGTGGGTAGAAGCAAAGACGTTGGCCACGATCGATGGGCGCAATATCAAGAAATTCATATGGGAGTTCATAATTTGCAGATTTGGACTACCCATGGAGATTGTGAGTGACAACGGAACGCAATTCACGGACCAGCACTTACAAGAATGGCTTCATTCTATGAAAATCAAGCAAATCTTCACTTCTGTGGCGCACCCTCAAGGAAACGGACAGGTTGAAAGGGCAAACAGAAGCATTGTAGAGGGGATCAAAACGCGCTTGGGAACAAAGCGCAGCGGTTGGGTTGATGAATTACCACATGTCCTTTGGGCCCACCGCACACTCCCCAAAACAAGTAATGGGGAAACACCATTCAGCCTAACTTACGGAACTGAAGCGGTCATCCCAACAGAAGTTACAAATCCTTCCCCAAGAGTCTTGCTTGCGGAGTCAATCGACAATGACAAGGAGCTGCGTATGAATCTAGATTTCTTGGACGAACGAAGAGACTCAGCTCATGTGCGGGAAGCCGCATACAAGAGACAGTTGGAGAAATATTATAATGCGCGGGTCAAAGAACAAACTTTCCGCGTGGGTGATTTCGTTTTCCGCAGTAATGAAGCCTCAAATGCAGAAAAACCAGGAAAGCTGGCCCCAACTTGGGAGGGGCCTTACAAGGTTCAAGAGGTACTGGGAAAAGGGGCATATGCTTTGGAACGACTAGACGGTTCACCAATTCCCCGCACCTGGAATGCAGCCCAGTTACGTATATGTTACATGTAACAAACTACAATGATCATGTAATAAGGAATTGATTTCCAAAGTTAATTCACATTGCAATAAAGCATTTTTATACAAACTGGTGGCTAGCATATACAGATTACATCCCAAAATCATAGACGATTATCACCAAAACAAGAGGGGACCCAAATACTAAAACCCCATGACACAGTGATCAAACAATCACTCAAAAAAAAAAAAAAAAAAAAAAAAAAAAAAAAAAAGAAGGATAAACACAGCTTCACTTGAAGACTCCTACATAGGATATTCACATCCTAACATGTAGCCTTCTTGGAAGACCTCTTCTTTTTCTTCTTCTTCACATCTCCTAGTTCAGATAACTTCTTCATCTTCAAGGGTTTTCCATCAACAGTACCTTGATCATCCAGATGATCTGGACGCATGTCCTCCTGAGACAACAAGTATGAACAGTGGTCTGCTAAACGATCAAGGGCTTCAGTGGAAGTACAATGACGATCAGGATAAGAAGACAAGAGGGTAATACCCTGCACTGCCAAAATCTCTTTGACATTCAGAATGCTGCTAGAAACTATGGACGCCATTTTTTCAGAGAAAGTGGTGAAAATTTTATAAAGGTATAAACTATTCTGATGATCATGCTTACTATATATAGAGGAGAGAGATTATCATCATTAATTACCATTAATGGTAATCCACTCGAGTACCTAGGGAAGACTGACAGGCGGCCTGTCATCGCCGTCCTAACAGTCACTTCAAGGGCAGACTGACAGTCACCTGCGTCAGAAGCACATCAGATGACATCACCTAATGATCACCATGCACACGTGGAACATAAAGTCATAGGGAGTTGCACTGTTTAACATACACGAAAATCAAGGAGTTCAAACAAAGACATGCAAACCACGATACATCAAAATTGTTCATACACAAATCAAACTAAAGGTTCAAATATTGGGAGATGTCGTCACTCCCAGCGCCCTCTGCGCGTTTTCCTTCAGCAGTGGAGGATGTTCCGGCCCCCGCATCAGTAGCCACAGCCTTACCTTTAACTTCCGCCTGCGCTTTCTCAGCGAGCTCCGCACCAAGACGATCAGACTTGATGAAATAGTTGCGCAACTCGCCAGCAGGATCATCAGTCTTCGCGCAGGCCTCTAACAGGTCGAAGACTTCGAACTTCAGGTGCTCATAGTCGTCATAGGCTTTGAGCAACTCATCATCATATGCTTCATTCTCGTAAGGGCCGGATTCTTTTCCTTTGCCTTCAGAGCAGTGATCGAAGCCTTCAGAGAAACAAACCTTAATACCCTGCTTCACGGATGAACTTGATATACGCGCAATCACTTCTGTCAGCGCAGGATCGTTCCAGACACGTTTGAATACCTGCGCAAAATAATAATGAGCATATAAAACACATTTTCAAAGTACAGAAGATACAAGAGTTTTTGACGTACCCCAGCAACTCCATCGCCCATCAGCCAGGCAATCCTCTCGTTGGCAGCCACGGCTAGATCAGTGGCTTCATGGAACAAAACCTGCACTTTGTCCAACTCAACTTTAGCCTGCGTACATGAGGACTCCGCTAGGGCTTTCTCTTCCTGGACCTGGGCGTTCTCCAAAGTCAATTTCTCCATCTTGGCCTCCGCATCAGATAAAGAGGCAGTTGCGCGAATAAGATCATCATGCTGAGAGTTGTATTTTTTAATAACATCAGCAAGCTCGGTTTGCTTTCCTTCGAATGATGCTTGAGTCTGCTCCATCTCCTTCTTCAAGTTAGAATTTTCAAGTTTCAAATCTTTAATGGAGGACCGCAGCTGTTCAGTTTCAATGTTTGTCCTCTTGCAAGCAACTGACCAAGCATGAGACGCGTCAGCCTTCTCCTTCTTTAGTCTCTCCAACTCTTGGAGGGCATCACGAGCAACTTTTTGGTGATGCTCAATCTCAGCACGCACGTCGTGACGAGCACGCTGGAACTCCTCTTCCCGCCCCAAAAGCGCAGCCTCAGAATCCTTTAAATTCTGGTAATCCCTTTGGAACTCATTTTCACGTCTGATAAGGGATCCCAGACCGCTGACACCAAGAGAGAGATTCATGGCCATATCAATGAATAAAGAGCGACGGTCAACGCTATCCTGATAGTCACGCTCCGCAGGAGGAACGGACATCATAACAAACTCCTGCGCATCAAGCGCATTCGTAAAGCGAGTTGTGTCCATGATATACCAGCGAGGCTGATACGGCCTTGATGATTCAGAGGGACGAGAGGAAAATGCTCTTCGCCGATGACCAGAACTACTACCACCACCGGAGGAGACGTCGGTGTAAACAATGGTAGAATCAACAACTGTGCGCCGGAAGTTGGACGGATTTTCAGCTACAAGCTCATCAACCTTCTGACTATCAAGCGCTGCTTCAAATCCTTGAGACGAACTTGGCTCATGTGTTTGCTCCATCAAATCAAGATGACCAGTCTCCAAATTAGGTGTTACAGACTCATCCACCAGCTTGCCAGCATCATTCTCAACATCAGTCACTATTTCAGCTTGAACAGGCCCTTCCTGCTGCACCACTTCTTTCTCCACTTGCACACCTAAGTCCTCCGGGACAAGAGTGGTTTGAGAACACAACTTCTCACCAACGGTTGTCTCAACAATAACCGGCATCACTGGCTCGGTCACATCACTTGGTTGAACAGAGGTAGACACTTCCTTCAACAGAGATGAGTGCTTCTTCCGCGATTCTGCAAAAGGATGTTGCCCTACATAAAATGCTGCTCACAACACTTCAACACATTTATCACAAGCGCGGTAAAAGGGTAAGAAAAACATGTGTACCAGACAAATGCCTTAGAGTCTTCATTGGCAAGTTCTCGCGCACAGGCGGAGGCTTCACTGGGATATCCAACTTGTCCGTAGACGGCCACGCCAACGGTTTGAATACATTCACTGGCACCGCAGAAATGGGCCCAGGTGAAGTAACATCCAGACCCGCAATAGAGGCTTGCGGAACTTGCACTTGCTTCTGATTCAGCTCAGTAATCCTCTGCTGATATAGATCCTCAGCAACACCACCTGATTCTCGGGTTGGAGAAGACCGCCTGGCGCGCTTGTGCTCAAGTTCCGTATCAGACTCAGTCAGGTCTTCATCAACCTCTTCCACAATGATGGGCGCGGCAGGTGGCTTGGTTCTCTTACTAGCCACAGCACGCTTCCTAGTAGTAGTGCTTGTGCCTGGCGCGGTAACCACATCTGTATCAAGTTAACATATACGTAAGAAACAAGTTAAAAATTTATGAGGACTAACCAAGGGACTCCTTGCGCTCCGAAGTAACTTCCTCAACATCGTCATGAACTTTCCTGCGGAGTTGTATACCCGCACCTAACACGAAGAACGCGCTGAATCAGTACGCAGACCGCGTACCAAGTGCGCTTCCTTCGCATACATAAAGCAGAAAATGAACACAAAAAAGACAGAAAAGAAGCGACATACCTGTTCGAACATACTGCTTGGGAGGGTCTATAAAATTGGGATGCAAAAAGTTCCCACTGATCCTCTCAGACAAGCGCGGAACGCCGGCAACAACCGGGGTATACGGCACGTCCGCTGCACCACGCTTAGCGAACAATTGGAACAATGAGACATCTGGATACACAAAGAAAACATGTGAGGAATAACGCAAAGCATACGCGTGAGACAAAATACAAATATAACCCAGATACCTTTTGAAGGATTCGGGTCTTGACCCTCAGGAATAATAAGGCTAATCCCCAACAAGTTCAGAACACTCTCAGGACATTCATCCATCATCAGTGGAGTTGCATGATCACATAGTGTTTTGTACCAATCTTGATCCTTATAACCCACCATAGGGGGGAACTCAGCAATTTTCTCTCTCAAACCAAGCACCATCCATTGAAAGGGTGCAGGAATAACTCCATGCTTGATATAGAAGAATTTGTCTTTCCATTCATACATGGACTTCACTTTCTCAGAAACAAGCTGTTTCACCTTCCGACGAACGCCCAAGCTAAACCAACCACTTCCGCCACGGGCCGCTTCGAGGACATAAAATACATTTAATCTTTCCCACGTGGGTTCAACTTCCAGTGAACGACATGTGGCTTCAAAATGTAAGATCCGGCACCAACCATAAAGGGTCAATTGTGTTGGATGCACTCCATATCTCAACAACACATCCACCACAAATTTAGAGGCTGGTAACCGAAAACAGCACTTGGTGAAAGCAGCAACATACAAGGTGATCTTACCAGGTGGAGCCTTCAAAGCAGTTTTTCCTTCAGCAGGAAGTTCAGGCTCCCACTCCGGCAATATGCCGTACCGGTCAATAAAGCCTAAATATGAATCTTCATCCCACTTAATCGTGGTGGCTTCTATACTCTTGGACGATTCCTTCCCCAGATCTTTCACAATGTCAGAGGTTTTGCTCGACTCTTGCACATCTTGGGAATCTTGAGACATTGTTGAAGGAAAGGATAATTTTGTGAAAGAAAGAGACGTTGAAAAGAAAGAAATTCAAAAAACTTGAAACAGTTGTAATGGGAGAAGCCACATTCAAAATTTAATATATATAGGCTTTGCAATTAATGTCCCTGACGTCATGGACAAGCTTTTAGGAGGTGAGCCCAATGACAGATGGACACGTGTGGACTGGAAAACAAACAGGCGTCACACGCGCCTCACGCGCCCACTCGCCTGACAACCGCCGGTCACACGTCTCTGCACACGTCCCAGTAGACTTTGTTAACACTTTGTTATGACATCTTAACAGTTTTAGTAAATCTGTCCTATAACACTTTGTTAACACTCGTTAATAAGTTGACGTATAAAAACTTTGTAGATAGTTGGTGCTAAAAACAAGAAATCATAATTGAGATATTAAAAGTATTAACATGTGTTATCTAATGGTGTTGGCTCAAATCATCAGATAGTTGGTGCTAAAACAATACACCAAAGTTTGATATATTAAAAGTGTTAACATGTGTTAACATATCTTACCAGCCTTATTGAAAAAAAGGAAAACCCTATAGGACAGATTTACTAAACCTGTTAACATGTGTTAACGTGTTAACACATGTTAACAGTTGTAGTAAATATGTCTTATACAATCTACTGACTTTTATGCTAAAAAAACGTAAAAAAAACTGATTCTTGTAAAATGTCGCTATGTCTTCTTGCAAAGAAACATAATAAAATCTAGTGACTTTCATGGGAAACGTATACCATAACCACTTTATTACAAAGTATCATTACAAACAATTAACCACTTTAACAAAATAAATCTAATAACTCTATACATTGAGTACAAAAAAGAAAACGTTATAAAAAAGTTTTTCTAAATATTTTTCTCGGCTTCCTTCGACTTCGTTTGTTAACATATGTTAACCAGTGGGGTCTTCGTTATCAACTGCAAAACAATAGATGAGATATTAACCGGTGTGACCAACTCATCATTTAACATACTAAACAGGAGTAACATGTGTTAGTCGGGGCCCAAATAACTACTTAAAGTCACAAAATCTAAATTTCCAAATTCCAACTGTTAATATTAATTCAATATTTTTCTACCTCATCGCTTTCACCTAATAAACACATCATTCTAACATCAATTAACCTTCAATCCTCACTAAACTGAAATCGGCCCAAGTTCAAAACCTAGGGCTCCAAAACTAACAAAATCTAAAGAATACAAATCCGAAACTCAAACGAACTCTTGACCTTCACATAAATGATAAACCTACTATATATACATATAACATGCAACAATAACCATCTTTAACATCAAACTGGTACTGAAATCATCGGACAGATGGTGTTAACATGTGTTAGCTATTAAAAGATGTTAACATGTGTTATCTAATGGTGTTGACTGTGGCTCAGGACAACAAAGTTTGCTATATTAAAATTGTTAACATGTGTTAACATATCTTACACGTTTTTTTGCAAAAAAAAAAACGAATACCTTATTAGATACATTACACTTTGTTGTCCTATCCTGTAAAAAACTTTGTAAAACACTTTATTAACGCTTGTTAAATAGGTTGAAGTGTGAAAAACTTTGTTAACTTTTGGTAATATATCTTAGCAAATGTTAACACTTTTGACAAAACTTGTTAAATAACAAACAATGACCTAACGATTAACATTTAATATCAACACAAGAAAAAATCATTCTGTAATAAATAACATAAAAAACGTAAAATTGATAACACAATCTAGTAACTTTTATGCTAAAAAACGTAAACCAACGTGCCTACTTCTTGTTGCAAAAAAACATATACCATAAAACACAATCCGAGAAGTGGTCTCCATAAAAACACAATCAGAAAAAAAGACATATACCATAAAAAACACACTTAAGCTTGTCTCTTCTTGTACAAGACATATAGCATAAACACATGAAGTTGTGTCTCCTTCCACATACAAAGGTTAAAAAAAAATATTACCAAAAAAAAACATTCAACTACATTGTCGTTACACACACATGTGTACGAAAATTTGGTAAAAAATACGAAAAAAAAATACCTTCAACTTCATCGTATGAAGTTGGGTTTCTTTCCACATACACAGGGTGTCCTCTTGCGAAGCCTGGGACTGCAAACGTAGATCCATCAACTCAGTAGCCACACACATGTGTGAGAAAAAAATGTTAAAAAAACGAAAAAAAAATACGAAAAGGGTTTCAGGTACAAACCTGCAATGGTGACATCCCCTGCAAAGTTGTTGAGAATCACACCACGTGGAGGAGATGAAAATGAAGGATCCATGTCTAAAGGTGGATCTTGAAGGTTAACTTCCATGGATGGTTGATGAAGAAAGGTGTGGGAAGGTTGGTGAATCTTTGGGAAAATAAAAGTGGATGTTTGTAAGAGAAAATCGTGGGTAAGAGATGGTTTGGTGAGAAGTACATAGTAAAAACATGGGGGAGTGTGAAAAAAGAAAAAGGTTGATGTGATGGTGAAAAAGATGCCATATGGTAAAAAGACCATCTTACCCTTTTTCATTAAAAAAATAATAATGATTCTTGATGATGTGGCTTCATAATGGCCACATATAGGATTTATTTGGTTTACCAAATAACAAGGGTTTCTTGGGGATACTTACACTATATATATATATATATATATATATATATAGGGTATGGATATTGTGAAAACCCTTTGTTATGTAGTAAACCAAATAAACTCCATCCTATCCATCCATTACATGCCATCAATGGTCTAGATTAAACCATTGTACTTCCAATCAGAAAAATTAATTTTTTAATATCCAAAAGATGATTCAGGGGTAATATGGGGAACAACCAACTCCTCTCTCTCTCTCATAAGTACCACATCAAATCATCTCTCCTCTCTCATCTTTTCAATGTCATCACCTCTCTCCTCTCTCATCTTTCCAATGCCACAATCTCTCTCCTCCCTTCTCCTTCTTCTTCTTCTTCTTCATTATCATCTTTAAAGAAAATCATCAACCATCTTCTACACTAATGAAAAACAACAAGCATACACCTTCAAAAAAATCATCAACCACCACCACCGTCGTTCCGTCTCTCTCTCAGCAACCCTCTCTCGTTTTTGTCTCTCTCTCTCTCTCTCGTCCATCTTCCCCTCCCCCATCTTCATATTCTTTGTGTTCTTCATCTTGTTGTTGAATGTTAGCAATAGTGGTGGTAACCGGATCTATTTGGTTTATCTTCATCTTCTTGGTGTTCTTTATTTGGTTTATCTTCATCTTCAAAAGTTATAAAAAAGATGAGATTGTGTTGTTTTTGTTGCTGATATGTATGAATATTTACATATTCTATTGAGTTTTTTTATATATTTTTTATTCTTGTGTTGGTTTATTTTGCTTGTGATTTACGTTGGAATTGAATTGTTACTGTTTAATTGTTTGTTTTGTTTTTTTAGTTTTTATATCTCGATGATTAATTTTGTAGCATTTATTAGAACCTACTAGCTTTAAGTCTAATATAACAGAAGTATACAGGTAGTTGCATGTATTTTTACGAGGGTAACATGTGTTATTTGGCCAAATCAACGTGCCTAGTAGGTAACATGTGTTATTTGGACAAATCAACGTGCCTAACAGGACGGTAAAATCAACGTGCATATAGGGTAACATGTGTTAACGTGCCTAGTAGGTAACCTGTTTTCACTTCATAAGTTACCAAAGAAATAAGTAAACATAGCATACAAACTATTAACACACATTATTAAGACGTGTCACATAGTTTAACTTATACATAACAAAGGCTTTAAAAAGATCATATGCACTAAGTAACTGCTAGAAGCAAAAAACATGGCGACATAGATACCCAGTTCATATGAAAGCCATACAAGAACAAACAGCTGTGTTATCACTTCCGTTAAACTTAACCTGTGGGAATCAGCACAAAAAAACACCGTTATAATTTCTGTTAACACGTGTTATTATCGTGGTTGTAAGCTAACATGTGTTAAGTTAAACAAAAGAGTAAAATACTATGTCTGTTTGAGATGTGTAATAACATGTGTTATCCTTGTGTATGCAAATATGGTAACATGTGTTAACCTGGTAAAAACCTTTAAACCCCTACCAACAAAAAAGAGTAACACTAGGTGTGTTTGTAAGGTGTGATAACAAGTGTTACCCTTGTTGTATTAACAAACTATTAACACACGTTATTACAAAGTATCATTACAAACTTTTGAACCACACAAAAACCTACCCATGACATTCAAATGAACTGCATGGAAGGTTAACATATGTTAATGTTGCATAAGAGGTTAACATGTGTTATTTGGTAACATATGTTAAACTTATGTTTATTTTGTCAGCCTTTTTTTTTGTCTTGCTTACCCCCTATAGTTTTCACATCATAAGTTTACTGAGAAATAAAGCACACAAACGATTAACACACGTTATTACAAAGTATCATTACAAACTATTAACCACTTTAACAAAATAAATCTAGTAACTCTATACATTGAGTACAAAAAAGAAAACGTTATTAAAAAGTTTTTCTACATATTTTTCTCGGCTTCCTTCGACTTCGTTTTGTTAACATATGTTAACCAGTGGGGGTCTTCGTTATCAACTGCAAAACAATAGGTGAGATATTAACCGGTGTGACCAAGTCATCATCTAACATACTAAACAGGAGTAACATATGTTAGTCGGGGCCCAAATGTGAACATGTGTTATCAAACACAATTGTTATTTGGTAACACGTGTTATTACAAACTATCATTACAAACTATTGAACAAGAGATAAACCTACCCCATGACATTCAAATCATAAGTTTACTGAGAAATAAAACACACAAACTATTAACACATGTTATTACAAAGTATCATTACAAACTATTAACCACTTTAACAAAATAAATCTAGTAACTCTATAATTTTGAATACCAAAAAGAAGACGTTATTCAAAAGTTTTTCTACATATTTTTCTCGGCTTCCTTGGACTTCGTATGTTAACATAACCGGTGAGGGGTCTTCGTTATCAACTGCAAAACAATAGATAAGGTGTTAAACGGTGTGACCAACTCATCATCTAACATACTAACAGAAGTAACACATGTTAACCCAGTCACGCATTTCATCAAACACATGGAGTGCATATATCCAAAAATACATAAGACATTATAATTACCTTCCATACATTCACCATTAACTTTAAATGGACATCCATATATCCAAAACACAAAAGACCTTATATCTAGCTTCCATACAATCACCATTAACTTCTAACATACTAACAGAAGTAACACATGTTAACCCAGTCAGGCATTTAATCAAACACATGGAGTGCATATATCCAAACCACAAAAAGACATTATAAACAAAAAACCAGAACCAGTGAAAAAGAATCTAATTAACAACAAACAACAAGTAAAATACAACATTACATTCTGCACTTAAATTAACATAAAACACAACAATATTATCCACTCAGGCATTTCATCAAACACATGGAGTGCATAAACTTTAACCAACAAATTTACCTATGATCTTTATGGTGGGTCAAACAATAAGAATAGAGAGCATCAACACAGCTTCAAAATAAAAAAAATGTTTACACATAGTCGCTGAAAAAAAAATCTAGCAAAGACCCAAAACAGAACACAGAGACAAAAACAAACCTAATAAAAAAAACAACTCCAAAAAGGGTGGTGTCGGTGGTAGTTCAAAAAAGAAAAAAGAATAACAAGATAAATGGTTTAAATGGACAAACAAACCTTTCCACCAAGATAAATGGTTTCCATATTAGAGTAGTTACAACAAATGGGATTCTTGCGAAGCCTGGGACTGCAAACGTAGATCCATCAACTCAGTAGCCACACACATGTGTGAGAAAAAATGTTAAAAAAACGAAAAAAAATACGAAAAGGGTTTCAGGTACAAACCTGCAATGGTGACATCCCCTGCAAAGTTGTTGAGAATCACACCACGTGGAGGAGATGAAAATGAAGGATCCATGTCTAAAGGTGGATCTTGAAGGTTAACTTCCATGGATGGTTGATGAAGAAAGGTGTGGGAAGGTTGGTGAATCTTTGGGAAAATAAAAGTGGATGTTTGTAAGAGAAAATCGTGGGTAAGAGATGGTTTGGTGAGAAGTACATAGTAAAAACATGGGGGAGTGTGAAAAAAGAAAAAGGTTGATGTGATGGTGAAAAAGATGCCATATGGTAAAAAGACCATCTTACCCTTTTTCATTAAAAAAAATAATAATGATTCTTGATGATGTGGCTTCATAATGGCCACATATAGGGTTTATTTGGTTTACCAAATAACAAGGGTTTCTTAGGGATACTTACACTATATATATATATATATATATATATATATATATATATATATATATATCCATCCACACATACAACAAACACCCCACCACACCAACACATACACTTAAACACAACCCAAATACAAACCAAGATTACCAAACCAATGGCAGCGTGGACGAATCAAGAGCAACTCGAGTTGGTGAGGGCGTGGATGAACACTAAGGAGAACCCGCAAGCCAATAGGGAGCCTTTTTGGCGCAATGTATTGGAGGAGTTCAACCAAATCACCTGAACGAACCACCGTACTGTCGATCAGATCACCAGTAAGTGGTCTGCCATACGAAATAACGTTAACAGATGGCATACAGTCTATGAAGCGACGATGCAGACGCACCCTGGCGTTAGCGAACAAATGGCAATTCAGTTGACACACGACGCCTATCGTCAACGCTATGACAGCGACTTCCACATCACCAATCTTTTGTCGTGGTCTATGATGCGTTTTCACTATGTTTAATGTTTAATGTTTAGGCTTTATTTTCTTATCCTTTGGTTGTAATGTTTAATGTTATGCTTTAAATTTATGTTTAATGTTTAGTGTTTTATTTTATAAACTATGAAACATAAACACCTTAATATAAAAATATAAAAATACATAATACATAAACATATTAATAGGTTACATAAAACACATTACACAAATCCTAAATTACTTATTACACATAATCCTAAATTACCTAGTCCTAAACTACTTATTAATACGTTATATAAAAACATATTACACAAACACATAATATTAAAACCTAAACCCCCCTCTACGGGGAGTAATTGTCCCAGTCCTCCAGCGTATAATACGGAGGTGACACAGAATGGTCGCTATCGCGACCATCTGACCTCGCATCCGAGGGGAACCGGCACGGAGAAGAAGTTGCTCCCGAGTAGTAAGTGTAACATCACGCATTTAAACTTGTACGTTACACGTTCGTCATTAATAAAAAACGTCAAGTTTTATCTTATACGTTCGCATTTATTATTTTTGTCGCATTATTGAAACCCTAATACTATATATATATATATATATATATATATTATATATGTGGTTATGTGTATAATTATATCAAAAAAATATTTTGCTCTAGCCGGGGTTCGAACCCGCGCCAAAGCCCAAGCCAACACAACACTCAACCAACTGGGCTAAGCCATCAACCTGATTAAACCCAGACGCGTTTTAATTTTATACTTGTTTCCAATTCATCACAGTTGACTTGATAAGTCAACTGTGATCACGCGTATGTATAATCAACCATATTAATTCGTAATTGATCCAAATTTGGTAAACTTATTTGATTTCCGGCCTTGTATGATCTGTATACACGTCAATTAACCATAAACCATTGACCAATTTGATTGATTACGCGTATAAACTTTAAGGTTTAGTCAAACCTTCCAATTAAACCATCCATTGATCCTCAGTATAAATTGGACATCTACGATCCTTCACAACTCGCTCACATTCTCTTCTCAATCTCCAATTCTGTTCCAAACACTCTGATTGTGTCCCACAATTACACAGTTGACTCTTGTCTTTGACCAGACAATCATACACGATACAACACTGTGAGTTCTATTTTTTTGTGGGTTTTGTTAGTCGGCAACCATACTACAAAAGCCCTAACAATAATCGGGTTCAAAGTGTGTGGTTTGCCTGATTGGAAAATCTAGGGTTCGTGCAATTGATTTGGGGAAGAAAACTGTTCGAATATAATGTATTTATATTTTTAAAACTGAAATGAGTCACAACCACAGGCCTAGGCCAAGTGGTTGTGACCATGGTTTGCAACCCTGTGCACCCGGGTTCGAGTCCGGCTACGGCCACTTCTTTTTCTTTTCTTTTCTTTTTAAAACAATAAACTAATAATATATATATTAAACATTTTAATCTTATAAATTCATTTTTAAATATTATAACTATTTTATAAATTCTAAAAAAATTATATTTATTAAATCTGAGATAAAAGTTTTATTTACAATTTTTATTTTTCCAAAATTCATTTATTTAATATTTATAATAATTAAATCAATTTTATACTATTATATTTATAAAAATCTATTAAAATATCAAAACAACTTTATTAAATTCTACAAAAATTATCCTGAGTTTTTATAAAGTTAAACTTTACTAAAATGATTTTTAATTCTGAAAAATCATTTATTTTATATTTTTAATCAATTTTTGTTAGATTCAATCATAATTAAATCATAATAAATTCAATTTTTATTATTTTTACACCAAAATTTTATACAATTTATTTTTAAATATTTAGAACAGAAATATGATTTTTAAAGTAATAATTCTTTAATTTTAGTATTTTTGAATATTAAAGTTAAATATTGGCAATTTGTAATAAATAGATTTAAAAATCTATTTTAAATGAAATAATTTTATAAAAATTATTTTTTATACTTCAAACACATTATTGTGAACATTCTAAATTCAAATTTTATAAAAAGACTTTCTTTTATTTAATTATCAAATTTCCCTTTATTTAATTAACATTTTATTTTAAATTCAACAATTGGTTATCCCCAAATCGAAACCCTAGGGTACACTTACAAACTAATTAGACTTAGACTTATTATTTATTACCTTATTATAGGGTGATATTTGGCATTAATTTGGGCAACACTATTATTTCATCTTTTCAAGAAGTTTAACATTTGCTAAGGTGAGTTTTACATAGCCCCTTTTATTTATCACCATTTTTGGGGTGAAACATGTTATAACATTATCATTGCAATTCAATCATCAATGTGTCTATGTGTTTTCTATGTTGCATTATGTCTTGAGCATGATTAGAGTAAGCACCATTCTAGCATAATCATTAACTCCGTACAAGCCGACGGTATACATTGATAGATCTATTGGACTGACAATCCCACCCGGATACGTGCCACCTACAAAGGTTGCGTGGGTGTTTGTTATCGCATAACATATTCAATTGGACCATGAGCGTATGGTATGTATCATATTATAACAGTCATCAGGGTTGATTATGCACTCGATTTATTTCTAGTATGTTCTCACATATGGGCTAGATTGACATGACACATGAATTGCACAACATTTTTATTCATTTTATTATCAAAAACCTATGTAATTCTCACTAACTTTTGTTGACCCAAAATACTTTCAAAATTAACATGTTTCAGGTAACAATGAAGCTGAGGCTTGAGTTAGCATGAGGATTTAACATGAAGTTTTATTTGAAGTTATTGAAGTTTTGTTATTTGATATCATGTATTGAATTCCTAGACATCATTTTATATTTGGATATTATGTTTGAATAAATTATTTAAAATTTATATTATACCATGTGCTACTGAAACAATCATCAATACGTGGCACCCCGATGTTTCCGCCATCGGTTGGGGTGTTACAGTAAGAGAAGCGTTCTTCTTCCATAATCTCCCTAGCAGCTTCTAACTCCTCCTCATATGGCTCACGAGGAGGAGGGGAGGGTGTAACCTGGTAGTGAGGGGAGGGTGTAACCTGGTAGTGGGGGTGGGTGTAATCTCGCTACATCGGGGGGTGGGTGCCGACAACCTTAGACAGTTGAATTCCCGCTCAGCCATGGAATAATCAAGGACCCACACCAACTCCTCCTCGGTTAAATCCTCATCTGGAGGAGGAGGAGGAGAAGGAGGAGGAGATGAAAACCAACGTTGTGGAGGAGGAGGAGGAGAGAAAGTCGGTTGTGCAGGAGGAGGAGAGAAGGTCGGTTGTGCAGGAGGAGGATAAGAAAATGGTAATCGCCGAGGCCGCCCCCGGCGAGAGTACGTCCTCAGATCAGACGGTCCGGAATCTTGGTAAGCATAACCGCCACCCATATCTTTCATTGAGGAGGAGGAGGAGGAAGAGGAAGAGTTGTGACTGAGCTTTGAGTTTTGGCCTTGTATTTATAGGGGTAGAAATGAAAACGGTTGGGGGGGAAACGTTTGAAATTCAAACGTTTGGGGGGGGAATTTGAAAATTTGAAATTCAAACGTTTGGGGGGGAAATTTGAAAATTTGAAATTCAAACATTTGGGGGGGGGGGGGGGGATTTGAAATTCAAACGTTCGGCCTATATTTATTTATTATTATTTTTACTTTTATTAATATTATTATTTAAATAAGAAAAATAATAATTAAACAATGATTACCCAATCATTTATAACCCCCCATAACCACCCTTCCCACTACACCCTCTTTTTCCATAACCCCCCATAACCTCCCTTCTATTACTTTTTAATATTTTAATACCCATACCCCCCATAACCCCCCACTACTACACATACACTACGTAGTAATGAACATGAACATTAATGGTAGAAAAGGTATTTCTAAGTATCATTGACATGATTTTATGCTAGAAGAAGTTGTATTGGAACCTTTTCTAATTAGCAAACCTTAACTTACATCATTTGTTCATAATAGAACTTACACTTTCATCATTTTGAAAGGTCATCATTTCTAGAAGTACCATTAAAATACATACCCTTTGATGTTTGTGTTGAAAATTGGGTGTTTAAGAATTAGACTTAGGTGACATTTCTTAAAATTATGTATAAATGCACTTGATTGATTGATGTAGGATTTCCAATGAGAAAGTTTTACTACAAGTATATTGTTTAAATTTAGCAATTGCAATGACTTGAAAATATAACATGTTTTCATAGTCTTAGTATCATGTTTGATTATATAATAGTGTAGCAGAGCACTTGGTATTATACCCATAATTCGGCTCTAAATTAAAATTTCAGAAGTAATGTTCAAGAAATTTTTTTTTACCGTACTTTCCTACAATGTAAACTAAAAATACAGTAATAAGTAAATTTAAACACATACCTAACAGATTTATCCTCTTCGGTTTCTGAAAGCTTGAAATCATGTCATTACGTCCTCTATATAATTTATCAAAAGTTCTCATTCGGACGCCCAAATTAGAGTATTGTTCAAATATTCCTTACCCATTTGAATGCGTGACTTCGTCTTTCCTTTTTTTTTTTTGAAAGTTAACTTCATTCAAACAACGAGAGGACCTTTGCTCGTGCTTGGCTCGCTTACAAACTGAACCGAGCCGAGCGACTTGTTTACAATGTCACACCCTCAAATTTCCACTGCGGGGTTCATACCGCGAGGCGCATGACATACCAGGATCCCATAGCCATAAGTCATATGAACGAACTCTAAATGCCCAAACCATTTAGTTCGTTTCAAAAACCAAGTTTAGTTAAGTTGCGGAGGCGTAAACCAAATTTAATCCTTTTAAAACCATGCGCAAAACAACGCGCCCAAATTAAAACCATATGAAAGAAAATGTAAAAGCATAACATGTAATTTAGGTGTATGCCCAAGACCCCAAATGCAATGAAGTGTGCAGTGCTTTCTAATCCTGGCACCGGAAGCTAACTACCTGCAAAAGCATGTAAATCGTGGGTCAACAAACAATGTTGGTGAGTTCACTAGGTAAAGTAAATGAGTATGTAACTGCGCTGGTTTCCAAAACCACGTAAGTAAGTAAGTTATGTTGGTGCCCCGCACCGTGTAACCACTAATTCATCGAATGCCAAGGGTAGCTAACCCATTCATGATAACTAACCGATTATACCAAACTGCTATGTACGTGTAGCCACATAAGTGTGCCGTATGCCTGACATCATTGTCTATCCGCAATGATAATGTTTCGTAGTTATAGTTCACGCCCGCGCTCCCCGAGCCGGTGTGAGGTTTGTAAGACCTAATAGCGCTATCAACTAATAACCCGCTTGCCAACCTTGGTAACTCATTCGGTACGTGAGGACTTACAAAATGATAGAAATTGTTCAGTTTATCAAGGACACAATTGCGAATTAGCAAAGTGACCGACCCTCATAAGGATCCATGGCATCCCAACCCGGGATGTGTAAGTAGTCCCAAACCGGACTAGAAAATGTTAAGTAAAGTGTCTCATACCTGAGACGCATGCTTTTGAGAAAAAGAGTAGTGAAACTCACCTTAGGTCGCAAGTGAAAATCCAAATTCCACGAATAGTAACGTGCTACCGACTCCCTATTACAAATGTCACTAGGTGAGTATACGTGCGTAACCAACACACCATGTAACTCGTTTATCCAAGACTTTTAAAAGTTCAAAACCGTGTAGTGACACCTAATGACTCTACATGCTCAAGTATGTCCTACGTATCCCGTTGGTGATCATAGCAATTATTATCAGTTTAATGCATCAAATACATCTCATACAAGTTTCCACACAAGTACATGTCAATTACACACCACATAGAACTCCAAATAGTCACTTAAAGACCCCGTACACAATCTGTGTTTTTAGGACAGATTGTGCGCTGTGAAAAACAATTTATTTAAAATACTTAACGAATGAATTAGAGTCCCAAATGTTTAATGAATTTTATTTGGGATTAACTCGACAATACCTATTTTTGTTTTGTCTTAATTCCAAAAATTATAAAAATTCGTACAACACACCAGTGTCCAGAAAATTTCCTCAACAGGTCAGTTTAGTAGGAAAATTCTTAAAAATTGTGTATTCATCCAAACGAGATGAGTCCACTTGGAAAAGCTCTATTTTTCCAGTATTGACCTACTGTAAAAATTTCATAACCTAAATCCTTGTAAATCTCAAGTTATAACCATTTAAAGTTAGCCCAATTTACAAATCCGAAAATCTGATATGACCCCTAATCAATTAAAATTCCAAAAACGACTCATACGATGTCCAAAATCGATGGTTTTGCCCATTATGAAAAGCTAAGACCTTGTACATTACAATCATGCAAAGAAATCATCAAAACAATCGATTTACCAACCCGTTACAGCCCCTTCAATACGTTCAAACACATCTGTCAGAATCTGAAACTTGCATCCCAAGTAATCTACAAACCCTAATTCTTCATAAACATCCCTAATACATGTATAACACCTATAGTACTGATTAAGCACCGTATTAATCATAGCAAAACACATATATTATCATATGAAAACCCTAATCATGGATGCTAATAACAATCATCATCATCAAATCATCAAGAACATTCAAGAACTCCTACACATGCATGTATGCGATTTTGTATATATTATTTTTAGGGTTTTTAAAGTTTTTCAATCATTATAATTCATCAAAATCGTAAGAACGTATACCTTGTGAAAGATTAAACTCCCTAGAGCCTTGAAATCAAACCCGAACTAGCTTGATTAGTGAAAGATTGCTTGATTGCTTGAAAACAAAGAGAGAGGGGGGTGGGGGGTTTCGCACGGCACCAAGGGGGCAAGGGAGTAGGGTTTTTATCTTTTTCCTTGCCTCCTAATTGTAAAAGGGCTTTGCTTGTTCCCCAAGCAATTGGTATTAGGGCCCTTCTAGCCATTAACTTGACCCGTTAACCATGTTCTCGCCCAATACCGGACCCAATATTATTAACCATGCTAAATTATATAAAAACCATTATTTTTATTATTACATAGCATATCATTCATGTTGTGCACGTAATTTGCATGATCTACGCATTACCTTTCAGTTAGGCGATCATTCACAAAAACATGTAATTCACATAAGCACGTACTTCATGTTCACCAAAATTCACTTGTATATATTATTGCTATGTATGTCACATAATTCACCAACGTTTGGGATACAGGACTCATGTGTGTGTTTAACAAGGATTTTCCTACGTATAACATATGTTAGCATCTTCTAACATATGTTAAACCTACTTAACTAACCCTAGTTAAGTATCTAGCCATGTATGAACATGTAAGTTAACTAGAGTTCAGTAAAAGTATTTAACCTGAAAATGCGGGGTGTCACATACAACCTAGCTAAAAACCGAGTGAGCAGTTTTCGAGTGGGATTTCTTCCGAGCGAGTGTCGAGCGAGCAACAAGCGGTGAGTAATTTAGACAACCAGAAAATTAGGATGTTTCCATGGATGTTTTTATTGTCAGGTGACAACTAAGGTCGAACGGTCCAATGATAACATTAATATTGAAGTCCGAGTGTCCGAGGATGATGCTTAGGTTGAGGCCGGTGATGCAATAAACATACTGTAGAGAACAATTGTCACATTATAAATCTCATATAAGTGCTCATATAATTTATCAAGCGACAATTAGCGACGGACGTCTAATAACATAAAGAAGTTAAGACTATCACTTTACGACTTAATGTTTTACTATTACTAGAAGGAATGCCCGCGCGTCGCGGCGGGTGTCTCGATTTATATTATATTCAATTATGATGTTGATTACGAACCACAACCCGGGTTTACGACATTTTACTTTATTCAACAAAATATAGTATCAAAAATATTAGCACAACAAACCAAATAAAACTTTGTAGATAATTATAGTAGCAAAAATATTAGTATCATCTAGAGATTGATTTCCACTGCTTGGTGCCATAGTTCCTTTTTTTGTCATCTTAGATTCAGATAGCCAATAAAAATCACCAAATAATAAAAACGAAAATAGGAAATATGATTACTGTAGTTATGCTAAGACACCACATGAAAGTGAGATTGTGAGAGTTCATTAAATTTTATAGAAACTACAAATATATGCACACCGGGTTGACGAATCAAAAAATAGAAATTAATAGCATCACTTAGCACAAGACAATCATCAACTACTATAAAAGGTATAAAAAATCGAACAACAAACGAATAATCGAATAATTCATGTTGATATTAGCAAGTAAATCTAGGTATCAAACCTGCTGGTTGCAAAGAATTCCTTTGCCAATCTTATGCGCATACTTCATGAAAATTTGCTTTTATAATCATCATTCGCGTGTAACGCACCCTAGAGGGCCCAACCGCCGCAATACTCGTAAATTAATAATCGTTGACCATGCTCAGAACAAGTAACCCATGAGTTCAACAACATTCGCATGCCGAATTTTATCAAATCATTAATAAGATCAATAAACTCTTCCTCCTTTTGTCGACTGATTACCTTTTTGTCCCAACCTCTTCACAGCAAGCAACTAAATAAAAACACGAAATACAAAAGTTTTGCAGCTTTAGATATGAGATCAAATGTGTAAAAAAAAAAGAAGTCAACGAATTAGAAATCAGGTCAAAAAGTACCTCATACATGTTTTTTGTAACCATCTTGAAATTCTGCACCCAAATTAGCAAAAACAAAAAAAACTCCAAATTAAATATAGATATAGATAATATAGATATGGCTTTTTTTTAGGAGCAAAGAATTAAGACGGTGATAGGAAGGGGCTGTAAATTGGGCTAGGGGCCTATAAAAACAAAAAAAAAATCCACTAAAGGTTGAATTATTCATTCACCAATATTATATTAAATCAATTAATTATTTATGTAGTTAAGCTAATAAGCTAACCTCTCTGTTGTTATTTATGTAGTTGAGGGACGATCTTCAAGAATGTGTGTGTATATTCTTCAAGAATATGTGTAGTAGGTGCTAGTGAATTAGGCTGTGAACTTCTCAAAGACCTTGCCCTCTCCGATTTACCAATTCCTTTTCAGGTATATCCTTCCTTTCATTGCCATTCCCCCAATTGAATCAACTTCTTCTTCTTAAAGCAACCAAAAAAAAACCCAACCAAGCCAAGCCATTTAAAAAATCTAGGCATAATTTATGATGTTCATAGGCTCTTCACATTCTTACATTTAAGAAATTTATTACATTAATGGTTTTTTGATCAATCATATACCATGGGGGTAAGGTTGGAATAAGTTTTTAAGTTGTGAGTATGAGGTTATGATAAAATTACAATTTTAACCTTCTAAGTGTCTTAATTGTCACAATTATGCCCAAAATACCCTTAAATTTTTTGCCTAAGTATGTTGTACATGTTGCTTCTTAAGTTGTACGGAAATGTAAATGACAATCTTGGCCATCACTCTTCCTTAATAAGATACTAGTAGGAATGCCCGCGCGTTGCGGCGGGTGCAACTGTTTTGCCCCTCGTGTATCGTGTTATTTGGTTATTCGTTATGATGAAGTAGAAAACAACGATGTATAAAATATATGTTATTAAAAACTGAAACTCATAAGTATATCTTCTGAAAATTTTAAATCGATACATAACAGTAGACCGTACTATTCCTTGCAACACCCTTAGATTGTCCCACGTCCTTCGGTGGGACTTTTATGTATCTCAAAAGCAGATAAGTATGCCATCGTAGAGCGGTGCTTAGCGTAGTGAAGTGGCGTTGTATCTCTTAATGACCATAAGATTGTAGTGGAAGTGATGTAATTACAAAAATGCAGTTTGTAGTGTGCAACATATTTTTATTATTTTAGGGCACCCGCGAGATGCAGCGGAGTCAATGATTTGCATAGATACTCTCGTTTTATGTTAGGTTGACAAGCGCCGTAACAAATATATTGGACCAAACAAATTACTAATCAATATAGTTAAAACTACCAAATTGACTGATAAGAACTTGTCTTCTTTTGGATATGTAAACAACTGGTGACTTCGTGAGATCGGAAACTTAAATTCTATTCCTAGAAGCTTATAGTAGTAGAGAAAACAAAAAACCATCGAGGAAGACGAGGACGTTGCTCATGAAGTATCTCTACCATATTTGCTTGTATAAACATCAAGCCTACATATATCGCCCACTTTAATGGGTTGAAACGTGTCATGGGTTGGGTGTGTTGGCAAACTTCAAGCCTACAAATTCATTTGTGTGCAGAAGTGTCACATCATACCATCATGCAACTACATAAATTTAAAAAGAAGATATAAATACATATATATATATATATATATATATATGATGTAATTTATTTACTATAAACATTGAAGGATATGTAAGTTATGTATGTGAAGAGTCACTACATTATTTATATACCAAATACATGACCACTATTTATAAGACTATAACATTAATACAAACATGATAAAGAAATGGAGGTTATGAATGTAAAGAGTCACCATATTATTGTTAATTTCCTCATCAATTTTATAATTATGTTTAAATTAATTTCTTCAACAATTTAATATTTAAGTAGAAAGACAATTTTACCCCCTAAATGACTTCAATAAGCATTGTACTATAAGCAATAAAGGTTGTATTTACTTAAATTTTGCGGGTATCCTTCATTGATGTTTTATAATATAGTATAGAAGATAAAGATTCCGGTTGATTCATTAGCGTGAGCATGAATTTTTGGCTTTTCGATTTCTTATTTCTTAACACAAATAACATAAGTAATTAACACATAGTTAAGTTTTTGTTTTCTCTTTATGCTAGTGTTTAATTTATTTTATTAATTAGAGTTAGAACTTAAACAATATACATTTGGCGAAAGCAAAATAATATTGTGAACCACGCTTCATACAACGTTTAACAAGAACATTAAATAGATCAACAAATACTTAAAAGTGTTAGAACAAATATAGTTTACGTATAGATCAAGTTAACTATTTCATGACGTTCAAGGAGACCATGTTGATTGAAATTGAGGAAAGTCTCCATACCCTTCTCCAACCATCCTCTCCATCATCTATCCTTCATGTCCATTTGTTCCATGCAACATCAGTTTTCATCCCATGCAGTAAGTGGAAGTAATATTTATAATATATTAGAAACATATTAGCAAATCTAGAATGTTATATTTATAATTTTGTCCGTTTTATTTATTTAACAATATATATGATTCAAGATACACAACTTCTTAACAAGGATAGTTAGGAAAATGATCTGTCACCTTCATATGGGCCATATCATCCAATTTAGTAGAGTTGAGGTCAATAGGTCATAGAGCATGCTGGCTTCTGAAAGCTTCATGGAGAGAAACTAAAAATGCACAAAGAAGAGAAAAAACTGTACTAATTAATTTTGAAAAATATTTTCTCATCAATAATTCTGAATATTGTTTGTTTATTGTTTTAATTGTTAGTTTCACAATTAAATTACCTCAATTTGATTCTGCAACGATCCAACATAGTTGATTATTACATCCAACATCACTGGCATTCCCGTTGTCTATAGTAAATAACTAAATTTAAATTGAGCAAAACAATGATATATTATGAAGATAAATTTTTGTAATTGTCAAAGAACATATGAACAAGTAGAACAAAAATGTATATATGTATATAAAGATTAACTCATATCTTTATACCTTGTAGCATTCGGGAACCATATCTTCCAAGCGTCTTAACTTCTCATTGATTTTTTTTCTTCTCATCTAATGAAGACATAATTTTTTTGGACAAAACAATGTTTCAAAGCATGAAATTAGCTCTAAGATTTTGTTTGAGGTTATGAAAAGACTATTAGCATTCAAGAAATTGATTATAATGAAGTATATATAATAATATAGATGGGGGGTTGAATGGTCTCACATTTAAGATGCATCATAGGTTAGGTTGTATTTTGTGTTTTAAAAGTTGGACATAAGGGCATAATTGGGATAAGATTTTAGGATGTGAGGTATTGGATTATGTTAAATTTACTAATCTACCCTCCTAAGTGTCTTAGTAGTCACAAGTATGCCAATAATACCCTTAATTTTTTTGCTTAAATATGTTGTACATCTTGTTTGTTAAGTTGTACGGAAATGAAAATGACTATCTTAGCCATCACTCCTCCTTAATAAGATAATATAGATAATATAGATACTTAGTGTTAAATTTTTACTGGGTTAAGTGTGCTAGTTATATTTCATTTGCATATATGGAGACAAATTCAATTGAATATTATGCATAAATCTATAAAATAATTGTAATTTGTGTGTGTATATAATTATGTATAACAAATAAATAAAAATTGATTCGAGCCAAGCGGACCTTTGCTCATGCTTGGCTCGTTTTCAAACCGAATCGAGCCGATCGGTTCATTTAGAACCGAGAGGAAGTTTGAACGAGCATTTTTATTTGATAAATTATAAATTATATTTGATCAATTATAAAAACCAAACCAATCCTTCACATTTTTTATACCATTTTCTCTTTAACTCAACACATTATCTCAAATTTTTATAAAACCACACTCTCTTCTAAAAAAAATCGTGGATCATTTCAACAATTTCAAGTTAAACAATCAGAATACAACGACGGGTTACTACACGCCGGTAGTTGACCCGCCTATTTTGAGTTAAGTACCACCTTTCGCGACCCTCCAACAAACCCGGAATGCTTTCGCCCAATTCAATCTCGTTCAATATATGCAAATGCAACAATTTTCCCCACAACAATTTTCTCCTACTCCTTCTTAATCAACTCAACCAACCCAACAAACCCAACCGAAAAGTCCGTCTCATCTCGTCGACGAGGATAGTCACGACGAAGAGACCGTTTCCGAAACTCAAGTTACGCCACACAAGCCAAAGGTAAAGGTAAACGTGCAACTAAAGGTAAAGGTCAAGGACGGGGTAAGCCACTAGATGGACCGACGAAGAATTGGAGCGAAGTCGGGGAGGAGGCGTTGGCTAAGGCGTGGCTTGCTACGTCAGAATGTCCCATTGTTGTTAATATTTTTTTGTTACAAATTTGTTTTACTAAAATATTTTTTTAACATATGTGTGTATATATATATATATGGGAGGGTTATCTTAATAACGCTAAAAATCGCGAGAACCGTAAGAACAAATGAGAAAACCAATCAAAATCAATTTTTTTCAATACAAAAATTATTATAATTAAAATACAACATTAAAAAATGAATTTTCTTTCCAAATAATTCATCTTTTCTTGTAAAAACACTCTAAAGTTAACGTTTTACACATGTGTAAATGAATCAGTTTACACATTATAAACAACAAATTTACACATGTGTAAAAACAATTTATTTTCGTATACTTTCAAATTTTTACGTGTAAAATGTGTTTTTGAGATTGTATTTTAATAATAAAGATAAGTGTAAAAAGAAATTTTGAATTTGAATGGTTTTAGATAGCGTTCTCGCGGTTCGCACGAAATATATGTGTTCTCAAATTAACTTTCCCCTATATATATATATATATATATATTGTTACTAATATATAATTTATGTTTTAATGTAGGTACAAACCAATCCGGCGATGGTTTTTGGATAAAAGCGATTGATCATTTCCACAACTTCATGCAACAAGCGTCGTATCGAAATAACGATTCGGTCAGCTTGAAATGGAGAAAATGATGGTGTTTGCACCTGATTCAATGGTTATTACAACACCATAAAATGGAACCCACCAAGTGGGTGGAATGAACAAAATATTTTTGAGGATGTGATACGGAAGTATAGAGCCGAGCATAAAAAGGTTTTCCCCGCACGTGCGGGCTTGGTCGATTTTGAAAACAAATTGAAAGTGGGTGACGGTCCGAAATGAGGTTCAAAGAGCGAAACGTACCAAAACTTCTGAGGAAGGAAGTTATAGCGCAGGAGGCGCGGGTGGGCCGAGTTGTACGGTTCACATTGATATAAACGAGGAGGCGGGGTTTGAGGACCAACCGCTTGAGGAGGAGCCACGTCCCATATGTAGTTATTTTTTTAAAATTGTTACTTATTAATTATTTTTTTAAATTTTTACTTACTAATTTTTTTGTTGCTAAAATAGGTCACAACCAAGCAAAAAAGCTAGCGGGGGCTTAAAAAAAAAGCCGCATCAAGTAGCGGGGCGGGGCGGTTCCAGGCTAGACGGTATACAGGCCCAAATGGAAGCGTTCAACAATGCACAAGCCTAAAAGATACGGGTCAAAAGCGAGAAGATCAAATTTATAGAAGAAAATAAAGTACTCAAGGAATTCAAGATTTTGTCGAAAGACATTTCAACTTTGCCCGAACAAAATCGTGAAGCTTTGGCAAAAATGCAAGAAAACATACGTAAAAAGTATGTCTAGTTTAATAACTTTTTAGGAACTCTTGTATTTTTTTTAAGATTATGTTTTTTTTTTTAACTTTTTTTAATTAATTTTAATATTTATCTTAAATTTATATTAATTATTTATTACTTTGAAATATAATTAAAAAATAATAAAGTTAAAAAAATAAATAATTAATAATAAATGTTGGGGGTTGTCCCCATACCCTTGGTTAGTCCCCAAAATGAGAACAACCCACCTACGCTTACTTGACATCTATGTAGCATGAAGGACAACCCATTTGAATTGTCCCCATACCCACTAGTCTAGGTGGCATTAAAACACTACTTAATTACAACTTTATCATTGCTCAATCTTAAGTTTTTAACCATCAATTAATTCATCTAATAACTCAAAACACTCTTTATCATTCATGGAAAAACACCCATTTGTACACTAAGGCTGATTGGTATGAGGGTCGTCCCCATGCCGGTCCTGGGTCGTCGAGAACGCCAACACCGCCCCCTTAGCTTCGTCCTCGTCTCGTTCGTCCTCACCGGGACGTTTGAAACGGACCAACCCAATCTTTAACATTATTATACCATTTCTCTATAATCTTCACCTATTTTTTATAAAAACCACCCCAAAAAAATATCACTCTCTTCTCTAAAAAATGGCTTGGACTTCAGATGAGAAGATCAAGTTGGTGACGGCCTGGATCAATGTGAACCTAACAACGGCCGAAAATAAAAATACGTCTTCTTTTTGGATCAATGTTTTGGATGAATTCAATCGATTAAGCGAAACAAATCACCGCAACGTGGATCAGCTCGTTTATAAGTGGTGGGAGCTATACAGAAGGTGTACGAGATGAAACACCCTATTTCAAGCCATGATGGAGGCGAACCCTGGTATTACCCAACGAACGGCAGTCCAACGCACACAAGAAGACTATCGAGCTGCTCACGGCACCGAATTCAGCATCCCCCATCTTCTGGTATGGCAATTGATGCGTTTTATTAATTTTGGTGTTTAAGGTTTTTTGTCGAATGTTTAATAAATGAGGGGGGTTGTCCCCATACCCTTGATTAATCCTCAAAAGAAGAACAACCCCCTACGTTTATGTGGGCATCTATGTGAAATGAAGGACAACCCAAATTGCTTGTACCCGTACCCACTAGTCTAACTTCACTGTAGTTACTTTTTCATTATCGACCTAGAATATTTCAAGTTTTGTTTTTCGATAGAGGTATGTTATTTACACAAGAACAAAAATTAGGTTTGCACAACCCTTTACGGGCCGTAGAGGTCTCTACGGGCCGTAGAGGGTGTCAGTGTAATAAATGAGGACACCCTCTACGACCCGTAGAGGCCTCTACAGGCCGTAGAGGTGAGTTGGTGGAGTGCATTTAAACCCTAGACGGCCCGTAGAGGGCTCTACGGCCCGTAGGGAATATGAGGTACGAGGACATTCAATGAACAGACTTACTTGCAGTGTGTCAGTCTGAAAAAGCAATTCTTCTACGGGCTGTATAGGCCTCTACGGCCCGTAGAAAACCTGGTTGGTGGGAGCATTAAACCCTCTACGGGCTGTAGAGGTCTCTACGGCCCGTAGAGGTCCAGATATATTCTTCTTCCTTGTCTTCTTTCTTCAGTCGACGAAACATTTCAAAAAAACGAAGCACGAAAAATCCGATCGATTCCAAGCTACCGCAATGTCTTCGAGCCACTTCAGTAATGTTTCAGATGAATGGGAGCATTCGTTTAGCATATCTCACGTCTCAGAAAGCCTTTTCGGACCCGTGGTGGAACGTGGTGAGGAGATGGTTAGATCCGTTGTTCATGTGGTGACGAGAAGGCGCTACCCAATTTGAACCTGTTGCCCGATTTGAATCAGGAGTACGTAGAAGAACCGGAGTCATTTTATGTGCCTCCGCCAAGTCATCCACAGTACGAATACGGGACTTATCATTCGCACGAGGGAGGTGATAACATTGGCGACGAACCTGCCCCGGATGTTTTGTACGAAACAAACCAGGTGTTTTTTATGTATTTACACTTGTTTATAATTTAGACCTGTGTATATTTAGTAGTGTACATATTTAGACTCGTATATTTAGGCCCGTACCTAAATTTGGTTTAGGGTTTGTGAGATTTGAACTCGTATATATTAGTTGTTATTTGAACTCGTAGGGTTTGTGATATTTGAAATCGAATATATTAGTAGTTATTTGAACTCGTATATAAATTTTGCAGGTATTCGGATCTCTTAAAGACCTTACAGAGTGGGTTTATCAAAGGGCAAAAAAAATGGTTACTTTACCGTATACTCACGTACTGTTTCGGAAGGCAGGGGGCGAATAGGAGGGTAACGACGGCATGGATACGATGTGACCGTAGTGGCGTACATCGTAGTGTAGCCACGGTTCGAAAGACGGGCAATAAAAATGTAATTGCCCGTTTGAAGTAATAGGGAGATACCACTCCGGTCACGATGGTTATATTTTGGAGGTCCAGAACCAAACACATAATCACAAACCTTTCCAACACATCGAGGGTCACGCGTATGCTAGGAGGCTGGGTCCGGGCGAGTTAAAATTGGTGGATACACTTTATTTTCAAAATGTTACGCCAGTAGACATACATTCGGCTGTTAGAAAACAAAACCCGGATAGTCCCTGCATCTTAAGAGACATACATAACACAATAACCAAGGTTAAGCATTTGTTATACGGCGACAGGACTCAAATGCAGGTATTATTATCTCTTATTATTATTATTATTATTACTACTACTACTACTACTTCTTTATTATTATTTTTTAATTATTATTATTGCTATGCAGGTACTCGAAGCCACATTGGTGGAAAAAAAATTTGTTTAATTCACCCGGAGGAATGCCTCGACAAATGCGATTAGATTCGTATATAAATAAAGGTAATACCATTACTTTATTAATTATTATTATTATTATTACTATTATTATTATTATTATTATTATTATTATTATTATTATTATTATTATTATTATTATTATTATTATTGAATACAGGAATAAAAATACAGTTGTCCGAAGTAGACGTCTTCTATACACGACTGAATTACGAACCAGAAGTAGTATGGGGGAGCGTGACCTTGCGAGTGAGTGGGAAATAGTCAAAAAGACACTGCTGTCTCAATCACCACGCGTTCAAAGAAATATGTTGTCAAAAATAAAGTCGATGGTAAATCCAAGTATGACTGACACTCAACCTCCTGAGGTACAAAAGAATACTCGCGAGCGCCCAACTACAAAATCAAAGAAAAAAAACAGCAGGAGGATGCGCAAGAAGATATTATTATTATTATTATTATTATTATTATTATTATTATTATTATTATTATTATTATTATTATTATTATTATTATTATTTGGGAAACTTGTGTTGTCTGGTTTGCACGAAAACAGGGAAAACTCTGCCCATTTTTTTATAAAATCTTTAATTATTATTATTATTATTATATAATTATTTATTGTTATCCATTGTAGGAGAACGAGCCTGTTAGAAGAAGTAGGCCATCGGATCCGGGTAAAGATAAAATGAGAGTGTGTGATAAACATTTTCCACTGTTAGTAGGGGACAGGTACATAAATAACTATTCATACATACATACATATATACATACGTACACATCCCCTAATCATGATTTCCCAATGTTTGGCGGTCATAGGTATAAATTTGTGATTAGAGAATTTAAGCATTCGATTGATCCCCTTTATTGACGGTTTATCACGCACATTTAAAATGTTCAGCCAGACGGTAACTGTGGGTTCCGATCTGTAGCTGTGGCTTTAGATTGGGAGGAGGAAGACTGGGATTGGATCCACCAACTTCTTGTACAAGAGATGATGGGGCAATACTAGCAGGATTGGATGATGGCTTTCAACGCATTCGAGGATAACGGGTTCGCCTGCATATACTCGTCCTTAGATTGGAGGGGAATGGGGAATGCACCCGATTCAAAATGGATGGAGATGCCTTTGACTGGATTACTGATTGCTTAGGCATTTGGTCTGGTCCTTCAAATCTTCGCGGCTGATGGAGCTAGCACAATCTTCCCTCTGGAAAGTCATCCTGAAAACGTGCCAGAACATTGGATCATTTCGATAGCCCACGTGAACGGCGACCACTACATCATGCTTAAGCTAGCAGGCGACGCTTCAATGCCTTATCCGAGTGGAGCATGGTCGAGTTGGGTAAATGAAAGCTATGGGTTGTACGGCGAAGACGGGGGATCATCCAGCCATCCACTATCTGATTGCTCCGGGTGGAGCGGAGTTTGTACATGAGCCGTTGGTACATCAGGGCCTTGGAGGTATTATTATTATTATTATTATTATTATCTGTTTGGGCGTTTCTTTTTGGAAAGTTGTAGACAACTTGTGTTGTCTGGTTTGCACGAAAACAGGGGAAACTCTGTCCATTTTTATATAAAATCCTGGATTATTGTTGGGTTATTTTGAGACCACAGTTACCAGAATAGAGACTTTTAAATGACTATTGTAAAGCTTAATAGTTGAAGGACCTTACATGTAAATTATAGCATAGTTTAGTATGCAAAACCCTATGCTGCGCACTTAAATGGACGGGCCCTGCGCACTTGTATTAAGTGTGCAGGCCCAGGTGTTGGCTATATATAGATTGTATGTGCACAGCTAGGGTTTGGGGTTTTGGAGTTTATCTTTGTAGCACACACTGAATAGGTGCGTACTTATTGTGGTATTCCAAGGTTATTCATTATCAAATCAGATATGGAATCATCATGTTATTCATTGTGTGTGTCGGGTCTTTCAATATTCATCTAGTTTTCTTTGTTTCTTGGATTAATCACTTGAAACACCTAACTAATAGGTGTTTCCAAGTGATAACAATCTATTGCATTCAACAAGATCTAGTATTTTGGGACTACAATTTGGTATCAGAGCCTCTGTGCTCTAGATTGTATCTACTTTAAGATACCAAAACCCTCATCTTGTTAAGTTTTTATTATCAAGATTATTTTCTTTGTAGACTTTAAAAATTTAGGTGTTTTTCTCATATTTTGGCTTCAAATTTTGTGAAAATCGTGTTTCTAAATGTTTAAAGTATGTTATTTTGATCAGAAAATGTTTTGGAAAGGATTCAGCTGAATTTTATGTTTGTTACAGCTCGTGTTTGCGCACTTATTTCATATATCCTGCGCACATATCTCATAAGCTGAGCACTTGTTTCTTAGTTTGAGTACTTGGATTATATTTTGCATACCTGTCTTTTTGTACGCAGCTAGGGTTTCTGCGCACTTGTTGCCTTGTGAATTTGGTTTCTGCGTACTTGTTGCACTTTAAATTGAATTTTCTGCGCACTTGTTCATTTAAGTTGATCTCTGCGCACTTATTGCATCTCGTTGTCTTGAGTACTTATCTAGGGTTTCTGCATACTTAAACAGAAATCTTGGATTTGTGCGCACTTACTGAAGGTGTAGTCTTGAGTACTTGGCTAGGGTTTCTGCGAACTTAAAATCTTAAACGAGAGTTTAAGTGAGTCTGCGCACTTAATTTAGTGCGCAGGCTGATCAGTAAACATTGAGCACTTATAATGCCCAAGTGTTGACTGATCTGCGAACTTATCAAGAAGCATAGCCACACGTATACTTCCGAGCTGCACACTTAACAAAGACTACAACTTGACAAGGCTGTTTATATTCTTACAGGTTGCTGCATACTTATCCAGACTGTTGTGAACTTAAGTGTGAACTTAATTGCGCACTTAGCTGCGAACTTGCTGTGTACTTACGGACTTGGACAATCTTTTGGACTGATAACTAAAATCTGTTAAACCACGTTTCTAAAATTCATCTAGATCATGGCTGGTAACAATAATCAATCAACTGTTAACCCTATCACACAACAAGACCTGGAAACCGGAACTACTACAAGAGTACCTAAGTTAAAAGGTGCTGAAGATTATGGGACTTGGAAAAACAGAATGAGGTCATTCTTTTACGTGACAGACTTCACCCAACGGAACTCTATCCAGTTGGGCCCACACATTCCCATGAGAACCACTGCCACTGGAGAAGAATTCAACCCTGATCCAACCACCTATACCGATGTTGACAAACAATTACTCCAAAGAGATCATAAGGCTTATGGTGCTCTAACCATGGCCCTATCTAACGATGTTTACAACATGTTTGAAGAGTATGGAACGGCACATGATCTGTGGTTTGCATTGAATGAATACTACGAAGGGAATGAAGAGATGCGCCAATACAAGTAAGACATAGTGCAAAAAGAATATGATATGTTTGGTAGTATTCGTGGGGAAAGTCTGAGCTCGCACATTGATAGGTTCATGAGCATGTTAACAAAGATGAAGAAGGCTGGAATTCCTGTGAACAACAGAAATTCTATCAAGAAGCTGCTGGATTCATTGCCAAAAGAATGGAGCATCCAGTGCATGCTAATCAGAAAAGAATATCTTGATGCCCAGTCTACCTTGGCTGATCTCATCAACACATTGAAGTCCTTTGAGATGGACATTACAAAAAGAGAGATGAATCAGACCAATCCAAAGGCAGTTCCCATCACTGCAATGAAGAACTTAGCGTTAATGACTCCAGTGGGCAACATGGGTTCAAGCTCATCTCACGTGTATGCTGATGGAACGATTGGTGGTAGTTCAAGTTCAGGAAAAGCTGTTCCATACTCCCAACCCAGTGTCACTAACCCTCTGCCGTCAACTCTCAATCCTCAACAGACAAAGCTGGCAACTGAACACGTTGAACTTTTCAACGCTTTCATGACCAGCTTTGAAGCATTAAAGACTGGTGATCTAAAAAATGATATGATGAGCCCTGAGGACATGTATCAAGTTGACCCAGACGATATGGAGGAAATGGATTTGAAATGGCAGATGGCCATGATCACTTTGAGGGTGAAGAGGTTTCAAGATAGAACCGGTAGAAGAGTCGGCATGGGGAAAGCGGGGTTTGACAAATCTAAGATCAGGTGTTATAACTGCAAAACTCTCGGACATTTCAAGTATGAATGTCCAACTCTGAATCAAGCTGAAGCCAAACCAGCAAAGAGAGTGGTGGCAATCACAGAAGGAGGAGAAGCCAACCAGCAGAAGGCGCTTGTGGTTCAGGATTTCGATTGGGGAGAGGAAGTTGCTGTGGCAGAAGCTGAAGTTAATAAAGCACTGATGGCAAAGATCTGCACAAAGTCACCTCTTGGTGTGAGTTCTCTGGAGGGGTCATCAGCTGAAATGCCAAAAAGAGAAGAGATGGAGAAGGTTGGTTTAAGAAGCGTGTTGAGTGTGAACAAAGGGAAGGAGACTGCTGTGAGGAAGCTTTTGTAGCTGAAAAGACTTCCACAAGCAAGGACGATCAGCAACCACAGAGCATGCAGAAGAAGGCTGAGGAGAGAGACCTGGTAAGTATTCCGCTCGAAATAAAATCAAAGCTGTGCTCACCAAGGTGTGTTACAGCCGTTGCTTACTGTTTGTCCCACAATAGGATAATTTTAAGAGAAATGGATGACATACGAAAAATCAATACTGAAATGAAAGAAAATGAGTTAGCCTATCAGCGAAAGTTAAATGCAACAATTGCTGAAATGCACACTCTAAAAGAATTTGTTCTCAGAAAAGATTTTTTAATAAATGACTTAACTGAAAAACTAGAAAAATCTAGAAATGAAACCAATCATCTCCAAATTGTTGTGGACAAATGGAACGTAAGCAAGCATGCTCATACTGATATCCTTGATTGTTCAAGGAAATCTTTCGTCAAAGATGGAATTGGGTATAAGGATAAAAAGGGAATTGTAAAATCTCTATTTTTACCCTTGAGCAAAAGTGAATATATACCCATTCCAAAACCACATCCAAAAAATGATCTTTTTGAAAAAGAATGTGTCACATCTGAGTCACACTCTAATATAAGTAAAAGTAGTGCAGATATGACCCAACAGGATCAGGTGGACGATGATGACAGTTGTGGTGGTCAAACAATGGGGTTAGGTCACCCAGGTGCCAATTACTCTACAGTGAATTGGTTCATCTGGAGCCATGATAAGTCAAACATTTCTTTGAATTCGGATGACTGTAATAACTTAACTAATTTGGATGACTGTAATAGTTTATCTAGGATGGATAACTGTAATAGTTTATCTAGGCCGGATGACTGTATTACTTTAACCTCTAAACTTGATTTCAAGGGTGTTGTGGACCCAAATGATAGGATGAATCCTATCAAACGATCGGATGTTTGTGTTGAAAATGTTATGCCTGTTTGTGTTGATCTTAATGATGCATTCTGTGATAATGAAAATGTATATAGACCATCTCCATTTGTTCCAGAACTAAAAAGAAACAGGTTTGGGAAATTTCTTACTGAAGAAATTCCAGAGTTTACACCATCATCAACAGATATGTCATGTTCTGAAGAATCACAAAGTGAAACTGATAACACAATTTCTGAAGAATCACAAAGTGATACAGAAAGTGACATCAGCGAGCCAGAATGCAACACAAACGAAGAATCAAGCAACAACAACAGTGATGAAGCATGTTCAACAGACAGCCTCAATTCAAGCAACGACAAGAGAAGAACATCACAACCATCATCATCCAGATCTTCTTCAAAGATCAAACCTAAACACTCTAAATGTTTTAGATGTGGAAATGAAGGACATGTGGTTAAAAAGTGTCATTTGCAACCCAAACCACAAACTGATACCAATACCCAAAAATCTTTTGCAGTTCAAATTAAAGATCTTCATGAAACTATAAAAAGTTTTGTTAAGGTCACAAAAAATTGGAAAAGGCAAGAGTTTGTGTCGGGGGAAAATCACGACAGATTAAAACTAAAACAGACCTGGATTCCAAAAGTTACTTAAGATGTGGTCTGAGTCGTGTTTGTACATAGTGTCTCGTATATTTATCTGTATATTTCTCTTGTCTTATGTATTTTTCAGAATAAACTACAAAAGTGGTTGATTGCCCTGATGAAATATCTATGGCATGTTGATAGCGGGGCGTCAAGGCACATGACGGGACTGAAAGAACTCCTGAAAAACTATCGATTCATTGATGGAGAGTTTGTTGCTTTTGCCGGCAACGAGAAGGGCGGAAAGATAGTCGGGATAGGGGACGTGATTTCTGATGCATTGACTTTAGAAGATGTGAACTATGTTCCAGAATTGTGTTACAATCTGCTGTGTGTATCACAAGTCTGCGACAAAGGAATCTCAGTGTTATTTAATGACATGGAGTGCATCTTTCTAAAGCCAGGATTCATTCCTCCTACCAACATGATTATGCTTAAAACTCCTAGACAAAATAATACTTATGTGATAAATATGAGGGATGCAAAGTCTGAATGTCAAATGACATGCTTACTTTCTAAAGCATCCGAGTCAGAGTCACTGCTTTGGCACAGGCGATTAGGACATGTTAACTTCAAAAATATTAATAAGCTTTCAAAACTAAATCTTGTGAGAGGTCTTCCTTCTAAGGAGTTCCCCTTTTCTGAAAAATGTTTAGCATGTGCCAAAGGAAAACAACACAAAAAGTCGCATAAGTCCAAAGCTGTGAACTCTATAGACTCACCTCTTCAATTATTACACATGGATCTGTTTGGTCCTATTAGTGTTAAAAGTCTAGCTAAAAAATCTTATTGTTTGGTGATAACAGATGATTTTTCTCGATTTACATGGGTGTACTTTCTGGAATACAAAAGTGAAGTTGCTGAGATTCTGATGCTGTTTGTTCCTCTCATTGAAAACATAATAAAGACAAAAGTTAGATCAATCCGAAGTGATCACGGAACCGAATTCAAGAATCAAAGTTTCGTGACTTTCTGCAACAACAGAGGAATTCATCTTCAGTACAGTGCTACGAGAACTCCTCAACAGAATGGTGTTGCTGAAAGGAAAAATCGTACACTTATTGAGGCGGCCAGAACCATGCTTATCGACTCCAAACTGCCGATCATTTTCTGGGCTGAAGCTGTGAATACCGCCTGTTATGTTCTTAACGGAGTCTTAATTGTAAAGACGCGCGGGAAAACAGGTTATGAGTTGCTCTTTAAAAGAAAACCTTTGATTGACTACTTTAGGCCTTTTGGATGCTCATGCACGCTGCTTAACAACTTCGAGAACATAATGAAGTTTGATGCAGTTGGAGATGAGTGCTTCTTTGTTGGATACTCCTCAAGTCAAAAAGCTTATAGAGTATACAACAAACGAACCAAAATGGTTCTCGAGTCTTTTTATGTTGATTGGCAGGAATCCAACTCTACCAATACAGGAGCCGGTCCTGACTGGTTCTTTGACGTGGATGTTGTTTTCAACAATTTCAGCATCATAGATGAACAACCATCTGAAAATCAAGCAGCCGATCCTTCTCCTCTTGAAGATACTCTTTACTCTTCAGAAGACGATGCAGCACCTTTCACCACCCGCTTTTCTCCACTCGTAGCTGATCCAATTGTTCCTCTTCAGACCACAAATGGTGATGCAACTGTTGAAACTAATCCATCTCCTGAAGGTACTCCAGCTTCAGAAGAAACTACTTCAGTACAACAGTCTGCAAATGATCCATCCAGTTCGTCAACTCCTACAGATCACCTTTCCAATCTGCCTTCCCAAATTCAAGAAGAACCAAACATGGGATTTAAATCTTTTAAGGATCACCCTGTGGAGAACATCATTGGACCAATCTCTGAGGGTGTTCTTACTAGAAATCAGGCAGACAAACTGAATATTGCACTTTCAGCCTTCCTATCTCAGACGGTACCTTTCAGCATTGAAGACGCTGTCAGAGATGCAAGTTGGGTTGAAGCCATGCAGGATGAGCTGTATCAGTTTAGAAAGCTAAAGGTTTGGGAACTTGTGGACTTACCTGAAGGAAAGTATCCTATTGGAACAAGATGGGTTTTTCGCAACAAAATGGATGAACGAGGTGTGGTAATTAAGAACAAGGCTCGTTTAGTTGTTCAGGGATTTCGTCAACAGGAGGGCATTGATTATGAGGAAGTGTTCGCTCCAGTTGCTAGACTTGAAGCCATTCGTATCTTTCTGGCTTACGCCTCATACAAGAACTTCAAAGTCTTTCAAATGGATGTGAAAAGTGCATTTCTGTATGGGAAGATCAAAGAAGAAGTCTATGTTTGTCAACCCCCAGGTTTTGAAGATCCCCATCATCCCAACAAGTATTACAAACTGGATAAGGCTCTCTACGGACTTCATCAAGCTCCTCGAGCTTGGTATGAGACCTTATCATCATACTTGCTGTAGAATGGGTACACAAGAGGGAAGATCGACATGACCTTATTCACCAAAGAAGTCAACAAACACTCTATTCTTGTTCAGATTTATGTTGATGATATTATCTTTGGTTCCACTGATGAAAACTTGTGCAGGGAATTTGAAAGCATCATGAAGTCTCAGTTTGAAATGAGCATGATGGGAGAATTAGCAAAAGGAAGACGGAATTCTCATCCATCAAGCAAAGTATACAAAAGACATTCTGGCAAAATTCAACATGACCGACTGCAAGCCGTCCAATACTCCTTTTGCGGCCCAAACAACACTTGTACCAGATCTTCAGGGGCCTTCAGTGAATCCTCATACATATCGATCAATGATTGGCTCCCTGATGTATCTTACAGCTAGCAGACCAGATATAATGTGGGCAGTTGGATGCTGCGCGCGTTTTCAGTCCAATCCTAAGCAATCGCATAGACTGCAGTAAAAAGAGTCTTCCGCTACCTCAAAGGAACACCTAAACTTGGTTTATGGTATCCTAAGAGCGATAACTTTGATCTAATCGCTTACTCTGATAGTGATCATGCAGGTTGTAGGATAGACAGAAAATCTGTCTCTGGTGGCTGTCAATTTCTGGGTAATCGGCTAGTGTCTTGGCAGAGCAAGAAGCAGACCACCGTGTCAATCTCCACTGCTCAGGCCGAATACACAGCTGCTTCCAGTTGTTGCTGTCAGGTGTTATGGATCCAAAATCAGCTTTTGGACTACGGTTTGAATGTCATGCATACACCTATTTTTATGGATAATGATGCATGTCGTGACATCGTGAAGAATCCAATTGATCATTCTAAAACCAAACACATTGAAATTCGGATTCACTCAATTCGCGATGCACACGACAAAGGGTACATACAGGTGTTGCCTATCGATACTGCTGATCAAAAAGCAGATATCTTTACAAAAGCTTTCGATAAAACCCGGTTTCATCAGTTGGTTTCATGGCTTGAGATGATAAATTTTGAATTAAAAAAAAAATTGTATATTTTATAGAAAAATCTTCTTTTCTTTTAAAACAAGATTTTTGGGGGAGAAAGTAAACCGGTCTATTCTTATTGCAAAATTAATTCAGGAAATGATAGGAACTAATCATATCTCGTCAGCATGTGAATAGGACCCAGAGGATGTTGTAGCCTCAAGCAACGATGTGTCGGTAGATTCAGCCTGAAATCAAGTAAACTGCCACTAGGTGATTAACAATGAAGATCTACACGGAAAGCTGGATTCCCACTGTGCTTTAGGTCTGCACAAGCTGAGTCCGGTCATACATAGGTTGAGAAATTAAAAGACACAGAAAATTTTGTGCATAGGTAAATCAAAAGACACCTAAGAGTGCAAGCTACCAATGCGGGGCTAAGAAAAACAAAATTTTTGAAACTGAGCAGCAAAAGACACGCAATGTTAGTGACGTGCAAACATACATAGATAGCTCACCGAACGATCAGATGATCATCTTCTCTGCTTATGGTAACATAGACCTGAAGCTCTCATCATCTGATCAAGATAATGATCATCTTCTCTGCTTATGGTAACATAGACCTGAAGCTCTCATCATTATATTTCAATAAACCTTGAGGATCGGTAGGCCAATACCTAGCACACTGTGGGGTCCATAAAATTTTCGTCAATATTATCGAAAAACATGATAAACAGCATCGCCAAACACATGTTGAAAGAGAAAAGGCATGGATTTAAGTGGACAAGCATACCGACAATTGTTCTTAGGCTGCAGCTATCCAACGGGAAGTTGAAATGGGTTCCGGCAGGTATGGTTAGTATGATCTTGAATGCAGAAGGTAAGATTTGGTAAAACCCCCTTTATCTAAAGGATTTGGGCCTTAAATTCACTTTTTGGGCCAAAATGTTGGTCTCTGCGTACTTATTGGGTCCTGCGCACTTAACTCAAGTGCGCAGGCCCATTAGCTGATGTATATATATTGGGTCAACAACGGTCAAAAAGTTTTATCATCCCAAATTTTTTTTTTACAAACCCTAATCACCTGTTAACCCCTCCGTTCATCATCATCATCGTTCATCATCATCATCCTTATCACCACTTAATCACACCAAATCACACCCTAATCACATCATATCAAACCTCGTTGCACTGCTTATTGTTTCTCATCTACTGTTTAAGGTAGATCTTGTGTTTCTAATGATTTATTGGTTGTGATTACAGGTTATGAATGGATGTCTTGATGAATCTGTTGGATTTCAAGCTATTAAGGGTTCTTTGAATGTTTGAAGATCTGCGCACTTGATATATGAACAAGTGCGCACTTGTCTCATAGAGACTGCGCACTTGTCTCATAGTCATATAAGTGCTCAAGAACCCTAATACGCTGCGTACATAATTGTGGACTTAAAATCTTGAACGAAGGTTCAAGTGTCTGCGTACTTGCTTAGTACGCAGACTTGACTGAGTAGCCTAAGATGTTACCATGCCCGGTTGATTTGAACATGCGAACTTGTCCTTGGTTTGAGTACTAACCAAGTGCTCAGTCAAGTATGTGCGCACTTGACTGAGCACTTGACTATGTTGACCTTGATTGGACCTGCGCACTTGATTTGGACTGCGTACTTGACACTCTTGAACACTTGGACTCTAAACAACAACATATCTTTCATATTGACTATTAAGACACTTGAACAGACTGCGAACTTAAAAACCGGACCTTAATAATCTAACAACTAAAACTCAAACGTACCATTGACACCGATGACACCGATCCATCAATTCTTAATCCAATGACCGTGAAAATTTAAAATATATATTAATAAAATCTAGGTCTAAGTTCGTTGTCCGTGTAAGTTTAAGTCTAAAGTCAATTATCCGAGATCTAATTGGTTTTTCGTGCTCTTGGTTAAACAGATGGCACTTGACTGGGATCCTAGGGGCATGCACAACCAACCAATGAATCTCGATACTGAGGATGTCAATTTTAGAGATGTCGTGGCTTGGATAAGACGCAGTAAAGTCGGATTTGCTGTGCAGAACGCTGAACCAGTTTACGTCTCCCACATTGAAGACTTTTGGAGATCAGCTAGAGTCGAAACAGTATCAAGGGTCAAGCGTATCAATGCAACTGTTAGAAACAAGCTTGTGATCATTACTGAGGACACAGTTCAAAATGTGCTAAGGCTGCAAGATCAACCTGGAACTTTCAGATTCATGTCTAAAGCTGACATTCACCAACAATTCAGGATCTTCGGCTATAAGGGTGAATTTGACAAGAGAGGCGACATAAAGAAGAGTCAGCTTACTAGAGACTGGAGACTTATCAGTCACGTATTCTTAATGTCTCTATGTCACAAAAAGGGAGGATACAATGCGTTGAGTGCTGAATGGGCGACAGCTATGATTAAGATCTGCAAGGACGAAGTGTTCAATCTGTCAGGCATGATCTTTGACTATATGGTAAAGAATGCAGATGCTGGTTCAGGGAAGTGGGCTATGTATCCGAGGTTTGTCCAGATGATGATAAACACTCAACATGAGGGTCTGCCTGTCGGTGACGAATACATATTCACCAGAGGGGCACGATTCTTCACAGAGTGCAACACACCGGACTGGGAACCAATGCTAGAAAATATGTATGTGGCTCAGCGATATCCGGTTGTTATGGAACTGTACAACAAAATCAAGAAGAGAAGATCAGATGCTGCAGGACCCAGACCACAATCTAGAGCTGCCCCTGCACCTGGATCATCTGAACCCACTCCTTCAGCCCAGCCGACGGCTGAAGAGATTGCCCTAGAAAAATCAAGGGGCAAAAGAGTGGCGACTGAACCAGCTCCATCAAAACCCAGCTTAAAGAAAAGACCAGCTGGTTTACTGCAAGAAGGGAGAGACACGTTGACACCCGAACAGCTTGAAGCCGCTGAAAATGTACGAGCAGTGGCTGAATTTGAAAGGGAAGCAAGAAAGAAAAGAAGAAGAGATCAACTGCCTGAATCTGAGATTCCCCGTGTTATGACTCAGGAAGATATTGAGGGAGAAGCGGTCTTAGAACAAATGTTTGGGCCTGAACCACCGAACCAACCAGGACCTTCTACTGCTACCACTTCAGCTCCAGGGCCTTCCACTGCTGCCGCATCAGCCCCCAAAGCTCCAACCCACCGATCAGCTGAACCTTCCTCATCGGCTCCTGCTGCACCTCGTCGGAAACCGGTGCATCAGGAACTATACGAGAAGCTAGTGAAGGAGGTAGGTAAAGTTGCGGCCAGGGAAATCTGCACACTGAAAAGTGATGTGCACAATAACCAAGAGCTAAGAAAGAAGGTGAAAAAGCTCAAAAGCAAGAACCGCCAAATGGAGAAAGTGGTAAAAGATCAAAGATACCTGATTAAGTTTCAACATCAGGTTCAAGTGGAGATGTTTGACATGTTTCAGGATTTGAGGAAGCAGTTAACTGGTGCTCCTAGCGCTACTTTTGATGAAACTTTCGATTTCGGAAAGTTTCTGGAGGCAGAAAAAGAGAAAGAAAAAGCGGCTGAGGAAAGTGAAGTGGACGAGGTTAGCGAAGATGAAATGCCAGAGCGGTTTGTGGAGATGGGAACAGATCAAGAAGTCGTTTATGAGACATCCGATGGACACAAATTGGACCCTGAAAGAGCAGCTTGGTTCCCAAGAAGGCCCATTACCATTCCTGCCTTACATCAGAACATCCATCATACCAAGTCTGCTCACTGGGAAAAGATTATCTCATGGAAATATGATGCTGAAAAGAGATTGTATGCTGTGAAAAGGAGAGGGGGAGTAATACAGTACTTCAAGGGTCAGAAGGAGCTGAAATCTCTTCCCCGATGGGATATCAGGGAGCTTAGCAGGGCCCCATTCCTTAATCCCTCACTTGACTCCCAGGCTGCCATGGTTGAAAACTTTATCAGGAAAGAGTGTGAGAATGACTTCCAGATCCTTAAGCCGCAAAAGCCCAGAAGGAGAATATCAAAGACAAGAATCGATCCAGCAACGGGAAAAGGGATGATAACTTATGTGATTGACCCTCCTCAGGTCGTCACACGAGTTCCGATCAGATCCGAGCTTCCAGTGATGCTAAGGAACTTCAAAAAATGGTTCTATGACAGCAACACTGGTGAAGCAGTCATCAAGCTGGAAAACGATTCAGAGGCACTGAGGATTTTGGATCCGGTTGATGTGTTTGCACTAAATTTGTCAGATTTGAATATGCTATTTGCAAATCAGATCAATGTTGGTGCCGGAAACACATTGTTTGAAGAAGTCGTGCTGTTTAGAAGGGCAGTGGATAGGGCATTGAAACTGAAGAGTGAGCTGCTGGATATAGTCGACAGGATAAACGCAGCAGACAAAGAAAAGGAGGACAGGGAAAAGGCTGCGCAAGCTGCTGCTGCTGCTGATGCTGCTACAGAAACTGAAGCTGCTGCTGTTACAGAAACAGATGCTGCTACTGCTACAGAAACTGCTGCTTCAGAGGTACTTCCAGAAGATCCTGCATCAGTGGCTAATCCTGAAGGAACTACAACAGAATCTACCCAAACTTCTCCAGCAGCTGAAGTAGATCCAGTCGCACTGTACTTACAAGACCCTCCTGCACAGGTTGAGGGGGAGGAAAGCGACGTGGATATAGACTGAAGATTGAAGACTGGTAGCTGTGGTCTAGGGGGAGTATTGTTGGGTTATTTTGAGACCACAGTTACCAGAATAGAGACTTTTAAATGACTATTGTAAAGCTTAATAGTTGAAGGACCTTACATGTAAATTATAGCATAGTTTAGTATGCAAAACCCTATGCTGCGCACTTAAATGGACGGGCCCTGCGCACTTGTATTAAGTGCGCAGGCCCAGGTGTTGGCTATATATAGATTGTATGTGCACAGCTAGGGTTTGGGGTTTTGGAGTTTATCTTTGTAGCACACACTGAATAGGTGCGTACTTATTGTGGTATTCCAAGGTTATTCATTATCAAATCAGATATGGAATCATCATGTTATTCATTGTGTGTGTCGGGTCTTTCAATATTCATCTAGTTTTCTTTGTTTCTTGGATTAATCACTTGAAACACCTAACTAATAGGTGTTTCCAAGTGATAACAATCTATTGCATTCAACAAGATCTAGTATTTTGGGACTACAATTATTATTATTATTATTATTATTATTATTATTATTATTATTATTATTATTATTATTATTTATTGTTATCCATTGCAGGTGATGTTGTGGAGGTTGGGTTGCGGTTTGTTGCTGAGGGGGAGGGGGCGATAAGAGGGACGTCGACATGCCTGAGCCGCAGCCTGAGGATGTGCAGAATTCGCCGCGCATTTATCACTCCCTCAGGTTGCCTCCTGATGTTAGGGAGGACGTACGTGCGGCTGCTGCAGAGGCTATCGAGATGCGTCAGTGGCGTGATCGGCAGGACGAGGCGATGCGCTGAATGATTGCTGGCCAGCAGGATATCTTTCACCAGCTCGACATGCAGACTCGTGTCCCACCGATTATAGGGCCCAGCACGCAGCAGCCGCCGTTTGATGATTCACAGTTTTATTAGTTTTATCTTTTGTGGTCATATTTTGTAAACGTTTTAAACAATTTCTACTTTGTATTTACTTATTTAAACTCTAATTATGTTAATTAATGTTTATTTTTACCTGTTTGATTATATAAACGCTTGTGTTAACGTTTACACGCTTATCGAGACGACATTAGTAAAAACAACACGTTTTCTAATTATAGTTACATATTAAAAATAAATAAACAATTAAACTGTGTTTAAAAAAAAAAAAAAAAAAAAAAAAAAAACCTCTACGGGGCGTAGAGGTTGTCTAATATTTGCATATGTTATATTTATTTTTTTCAATATAGAAACCAGCGAACTAGTAGCCCAGATGGTCCCCATATTTGCAATAAGACTTGTGTGTGTGTGTTTGTGTGATAATCTGCCCAAGATCGAACTTCGTCCCAAACGTTTTTTGTGTTTTTTTGGGTCCACGGGCGTAGAGGTCTCTATGGGCCGTAGGCAAAAATTATTCATTCATCTCATCCTTATTGATTGCCAAAATTAATCAGACTCATTCTACGAGCCGTAGAGCCCTCTACGGCCCGTAGGTAATGATTACAATGATTGCCAATCATACAATCATTTGCAATGATTACCTACGGGCCGTAGAGGGCTCTACGGCTCGTAGAATGTTCAAAAAATAAGCCCTACGGGCCGTAAAGCCCTCTACGGCCTGTATAGGGTTGTGTGAATAAAATTTTGCATTGTGTGAATAACCGGAGCCTTTCGATATAATTGAGCTTCTCCAAATGCCGTTCAAAAAAAAATTGAGCTTCTCCAAATCAATCATTTTTACGGTTCAAATGTGAAAGGGTCGAACTTAAACTACACGCCATGTACAAATATAGCATTAAATGTATAAAACAAGTTTAAATAATTGTATATCAGTATATGTAGCAGTGTTATTGATTTGGGTCCAATCTAAGTTATCTAGCTTTATTGTTACATAATTTGTGTCTAATCTAAGTTATCAAACTTTATTGTCATATAATTTGGGTATAATCTAACTTTGTTTATGGATGAATGTCATGTCAAATAAAATGAGGACTAAAGATAGTAAATAATAATGCTGGTAAATCATTGTCAAATTATATTAGAAGGATTTAATTACAAGTTTTGTCCTTTAAATTTATACCATTTTTCAACGACTGTCCTTTAACTTTAAAATTGATTGGTTTTGTTCTTTATCTTTTAAAATCTTGCACGTTATGTCCTTTTGGCTAACTTGGTTAGTTTTCTCCGTTAAGTTTGGTCATGTGACCTGCACGTGAGGGCATAATAGTAAAATCACCCTTTTATCTTCTTCCCTAATTTACTTATTTACACCCTCATTCTACTTCTCTCACTTAACCCCACCACCACCACCATCCACACGAACCACCTGCTGCCACCGCCATGACTGTCAACACCACCACTTGCCACCACCATGACTGTCAACACCACCACTTGCCACCGCCATGACTGTTGACACCACCGCCTTCCACCACCTTCCCCTCCCATGGCATCAAAACCCCCTACCCAGATGTGAAAACTGGTAAAAAAAACATTCCTAACTCGTTATCAAACATCGACACAAATCAATCGGTGCATATTAATAATAGTATTCCGGTGACCTTCTTTGTCACTCCTCCGGCAAACCCACCTAAAAGCCCTAACTAAATCCACCAACGTCCACCACCTCCAACCATACCTTATCCTCTCCATCACACTCTCCCCTAATCCATCCCTAGCCATCGTGTTCCCCAACACAATCTCTCTCGGAAGCTTGTTTAGATGAAGTTGTACGGACAATTGTTGGGTACGCCGGTGGATCTAAATCGAACCCTGAGTACCGGTGGATCTAAATCGGAAATTATGGAGGGCGGAATCTGTGTTTGGTTCTTGATTGAGTTTTGTCGTGGTGGCGTCGACGTTGGTGGCAGAGAAGGGTAAAGGGAGACGGTGGTTGTCAATGAAGAATGAAGATGCTGGATGATGATGTTGATGTTGATGATAATATGAGATGATGATGGTGATGTAGGAAGTTATTGTCTTGAATGGTTGTTTTTTACATTTTAATGGTGGTGGTGAGGTTACTGTAAAGAGAGAGGGAGGGGTGAAGAGAGAGAGAGAGAGAGAGAGAGAGAGAGAGGGGGGGGAGTTTAGAGTGAGAATGAGTGTTTTGGGAGAGATGTTTGATTTATATATATTTTTAATTAAATAAGTAAAATTACAATACTACCCTCGTGTGCCATCCACGTGACCTAATTTAACGAAGAAAACTAACCAACTTAGCCAGAAAGGACATAACGTGCAAGATTTTAAAAGATAAACGACAAAACCAATCAATTTTAAAGTTAAAGGACGGTCCTTGAAAAATGGTATAAACTTAAAGGACAAAACTTGTAATTCAGTCTATTAGAAGTAAACGAGAATCATGGTTAAATTCAGGGATATAAATGAGTCCAGATGAGTTTAAGTTATCTAAATTCTTGTTGAACTAATTTTATTATCTAGGACATCCATAAAGAGGCATTTGCAACGCCCGTGAAGGTCTAATGGGTGTTCTTGACATGCGCGGGTGCTGTAGGGATAGCGTATGTAGGTTGGAGTCAGTGTGGACAGGTGAGACGGGTGACATCGGTAGTTATTTTTATAATCCATTTGTTTCTTGTTTTATCTTTAGGAAGGGATAGAGTTGTACAAATAGTCGTGCCTCGATTACTCAAAAAGGAGTCATTAGTTTTCAACTCGGTTGTAAACAAGTCGACCCGAGCTCGGTTCGATTTGTTAATGAGCTGGGCCGAACCAAGTTTGGTTTGGTTGTAAACAATACTAAACATGTCTGGGAGCAAAACTTGTGTTTTGCTGAACTACTTAAAGAGTAAAATATTATGCGGAGAAACCTATTTTCACTACTATGACGTCTAACTATTTGAGTGAAACCCATGCTTCGCTTAGTAGTGTTGTATGTAATGCAACAATTGACCCATTTCTCTTATGAACCATTTGTTAGAATTTTGGAATATTGAATGGAAATTTAATTTAGAGATATTATTAAATAGAGTCTTCGTGGTGAATAAAAGAGAGACTCTTGAGTAGAGTTTTTTTTTTTTTTTTTTGTAACACTTGATGAGTTTAATTAGAGTGTTAAATCTCTAATTAAGTGACTAATTAAGTGAAACATTTCACCCTTCCTCAAGTCTAGTATAATTAGTATGTTATACGCCTCATGTGAAACTAGAGAGAAAAGATTAAATATATGATGTTCTTGGAGAATGAGAGATACTTGAAGACTAATTGTATAAAGGAATACTCTTTACTCGTTTCTACCACATTTTCATCCTTATTCGTTCCAAATGTCATACACTACAATTTTACCTAGTGTAACTTCGGGTGTGTGGCCTTCTCCGGCAGTACAGACTGCTTCGGCAGTTGTACCCTGGGAGACAAACGCGTTGTCTTTAGTAGAGGCGCAAAATCTGTTTTAAGGGAAGTGTGTTGAACACGTGCCTCAACCACAACCGTCAACATTAGTTTGTTTATTCTTGCAGCCATGGAGGACGATAAGAAGACCTTGTTGAAGACTTGACTTTTTGAAGATCTTGGTTTGAATTAATTTACTTACATTTGTTGTATTTATTTTAAATTTTCATACACGGTTTGTGTACTACAATTTCCCAAATGTATATATAGTGTGTCTCTATTACTTTTATTAATATTTTTTCATAAAATCGTGACCCGCCTCCTACAATCTTAAAACAGATTTCGTGAGATTGTTGGTACAATCTTAAAACCTTATTCATAAGGATTTTGGGTTCACGAAATGGTTTAAATAAAAAATATTTTAGTGATTTTTGTATAATCTTGTGAATATATATATATATATATATATATATATATATATATATATATATTGGAAATATGCATGTAGTACAATTTGTTGGGTTTGGATTTATAGAGATTGTGGTATAATATTAAATCCTATACCGTAATACAAAACAATTGGTTTTTGATTCAGCCATTTGGTTTTAAAATGATCTTAATCGTGATTTTTTCTAACATGTGTGTTAGACCAGATTTATTGGTGTAAACCATACGTTTTTTGTAAACGTTGAATTCCATAACGTTCGCGTAGGATTTGGCTTATTTTATAAACAATACGTTTTTCGTAAACGTTTCATTTCCTAACATGTGTGTTTGAAATGATTATATTTGATAAAATATGTTGGTTTAAAAAGTTTGTATAAACGTCTCGGTTCTTATAATTGATGCTGGAAATAGTTTATTTTGATAAACTAATAAGCTTTGTAATGATTTTTGTAATCATTTATTTCTAACGTGCGTGTTAGAACCGGCTTATTTTATACAAACCGATAAGTGTTAGAACGATTTTTGTAATCGATGATTTCTAACTAGCGTGTTGGAAAAAGTCTTTTTATATAAATGGATAAACATATAATGATTTTTGTAATCATTTATTTCTAACGAGTGTGTTAGAATTTGTTTATTTTATATAAATTGATAAGTTTTATAACGATTGTGTAATCGTTTAATTCTAACGAGCGTGTTAGAACTGATTTATAACGATTTTTGTAACCGTTTATTGCTATCGAGTGGGTTAAAAAAAAGGTGAAAATGATTTTTGTAATCATTTGTCTTCTAACATGCGTGTTAGAAATGGTTCATAAAAACCACCGATATTAAAAAAAGGATGGTAATAGTTTTTTTTTTTTTTTTAACTTGTGTGTTAGAAGTGGTTTAATATTATGAACCATGTTTGTTTAAAATATTTTGTATAGAAGTTTTAATACTTCTAAATGTGCACATTAGAACTCATTTTAGTTTTCTAACATGCGTGTTAGAAATGGTTCATAAAAACCACCGATATAAAAAAAAAGGATGGTAATAGTTTTTTTTTTTTTTAACTTGTGTGTTAGAAGTGGTTTAATATTATGAACCATGTTTGTTTAAAATATTTTGTATAGAAGTTTTAATACTACTAAATGTGCGCATTAGAACTCATTTTAGTTTTCTAACATGTGTGTTAGAAAACTTCTATCGCTGATACGAGCTTAAATACGATCTATTTTATGAAATGGAATATTTGGAGATATTTCATGTAAAATAAATATCTCTAACGTGCGCATTAGAATCATTTAAACTCTAACATGTTTGTTAGAACGGGTTTATTTTGTAAACCACAATGACTAGGAAAATGTGTTATGTAAGCATTTTATTTTTTTAGTATGTTCATTAAAAATGGATTCTTTTATGGATTATATCATTGGAAAACGTTTTATGTAAACGTCCAATTTTATAACGTGCACATTATAACATGTTTTTATTTTCTAACATGTGTGTTAGAAATCGTTATAGTAGATGTATTAGACTGAAACTATATAGTTTGATATTTTGGGTTTTGGTATACGGTTTCATAAACCCATAATGATATTATAAATATAATATATTGCAAATCTAAGGAAATGTTTTAGAATGATTTTAAAACAAGTTTTGCATAGTTTTGATAATTCAAACGGTTCGTTACTTTTGCTAGAAGTAGCATATGTTGAACCAAAGTAGTGTTCTCGTTAATACTATATGGCGGAAAACAACTTGGTGTTGTTGTGAACAAGATTAATTGTTCAAGTTTCACTAGTTAATTGTAGTCTTTGTAACAACTTGGTGTTGTTATGAGCAGATTTGTGACTGTTTAAGTTTAGAATTGTAACATTCGTATTTTTTTCGTATTTTCCATTCTAGTCCTTGTATTCTTGTATCTTTCCATTTTGTACCCTTGTAATCCCGAGCTTATGATCAATGGAAAAGTATTTTATCAATTACATTTAATCTTAATCTATTTCATTTATTCTATAAATTCTGCGCGACGCAAACTTTATATAACGTCGCGTGATTCTTAATTTTGTTGTATTATAAATGCTATATTTAACAAATTCTAAGTTCGCCTTTATTCGCTTCGTTTAGGTTACTCCTACCAATTCTTGACGGGTCGCCGTTATAATTTATCCTATTCAAGTTAGACTTTATAACAAGAAACTTATTTAGTTAAGATCTTAATATATAATTATTATTAATAAAACATATATATATAATAATAATAATACAAAAAAAAAAACATAACATTAAATGTTATGTAAATATGCCGTAGACTTTTTTTTTGTCATTATTTATTTTTTTTTCTTTTTCTTTTAAATATATATTTACCACTAATTAACTTCTAACCACCCTAATTAATTCATTAAATACCCAACCCTTTCACCCCAACTATAAATACACCACTCCTACCCATTCTAACACTTGCTCATTTCTAAATCCTCTCTAAATCTCCAAAGCTTTCAAGAATTCTCTCAAGAATAAGTGAGTTTCTCACTTCACCTTCAACCTCTCTTCTACTTTCTTCACTCTCCTCTTCTTCAAACCCTTTGAGGAAACCTCTAGGACCTCTCTCCTATTTGCCATGGCAAATATACATGAGTAGGGCACCAATTTGAGGCCTCAAATGTGGTTATCTTCTATTATCTTTTATGCACTAGGTTGTTAATAATACCAACCAAGTTCACCAACAACTCAATGATGGAGGGACTTGTGTTATGGTTCATGGTTGACAAAAGGAAGGCCAAGGCTCATTCAAACTAAGTCACCATACCCTACTTCTTAAGTTATATAAATACTAAATTATATAAACTCTACTAATTTAATAACTCGGAAAGGTTTGTGGATACATCCCTACCTTACCAATGCTTGACTCTCATAACCATCCGAATCACCTCTATGGTGGTTTGTGTTTTGGTTCGCCTAAAAGGCTTGCTTGACTCTTATGACCATCCGAATCACCTTCATGGTGGTTTGTGTTTTGGTTCGCCTAAAAGGCTTGCATGACTCTCGTGAATCTATAATCTAAACCCGAACCTAAGACCCTTTATTCTTTAATTCTAGATAACCAAGGCTAAAGCTAAACCTTCCAAGACTTACCTTTTTGGAACTCTATCAAACGCACCCAAAGGTGAGTTCATACTTGTCCCCATTTTATTCTTTATTCTTTGGGGCTCAACATGTATCACTATCAAAACTTAAACGATTTCATACTCTTAAACTATTATGCTCAATCTAAATGCTATTATGCTATGCCATGCTAGAATTCAAAGTCTTACATACAAATGTACGATTAGTTAACAACCCACCTTACATGTATAGCGCTATAGGTTGACACGCCGCCCCCTTTATGGGTCATGATAAGATGAAGTCTTTTGTGTTATCGAGTGTTGTTGCCGTTTGTATGGTTCTACGTGCATATGCCTATAACATGATGATTCGAGTAGACTTTTCTATACTATGTACTTAGACTCAAACTAGTATGCTCACCAATGCTTTATGTGTTGACGGATATTTTATACATGTTGCAGGAAATGTTTAATGCAGGTTTATCAAGAAATCTACTTAGGATTGGACTAGAAACTCACGCTAGTTTAAGTTCTATATTTTGATGTTCTATTTTTCTTTTCGTGAAACAATTTGTATTATGTTATCTTTTTAGACAATGATTATGCTATGAATGAAATTTTATCTTTAAATTATATTATCACGAATTCTAGTGTCATGAAGTCTTTGAACAATCTACCACTAAGTCTCACCTCGATGATTCCGCCATCGGTTGGGGTGTGACAGATTGGTATCAGAGCCATGACTATAGGGAATTAGGAAAAATTGCCATGTTTGACCTAGACTATAGTTAAGTACCTTTTTGACCATTCCTTTTATCATGCTTAATATACTTGTTCTCCCTATCTTGCTTCTACTTTATTCTTTTGGTCTTTAAAATTTACCTTCCTATTTGTGGATTACTCTACACTCGAAGACACTCGTATACTACAAACGAAAGGAAATCACCGAAATAGGCGTGAAACCCTCACTTTGGTGATAACTTTCAATCCGCGTAAATTCTTTGTGTTTTTGAAACTACACCAAGATAGGAGTGATATCCTCACCTTGGTGGAAATTTCACAATTCTCGTTCTAGTGGACACTTACCAATTGAAGGTAAGAAATAATTTTCTTACCACATTGGACAAAGTGTACAAACCACACTCAAGAAACGACCTCACTAAGATAGGAGTGAAATCCGCAACTTAGCGACTAGTTTCAATCCTTGATATATTTTTTTTAAAATCTCGCCAAAGTCTCAAATTTACTAATGACAAGAAACATGTAGTAACTGGAAGGGTGAATACCGTTAACCGAAAGTTTCGGCGAGAGTATTTCCACCTATTAGGCCAAAGCATGTTTCCAAACTCAAAGGTAAATTCGAACCACTTTGGTTAGTCTTAGTTCCGTTCCGGAACACTCCAGTTGCTTGCTTAAAACAAGCCTCTCATTTTATGTTAATATTATTTTCAATGTTGTTTTCATGCTATGTTTTCGCTACATATATTCGATTTATTTTTTTTACTACTCGCAAAGGCTCTCAAGACTCGCATCTCAAGTACTCTAGCAATCTCCAAACAATACTAATAATCGCAAACCAACATAAATCAAAACTCCTTTTATGCTAATTAAGCGCACCATACTTGCTTATATATACGTGTTACGTTAACGTTATTTGAACAATGTGAAACTTGCATACTATACGTGTAACTTGAACTTACATACTAAGTCTATGAGAACAACTTGAGCTTATGTAAAAGAAAATTTTTATATATTCGAATTTACACCAACTTTACCGATCTAGTAAAATTTTACTCACAAACTTTCATTGTTAATCAACATTCTAATAACTCCTTTCCTGAATTCAAAAGTCACCTAGAGACACCAACAAACCCAATTCCAAACCCCTGTGATACCATCCAGGACAGCACAAACCATGTAGATACTAAACCTTCTACCCATACCCCTACCAAACAAACGAAAAAGGATAACCGAAAACGCAAAAACCTCAAACGTAACCACACTTCGACAACTCCTAAGACTCCAAATCCCAACAAAAAGCAGTACCATGGAACCTATCCGTTATGCAAGTGTTGTAAATTCCACCATCCCACTCACACACCATGTCGCCACACCACTAAACCACGACCCGAACAACCTACTAGTACTACCTTATTTACTAAAGCCAATGGATTGATATGCTCCGAGTGCAAGACCCAACCCATGAACACAACAAATGCCCAAGACTTGCCATGGTGATCTACGATGCTGGAAGACCCACTCACCACACTAAAAAAAGATTGATTTTTCTTTTCTTTTTTTTTTAAAAAAAATGAGAATTTCTTTATGTAATGTTTTCAAGAAATTGTTCGGATGTGAATTTTTTTTTTATGAAATACCATCGTTATCTTAGTTTACAATCATAATTTATCGGCAAAATTCAAACATCGCAAAACCCTTTTCTCCTCGTGCACAATCTTTTTCAAAAATTTTGAACAAAATTCTTCCTACTATTTCTAAAATAATGCCTATTCTTCTATAAAATCCTCACTTTCAAACCACTAACAAATGTGTGCGTCGAGTCTGTATGACAAACAAGATTCTAAATGGTAATAGTGTTTTAAAAAAAAAACTCTTTTGTAAACAAGACTTGTGAGCAAAGACGCGCTAAATCAAATAACCTACTTCTTTATCATCCCAAAACCTTTTTCTCTTGAAATCGTATCACGAGTCAAAATATTCATCAACGCCAAACTAAAATTGTCAATAAGCTATTTTTCTCAAAATGGATTTTTTATAAATCAAACGACCATCTTCGATAAAACTTTTACACTAAAATTTCCCCACTTTAATTAAATATGTTTTTCTTTAACATCCAACGGACTAAATTCTTCTACCATCAAACTTGACCCTTAATCTTGAAAAGCTAAAATTGCTCGCGTACCCATAAACTCAATTTGTAATGAACTCGAATTTTATGTTACCCTCAGTCAAAACATTTTACACGTTTCCATTAGGAATCCAATTGTCCATTCTTTTGTTAGATTTTATACATCTGAACGTAAACACATATGCACAAGTCTACACCATTATGTCATGAAACCATACATGCACGCCAAAAACGCGTACGGTTAACAACTTCAAAAAAACTTGCATAATGCCTTTTTCACATTATGTGTTTGCATGTCACATTGCTTGCTATGTGTACAACATCAAAACTGTTTAATGTTTTTTTCTTTGTGTATAAGTATTTTGTGTCCACTAGCGACCCACACATAACTAAGACAAATTATGTGGACCATACGACAATTGGACTAATTACGGGTGCACACGTAATTACAAAAATTGGGCGCATGGAAAACATAACAAGTCCTAGTGTGTGTAACCTATCATGACTTGAATAACAACACGGATGAGGTATGACAACGGCATGGTGGATACGCCGCCGGTACATCCTATACATAAATGTCCTGTCATACTACCAAAAGTAGAGTTATTCGTGCCATGAGAAGTTTTGGGTGTCGAGTTTAAATTTTGACCAACACTTACGTTATTTATCTGTTGCGATACCGTTTATGTTATAGTTTACTAGTCTAATTACGCTCACATTATTTATCTGTTATGCATATTATAACCTTGTTTTGAACCCTACTCTCTACTATGCAACATCATCCTTGTTAAGAATAATCTATACTTGCAATCTCCATCGAACTTCGTTCCTTCCTCATGCTTTCTTTGCTTAATAAGCAATCCCTCTATTATCAAGAACCTATTTCTAAATCCCGTAAGCTCTGGTCTTAATCTCTAAAAACATTCATACATGTAAAACAAGATTCGTCTCTCACTTTTATATATTTTCTTATATACTGGATTTCAAAACTAAATAAATACTATTTATATCACCAAAAAGTTGTTTTCAAATAGTTAAATTTCTCGTTTATTTAATCACCTCCTAAAATTTTTTCTAATAAAATTTTCGACCTTGTGCAAACCGAATATCTTTTACTAAAAACTACTCATTCCCACATCTAGTCACTTATTATGCTCACATATTTACTATCCCACCCAATTACCCAAAGACATCTCTATTACAAGCAAAAATTTCTACTATTCATATGCGTTATATCGTACAATTACTTACTTTTCCCTAAAATTTCTATATGTTATACAATATACTTAACCACCTTCAGCTTTCACTATTCTATACCGTATAACTACTTATTTTCCCAAAATTTATATATGTTATACAATATACTTCACTACCTTCAATTTTCACTATTTCATACTATATAATTACTAACCATTCCAAAATTTGCTGCATTAACTTCATATACGTACTCTCTTTCTTCACTATTTACAAAAATGCTTTAGTTGTTTAAACTTGCGAAATCTATCTACTATCCACACACCTTACAAAAATACTTTAGTCGGTTAGACTTGCAAATTTCTACATACGACCTTGGGTTAATTTTTTTTTTAAAAGAAAAGCTACTTCTCTTACGAGCATAATTATCGCACAGTGACTATATACCGTATTTGACTTACAGATAACAAACTAACTAGTTTTTGTTCTTATTAAACCCGTATCAAACCACTTACCTACTTTTCAAAAGTTGACTCTTAACTAAATTTCGAGACGAAATTTCCTAAAGTAGGGGAGACTGTAACATTCGTATTTTTTTCGTATTTTCCATTCTAGTCCTTGTATTCTTGTATCTTTCCATTTTGTACCCTTGTAATCCCGAGCTTATGATCAATGGAAAAGTATTTTATCAATTACATTTAATCTTAATCTATTTCATTTATTCTATAAATTCTGCGCGACGCAAACTTTATATAACGTCGCGTGATTCTTAATTTTGTTGTATTATAAATGCTATATTTAACAAATTCTAAGTTCGCCTTTATTCGCTTCGTTTAGGTTACTCCTACCAATTCTTGACGGGTCGCCGTTATAATTTATCCTATTCAAGTTAGACTTTATAACAAGAAACTTATTTAGTTAAGATCTTAATATATAATTATTATTAATAAAACATATATATATAATAATAATAATACAAAAAAAAAAACATAACATTAAATGTTATGTAAATATGCCGTAGACTTTTTTTTTGTCATTATTTATTTTTTTTTCTTTTTCTTTTAAATATATATTTACCACTAATTAACTTCTAACCACCCTAATTAATTCATTAAATACCCAACCCTTTCACCCCAACTATAAATACACCACTCCTACCCATTCTAACACTTGCTCATTTCTAAATCCTCTCTAAATCTCCAAAGCTTTCAAGAATTCTCTCAAGAATAAGTGAGTTTCTCACTTCACCTTCAACCTCTCTTCTACTTTCTTCACTCTCCTCTTCTTCAAACCCTTTGAGGAAACCTCTAGGACCTCTCTCCTATTTGCCATGGCAAATATACATGAGTAGGGCACCAATTTGAGGCCTCAAATGTGGTTATCTTCTATTATCTTTTATGCACTAGGTTGTTAATAATACCAACCAAGTTCACCAACAACTCAATGATGGAGGGACTTGTGTTATGGTTCATGGTTGACAAAAGGAAGGCCAAGGCTCATTCAAACTAAGTCACCATACCCTACTTCTTAAGTTATATAAATACTAAATTATATAAACTCTACTAATTTAATAACTCGGAAAGGTTTGTGGATACATCCCTACCTTACCAATGCTTGACTCTCATAACCATCCGAATCACCTCTATGGTGGTTTGTGTTTTGGTTCGCCTAAAAGGCTTGCTTGACTCTTATGACCATCCGAATCACCTTCATGGTGGTTTGTGTTTTGGTTCGCCTAAAAGGCTTGCATGACTCTCGTGAATCTATAATCTAAACCCGAACCTAAGACCCTTTATTCTTTAATTCTAGATAACCAAGGCTAAAGCTAAACCTTCCAAGACTTACCTTTTTGGAACTCTATCAAACGCACCCAAAGGTGAGTTCATACTTGTCCCCATTTTATTCTTTATTCTTTGGGGCTCAACATGTATCACTATCAAAACTTAAACGATTTCATACTCTTAAACTATTATGCTCAATCTAAATGCTATTATGCTATGCCATGCTAGAATTCAAAGTCTTACATACAAATGTACGATTAGTTAACAACCCACCTTACATGTATAGCGCTATAGGTTGACACGCCGCCCCCTTTATGGGTCATGATAAGATGAAGTCTTTTGTGTTATCGAGTGTTGTTGCCGTTTGTATGGTTCTACGTGCATATGCCTATAACATGATGATTCGAGTAGACTTTTCTATACTATGTACTTAGACTCAAACTAGTATGCTCACCAATGCTTTATGTGTTGACGGATATTTTATACATGTTGCAGGAAATGTTTAATGCAGGTTTATCAAGAAATCTACTTAGGATTGGACTAGAAACTCACGCTAGTTTAAGTTCTATATTTTGATGTTCTATTTTTCTTTTCGTGAAACAATTTGTATTATGTTATCTTTTTAGACAATGATTATGCTATGAATGAAATTTTATCTTTAAATTATATTATCACGAATTCTAGTGTCATGAAGTCTTTGAACAATCTACCACTAAGTCTCACCTCGATGATTCCGCCATCGGTTGGGGTGTGACAAGAATTTCACGATCAAATGAGGAACTTCTACTTATAAGTGCATAGAGTTCTCAAGACATGTTATGAAACGATATCATTGTGACGATTTTGATCGGATGATAAAAGTGTTGAAGATGATAACACTATGAGATTTGATGTCTAGATATGTCTACGTATCCATTTAAACTTTTGAAAGTGTTTTGCACTTTATGATTTAGTTTCGAATGTATATTATTGTTTTGTGTTCAATATCTTCAGATAACACATGCAATTTTTTACAAAGAAATAAATCAAAGGTTTGTGACATATGAATTTTTTTTTCTTTTTTGAAGAATACTTATAACGTCAACGATACAATGTTTATTGAACATTGTTATAAACGGATAGTACATGGAAAGATTTGGACATAAACAACTTAAGAGTTGTTGCATTGACTAAAAGTCAGAGACGAGACATCAAATGTTCAACCACACCATGAGAGAATCATGAAAGAAAGTGGTGAGTGTATTGAGATGAAATACACAAGCATGTTACATGTCGACCCTACTTCATTAGAAGTTATCATGGAAATTCACAAGTGTGAAATTTAACATATGGAAGAAATATATGTTAATACAAATCTCTAATGAATCGGGCAAGATTTGTTCCAAAGTACCATTAGAAATGGAGGACATGTTGATATGTCTACCACCTTCAAGTTATTGGAAGTATGTAAAGGTTTTAATCTTAAAATTGGGAGAGTGTCCTAAATATACATAGTTTTAAAAGAAAACGACAAGGCATGTCACTTAAAGACACAATTTTGAAGTTGGTTTGTTGAGAGTGAATCTAAGTGATTTCATATCAACATAAAAGTGATTATACACTTATACTATTTATACCTTTTGTGGGTGATGAATGTGTTCACCAAAGTTACATGAGATAAAACTTATAGTCAAGCACTTATAAGTTAATGGTGAAGCCTTCGAGATCAAAGGCAAAATTGTTATATTCTTAGACTGAATAATGGAAAATGCATGTTTATGTAACATACATATGAGACTATATGAAAAAACTCATGTTCATGTATAAATAAGAATGAATGTTGGTAAGAGATGATGCGTTTATCTCTTAAGGCTGTGAAGAATCAGAATGATGCATCTTCTGTTCACATGCTAGAGTATTGTAGTCTAAAGCATTCTAGGCTAGTACATATTAATTTAGATGCTCTGTGGAGATTAAATTAACTTTAAACATTCAAATTATAAGATGACATGAGAATGAATTTGGTGTATAACAAAGTCTAAAAATATAACTTCATTCAGTCTAATGGAATAACTCGAGAAAAACCGATTGACTAGATCATTGATAATGATTCTAGCCGGTTTTCTAAGTGTAGTGATGAGAACTCATACACGTGTAAGTGTTGGCATCTCAAGCTTAGGCATATTTTGCCTTGTTTAGATTTAAAACCTCTTGTTCACAAGTTGAATATGAGGTGAACAGTATACTCAAATGACTAGTAGACTGGCCAAAGATGTAGATATTTGTTATCTAATAAAGGTGTCAAGTAGTCTTCGTAAGTAGTATTACTTAAACTTGATCAATGTGCAAGTAATGTGGGGGAGAGATCCATTAAACAAACAACCATGGGTTTGTATAAATGGTGTTTGAGGAGTCTCTCAATCCATGTAAAAAAGATGACCTTTCTTTACCTTTATCTTGTGTTGGATTGTTTCAATCCAATAATGCTTAAATGTGGGGGATAACTTGCATTTGATCATATGAAGTTAAAAGTTGGCAGTAAAGGTTATGGTTGTAACGAGTCATCTGGCTGGTTAGACTCAGATGTCAACTAGAATACACAATGGTCATAAGGAGTTAATCTGGTTGATTAGACTCATACGCCAACTTGATAAGGAGTCAATCTAATTGATTAGACTAAGATGCCAACTGGTTTGATATTAATGCCTGATGATTGAGCATATCGGCCATATGCATAATGAATATGTGTTCATATTGAAATAATATTTGTTTTATTCTAAAAAGAAGACGTTATAACTAGATCAAAGTTTAGATCGTGAGTTATAGTCTTACGAGTTGACAATGAGGCATGAACGACTTGCGATTCAATAACACGTTAGTACAACTGATCTCAATTGCAAAATTATCAGTAGTGACTTGACGAAGTCAAAGATAATCTTATGGATCCAACAACCCGAGGGTTAATGAGAGATCAAATTGTGGAATGAGACAAAAGCCCATAGAAAAAGGAATGTGAAGCAAACCTACCTTAGTTAATTGGAGATCCCAAGATCTAAGTTCAATAGGACAACTAATTCACTTGCCTAAGGGGTGGTCACTGTGGGGGCATAGCTAATATGTGTAAGCTAGTATATATGGTTATATATATCCCCCTAAACTATAAAGGATGTTTAAATACGTCCTTGTCCATTCCTATGACATTCAGTGATAAATTGTGAGGATAAGCATAATATATGGTAAATGATGTGGGTAAATCATGGTAACCATAATGCTTTTAATAATTTGAGAAAAATCACCTATGTTAGAGAGAAGTGGAGTCGCTTCAAATGGAATTGGGGCACAATTCCTAGAGCTCTCGCAGAACCAGGATAGTGTTCCAGAACCATTATTGGACATGAAAGTGAGGGGATGGCCCGGCTAAGGAGAGTATTGTGTGAAGTGTATTGTCGTCTACACAAATGGGGGTTTGTTCAAGAACATCGCGTCCACAAACTGCTAGGGGACTAAGTATGCTTCACAAAGGAAGGTTCAAAGCTAATACCTACCTATCCTGCAATACTCAACTGTTGAGGTTGCATTGGAAAATTAGTGTGTTTTGATCAATCTCCATTCATGTGGGGGATTGTTGGAATTTTGGAATATTGAATGGAAATTTAATTTAGAGATATTATTAAATAGAGTCTTCATGTGGTGAATAAAAGAGAGACTCTTGAGTAGAGTTTTTTTTTTATAACACTTGATGAGTTTAATTAGAGTGTTAAATCTCTAATTAAGTGACTAATTAAGTGAAACCTTTCACCCTTCAGTCTAGTATAATTAGTATGTTATACGCCTCATGTGAAACTAGAGAGAAAAGAACAAATATATGATGTTCTTGGAGAATGAGAGATACTTGAAGACTAATTGTATAAAGGAATACTATTTACTCTTTTCTACCACATTTTCATCCTTATTCGTTCCAAATGTCATACACTACAATTTTACCTAGTGTAATGTAACACCCCAACCGATGGCGAAAACATCGAGGTGTCACGTAGTGACGATTGCTCAATAGCTCATGGTACTAAAGTGTAAATTTCAATACATTGATTAAATAGTTTATTACATTGAAATGAAATACATAGATACAATGATTCTAAAGCATCAAGTCTAACTAAAATACAATGAAATCAAAGCTTAATTATAAATCCAATAGCTTAAAAGAAGCGTCTCAAAATAACCTGAAACATGTACGAAAATAGTATATGTCAATACAAAAATGTATTGGTGAGCATGCCCTGTTTTGAATACATATAGTAGGAAAAGTGTTTAGCAATTCATGTGCGGTACCATTTGCAATTATGTAATAAGTAATATCCGTTCAAAACCAAGCCTATGAATAATGACTAACACATGACTAACCAAATGAATAATGAATTAACAAGACAATGACCAAGATTCTCTCAACAAAGTCTCAAGGGGGTATACCATAGTACTATTCATTGAGATGCTAGGCCGCAGAACGGTTAATGATTTTGACAAGTCATAGACACACCAATTAACATAAAGCAAACACACATGATAATTGCATTAAGTATAAGAAATAGAAACTTGATTAATAGGGACATGAGTCACCCCAAAGTAGTAAAACAGTAAAAAGGGGAAAGATATACTCACTGTTTGCGAAAGTGATCAAAATCCAACTTAAGCGGTCGTGAGCTAAGTAATGGGAATTCCGAGGAATTCAACCTATAATGTGTAAGAATACTAATAAGGAAGTGTCTAAAAAGTCTAAGGTAACTAGGGTCTAAGGCATTAGGGTTTGCTAAGTCGATTTGGAGAATTAGAGTTTTTATGATAAGTCGAATTAATATAAAAGTTGTATATTAAAAATAATATGTCAAGTTTGTAAATGTGGTTTAAGTAATATAATTATTACCAATTGAATATTTAGATAAAAATATTTTTTGGATAATTAAGACTGAAGAAACAAGTAGTCTAACCTCCTTATGGGGATGATAGACTAGATGCAACCACAAGATTGATCCTTCACTAGCACTTCTTGGATTGGAGCAACCTGCAAACGAGATTGAGTGGGTAGGGAGACGACTACGCGAGGTAGTAGTTTATAACAAAAACGTAGGTGAATGGGGATACTATCAAGTATGATAGCTCTTAGGGTTAGCCAAAAGTGTCCTTTCTATTAGGGATATGATCCCTTATATAGAGATGGACGTATGCCACCATTACCCAAAACCCTAATCGTAATGGTCCAGGCCCGATTAGGGTTGTCTCCACTACCCAAGGATTATATTAGTAAAGTAGTTAAGAGATACCCATAAATAAGGAAATATGGAACGATTACCGCTTTTACCGCTTACGCGCGCGGGCATCACTCCGTGATTATAGGAGAGTCGTTACTGCTTTGCTTGCTGGCGAAGTTTACTTTCTGCGCGAGAAGTCATTCCGCGATGTTGTAATCCGGGTTTGGGTATGCTCTGCGCAATGATGAGCACCCAATCCCATCAAAGACAAAGTAATCTAATTAATTACTTTAACTAAATTAAATAAATATATAGTAATCATAAATGTATAAATAAATAATTATGATTCACATCATGATCCAACAAATAATAACTAAGGCCTTCAACATAGGACTATCTCTATTTTATAAGAAAAGTATTTTATAAAATAAATTCTAAATAATATAAATAAATAAATGATTAATTATGTCTAATTTAACATAAATAAGATTAAAATACAAGACATGAACCAAAAATATTATTTTTATAGAAATTAAATACCTTCTGATGTAAATAAATGAAATTGATTTTCCCAAAATTTTTATAAACTCATATATATTTAAAACTGATTTAACGAGATTAAATCCTGTTTAAATGATTAGAAATAAGAAAATTAATAAAAAATAAATGTTTTCTGACCCAACTATTTTTATTTCAGTTCATAATAATTAGAAATAATTCCTCAAAAAGTTTGAGATTAAAATCATTAAAAATGAATTTTTTATCAATTAAATATGATTAAAACAAATTAAATAATAAAAATTACGAAAATAAAATATTTTCCAGAAATAAAAAAAATATGATAATTTTCTATAAATCAAGAAGCTACTCCTAAATTTTTATGAATTTTGGATCAAAAATGAATTAGTTATGAATATTATAAGTCTTGTATGAATTTTATATTCATGTTTATGTAAAATATATATATATATATATGTAATAAAACTAAACAACCAAAAAGAAATGACAAAACAATGTCCTTTGAAGGACTCGAACCTGGGTCCATCAACTTATTTATCTATGCCTTAACCACTAGACCACATATCATGTTTGTTTATTTAATTGGAAACAGATTATATTTAAATATATGTTCCTAGTTCATCTTCTTCCCCAAAACTCCTTAGAACCCTAACCTTAACCCTAAGTCTATTAGCCCGATACAGATCTGATTAGGCCTCAGATACATGGGGCTTTCGATTCTTGGCTAGAAACGAGTGTAAAGGATTAAAAAAAATGAACTTACAAGCGCGATTAGATCCGAGCAAGAAGTTTTTTCAGTCGTAACTTGTGGCCGAGATACCAAGGCTTCTGGACACGATTAGATCGGTTTAAATATGGGTTTGAGATGGTTAGGAGGTGGTTCACGCTTAGGAATGGTCTATATATAATTATCAACGCGTTTAGGTGACGTTTGAGCTCGCCGGAACAATCGCGACGGTTACTAAAAATTGTCCTTTATTCGACATTAAACGGGTACAAATCTGGGATTTAAACGTTGGGACTTGATTAACATTGATGGAGATACGTTTTGGAATAATTAAAATGAGTTTAAAGGCCATTAAAACGCAATAACGAACTCGCCGGAGTAAATTTCCGGCAGCCGGAACTTGGGCCGGAAAGCCGAAGAAGAAGGCAGGAGGAGAATATCATTTTTTTTAAAACTTTCACATTTTGACATAATAGGTCCCTCACTTATAACTGAGTTTGTTTTTAGTAAAACTTGGTTAGTTTTTCCTTTATAAAACTTAACCAAAGTTAAATAGTTAACTTAAAATGTCTTTTAATGTTATAAAACTTTAACTTTTATAACTTTTTTTTATAAATTTCACTTTAACTAATATTTTTTTTTATAAATGCTAAAATATAACTTGATTAAATAAAGTATACGTATATGCGTTCGGTTAAAATGTAAACATTTCCCAACAATAATCGAAAGAACTCAACTTTTCTTAGATTAAAAAAAAACATAGAAAGTACACGGACTAGATTTGACAACTTGTTAAAAGATAAGGGTGACGGTTGTCACATGTAACCTCAGGTGCGTGGCCTTCTCCGGCAATACAGACTGCTTCGACTGTTGTACCCTGGGAGACAGACGCGTTGTCTTTAGTAGAGGCGCGAAATCTGTTTTAAAGGAAGCGTGTTGAACTCGTGCCTCAACCACAACCGTTAACATTAGTTTGTTCATTCTTGTAGCCATGGAGGACTATAAGAAGACCTTGTTGAAGACTTGACTTTTTGAAGATCTTGGTTTGAATTAATTTACTTACATTTGTTGTATTTAGTTTTAATTTTCATACACGGTTTGTGTACTACAATTTCCCAAATGTATATAGAGTGTGTCTCTATTACTTTTATTAATATTATTTCATAAAATCATGACCCACCTCCTACACCATTCACCAGGTTGACTACATGTTATTACTGATCAGGATAGTACATTAAACGGTAAAGTAAAGTGTTTGATCATATGTGAGTTCTAGACCCCTCTTATAGTATGCATATTATGTTTTGAAATTAAAAGTATGTTTTAAAAAGAAATCCATGATTTCTATGAAATGAAAGGTTATGGGCTTTTAGCCGCGATGTGCGTAAAAATGTACATATATTTCGCACCATTTGGGGATCGGTTTTAGTCAATTTCTGAATTTCATGTTCAAGTATTGTAAATAAGTTATTTATTTGTTTACTTTTGATTTTCAGGGACAAATAAAGCAGAAAAAAGACAAAACACGTATTCCCGCGTTGAAAATCAAGTTTTTACAGGAAAACAAACAAGACATCCCTCCCCATTCGAGTTGAAAATAAAGTTTAATTTTCAAGGAAAAGACAAATAAGATGAACAATATAGGCCATAAGTGGCTGAGTTCTTACATCACTTGAGGAAGATAAACCCATAATGAATTCTTAATCTTTTTTATGGATAACCATTTGGTGTGTTAATGATGCAACTAAATAGTTTTCTATATTGAAAGAGAATTTCAAAAAAAAACTTGACACGTTAATTTCTTGGAAGGGGGTTATAAGTAAAGGGTTGGATATCGGATATAAGAATGCCCCCATTGAGAATCAAGTTTCATCCCTAAAGGAATAGACAAAGCAAGATCGACAACACGGGGCCATAAGGGACAAGTTCTTAAATCACTTGGGGAAGATGAACCCTTAATGACTTTTTAATTCCTTTTTTTATGGATAACCATTTGGTGTGTTAATGACTTCAAGGGGGCAAGGATTTGTCTTTGGTAGACTAAGGTTCGCAATTTAGAAAGGGATGACGGCGCAACTTATTGCTCGTCTACCTTCTATTTTAATGTAACTTTCGTATTTCGTTTTAATGTCAATATTATTTATGGCAAAAAAAATGACTTCAAGTAAATAATTTTCTATATTGAAAATTAATTTTCCAAAACACTTAAGATAATCATTTAACTTTGTTTTTGTTGATCCAGAGAGTATAGGAAAGAGATGAAAACCTAGACACTCTCTTTAATAATGAGAATGAGAAAGATGATACAAGGATTTCAATGTGAATGATCTAATAGCTACAAAACGAACATGATATGCTAACATTTTAATTCGTATTGGTAAACATTTCTCTAATAGGCCTCCACCATTTCCATTGAGAGGATTACGTACGATTTAATAAGATCACAATCCTCACTCTTCAATTCAGTACGATAGAATCAACCATGTTATTCCGTGTTTATCTCTTTCAAACAATTTTATAAAAAAAAAATGATAAGCTTATGCTCAGCGGAAATCCTGAGAATTTATTGTTTTATCCTAGCAATTAAAAAATGTCTCTTAGACTTTAACGAATTAAATAATTTAAAATAATTTTATGTATGATCAATGTTATAACAAACAATTAGCAAAATCAAAGTATTAGAATGAGTGGAATTACAAACCGTAATAGGCTAAATTCTAACCGATGATTAGTAAAGCAACGATGTTTATTCTTTTTTTTTTTTAATTTATTAGTAGGCTAAATGGGTATTAGGCTCATAAATGTTATCGGCCTTATAAGTTAATAACTTTTAAGTTTTAAATTTATTATTATTGGGTCCAGCTTTTAAGCGTTAAGTGGTTTTCTATTTAAAAAATCACACACGTATATATAAGAAGTTTATGAAAACAAATTGTGCCCCTGTAAAAAATAGGCCGAACCAGATAACCTCATTAGATTCACCGTAGTCCCCCATGCTTATGCTTTCTTCAAATTTATCCAGTCAAAACAATTTGAAGGTTACAAGCATCTTGAATATACTTTATACGACTTATAAAATGTTGAGTAAAACAAAATATAAATCAAACTTTACTACTGCTCATGGCCGTCAGTCAAACTTAGTATCTTAAAGTTACTATTATTTATAATATACAAAGTTATGCTCTCTTTTTAATAGTGATCATTTGTTATCGTATAATAAATTGAGATTCATGGTTACTTTTATTATATAAGAAGATACATCGCTAATATATGTCATAGCTAATAAGGGGATTGGCGATTTGAGATCATTTACAAGTAATTAACAGTTAAAACATGTAAAAAGATTTTAATATATATATATATATATATATATATATATATATATATATAGAAGCTAACATACACAATGTTTTTAAAATACAAAGTGTAAGAATCAATTACAGTCATTGATTAAGTTTAGAAACAAGATGGCACGATCATAATTATCCAACGCGTTTTAAGAAGGCGGTTAACGATTAAAGGGCAATTCTGACAAACTACACATAAACGAATTTGAATTTTTTATAATTAAACCGCCCAACTTATGTCATTAATTGACAGTTTTAATGATTTGCTATAATCGTGGAAAATCATAAACCTCTTCTCCATAAAAAAGATACTCTGTAAAAAAAACAGAGCATCTATTCAACGAAATCAGTGAACGACGATCAAGCAATAAACAATCGATTATGGCTCTAAAACGCAAAACAAATAAGCAAATCTTCATATTCATACTTTAAATTTGATCAGTCCTTCAAAACACGATACTCTGTACACAAAAAAAAAAAATCAGAGCAACCATTAAAACGAGTTCAGTTAGTTTTCTTTTTTTAAAACGCACTTGGTTATTTAAAGCACAAAATATGATATAAAATGCATTCACTTGGTTTTCGTTTTTTTTAAACGCACATGGTGTTTTTTTATAAAACGCACTTGGTTTTTGTAAAACGCATTTAGTATAAATAAAACTCATTCAGATATTTATAACAAACAATTTGTAATGTTAACTATATCATCTTCGTTTCGATTGATAAAACACGAACATATACCTTTAAAAACGATATTATCAATTTTTGTAATTGAATTTTCTGCGATTGAATGTTCGGTTCAATGTTTAAGTTTGCATAAAATATAACATCATGATTACAGTAATATGATTACGTATTAATGAAAAAACATAGTAACCTATCGATGATGTCGATAAACTCTTCAATTGAATATCAATTTTCAAAAAATTAAGATCGAAATAAGTATTCTGAGATTACGAATTCAATTTGGAAAAAAAGTTAGTGAAAGAAAATAGTGTAATTAGTTATGAAAATTTGAATTTGTATTCACATAAAAACAAGGATACGTATAATTGATAAGATCAGAACGTAATTATTGGGTATGTAAAAGTCTATAATACCCTCCTAAAGATTAACAACGAGTTTTGAGGTTGTAACCGCCAGTTTTCACGTATCAATTTATAGTGCCTTCTTACACTTTGTATGGTAAGGTATTTTGTATCAGATACTTTCTCTGTATATACCAAAAATAGATTAGTGGAATTTTTTTTTACATAAAACTAAAGAATATGTATATACACACATAGTGATTTTGGTTCTTTTTAGAACTCTCAAAAAATTTAAAAACTATCACAACTTAAAACAACCAATCACGTTATTTTTTATTTATTTATTTATTTTATATATTAAATATTATTTAATGGTAGTTTTATCATTTTATTATTTTTTAGGAAGTTCTTAATTTATTTATATTTATTTATTTGAATTCTGAAATGAGTCCGATTATTAGCCTTGAAGTGTAACCTTAATTAACCTGAGTATGTAATATGTAAAAAAATTAGTTAAGATATAATTTATAATTTATCAAATAATTAATGTTAGGTGCATTAGATGAGAAATCACTATCCGATACTCAAAGATGCATGTTTATAATTCTTGAACAATGGTCTCGATCACATGAACATAATATCTTTATGATATATGGACTTTGCCAACTCTCCGGTCTACATCACATGTCTCGTACTTCCATCGTTGTATATATGCATACAACTTGAGGGGCAAAATGTTCTTGCTTAAATGATTGGTATTTTGGAATATGCAATAATTTGATAATAATGTCCCATTTTAAATCAGTTTAGACAAAGAAATCACATACGAGAAAATAAAACTTTTGTCACTGGTTCATGCATATCATCATAGCATAAATATCTTATGTTTTTATGTTGCAAACAAATTATCATTCAAGAATATAAAATAAAGTACAAATAGTGAACAATTTAAACAACAATTAACATGCATCAGTGTTTATATATAGGGTGAATTTATTAGGAAATCATTAAAAAGGAATTTTTTATTAAACGGTTTGTTTATATACAAAATCTCTGAAAAAAAATTAGGTTAAATTATTTTTTTAATGAGTTTACGACTCTTTAGGTATGATTCATTGTTTAATTAATTTTGACTATGCAATGCAAGTACCTTCCCTCATTCAATGTTGTCACTAACAAATTACTGTCTCGTACTTCAATATAAAAAAACATGTTTTTTTTGTAACGGCCAACTAAACAACGCCGGATACTTCGTACGCGGCTTCCCAGCGGTAAAGACAGGGGCACAGCCCGGCCCACCATGGACGCACGAAGCCCCTAGCCCGCCCGACAGCCCGCTTTCAGAGAAAACTCAACCCACATACCCGCCCGAAGGCACGACAGTAGTGAACCGGTAAAACCTGGCGAGATCAGGACTCGAACTCATGACCATAGGCCATGAGTCATCCATCATTTCTCATTATGTACTTCGTGGGAATCAAACCTGAGACCTCCAAGAGAGATCCCTGGTCCATTCACCAACTGAGCTACCCGTGAAGTACAAATATAAAAAAACATGTACGTGTAGTAATAGGCGCAAGTATTTGTCCCCTAAAATTCGCATATACACGCATGTCGTATTAGATTTGGTTGTACACCAGTTGGATGTCACAAATGCATTTCTGCACAGAAATCTTAATGAAACAGTTTATATGCAGCAACCTATGTGATTTAGAGAAAGTCGCTTTCCTAATCATGTCTGTCTGCTTCGCAAATCCATATATGGGCTCAAACAAGCACCCCGTGCGTGGTACCAACGGTTTACGGATTATGTGCTTCACCTGGGGTTTCTCAACAGTCGGTGTGATACTTCTTTATTCACTCTTAATCGGGACGGTGATACTGCCTATTTACTTCTCTATGTGGACGACATTCTCCTCGTCGCTTCCTCTGACAGCCTCCGCAGGCGTCTACTAGCAAACCTTGCCAATGAATTCGCCATGAAAGACCTCGGTCCTTTAAGTTATTTTCTGGGTATCTCAGTTTCTCGCCAACAAAACACCATGTTTCTGTCTCAACAGTCGTATGCAACAGACATCATAGCCCATGCTGGTATGCAATCTTGTAACCCCGTCGCCACTTCGGCTGACACCAATCCAAAGCTAGGCGCCTTTTCTGGTGAGTTATTTCATGATCCCACTTTGTACATGAGCTTAGCTGGAGCACTTCAATACCTCACTTTTACCCGTCTTGACATCACCTATGCAGTGCAACAAGTGTGCATGCATATGCACGCTCCTCATACTGATCATTGGAATGCCTTAAAACGGATCATTCGATACATACAAGGCACGGCATCCTTCGGTTTGGTTCTTAGTCCTTCGGCATCCACCACTCTGACAGCATACACGGACGCCGACTGGGCCGGGTGTCCCGATACTAGACGCTCCACTAGTGGGTATTGTATTTATTTTGGTGATAACCCGATCTCTTGGTCATCTAAACGTCAACCGACTGTGTCCCGCTCTAGCGCCGAAGCCGAATACCGAGGTGTGGCTAATGTCGTAGCTGAGATATGCTGGTTACGCAACCTGTTGCTAGAGTTATCTATCCCGATCTCCCGTGCCACTATGGTGTACCGTGACAATGTCAGTGCCATTTATTTATCCGGTAATCCGGTTCAGCACCAGCGTACGAAACACATTGAACTGGATATTCACTTTGTCAGGGAACAGGTTCAACGACCCATGTTCGTATCCTTCATGTCCCCTCCAGATACCAAATGGCAGACATCTTTACCAAAGGGCTACCACGGGTTCTCTTTGAAGATTTTCGGACCAGTCTCAGAATCCGGTCTCCTCTCGCTTCGACTGCGGGGGTGTAATAGATAATGTATTTTAGTAAATGATTAATTTGTATTTATTGTATTTATCCCTTACGAAAGTTAAGGAGTCATGATGTATTATTTATAGAGGTATTATTAATGAAAGAGATCAAGGGTTTAATCTCTTACACGGTGTAACAAAAAAATCCTTAGGCCAAGCAAAAAGTTGCGGGTGTCGATTTTCCTATTATCTTTCTATTTCATTTCTACAAATATTACAATCATTTCAATTATGCGTGTCATAAAAAAATCAGTTACAAACAAACCAGAACTGAATCATTGGTTACACAATTGACTCAATATATTGGAATTTTACATCCCTAAGTTAGGGTTTATTAGGTTCACTTGATCCCGAATGCATTATTTGAGTCACCTAACATATTCCTAAGACCTAGACAGGGACCTTGGTTGTATAGGTGTCCATGAGGTGCTTTAACTTAGGGGTTGTTTGGTAGACTCTTAATCAGCCTTTCAACCATTCAGGTCTGAATCATTCAGCATTTAGACTGTTTGTTTCAGCATCTGAATGAAATGATTAAGTGCTGAACCATTAAGCTAACAAGGGATGGTGAATGATTCAGCTCTTAACCATTCAGAACCTCTTAACCATTCAGACCATCTTAATAATTCAGCACTTAATCAACCAAACAGCCCCTTAATGTCATTGATTACTAAAAGTAAAAATTACATATTCCATCCTTTATGTTTACACAAATTTTCAGTTGATACCCTTTAACTTTAAAATTGACGAGATTCCTTTATATTTTGAAACCTTGCATCATTTGTCTTTTAGCACTAACTTAGTTAAATTTTAATGTGAAAAGGGGTCTTGTGGGCTGTGCACATGAGGATAAGTTAATAATTTTACTTATTTATTTTAGATATATTTAATGAATAATACTAAAATAATTTTTAAAACTATATATATATATATATATATATATATATATATATATATATATATATATCAACTCTCTCTGTCTCTCTTTCTTAAATTTCTTCTCTCTCACACTCTCTCTATCTTCCTCACCGCTCTCTCCCCTCCCTCCCATCCACTGATGCACCACCCGTCACATATGTTAACATGTATATTACATGCCCTAAAATTTTCTTATTTAGTGTGTTGGAATTGCTCGAATACGTTCGACAGTATGAGACATAAGAACGCAATTCAAGTTAGGAATATTGAATTTAAATAATTCCAACAATCGGCTATTGGCCGACAATAGTCCCACTTTCAAAAATCATTGTTGACAGTCCCACCTTCCACACATGCTAGCAAGAAACTAAAAATCTAAGTATTCGAATACACTGACTCTGTCACACCCCAACCCGAAAACAAGATGGCGTGTCACATCTACGGGTATCAAATACCAAAAAAATCCATAAATAAAATATAAAATCCAAGTTGACAAACAAACTCTATTTTTTCGTTTATTACAGTTTCAAATAATTTAAAACTTAATTTATTTCCATTTGACTCTAGACCTTGTTTGTCAACTCGGATTTTATATTTTATTTATGGATTTCATTTGGTATTTGATATCCATAAACATGACACATCAGCCTGTTTCAGGTTGGGGTGTGACGGACTCATAAAACCCGAACACCGTTAAGTGTTAAAACATTGTGTGATAATAAAATACCTAACTATATACAATACAACGAATTCATGATATGGGTCATTTCCATTTCATGGGCTTAATTGAACCCAATGAGAATATTCTCATTCGGACCCAACTGATGATCTGGATCATACCGGTTCACCCAAATCCCACAAATTGCAGTGGCTTCTTCTTCTTCTTCTTCTTCGCCTGAATCTTTTTAGCTCTAATCAGGTATCATCAACAATTCTTTCCGTTAATATTTTTCATCTGGGAATTCTATTATTAATCCAAAGTTTCCTTCTTTTTTAACCAAACTGTTACAAAAATTTTGTTATCTTTTATGTTATTCAGTTTTCTATCACTGTGTTAATTGTAGTAAAGTTTTAACTTAGATATTCAATGATTTTCTTGGGTTGCAGGGAAGGTTTATTATCAGAGACAGACAGTGATCAGTTATATTGATTGACAATGGAAGTCCACAAAGAACCAGAAGATAATGCTTCTTCTTATGTAAGAGACTTATTTTACAGATTTGCATATAATATATTGGTTTGTTTGTTAAAGTATCTTTTTTTTAAGTGGTTTAGATTTTAGAGATCCTGATTACTTTTGGTCTATGCAGTTATAATATCATTTTGTTCTTGTTGATAAGTGCCTTTGCATACTGTAAAATTAGGTTTGGGCTTATTTTTTTATAAGTTTTGAGTCTTTATAGTTGTAGTAATGAGGGATGTAATTTCATGTTTAACATTGAAAGGGCGAAACCGTGATTATATAGGTGCGAGTCATAGGAGAAATCAAGGAAACAAACCAAGCCTTATACTTGTTTTGTTTTCTAGAATTTAGACAGTGATTTAGGTTATTTTTGTTTAGCTAATAGCCACATGGCTGATAAAATTAGTTTACATTCAGGTTAAATAGTAATCCAAAGACTTTCTAGGCTGTATTTGTTAAAGTTAATGAATCTGTCACCGTAACTTATTAAATATCAACTGTTTACACTTTGAACACAGACAACTTCAAAGTTGGATGGAACTGTCAACTGGGGTACAGCAACGGTTGTTGGAGTATTTGCTGGAATGTTATATGGAGGCATGAAGGAAGCCTCTGCTTCTGTCGTAAGTTTGCTTGCGCAGAAACTTTTTTTTTTTATTTATTGAATTTAGGAACTGTCAAGTTATCAACCCAGGAACGGTACAGTACCCCACTCGGATTCAACCAGAACACAAAACACTTTTGTAAGTGTTTTAGATGTTATGAATAATTCATGCGCCAAAATCGTTAACACGGTTATAAAAGCTATATTATTACAATAAAGATCTAAATTTTATGAAGAATGCTACTTAGAAAGTTGTATGCAACTTTCGACCTGTTTATCCGTTCCTTTTTAGTCGAACGTTTGATTTGTTTCTTGAGGCAAAACATAAACAAACACCATCCTTTGATGAGCTAATGTCAAATTGCCTAAAATGAATACTTGCTTCTTTTTTTAATCTAAAAATTTCTGATGATATGATATTGACTGTGGCATTTTGTGTAAAAATATTCTTAGAGCAAGGATGCAGAAGTAACACTGAAGCTAGGGAGCACGAGTGACAAACGGGAACAATATCGATTAATGAGAGATGCAATGGAGAAACGGTTCATTAGAATCACACGTGGTTCAATTGTTGGTGGTGTTCGCCTTGGAGTATTTACAGCGACATTTTACGGGCTGCAAAATATTCTTGCTGATACAAGAGGAGTTCATGACGTTTATAATGTTGTTGGAGCTGGTTCGGCTACTGCTGCCACATTTGGTCTAATCAGTAAGAAGTTTCAAGTATATTATAATCTCGAAAATGGCATACCTTACGCCCTGTGTTTGGATTTGCGTTCTGGAAAGTGATTTGAATTTGCAATAATCAATTTCTAATATTTGAAACACTCTTAAACGTCTAAACTTGAAGTAGCGGCAGAAGCACATCTTAACACTATGAACACACATATCCAAACACACCTTAATAGCCGATTATCTGATTCTTGAATCACATTATCATTTTGAAAATGCACATCCAAACACCCCTTAATCGCTGAATTCTTAGCCGATTCTTGATTATACAGTATCGCATAATGACTTTGAAAACGCACATCCAAATACCCCCTTTATGCTTACAGTGGAATATTATTAAGAAGTTTAAATATTATTAACAATAATGTTATTTCTTTGATTTTCCAGTGCCCGGATCACTTGCTTGGCGTGGAAGAAACGTACTGTTGGGTTCAGTTTTGGGTGCAGCATTTTGTTTCCCATTAGGTGATTTGTTTGAACCCTTAAACGTCTATGAAATTACAATTAAACCCTTTTAAGTATATGATTGTGAAATATTTTGGTGATAGGTTGGCTTCATTTGAAACTAGTGGAGAAAGCAAACGAAAATAGCCCAGTTTTGACTGAAGCAAAGCCGAGTGTAGGCGCTGCAATCAAAGGGCTTGGAGGGAATACAAATGATCAGTAAGGCAACTCGAAACTAGTAAAATAGGACATGTTTTTTTCTTACAGTCATTATATGGGTCATTCATTATATGATTATGTTGGATATGAAGTCTAGTTCGATGATGCCAATGATTTTTTTATCTGAATTCTGTAAGGAGTCGGTTAAAACCCGTTAACATAGTTTAGCTGTATCTTTGTCGAATAAGATCATAGCAAGAAATGTAAGAATGTTTTTCCAATAAAAATATTCTATACCTATCATTCTGATACTCATATTATTGATTTTGTTAAGAGTGGTATGCTTATATATTAGATTTTATTTTATATATCTTTAAGTAATCTATATTATTTTAAAGAAACAGTTGGTACCAACAGGTTACAGAAATAGGAAATTAATAAGAGTTAGGCGGAGCTTATTGTCTGTTTGCCTTCTGTTTAAATGTAATTTCACAATATAATTGAATAACTCAAGTAGGAAACATGATAATTATCCACGATATAATTGAATATTGTAGCATTTGACTCGCGCTCAAACGCCTTCTTCTGGGCCGCCCTCCACGCACACAGGCACAGGACTAGCTCTAGAATTCGTCAAGACGGGCCTGCCTACAGGTGCGCTCCGTTGGGTCCACATGATGACTCGGGCCCAAGCATTGCGGGAGGTACACAGTACACACCCCTCGAAACATAGCAACGCCAATTAATATTGTTGCTTCGAGTCATACTCTAACCGCTAGACGATTATCAAGAAAGGAATTGGACGTGGATTAGACAAAGGGTGAATGCTTTTGGTGCAAATGGCTACAACTCATGGTTAGAGCACATCACTACTCATTACACCCATCGATCAATGTTAGACTAGAGGGAGAATTCATGCTCACCAAAGCTTTTTGATTATTCATAACCCTAGAGAATGATAACTTATCCAATTCTTTGATGATTGGAAACATCTGATCATCCTCACATTTTGATTTAAACATGGGAGGCTCTTAGGGTGGCCGGTAGGGTTGCAAACGAACCGAACTTTCAGCGAACAGTTCATGAACCGTTCGGCGGGAAGTTCGTTTGTGTTCGTTCGTTTAATAAATGAACGAACACGAACAAAAATTTTCGTTCGTTTAGTTAAATGAACGAACACGAACCGAGGCCGCGTTCGTTCGTTTATGTTCGTGAACGTTCGGTAACGTGTTCGTTTGTGTTCAATAATTTAATAAGGTTTTTAATTTTTTATATTCTTTTATTTTTATTTATTTTACAAAAATAAATAAATAATCAAATAATTTATGTAGGTAAATATATGACTATATGAGATCAATAATCCTACTTTTAGTCTTCATGCTCACTGCTAAGTATATGTTTCGTTCTTATCGAAAGTTAATATAGATTTGTTTATGTTTGTTTCCGTTCATGAAAACTTCTTTATGTTCGTTTGTGTTCATAAACACTTGTTTGTGTTCATTAACGTTCGTGTGCGTTCGTGAACAAACTTAACAAACGAACACGAACGAACATGAACATGAGTATTCTCTTAACAAACGAACACGGACAAAAAAAACTCGTTCGGTAAGTGTTCATGAACTGTTCGTGAACACATAATTTCCTTAATGAACGAACACGAACAAGGCCTTGTTCGTGTTCGTTCGGTTCGTTTGCAGCCCTAGTGGCCGGAGAGGACCCACAGCTAGGGTCTGTTTTATTCGATGGCACATTTTTTTTCAATTCCTATATGCATATGTTATATACATACATGTGTGTGTGTGCGTGCATCGTTTTTTTTTTAAATAGAAACTCATTTTAAACTTAAAACTTGGATCCATTGAAAACTTGTAAAACTTAGTTAAAATTCAAAACTAAAGGTTTGAGGGGCATCATTTTTAATGGTTTGAACACGACACCTAAATCTTTATGGACGCCACTAGATGTAAATCAACTCTATATTACAAGTAAATTGTTACAGTAATAATTGTGTAGGAAGTTAACTGGAATTGTCAAATAGTAGAATTAATAACTTTGCTAATTAATTCTAATTAAATAGAAGTTGATGAATGAGAATAGTATCCATGATTCTCTTGTGTTCTTCTCTTTTATCGATCTTGAAGTTGATTACCGGTTTCTACCGTATCAATTTACAAGTAAAAGGAAGGAAATATAAGAAAGTAAAAGAAAATTAAATGAACTCGGGAACACGTTGATGATTGAATTTAAATGATTATTATTAATGATTTTATATCATGGTTGTTATTTATTACTTCGGACTCTAGGTGTAAACAACTAAAGTCTAAGGTGTTGTTTGGTTTTTAAGAGGTAAAGTTTCTGTATCCTACGGATCATATCTACAGAAGAAGAGGTGGATCAATTCTCTGCAGTCTGCAGACTATCTGTTTTTTAACGTTTGTAAACTATTAAAATAAACTGGTTGTGGTGGTGATGGACGATGGGTAGTGGGTGGTGGTGTTTAACTCTTTGCACGCCTTAGAAGATCTTAGAAGTGGTTTGGCAAGTTTGCACTAAGAAGAGCTCGCGCAACCGCTTTTTAATGAACGTCTTCGAAAAAACAGTCTACAGATGACAATGTCTGCGCCAACTGCGCGTGATCTGCGCTGCGCATTTGAAAAAAAAAAAAACAAATAACACCTAAAATGATTATTTAAACTAATTTATATTTAGGTCAATTTAAACCAATAAAAAATTTATATTCATTTTCGTGTTAAACCAGCCAACAATAACATCGTTAGTATCTCAACTCCAACACCACCATTTTTCAGATTCACTTCATCACTTCAATTCCCCAATAATAAGGTTATTATTATTATTTTATCAATTCCTCTGTTTAACTGTATAAATTCTCCAATTTAGTGATTAATCCATTATAAATTGCAACCTATTCATAACCCTAGCTCTCTTAATCACCACTCCGTTCAGTAGTTTAACGATCATTAGCTTTAGATCGGTAGATCCTCTCTTTCTCCAGATTCACCTTGTATTATTATTATTATTATTATTATTATTATTATCTGATGGTGATGTGATATTATTACTTGAAGCTATTGTGTTGTTTTAGTTTAATTAGTTACTTATGTTTGATTAATTTATGTTTACAATAGGATGATGAATGGGGAGGGGACTAGTGAATCTGTCTCCTTAAATGATAAGTTAGATGATGAGTTACCAACCTGGAATGTTTCGGACTCGAAGTTGTTGATTAATAGAAGTAATGACGGGTCGCCTGTTTCATCGCGCTATTCGTCGTGTGGTGAATCGGAATTTGATAGGTATTGTAGTGCTAATTCTGTGATAGGTACGCCTAGTTTGTGTGGTTCGGTTGGTACGTTTCAAGACTTTGGTGAATCGGATATTGGGTCGGTAAAGAGTTCTAGATTTGGGGATTTGGGTAGTTTGGAGAGTTTTAGTTTGGGAGGGAAGTTTGAGGATAAAAGTTTATTAGCTTTGGGGAAATTAGGTGAATATAGTCGGAAAACGAATGAAAACTCGGAACAAAGGTCGGTGGTGATTGAAAATGAAATGAAGTTGTATGACGATGCGGAAATGAAAGCTTCTTTATCGGATTTTGAAGATGAAGGGGGTGTGGTTACGTGGAAATCCGAAATTAGTTCTGAAAAAATGCAAAGTAGTTTTACTAATGAAGAAACGATAGAAAAGCATATGGTAAATGTAGGGGCGGAAGAAGGGTCTGAGTCTTGTATTGGTGTTGATGTGGTCATGAATGTATTTGAAGGGGAAACTTCGTCTCAAGTAGAACGTTCAGAATCTGAAGGCTCTATGTATGGTTATGGTACGGATGATGAGGAAATGAATGGTTTGGCGTTTAGAGGTTACGCCGATTATTCACAGGAGAAGAAAAAGAATAATGAGAACTCGTTGCTTATGACTTCGACGGTAGCGTATGGTTCAGATGATTGGAATGATTACATGCAAGAAACCATGGGAAATCCTCAAGATTTATTTGTTAAAGATGAAATACCAGAATACAACCAAAATGAAATTGGTATTGAAGATCACACCTCAATGTCCGCTGCCGTGTGTGAAAGTGTTGATGTGACACAGAAACCAGAAAAAGTGACAGATTTATTTGTCATTTCCAAACAAACTGAAGACTTTAGTCAACTCGAAACTGAAGAGGTTTCTCAAGACGCGCTGCCTGAAAAGCCTGAAAATAAAACATTAAATGCAACCACAGATAATACACTTAATCATGTTCGGTCAACTTCGACCCAAGATGCTGAAGAGGTTTCTCAAGACGTGCTGCCTGAAAAGCCTGAAAATAAAATATCAAATGGAACCATAGGCAATATTACACTTGGTCATGTTCGGTCAACTTCTACTCGAGATGCTGAAGAGGTTTCTCAAGAAGTGCTGTCTGAAAAGCCAGAAAATGTGATATTAAATGGAACCACAGGCAATATTACGCTTGATCATGGTCGGTCAATTTCGACCCAAGATGCTGAAGGCCCTGCATATTCACTCCAGTCATTGCCAATCATCAATGCGGAGAAAAAACAAAACGCTGCCTCAATGTCGATTAATATTCATGAAGATATTGAAATGGCAAGTAAGGTCAGTTTTGATTTTACTCCTTTTTTATGTGTTTTGTTTTGGCAATGAACTAGTTTATAGTAAATTATAGTAACTTTGCTAAGTGCGTTTTCACAGGCTGGCAACTATGAACTGAATGAATTCTATGATGAGGTTGTCTTTGAAATGGAAGAGATACTGCTTGATACTGGCGAGTCTCCTGCAGCTAGATTCAGACGTGGTAGGGAACACCATAATCATGTTGCTCTCCCTTCAAGAGACGGTGGCTCTACGGCTTCAACTTCTAATATCGACAACCATCACGCATCCATTCAAAATCCTTACAAAATTGATGGCATTGAAGTAATTGGTGCAAAACAGAAGAAAGGGGATGTCTCATTAGGCGAAAGATTAGTGGGAGTTAAGGAGTACACTGTTTACAAATTAAGCGTGTGGAGCGGGACCCACCAATGGGAAGTGGAACGGCGATATCGTGATTTTTTTACTCTTTACAGCCGTTTGAAATCATCATTTGCCAGTAAAGGTCTTGATTTGCCTTCTCCGTGGTCGAAGGTTGAGCGTGAGTCAAGAAAATATTTTAGGAATTCGTCTCCAGATGTTGTTTTAGAGAGAAGTGTTCTTATACAAGAATGCCTACAATCTATTTTACACTCCAAATTTTCATCCAATCTGCCTAATTCTATAATATGGTTCTTAGCCCCATCTAAAAATGAGCCCGATGTTTCGTCACAAATTGGAAACAAGCCTGTGCACTCACTGGGCCAGTCAATATCACTTATTGTTGATATTAGGCCTCATAAGTCAATGAGACAGATGTTAGAAGGTCAACATTACACTTGTGCAGGTTGTCATAAATATTTTGATGAGGGGAAAACTCGGTTATGGGAATTTGTACAGACATTTGGATGGGGCAAGCCTCGTGTTTGTGAATACAGTAGCCAGGTTTTTTGTTCATCTTGTCATATAAATGAAACCGCGATATTGCCTGCTAGGGTTTTGCATTTTTGGGATTTTAAAGAATATCCTGTGTCCCAGCTGGCTAAATCATATCTTGATTCTATTCATGACAAGGTAATTTTTAGTATTTATACTTCTATCTTTGGATGTTGATAAACTTTTACTTGGAAGTGGCGATATTCAGGTTATATTCTATCTTCAACGTGATAATATATGTAAAAAATATGCTAGAAAGGAAATGGGTCCGTGGGTTGAAAGTCGCTTAAAGAGTACTTTTAATGCACTAAGTTTCTTAAAATCATTTATTCAAAAAAATTAGGTTGTATTAAAATAAGAGAATTTTGGCTCATATTTAAATGTTAACTGTTTATCAAAATTTTGGACTACGATTTTTTATGTCAACTCACACCAAAAAGTAAAAATCTATCTGTTTTTGACCCGTTACTCAACATGCCCACTTCGCCACTCTAAGGACACTAGTCCTCCATTCCTTCCTACAGACGACTGTTGAGCATATTGCACATGTAACTCACCGTAGTTAAACATGATTTAGGTCATTTACCTATGCGTCTACATAGAGGTAGGTAAACAATTGTCGATGCACTAAGCCTCTGAAAATAGAGAACTAGGGTTAAGTGTAACATGCAAAATTTAAGGATGCTATATAAATAAGGAGTGGATCGCATTCTGAACCACTGTATTCAGCCTTTAGTTTTAAACAACCATGATACTTTCTGAACTACAATGTAAAAAAATCACAAAAAACCCACCGTGGTTGGCAAGTATGTATAGAAATGGACAAACCTCTTTGGATGTTAATGTACTAAAAGTTGTGCTTTAGTGGCATCAACACTTTTGAAATGAATCCTCATACTTCTTTAACCGGCGAAAGAGCACTGTAGTTGAGAAGAATATACTGAATAGCAAAAAGGAACAATAATATAACATGCATAATAACATCAACTGAAATTAATTTCTAGGTGTATCTGATATGAGATATTTACATTATCATGCCAGAATAACTTTAATCAGCTAACAAATGTATCTCATCACCAGTCCATGTTACTATATCACTTGTGACTGCTGGCCTGCTGCTTATTTTTCTTTTTTTACTCACCCATTGTTCAACATGTGTATATTTTAGAGGTTATCAAGGCTGGATATAAGACATCATGAATATTAATATGTAATAACATTATTGAAGAAATACAAGAAAAGAAAATAAACGTAATCGAATAAACTAGTAACATCCTAATCACTTGATTGTGTTTGCTATTTCTGTATTTTCAACTAGTGTATTTTTCTTACTTTATACGTATGATCACAGTTGTTAAAAGCGGTCGCCCAGGGCGCCTAGGCGACAGAATTCCTAGAAGCGACCCTGGGTCGCTTTTCCCACCTAGCTAAATTAAGCAATGATTTTTTAAAAAAAACTTTTATCCTTTACCATTTTATAGCTGATTTTTTAATATCCTTTACCATTTTATCGCCTAATCATATCTTCTATTTTTGGTTATGCATTCTAATCTATATAAACCACCTCTAACCCTATGCCCTATGTACAATCAAAGTCACAAACACGGCAGAGAATCATTATTCAGCAGAGAAGTTTTATTATTTTTTACATTTTGAACTTTTTTTTTGGTTTTCAAGCATGAACATCTTGTTATTTTGATATTTCCGTGCTTTTTAATCTTGGTGCTACTTTATTATATTGATCTTTATTGCTTAAAGTTGTTATTTTTAGTGTTTTTGGTGTTTTTACCCTTTTTTTTAATTTGCGCTTTTTTTTTCTCAGGCCCACGCTTTATTTGCGCTTCTCGCCTAGGCGAGAAGCAGTACCAAAGCGCCTTGAGTGCGCTTTACGCCTTTGACAACTATGCGTATGATTGATTATCTTTTTTATTTTTCAGCCAATGCTTTGTGTAAGCGCTGTGAACCCATTTCTATTCTCCAAAGTTCCACCTTTGCAACATGTTATAAATGTCAGAAAAAGAATTGGAAAAATGCTTCCATATGTTCGTTGCCCATTTCGTAGGTCCATATACAAAGGAGTTGGATCCAGGAGATATATTCTTGAGAGCAGTGATTTTTTTGCTCTAAAAGACCTGGTTGATCTTTCCAAAGGGGTATTTGCAGGTTAGTAGCTGATTGTCATACAGTAACTTTTTATATAATTATCAAATTAGGTTTAAGCAACTTTATATAATTATTGAGTTATTCAAACAAATGATAATGACCGACCTAAGCTAGCCTGTACTTAAAGATTACCCGTCTTGACAAGTTACCCGCCTGACCCATTTACAGAATCTAATGATGGCAAGCTGACAACTAAAAGAGATCATATACTGACTTAAGAACGTAATAGCGATTTGCTTTCTTGTTAACTTTTGACTTCCATATTTTTCTTGCAGCATTGCCTGTGATGGTAGAAACTATTTCCAAGAAAATTGTGAATCATATCACTGATGAATGTTTAATATGCTATGATGTGGGTGTCCCATGTGGTGCTAGACAAACTTGTGATGATCCGTCTTCTCTTATTTTCCCTTTTCAGGTAAACCATTTACCCATCTTTATTATATCTATTTCTTCGAAACATTTGATTGCCTTTCTAAACGTTTAAAATACTATGAATAACCTAGTCAAAATGACAAACACTCCCAAACACCATGAAAAGAACAGAATTTCATGTTGACAAGCGGATAAAGCTTCTGACCATGACATCATGTTATGTCCATGCTAATGAAAAACTTTAGATTTCTTTCTCATGGTGTGGCCTATGTGCTGCTTGAAGGTTGCCTTGGCTGGACAACTGTAAAAGAAAAACTTATTAAACTTCCACTGAATTCGCACACGACTCCCTATACTTCTATAAATTAACTACATTCATACCTACCCTGTAAAATGCCACTTATAACGAAGCTATTAGTACTTTTTTTTTGGTAAAGAAGCTATTAGTACTTTAGTAGGGTCTGGGGAGGGTGAGATACTGAGATGTGGGCAAACCATTCCTATATCACATGGGATAGAGAGTCAGAGGTTGCTTCCCGTGGATCCCTCGGCTCCAAAACCATAGCTAGACGTAAAAGTATAACAGAAACGTATATTGAATATCTATAACTTAACAAAAGAGTGCCTTTAATGAAGTGTAGTGATCATCAATTTTTGAAAAGCCTACAAATTTAATCACGCAAAAAAATTACGTTAATGACTTTATTATCAAGTTTAAAAATTTTCAAAAGCACATAAGGGTTTTCTTTTTTGGACAGTTATTCAATAAAATTAGTAAGTTCTTATTGATGAAACTTTCAGTCTGAGCGTTTTTATGCAATAATTCTTTCTTTTTGGGATGTTTAAAGGGTTTATTTACACCTTTGATATGACCTTTTAATTTTTTATAAAATTATAATTTTATTCTTGTTTCATGACTTCTAATGTATAATTATATGTTCTGATGTGTTTATTTTTATCTACATTTGATACGGCTCGTTTTTTAATAAAATTATATCAATAGGTAGGTAAAAATAAACACATCGCAAAGCAAAGGTGTATTCAAAATTATATAAAGTATTCAAAATTATATAAAGTTTATATATTAAAAGTCATGAAACAAAAACAAAATCAAAATTTAAATAAAAACCACATCAAGAGGTGCCGATGGTAAATTTATGGGTGTAAATAGATCACTCCTTTATAAAATACTACAAATAACCTAATAAAATGACAAAAACATCCTCAAAACATGACCTAAAGACAGAAATTCCTGTTGACAATGGGATATGTTTACTTCTACAGGAAGGTGAGGTTGAAAGATGCAAGTCTTGTGAACTGGTTTACCACAAGGCCTGCTTCAAGAAGATGGCTACTTGTCCATGTGGTGTAGGTCTTGGGCCTAGGCCTATGAGAAACCCAGATGTTAGCAGGAACGAAGTCCGGGTCGCTCCAAACAATCCGGGTCAGGAGACAGAGTCAAAGTCATCTACAGGGTTCCTCTCGGGGCTGTTGTCAAAGGCTAGTTCTTCAAAACTATGGGGAAATAAAAATAATGATGGTACGATAATCCCAATGGGTTCTTTACCAAGCTCTTCACTATGATTATTTTACTTGTATCGATAAAATGTTATAAATTTTGAATTCGTCGTGTATTTGAGGAACTTTTGTACTTAGTTCTTGTAAAGCATTTGTTTGTAAATGGTGGGAATGACCACACATTCAAAAGAATTGTTGAACTGTTGAAGTTAATTATGGATATACACACACATACGGGTATGTTCATAGATTTTGTAGTCAAATGAACGATTGATATCTATTGTATATATTTGGGTGTGCTTATTTCAAGTAGAGAACCACAAACTGCGTAAGTTGTGTAAATAATTGTTGACAGTATTACATTTGGAGCAAAAAGTGCAAGTGTTTATATGGTTCTTGTAGTAGGGGTGAGCTACGTGCCATACCGTACTAAACCGATACAACGAATAACGATACCGTAAATATATGGTACGGTATCGATATTTTTAGGTAAAATAGCGACTCAAACCACTACCGAACCAAAAATACTGATATCGGTTTTCGTCAAAACTTGGTACCGAAAAGAGACCGGTATCAGAGTATCGGGATCGGTTCAGTATTGGTATTTTCGGTATTTTATACTGAAATGTTTATCCGTATCTTGTAGTCTTTTACAATGAATGACGACTCCATATATGTGCATGTACAAACGCACAAGTTGTCCTAGTACCAAGTCAAGCCCCTTGGTTTATGACTTCATAAATTGTAACAAAACTAACCATAATGAGCCAAGCCATATATGCGCTACTTGAGCTCAGATCACTAAAAGCTCGAACTGAACCGAGTTTAAAAAAACTCGTGCTTGTAATGGAGCTCTTTTAATAAACGAATTCAAGCTTGATTAGGTTAGCGCTTTAACAAGCATAAACGAACCTATTTTTATATAATTTGTATTTAACATATTCAATTATAGTAAAAATAATAAAATGATATACACTGTTTTTTTATATAAAGGTATAATATAAATATGAATGTGTATATATAAACCATTGTAAATACACAAATAATAATTAATAAATGATACACAAGATGAGACGAGCTCATGATCGTAAAACTACTTACAAGCCAAGATCAAACGTTAAAAACATACCTCTAAACGAGCAAGCTCAAGCTTTAACAAGCGAGGGCTTGGCTCATTTACACCCCTAACCATGGCACCATGCCAAAAACAAAAGTAGATTTGTGAAAAATCAGATGTAAATGTATCTATAAATTTATGAAAAATATTGCACCATCCTACAGCAGCTTTATTGATCATTCAACCCAACTGATAAAACACATTTTTTTAAACCTCAAAATTCACAATGTATTTGGAATTCAAAAGGCTATACAATTTCAACTCTACAGTCAACTCCTTACATATATTTAACAAAATTCTTTTATATTACATTTACCACATACACAAGCTAGTCTTCATCACTAACTTCACAATTACATCAATTTCTGCAGGAATTGAAGTCAAGTGGAACATGGTAGAATATCATCATGTGTGTGTAAATACACACAAACACACACTTCAAATGTTATCTGTAGCATCCCCTAACGTCGAAAGAGCAAAGGGGGCAACGGCCACATTAAACGTCTTTGACCCTACTTTATCAATATGCTTCATTTCAAAGTCACCTTCCTACATGTAGTCATTAAATTATCAGAAGAAAAACCGGAAAGTTTAAATGAGACAAACAATGACAAGACAGATGCAGAATAGCAGAATATTAGAACATATACACTTACCATTCTTCCACTAGGAGTGGTTAATGGGCACGCCGATGAATATTCAAAACTATTATTGGGAAGTATAACTGGTTGTTCACCAATAACGCCGATACCCCTGTAAAAACAAAGTTAGCAAAACACCTAAGCAATGTAATAAGTTGATCAATGGAGAGAGATCGTACCAAACATCCTCAGACTTCTCATTAGCATTGGTGATTATCCAGTGTCTCTTGAGAAGTTGAACGGGTCGATTTGAATTATTAGTAATTCGTATCCTGTATGCGAAGAAATATTGATCTCTCAAAGGTTGACTGCGACCTTCAATGTACACACTCCTAACTTGAACCCTGATACCCTAAAATAGATAAATATATTTTTTGATACATCAGGAAGGGGGTATAAAACATTATAAATCTTTGATGTATGATGGGAAACCTACTACCTTGTGCTGATTATGCTAACGTGTATAAAAACTATATGAACTTAATTGGTACCCTAAAAGACTACAAAAGATAATAATTACCAGAACAGCAAAAGGTCTTATATAATTCCATGTATACACGTATCATGCTATACCATGCACACATAACAAGACAAACTGTAACAAAGAGGTAATGGCTTCGTTTTTTGGTTGCCTGAATGGAGACTTCTCAAGAGGCCACCGATCATAAAAGTATTCCCATCCGACATCCAAGCCCACTTAATTGTGGAGTTCTCCCCTCATCCACATCCAATATGTCCAAAGCGCGTTTGTGGTTTTGGAATGTGTAGCATTCCTTACATCTCAATATCTCACGTGTCGATGATACAATGCGGGATTTTCCTAAGATGTCACAGTGATCACACAAAGTAATAGAGTTTTGTGTAGCTCCTAGATTGTTAAAATGATAATACCACGCATAAGAAATGAGAAAAATCCAAATGTTCCATCAATAGAAGCCTTCATACTTCAATCCAATTTTACAAAAGTAAGAGATGATTTACACCCACAACTACTTAGGAGAGAGGAGGATGAAGAGATAAAAGGTATAACAAAAGAACAGAATTATAAAATAATAAGAAATAGATATAATACCAAGGTTGTTGCATCACTTGAACACTTCAGCAGGTAGTGAGGAGCAATTTCGTTTATCTGATCCCGGTATCTTGCTGCATCCTATAAAGAGACAACAATGAACAAAGAATAAACATATACATTACACCTTTCAATGGTTTGATAACATGTTATGTGCAGATAGTAGCGCACTCAATACAAAACCCAGTTTTAAGTAGAAAACTTCGAGAACTGCAATAAACATGTGTACAGTGTGCATGTAAGGTAATCACATGCAGAGGGAGACAATAAGAGATAGTGATGTAAACGAACCGAAATGTTCAGCGAACCATTTGGGAGGGAAGTTTGTTCATGTTCGTTTAATAAATGAACGAACATGAACAAGGAATTTCGTTCAATTAATTAAATGAACGAACACAAACAAAGGTCTCGTTCGTTCAATTGCGTTTGTGAACATTTGGTAATATATTTGTTTATGTTCATTTACAATCCGTTCATGGTCACTTTTTACTTAATGTTCAGTCATTAGAAACTTAGACATTTGAAACATCATTTTGGGATAATGAACGAACACGAACACGGATTTTCACTAGATATCTGTTTGTGAACCGTTCGTACACAAGTTCAATACTAAACAAACGAACACGAACAAGGCTCCATTCGGTTTGCTTACATCCCTAATAAGAGAGGCGATTACTAAACCGCTTTATGCATCACATCTACAGCAATAGGTATAACTGTCTACGTGCACTCTATCTACATAAAACCGATTCAGTAAATAAGGAAAACACATAGTACCTCAAACCTCTCGTTAGCAATGGCTTCCTTCATCAAACCTCTAAGCCGTAAAACCGGCTCCTCCTCTTCAAACAATTTCATCGAATCACGAAGCCTAGCAGCCTCTTCATAATCCTACACAGCAACCAATAATCACAATTATTTATACATCAACCTAACTTATATAATAATAATAATAATAATAATAATAATAATAATAATAATAATAATAATAATAATAATAATAATAATAATAACAACTTAAATAAAAACCTAACCTCAGACTTTGCAGCAAGTTCCATTTGCTGTTTCATCAAAGCATAAGTTTGATTCCGAGCAAACAACGAACTCGAACTCTGCTGACTCTGACCGGCGTCAGGTCCGGCACCGGCGCCGCCGTCTGTCTCCGACGCACGAGCAATTATGCTACAATTTAACCTAACTGGAAGATTTATAAGACCAAAACATGATCGACGTGGTGGTGTATGTATTGATTCAATGGTGTTGAATTGCGTAAACAGTTTTAAGGTTATTGAATGCATGATTTGTAGTGCAAATTAGTGTGGTTTGTTTTTATATTTATTCTGTTTTTTTAGGGCAAGATATTATTAATAGATGGATGGTGTATGGATAATAGATTTTTGGTTTGGATTAAACACAAATACTTGTATCCCTTATGTGGTGTTGCTGTAAAGTAGTACGAGACTTGTGATACGTGTCTCTCAGAAAGATACGCCAAAGACAAGAGGCCATGGATTATGCTTGTATACTTGGGTGGTGTTTAACAATGCTAGTCATACACAGTGGCGAAGCTTGGTTCTCGAATCGGAGGAGGCCGGACTCAATTTTTTTCGATCGGTAGTGACAAATCGGCGGGGGCCGGACTCAATTTACCTATGAAAATCACAAATTTCTACTACTGGGCCAAAAAACAGGGGGGGCAGGGCCACCCCTGGCCCTTTAGATCTTTCGTCCTTGGTCATACATGTTACGGGTATATTCAAGGCGCCTGATCGGGTCTTATTGGCAATCACGTCTGACTCGGTCAGACATGTTACGTTTGGTTGGATGAAGTCTGAACGAACATTGGGTCTGACCAAAGCACTTATCCGGTCAGGCTTGAAATAAAGTCTGACTGAATCAGAGGTATCTAGCTGCTGCTGTGATCGTCTACAACAGTCCCTGATAACCACAAACAAAAAAAAACAGTAAAACCCGGCGTCACGCATACCCGAATTTTTAACCATTTAGATGTCAAACATCACTTAATGATTCAGCTCTTAACTATTTAGAACATCTTAACCATTCAGACATCTTACTGGGTCAGTACTTACCTATTCAGAAGTTGTTAAACTGCCCCTGAGTTATGTATGTTTAAGCTCTATTTCTAAAGATACGAGCAATTTTCAAGCTCTAGCTTTTTTTAACGGCTAATTTCCTCCCCATTTTTTACACTTTTTTTATATAACACCCTTTTTTTGTCTCTTAGGTTATGTGTAGTGGCCCCGTTATGGGGCGTTTTGGGCTTTATAGCGCCCCCCAACACCGCCCCCAGGGGCACTATAAAGCGTTTTAGGCCCGGAGCGTTTTGTTGATAACGGGCGTTTTGCATTGGAAAAGGTGGGAATATTTGTTTTGTACCGTTGTTGAACGGCCATATTTAAAAAAAAAAAAATCGTGGCCTTCATCTTCTTCTTCTTCTATATATATATATATATATATATATATATATATATATATATATACACACTCTACATACCACCAATGATTACCCAATCATTTATAACCCCCCATAACCCCCCTTCCCACTACACCCTCTTTTTCCATAACCCCCCATAACCCTCCTTCTATTGAGTTATTAACTTCTTCAATAAGCCAATAGGTCAATGTCACGCCCTCAAATTCCACTTACGGGGTTTTACCGTGAGGCGCGTAACATACCATGATACAAGTCAACAATCACAATAAACGACAACTATATGATAGGAAAAACGACGTAATAAAGATAAACCAAACAATTTAAAAGTTTAGACAACCAAAATGCCACAAAGCAGTCATAAAAGTTACAATCCCAAGACATGTTTAAAAGATGCATATCAAACCCTCATGCGTCAATGTTTATAAAATAGTTCAAAGATAATGTTTATGTAACGGAAATGTAAAACAAGATGTTGTGCGACTCCGTGCATCCTAACCATGTGCAGCTACCTTAGCAACTTGAGAAAACAAGCTATGATAGTCAACACGTACAATGCTAGTGAGCCATAGAGATAAAGTTTGAAAAGTAAGTAAACGTTTGTAAACCAGAGACGACAATCCTTACATCTATACTTGATGCTAGCTAGACATCATTACATGATACTAAAGCATTATGAACCATTGGTGAACGTTCGAAATGCCTTTAATACCCACCACCAGACATCACCCGGTGTCGTAAGTTAGATAGGACAAATATGCACTCGTCCGACCTCTAGTCGATCTGAGTGGGGCTTGTCGAGGCCAATAGATCTATTCATGGTTCACAAGTTAGAAAAGGACTTAACCGATGTAATGTCGCTTAGTACTCATGTCATGTGATATAATGTAATATTGTGGTATAAAGAAAATAAAGTTTGTACCACATATTTTCCCCCCCAAAATGAAAACAGTAAAAGTGGGGTTGTGACACTCACCTTATGTTGCGTTCTTCACGTAAATATAGTACCAGGCTTGTTATGGTAGTTTGACTACTGGAAACCTACCATAGATAGCCTATTAATGTTTGACCGATGACATGTCTGTAAAAAAACCCTTAGTGTCCAAGACTGTAACACCCCAACCGATGGCGGAAACATCGAGGTATCACGTAGTGACGATTGTTCAATAGCTCATGGACTAGAAATGTAAATTTGAATACATTGAATTTAATGATTTATTACATTGAAAGAAATACAACAATTACGACTAGCAATCTAAACTAAGATACAGTAATCTCAATCTAAGTCTAAGTTCCAAACGCTTGGAAGTAATCTCATAATAACCTGAAACATGTACGAAAATGATTTGGTCAATACAAAATGTATTGGTGAGCATACCCTGTTTGAATAAATATAGTAGGAAAAGTGTTTAGCAATTCATGTGCGGTACCATTTGCAATTATGTAATAAGTAATATCCGTTCAAAATCAACCCTATGTAAAGAAAAGCAGATATATATAGTATGCGCTAGTAGTAATGTAATACATAGCAATGACGAGGACTCTCAACAGAGTCACAGGGGTATATACCATAGTACTATTCATTGAAATGCCAAGCCCTCAAAGGTTAATGATTTTGACAAGTCATAGACACACAAATTAACATAACGCAAACACACATGAGAATTGCATTTAGTGAGAGAATAACATTTAGTCATAGTGTACATGAATAGCCCCAAAAGAGTAAAACATAGAAAAGGGGAAAGATATACTCACAGTTTGCGAAAGCGATCAAAATCCAACTTAAGCGGTCGTGAGCTAAGTAATGGGAATTCCGAAGAATCCAACCTATAATGTATGAGAGTACTAATAAGGAAATATCCAAGAGTCTAAGGCAACTAGGGTCTAAGGCATTAGGGTTTGCTAAGTCGAATTGGGGAATTAGAGTTTTTTTTATGATAAATCGAATTATTATAGAAGTTATATATTTAAAAATAATATACCAAAGTTTGTAAATATGGTTTAGGTAATATAATTATTACCAATTGAATATTTAGATAAAAAATATGTTTGAATAATTAAGACAAAGTAATTTAATTAATTATTTTCACTAAGTTATTGTAAATAAATACAATAATCGTAAATGTTTAAATAAATAATTATAAGTTACACCATGATCCAACAAATGGTAATTAAGATTTTCAAACATAAGAATATTTCTATTTTATAAGAAAAGTATTTATAAAATAGATATTTAATAGTATAAACAAATAAATGATTAATTATGTCTAATTAAACATAAATAAGACTAATAATTCAAGACATGATCCAAAAATGCTATTTTTATAGAAAATAGATGCTTTCTGATGTAAATTAATGAAAATAATTTTCCCATAATTTTTATAAACTTATTTATATTTAAAACTGATTTCATGAGAGTAAATCATGTTTAAATGATTAAAAATAGGAAAATGAATAAAAATAAATGTTTTCTGAACCAAATATTTTTATTTCAGTTCATAATGATTAGAAATAGTTTCACAAAAAGTTTGAGATTAAAATCGTTAAAAATGAATTTTTAATCAATTAATTATGATTAAAAAAATTTAATTCAATAAAAATATAAAATAAGATATTTTCCAGAAAATAAAAGTGTGGTAATTTTTTTTATGGTGTCAAGAAGCTACACCTAAAATTTTATAATTTTTGGAGATGAAATGAATTTATTATAAATATTTTAAGTTATAATGTATTTTAAATGTATAATATAAATATTAAATTAAGAAAATAAAAGAAATAAAAAAAACACAGAAAAGTGATGGGGAGTAGGATCGATCTCGGATCCCCTCACACACCTAACACCATAATAACCACTAGACCAAAGACTTGTTTGTTGAAATCTTAGAAACAATAATATTTTTAAACAATATACCAAGTGTCACATTCTTCCCCAATTCTATCACATAAACCCTAACCCTAGAACCAAAATCAATAATCTGATTCATGTCCGATAACACTTCTGTAATAGAGGGTTTTTAATCGGACATCAACAAGAATCAAAACGACATATAAAACAAGTACTTACAAGAATGTTTAAGGGTTGAAAAATGAAGAACAAGACCTGAGTAAAAATCCGAAGATTAAGAGCTTCTGGTCACGATTTCTTAGTGTTTCTGGTGGGTTTTAGGACGATAATTGGTGCAGAAAAATTATAGGTCGCTTGGTTTATAGAGTACTGGGTAAAAAAAAACGGGCTTTGATTGCTTGTCATAAACTCCGATTGGTTACACATTAGACCCGAATCAATGCTCACTTAAAACATGTTTATGATCGTTATTACTTAGGGAAAGTGAGTCAAAAGAGTAGAGGAAGTGACAAGAACCATTAAATGACTTAAACCGTTACAATACGGGTCAAAACAACTCACCGGAACACAAATTCCGGTCGGCCAAAGTGATCGGAACCAGGGGCCTGAAAACCGAGCAGAGGAAACAACTTTTAAAGTTTGATATTTTTTTCAAAATAGCCCATTGAGTTTAAATTAGCATATTATGTATAGATTCCTTGTTTCCTTATCAAAACTTTAACACCATTTCTATATTAAAACTTTTATGAACCTTTAGTAAAGGATTTAGTTTATTATTATGGAAATAAGTTATATGGATTTACATACAAAAGTTTAATATAACAAGGAATTTATTAATTTGAGAAACGGAGAGTTCAAGGACTAATTTTGGCAACTTGATAAAAGATAAGGGTGACGGTTGTCACAGTCTCCCCTACTTTAGAAAATTTCGTCTCGAAATTTCTTTCAAGTGGAGATTACTATGAAACCAAAGGCGTTGTAAAAGACAAGTAGGTTAAAAAATTTCATCCTTTATGATTTGACAAGTTTTTAAATAGTTGTTGTGACAACCTGCACCCTTCACTTTTCATAAATGTGCATAATTGGTTCCTCAACTATTTCAAAATTTTTATTTTTAACCCTCGTATTTTAATAGGACCAAAATTCACAATTTAATAAAACTTATAATTTTTATAAGTAAAAGTATGCACGTTTTATACTCACATCTACACCCGAGCACGTATGTTTCATACCTTGATACTCAAAGCCCTTAATTTTCGGTTCTAAAACAACTTAGAAATAGAAGGAAACAAGTCTAGAACTTAAAATTGATTAAATTAGAAAAATTATTTTTTTTAGCCATCGCGGTCCGCTAAGACAGTCAAACAGTCAAAGTCCTAGTCAAAGTCTCAATCAAAATCCTAGTCAAAGTCCTAGTCAAAGTCTTAGTCAAAATCCTAGTCAAAGTCCTAGTCAAATAGTCAATTCATCTTAAAACCTTACTTTATTGTGTTGACCAATTTTAAAGCCTAATTGAATCCAAAACTATTATAAAAACCCACCTATGACCCATTACACTTTGCACCTCTAAATCGATTGTTTCAATTCGATTAAACTCTCCCTCATACCTTTCTTCTAGAGTATATTACTTCTACATTTGAAGCTTTGATTATAAGCTCTTGTAATTGGTGAATTGGAAGCTTGATATTTTTCGTTATTCGGTTTCTTTTCTTCTAAATTGGACTAGTTTCGTTGTTGAATCTTTGGATTGCTCGCATTTTCACGCTCGCTTAGTCATCTAGTCATTTGGCGAAAGTGAGTATTTCCTATCCCCTTTTTACTTTTATTCATTTTTGGGGTGTTACATGTACACTTATACAAATTACAAATACAAGTTCACATTTTTACAATACAATTCCAGTACTATGTGCATTTGCTTACAAACGTGCTTTATGCTTAGACATTACATGTAGAATACATTTGTACTTAGTGAAATCATTAACATTGTACAAGCCGACCTTAACATTGGATAGCGCTATTGGATTGACAACCCGCCTAGGTTGATTCTCCCCCTTTTTCATCGGAGAATCCGTGGTCATTGTTAAGTTATTATCCATGTATTGGATAAGTACACCGCCGTTCATTTAGTACATTATACAGTCACAGGATTGATTTCGCTCATTTGTATGATACATAGTTTACATAAATGCACTGTAGCTTTGCACTTGAATTGTATAACATTTTCCAACTTACTATATATATTAAAACTAGGAATGCTCACCAACATTTCATATGTTGACAAAACTTATTTTGTACATGTTTCAGGTGCAGTTTGATCTTAGTTCCAAAGCATTGGATTTTAGTGCTTGCTTTTATTAATTTATTTCAAATTTCATGTTTTGTTCAGACTTTTGTATTTTTTTTTCCATTTCATCTATGTAAGACAATTCAAATTATTCAATAATATATTTACATTTTAGTATCATGTGCTTTTGAACAATCGTCACTACGTGACACCTCGATGATTCCGCCATCGGTTGGGGTGTTACAGTTGTCTAATATCTCAAGTAAAAGTTTTAAAATCTTTGACAGATGACTCGAGATTAAGAAATTGAGAGTTTAAATGTGAATGGTTTTGGGAATGTGTAACTGGTGAGGGCAGAGGCACTAATGAAGCAGTCCCCCTACTTTAGAAAGGTTATGATTAGAACTTTGTTAAGAGTACACAAGGTTTGAGTTTTCTGTGGGGGTGGTCGAAAGAAAGGCTCCAAGAAAACTAATTGAAGCTTATGTAAAATGTTCTTATAAAAAATGCTAGCTATTAGTCAACGATCTAATGAAGAGGTAACTATAAAGTAATGGGTAGGTTCTTGATCAAACTCCTAGTCCGTTCCCGCAGTATCGTTCATGCTTATATAGGGTGTACCGCAGCTAACCCACCACACTCTCGATACTTTGGACTCGTACTGATTGTCTACCAATAGCCTAAATAGAATTACACACCACCCTCATGTACCTGTAAGCTCATGATTGCGTTCCGGACCGTAATCATCGATTTACCTTACACTAGGGTGTTATGCTTTTCCATAACCCTATCCTAAGTAACAGTAGAAACAAATGCGTGCAATCAGGATATGCTAAGTAATTGTTACTGCAATGAAATAATGACATGGTTAGAGGTCCTTCCCTTTCGGGTTTACCCATTAACCGTAATGAGAGTAACAGGTAAGTAATAGACATGGTTAGAGGTTCTTCCCTTTCGGGTTCACCCTTAATCGGCAAATTTCTGTTCACATCGTTGCTCTAAACACCCATATTGAAAAACTCCGAGAATTTCACCGTTCCCCTGGGGTTGGAATATTCTAACCCGAGTCGTACGTGATCACTTTAGGTCTCATACGAGTTACCAACTAGTATGTTCATTGGCCATGATGATAAACAAAATAATGTAAGTATAACAGGGTTTTGCTCAAAATAGGAAAGAAAATGTGCATACCAAATGTGCGCTCATGTAAGTATACAAGTATAGCATAAAATTTCGATTGAAAGCACAGTATAATATAAATCGAGTAAGTCGTTCAAAATGAAAGTAAACGAGTCAAATTAATGCTCAAAAACCAGTGTTGTAAGAGTAACTACTAATAATTAGTGCAAGTGTAATAGGATAAATTTTCGTTTATCAAAACGTAGTTCGCTCAATCCTTGTGATATAGTTGAAAGAATAGTAGTAATGCATGAGGATAGATTTTTAGTAACCGAAGTGTGTTTTAGATTCAAAACTGGTTCATTTGAAAAATCTTCGTAGATATGTGTTTACGAGGAGTTGAGTTTGAAAAATGTTATAAGGCTTATTATTAGTTGCAAGTTTCTTCCGAAAACATATATTGGATACGTCATTTGAAAACAAAGGGTTTACATTTGACTTGTAAAATATGCAATACAAGTTTATAAAATGCAAAATGAAACCATTTCATGAAGTATGTGTAAATCTAATGTGTTTTAAAAGACCAAGGTTTAAAATAATGTGAATGATAAGATTAATGTATGTAATAGATTACCAATATTTAAGAAAATTCATAATTTATCATTTGAGTCTTCAAATGATAACCAAAACATAAATATCAATATCATAAAACATTGAGATTGTTTCCATAGGAAATTTTGACTAACTAAAGTAATTGAAATGTTATTAGTGACTTGTGGGGGCGTACTTTAGCCTATAAGTGAATGCTCATCTCGAGAGTTCCTAGGTCGGCATACGGGTCCCTCGTCTGATTGGGATTTATGCGAAATGCCAGGCTTAGACAGAAAACTCAGGATACAGGCGCTCACCCTTCCAGACTACACGTGCCCCATCATTAGTAAATTCCAAAACTTTAGCGAGATTAAAAACGAGATGCAGAAATAGATCCTTGAGATGTGGATTTCACTCCTAACTCAAAGATGTATTTCAAAATTGAAAACGATTGTAGAATGAAACCAATCACTAAGTTAAGGATATCACTCCCAGCTTAGTGGTTAAGTTCCTTTTTGAAGGAAATACTCTTTGAGGTGTGGATGTCACTCCTATCTCAAAGGTATATTCCAAAGATGTATAACATATAAAGGGATGAAACTAATCACCAAGGCATGGATGTCACTCCTAACTTGGTAATATCGTTTCGTTTGTGAAATACGAGTGTCTTCTTTTCTAAACAAAACACCGAAAGAATAACGGGAAAGAGTCATAGCAAAAATATCTTGAAAGAAAATATAAAGAAAAAAAGAAATATACACGAGAGGACTCGTGAAAGTAAGCTTAGTTATAGTCTAGGCTAAGAGGCATTCTAATAACCTAATTCCCTATAACCATGGCTCTGATACCAATCTGTAACACCCCAACCGATGGCGGAAACATCGAGGTGTCACGTAGTGACGATTGTTCAATAGCTCATGGACTAGAAATGTAAATTTGAATACATTGAATTTAATAATTTATTACATTGAAAGAAATACAACAATTACGACTAGCAATCTAAACTAAGATACAGTAATCTCAATCTAAGTCTGAGTTCCAAACACTTGGAAGTAATCTCATAAGAACCTGAAACATGTACGAAAATGATTTGGTCAATACAAAATGTATTGGGGAGCATACCCTGTTTGAATAAATATAGTAGGAAAAGTGTTTAGCAATTCATGTGCGGTACCATTTGCAATTATGTAATAAGTAATATCCATTCAAAATCAACCCTATGTAAAGAAATATATATAGTATGCGCAAGTAGTAATATAATACATAGCAATGACGAGGACTCTCAACAGAGTCACGGGGGTATATACCATAGTACTATTCATTGAAATGCCCGGCCCTCAAAGGTTAATGATTTTAACAAGTCATAGACACACAAATTAACATAACGCAAACACACATGAGAATTGCATTTAGTGAGAGAATAACATTTAGTCATAGTGTACATGAATAGCCCCAAAAGAGTAAAATATGGAAAAGGGGAAAGATATACTCACAGTTTGCGAAAGCGATCAAAATCCAACTTAAGCGGTCGTGAGCTAAGTAATGGGATTCTGAAGAATTCAACCTATAATGTATGAGACTACTAATAAGGAAATGTCCAAGAGTCTAAGGCAACTAGGGTCTAAGGCATTAGGGTTTGCTAAGTCGAATTGGGGAATTAGAGTTTTTTTATGATAAATCGAATTATTATAGAAGTTATATATTTAAAAATAATATACCAAAGTTTGTAAATATGTTTTAGGTAATATAATTATTACCAATTGAACATTTAGATATAAAATATGTTTGAATAATTAAGACAAAGTAATTTAATTAATTATTTTCACTAAGTTATTGTAAATAAATACAATAATCGTAAATGTTTAAATAAATAATTATAAGTTACACCATGACCCAACAAATGGTAATTAAGATTTTCAAACATAGGAATATTTCTATTTTATAAGAAAAGTATTTATAAAATAGATATTTAATAGTATTAATAAATAAATGATTAATTATGTCTAATTAAACATAAATAAGACTAATAATTCAAGAAATGATCCAAAAATGCTATTTTTATAGAAAATAGATGCTTTCTGATGTAAATTAATGAAAATAATTTTCTATAATTTTTATAAACTTATTTATATTTAAAACTGATTTCATGAGATTAAATCATGTTTAAATGATTAAAAATAGGAAAATGAATAAAAATAAATGTTTTCTGAACCAAATATTTTTATTTCAGTTCATAATGATAAGAAATAGTTTCACAAAAAGTTTGAGATTAAAATCTTAAAAAATGTATTTTTAATCAATTAATTATGATTAAAAAAAATTAATTCAATAAAAATATAAAAATAAGATATTTTCCAGAAAATAAAAGTGTGGTAATTTTCTTTATGGTGTCAAGAAGCTACACCTAAAATTTTATAATTTTTCGAGATAAAATGAATTTGTTATAAATATTTTAAGATATAATGTATTTTAAATGTATAACATAAATATTAAATTAAGAAAATAAAAGAAATAAAAAAGAAACACAGAAAAGTGATGGGGAGTAGGATCGATCTCAGGTCCCCTCACACACCCAACACCATAACAACCACTACACCAAATACTTGTTTGTTGAAATCTTAGAAACAATAATATTTTTAAACAATATACCAAGTGTCACCTTCTTCCCCAATTCTATCACATAAACCCTAACCCTAGAACCAAAATCAATAATCTGATTCATGTCCGATAACACTTCTGTAATAGAGGGTTTTTAATCGGACATCAACAAGAATCAAAACGGCATATAAAACAAGTACTTACAAGAATTTTTAAGGGTTGAAAAATGAAGAACTAGACCCGAGTAAAAATCCGAAGATTAAGAGCTTCTGGTCACGATTTCTTAACGTTTCTGGTGGGTTTTAGGACGATAATTGGTGCAGAAAAATTATAGGTCGTTTGGTTTATAGAGTAGTGGGTAAAAAAACGGGCTTTGATTGCTTGTCATAAACTCTGATCGGTTACACTTTAGACCCGAATCAATGCTCACTTAAAACATGTTTATGATCGTTATTACTTAGGGAAAGTGAGTCAAAAGAGTAGAGGAAGTGACAAGAACCATTAAATGACTTAAACCGTTACAATACGGGTCAAAACAACTCGCCGGAACACAAATTCCGGTCGGCCAAAGTGATCGGAACCAAGGGCCTGAAAACCGAGCAGAGGAAAAAACTTTTAAAGTTCGATATTTTTTTTCAAAATAGCCCCTTGAGTTTAAATTAGCATATTATGTATAGATTCCTTGTTTCCTTATCAAAACTTTAACACCATTTCTATATTAAAACTTTTATGAACCTTTAGTAAAGGATTTAGTTTATTATTATGGAAATAAGTTATATGGATTTACATACAAAAGTTTAATATAACAAGGAATTTATTAATTTGAGAAACGGAGAGTTCAAGGACTAATTTTGGCAACTTGATAAAAGATAAGGGTGACGGTTGTCACAAAGACCTTGACTTTAAATGTTTGTAAAAATGTTTGACGTTCGACACGACCGCACAAGACAAGAGTCGACATCCCGTTGGTGAATCGATATCCCCGCGTTAGTCAGATACAAGTAAACAAGTAAGCATGCGTAAATATGAACCTTATACAAATAACAGTTCACAAGTTCATGCATACAATTCACATAACGCACGTATACGTCATAACACGCGTTACGAGGTTTCCTATACATGCCATGGGGTTTACATTATGTTCCTAGGCGCTAGAACATATTACGGGGTTCCAAAACGTACTTCTGGTGTCAAAACACACGACTGTGCACCAAAACAGGCGACTATGATTCATAGTCGCCTGCTCTACAGGCTTGTGTCCGTTTTGCGCGTGAAACCCTCTAAATCAGACCCGAATCAAGTTGTAACACCTCCCAATCAATCCCTAAACATTAAGCAAACCATTCCCATCAAGAATTCCCCAAATAGTCGTCCGTTTATCACGTTAATTTCAAATGTTTCCCAAAATGGATAATATTATGGATATGTCACATCAATGCATGAAAACTTTACCCTAAATGGCAAATAATCAGATTTCATCACATAATCACATCCTAAACATCATCATGTTGTTGTTACATCATTCTAGCATAAACCCTAACAAGTAACAACAATCAATCATCAAATCATCACATATCATCCTAAATCCTTTTAATGCCCTTAAACGGGTCAAAACTCATATTATTCATAAAACACATCAAAAACCATCAAAACCTGAGATATTCATCCTAACAACTAATCCATATTATCAAAGTAACAAATACACAAGAATCCCCATGTTTAGAACATCAAACCCCGTTTCAAGTTTTTATCTTTCATTAAAAACTCATATAAATGATTAGACCAAGTTTAGAATTGTTTTTCAAAGGTTTCAAAGATAGAAACTCTATAAAATCAGGTTTGGACCTTTAGGGTTCAAAATAACAACTTAACAATAGCTTAGGATGAATAACACACTTTAGATCTTGTTTGAAAATGATGATGTAAGCATGGAAATGGTAGATTTAGGGCAAAAAAAAAAAAAAAACGGGTTTCAGAGGTTAAGGATGGTGTGAGAGAGGTTTGAGGCGAGTTAGGGTTGCACAAATGATGTTTAACAAGGTAAGGGTGGTATTTATAGGTGTTTATAGTCGTGCTAGACATTCTGGGCGACTAAGGGTTACAGGAGGGGACTATGAAGCATAACCGTCCCCATTGTACACAACTACGATTCATAGTCGTCCCATTTCTACACGACTATGAATCATAGCCGCCCCTTGCAGGGTTGATTGATTTTTGGCGCGTTATTTGCTAATTTAAGACATTAATTCATGTATCCACATATCAACAAGTTATATAATGATTGCAAAACATTTATTACTTGATAACTAACACGTTCACATCAATTCACCAACTTCTGGGACTCGAGATTCGCGTGTGTGCCTTTTTACCCGGTGATCCTCCGAATCACCAACCCTTGAATACATGTGCATAACCGACTCCCAATGATCCTCCGGACCATCGAACCGACTCCCGATGATTATTCGAATCATCAAATTGACTCAACTAACCTAGTTAAGTATGTTTTATGAATGTTTTGCTAAGGTAGACTTAAAAGTTTGATAGAAGTTATTTATCTGAGTTTGCTGGGTGTCACAATCAATAAGCTGTTTGTTGATTGGTTGGTGAAAACATAAGAGTTAACAAAGCTAAAATGTTTAACTAAGATGGAAAATATTATGGAATGGCACTACTTTGATATGTTTATTGTAACACCCCAACCGATGGCGGAAACATCGAGGTGTCACGTAGTGACGATTGTTCAAAAGCACATGGACTAAAATGTAAATATTAATAGCAATAAACTTTCATTATTCAAAACGAAATACAAAGAGTCTCAATAGAAATCTAAAACATAAATAATAAATGTTCAACTTTAATTTAATCACTAGGTCCATCCTAAGCGTGAAAGCAAGTAAGATCAAACGTCACCTGAAACATGTACAAAATAATTTGTCAACACATATAATGCATTGGCGAGTACATCCGTTGGATATATATATAGTACAAAACGTTTCGCAATTCCTGTGTTGTATACCATTTGCAATTATGTAATTTAAGTAATGTCCGTTCAAAATCAACCCTATGTAGTAAGTATCAAGAATCAAGAATCAAAACATTTTTAGTAATATGAATCACAAGACAATGACCAAGGTCTCTCAACAGAGTCACAAGGGGTATATACCATAGTACTATTCATTGAAATGCCAGGCCCTCAAAGGTTAATGATTTTGACAAGTCATAGACACACAAATTTACATAAAGCAAACACACAGGAGAATTGCTATTTTAGTAAGAAGTAATAGAAACTTGATAATAAGTACATGAATCACCCCAAAAATAGTAAAACAGTAAAAAGGGGAAAGATATACTCACAGTTTGAGAAAGCGATCAAAATCCACTTAAGCGGTTGTGAGCTAAGTAGTGAGAATTCCGAGGAATTCAACCTATAACGTATATGAATACTAGTAAGGTAAAGTCTACAAAGTCTAAGGTATCTAGGGTCTAAGGCATTAGGGTTTGCTAAGTCGATTTGGGGAATTAGAGATTTTATGATTAGTCGAATTAATGTACAAGTTGTATATTAAAAATAATATACCAAAGTTTGTAATATGATTTAGGTAATATAATTATTACCGATTAAATATTTAGACAACAATACGTTTGAATAATTAAGACAAAATAATTTAGTTAGTTACTTTAACTAAATTAAAATAATACGATAATCATAAATATGTAAGTAATTTTTGTGTTACACAACGATTTCAACAAAAAAAATAATTAAAACATTAAACCATACGAGTATTTCTGTTTTATAAGAAAAACATTTATAAAATAGATGTTTATATTGTATAAATAAATAAATGTTTTATTATGTCTAACTAAACGTAAATAAGACTAATAATACTATACGTGATCCAAAAATATTTATTTTATAGAAAATGGATGATTTCTGATCTAAACATATTAGAATAATTTTCCCATAATTTATATAAACTTATTTATATTTAAAACTGATTTAATGAGATTAAATCATGTTTAAGTGATTAAAAATGTGAAAATTAATAAAAATAAATGTTTTCTTGACCAATAATTTTTATTTCAGTTGAGAATGGTTAGAAATAATTACTCAAAAAGTTTGAGATTAAAATCATTAAAAATGAATTTTTTATCAATTAATTATGATTAAATCAATTTAATTCAATAAAAATATAAAAATAAAACATTTTTCAGAAAAAGAAAGTGTGGTAATTTTCTTTATGGTGTCAAGATGCTACTCCTAAATTTTTATAATTTTTGGAGCAAAAATGAATTTTCTATAATTATTATAAGATTTATGTGTTTATATATTATTATAATATATTAAAAGAAAGCTGGAAATAAAGGAAAAGAAAAAAAAATAAGAAAAACGCTGGGCTTGGGGTTCGAACCCGGCCCCCTTCCATCTATAACACACACACACACCACTAGGCTATAACCAATTTTGTTGACTTTATTTATCACGTATTTAATTTATATAATTAATATAGGCATCATCTTCTTCCCCAAATACTAACCTAAGAACCCTAACCCTAAGCTCTTTACAATAACCCGTTTCAAACATGATTAAGCCACAAGATCATAGGGCTTTTAAAGATGATGAATTAAATATCGAAATGGCTTTAAAAACAAAGGCTTACAATGACGTTTGGGGCTCGAAAATTAGAGGTACAAGTGCGGGACTTGTAGGGCCGATTACACGCTTCTGAACGCCTCTCCGGACTGATTTTTGTGTGGGTTTTGTTATGTGAAGGTGCAGAAACGAAATGGCGAGGTTGATTTATATAGAGATCGTGTAAAACACATGGTTTGATTTGTTTTAAAGTTCCGGCGGTTACACACTAAAACCCGGATTAAAACTCACTAAATATCGCGTTAAAACTCAATTAAATGATGAGAATTCATCAATAATTAAAGGAGAAACGTAAACCCACATAATTAGATGTTAAAACGCCAAGGAATCCAAAGAAATAGATCGCCGGACATAAATTCCGGCCGCCGGAAATTCTTGGCCGGAAAATCGAGCACAGCAGCAGTATGATGTTTTTTTTTTCTTTTTAAAAAAAAAACTTTCAGGATTTGGCAATAATGGTCCCTCTCATTAAACCTTAGTTAGTTTCAATGCTTTCTAGTTAGTTTTTCCCTTTATAACCACTAACTAAGTTAACCACTTACTTAAAACTTTTATAAAACTTTTTTTTTATTAACTTATTTTTTTTTATAAAAGGTTTTACGAACACGTTTACACGTACTCATTCGATTAAAACTTATACTCGGTCCTTAATGAATGATAAATTTTAGTTCGCTCAAAATTAAATTCGAAAACGACGAATCTCGTAGGGACTATAATGAAAATATTTCAAGGATTACTATTGTAATTTGACGAAAGACGAGGGTGACGGATGTCACAGGCTCCCCTACTTTAGAAAATTTCGTCTCGAAATTTCTTTCAAGTGAAGGTTTCTGGTGTATGTGTGCATGTTATTGATGAAAAACAGTTACGAATTGGTCCAAGAAAGGTTTACAAACTTGATTCATAATATTCCTAAGATCTACATAAAAGTTATAATCGTTTAGATTCAACGTGCAATTACAGACCACCGATTTTATAAGAATAAGATTGTCACAGCAACCTTCATAGTAAAAGGATGGATAAGGTGAAGGCAAATACGAGCAAGCAAAGGTTCAATTTCTAACGAGACAAAACTCCTATCCATACCGATATCAAAATCGAAGCATATAAGTTAGTAATACTAAGTGTACCATTGACAACGTCGTTGGTAGCTTGATCTTGGTTTGCATTGATGTTGAAAGCACGACCACGGGCTGGAGCTGCTTGAATTGCTGGAACTGCTGGGACTGCTGGGGTTTGCTGACGAGCCTGAATAAAAGCCGTAAGATGAGGGCATCTATTTTGCATATGGTTAAGATCACCACAAGCGTAACAAACTCTGGGTTGGTCAGCTCCCTGGTTTTGGATAACAGTCTGTGGGTTATTTATTGGTCGATTGGCAACACGACAGAAAGGAGTGGTATGACCCAGTCTTCCACAAGCATCACACTTACGACACGGTAAATTGGTGGGATGATGGTAGTGGCAGGTGGCACATTGAGGTTGTTTCCCAGTATAAGCCCTTGGGGTTGATTGAGGTGCAGTAGGTGGGTTTGCAATAGGAACCTGGTTAAGAGGTGCAACTACAACATAGTTTTGGTTTCCACCTTTTCGTTTCTTATTGGAACTAGAGGCAGAGGCAGAGTTTTCTTGGGAAGGTTCAGTGGTAGCAGGGGTTTCAGTAGGTCTTTTAGTACCCTTACGAGTTAGAGTACCATCCTTGACATGCTTGTCAGTAAGAGATGCTGCGAGACGGATGGCATCCTCTACAGTAGCAGGCTTGCTTCCCATAACCGAGTCATGGATCTGAGGTGGCAGTCCCTCAATATACTTCTCAATAGCCAAGGACACCGGAGTTACCATACGAGGAATCAGTAAGCTCAACTCGTGGTAACGGTTATTGTAGGGAACATTATTTCCACTATCCTGCTTGAGGTGATAGAACTCATCCTCCAATTTCTTCATCTCACTACGAGGACAGAACTCAGTGGTCATGGCGATTTTGAAATCATCCCAAGACATAGCTAAAGCAGCTTCCGTCCCTCGAGCATGTTTTTCACCATTCCACCAAGTAAGCGCTCTCTTTTGAAGAACACCCGTGGCATGACGAACACGTAAGTTGTCTGGACAGTCGCTATTAATGAACGTATTCTCCATGCTTTCGAACCATTCAAGTAACCCAGTGGCTCCCTCAGTGCCATTAAACTTGTTGGGATGACATGAGTTGAAGTGCTTGAAAGTGCACTTATTCTCACTAGCCCCACCATTTCCATTTGTATTCCCGTTAGAGTTCCCATTCGAGCTACCGTTCAGGTTAAGGTTTGGAATAATAGCATTAATGATGTTAGGAACAAGTGTTTCCAACTTGTCATTGAGCATGGTCGCGATACGCTGATCAGATTTCAGCTTAGCCTGACGCTTTGAGGCTCTATTACGAGATTCGCGATCAGACATCTACAAAAGTGAATAATAATTATGATATTTGATTCCAAAAATCTTGAAAATGCCATAGTTTATATCAAGACAAGTAACACATAACATGAGATATAGTAATTATAAATTTGATATAAGAAAAATTATGAGTATCATAAAGAAAATCATGATAAAACTTCAAATGAAAAACAATACCAAATATAAAACGAGATATAAGAGTGTTTCCAAAGAAACTGTTGACTGACTAAAGTAATTGAAATATTATTAGTGACTTGTGGGGGCGTACTTTAGCCTATAAGTGAATGCTCATCCCGAGAATTCCCAGGTAGGTAAACGGGTCCCTCGTCTGATTGGGATTTATGCGAATTACCAACCTAGACAGAAAACTCAGAATACATGCGCTCACCCTTCCAGATTGCACGTGCCCCGTCACAAATAATTTCCAAAACTTTAGCGGATCTTGAAATGTGGAAATATATATATATATATATCCTCGAGATGTGGATTTCACTCCTAACTCAAAGATATACTTCCAAATAGTAAAAATATGATGGAGTGAAACTGGTCACTAAGATAAGGATGTCACTCCTAGCTTAGTGAGTAAGTTTCTTTTGGAGGGATAGATTCCTTGAGATTTGGACGTCTCCTATCTCGAAAGGAAAATATTCCAAGATAAAATAAATAAATAAATAAAACATATAAGGAGTGAAACTATTCACCAAGGTTTGGATATCACTCCTAACTTGGTGTTTTCGTTTCATTTGTAGAATAAAATCTTCCTCGAGTATAATGAAAAGTAAAAGGAGAAAAATATATCTAAAGAAATATGAGGATAAAAGAAAGCATATAATGGGTAGCTTAGTTATAGTCTAGGTCAAAAGCATTTACTAATAACCTAATTCCCTATAACCATGGCTCTGATACCAATCTGTAACACCCCAACCGATGGCGGAAACATCGAGGTGTCACGTAGTGACGATTGTTCAAAAGCACATGGACTAAAATGTAAATATTAATAGCAATAAACTTTCATTATTCAAAACGAAATACAAAGAGTCTCAATAGAAATCTAAAACATAAATAATAAATGTTCAACTTTAATTTAATCACTAGGTCCATCCTAAGCGTGAAAGCAAGTAAGATCAAACGTCACCTGAAACATGTACAAAATAATTTGTCAACACATATAATGCATTGGCGAGTACATCCGTTGGATATATATATAGTACAAAACGTTTCGCAATTCCTGTGTTGTATACCATTTGCAATTATGTAATTTAAGTAATGTCCGTTCAAAATCAACCCTATGTAGTAAGTATCAAGAATCAAGAATCAAAACATTTTTAGTAATATGAATCACAAGACAATGACCAAGGTCTCTCAACAGAGTCACAAGGGGTATATACCATAGTACTATTCATTGAAATGCCAGGCCCTCAAAGGTTAATGATTTTGACAAGTCATAGACACACAAATTTACATAAAGCAAACACACAGGAGAATTGCTATTTTAGTAAGAAGTAATAGAAACTTGATAATAAGTACATGAATCACCCCAAAAATAGTAAAACAGTAAAAAGGGGAAAGATATACTCACAGTTTGAGAAAGCGATCAAAATCCACTTAAGCGGTTGTGAGCTAAGTAGTGAGAATTCCGAGGAATTCAACCTATAACGTATATGAATACTAGTAAGGTAAAGTCTACAAAGTCTAAGGTATCTAGGGTCTAAGGCATTAGGGTTTGCTAAGTCGATTTGGGGAATTAGAGATTTTATGATTAGTCGAATTAATGTACAAGTTGTATATTAAAAATAATATACCAAAGTTTGTAATATGATTTAGGTAATATAATTATTACCGATTAAATATTTAGACAACAATACGTTTGAATAATTAAGACAAAATAATTTAGTTAGTTACTTTAACTAAATTAAAATAATACGATAATCATAAATATGTAAGTAATTTTTGTGTTACACAACGATTTCAACAAAAAAAATAATTAAAACATTAAACCATACGAGTATTTCTGTTTTATAAGAAAAACATTTATAAAATAGATGTTTATATTGTATAAATAAATAAATGTTTTATTATGTCTAACTAAACGTAAATAAGACTAATAATACTATACGTGATCCAAAAATATTTATTTTATAGAAAATGGATGATTTCTGATCTAAACATATTAGAATAATTTTCCCATAATTTATATAAACTTATTTATATTTAAAACTGATTTAATGAGATTAAATCATGTTTAAGTGATTAAAAATGTGAAAATTAATAAAAATAAATGTTTTCTTGACCAATAATTTTTATTTCAGTTGAGAATGGTTAGAAATAATTACTCAAAAAGTTTGAGATTAAAATCATTAAAAATGAATTTTTTATCAATTAATTATGATTAAATCAATTTAATTCAATAAAAATATAAAAATAAAACATTTTTCAGAAAAAGAAAGTGTGGTAATTTTCTTTATGGTGTCAAGATGCTACTCCTAAATTTTTATAATTTTTGGAGCAAAAATGAATTTTCTATAATTATTATAAGATTTATGTGTTTATATATTATTATAATATATTAAAAGAAAGCTGGAAATAAAGGAAAAGAAAAAAAAATAAGAAAAACGCTGGGCTTGGGGTTCGAACCCGGCCCCCTTCCATCTATAACACACACACACACACCACTAGGCTATAACCAATTTTGTTGACTTTATTTATCACGTATTTAATTTATATAATTAATATAGGCATCATCTTCTTCCCCAAATACTAACCTAAGAACCCTAACCCTAAGCTCTTTACAATAACCCGTTTCAAACATGATTAAGCCTCAAGATCATAGGGCTTATAAAGATGATGAATTAAATATCGAAATGGCTTTAAAAACAAAGGCTTACAATGACGTTTGGGGCTCGAAAATTAGAGGTACAAGTGCGGGACTTCTAGGGCCGATTACACGCTTCTGAACGCCTCTCCGGACTGATTTTTGTGTGGGTTTTGTTATGTGAAGGTGCAGAAACGAAATGGCGAGGTTGATTTATATAGAGATCGTGTAAAACACATGGTTTGATTTGTTTTAAAGTTCCGGCGGTTACACACTAAAACCCGGATTAAAACTCACTAAATATCGCTTTAAAACTCAATTAAATGATGAGAATTCATCAATAATTAAAGGAGAAACGTAAACCCACATAATTAGATGTTAAAACGCCAAGGAATCCAAAGAAATAGATCGCCGGACATAAATTCCGGCCGCCGGAAATTCTTGGCCGGAAAATCGAGCACAGCAGCAGTATGATGTTTTTTTTTTCTTTTTAAAAAAAAAACTTTCAGGATTTGGCAATAATGGTCCCTCTCATTAAACCTTAGTTAGTTTCAATGCTTTCTAGTTAGTTTTTCCCTTTATAACCACTAACTAAGTTAACCACTTTACTTAAAACTTTTATAAAACTTTTTTTTTTATTAACTTATTTTTTTTTTATAAAAGGTTTTACGAACACGTTTACACGTACTCATTCGATTAAAACTTATACTCGGTCCTTAAGGAATGATAAATTTTAGTTCGCTCAAAATTAAATTCGAAAACGACGAATCTCGTAGGGACTATAATGAAAATATTTCAAGGATTATTATTGTAATTTGACGAAAGACGAGGGTGACGGATGTCACATTTATTGAATTACAGGTTGTGACATGAAAAGAGTGCAATTTTGGAGCTTTGAGAACATCTTAGAGGTAGAAGGAAAGATCAACCGAGCAAGAAAGGCTGAAACGGATATTCCGAGGCAAACTAGTGTCGCCAATGCTAGTTCTGGCATGGCCGACAGGACTGGCGTAGCAAGGGAGCACCAAACGTTGTAGCACAGCAGAAAAGGCCATAGCCAAAACACCTCCCGCATCACCGACGCCAGAATTGGCGTCGCCGACGCCACTGGTGTAGGCGACGCCATTTCTGGTGTCGACGACGCCTACGTCAGTCAAAAGAGGCCATTAATGTTTTTTATGACGATCAAACTCGGGGGTTTCGATTTTGGCAGCCTTAAAACACATTGAAGGCTCATAATTGAGTATCTTCTTCACCATTATTCCATACCATTCATCCCAATCAATTCCTCCATTTCAAAATCATTCAAATCATTCTTATTTCAAGATTCAAGACTCAAGATTGAAGACCAATTATTGAAGTATCAAGTTCCATGGCCATAAGTGGCTAATCCCTTTGCATCACACTTGGGTGTAGACAATTGAAGTTTAGGGTTTATAACATTTGGGTATTTCTTAAAACTCCTAATTGTGTTGATTGTGTATTTGAACAATTGTGTTGAATTGTGATTAATCTTATGTTGAATTCATTTTAACTAATTGATCTTGTGCCAATTTCTAGTGTCATGAACATGATTACTTGCTTTAACACAAACTTAGGGTTGTATGTTCTAGTGTTATAAAGTATATTATTGTCCATCATAGATGTTGATGATTATTGATACCTAAACCTATTGAACAATCAATTCGTTAATACTAATTGCATTAGAGTTGTTTGACCCATTTGTGAATTCCTAAGCTTCATTTGTTGAACCCGAGTGTGATCTTTTATTATCAATTGTTTACAAACCGATTTCAATTATCATTTCCATTATATTTTATTTTCAAGTTTACTAAACAATCAAAATCCTTTCAACCAAATTTCTTAAATGAACGAAAATACGTAAGCTTCATAATTGACTAAACTTCATAAAGTGACATCTTTTTAATCAACTAAACTTATTTCACCGTCCATAAACTCTTTGTGGTTCGACACCCTTTGTTGCCACTACTACATTAGTTGAGGTAATATAGGACATATAAATGTTATTCTTGACCGGACCGCGACATCCGATCATTTGTATAAACCAAAAACACTTTTGGTTTTGGCTTTTTAATAAAGGTGGGAAAACTGTTTTCAAGAAGTCAGAAATCCTAGCCTTTTGTTTTGGCTTGTGGAAATAAAATTACAAATCTACCGCCCCCATACAACCAATCTTCACAATAAGTTAATCGAAACATTTAAAAAAAACAATTTATTGACTTTTTGACATATCTCATCACAAAGCTAATCTAAACACTTTTAAAAAAACTCATTTTCAAAAAGTAATAAGCCAATAAACACTTCTGATTAAAAGCACTTTTGGAGTTTGTTATGGAACAACTTGGCAATCAAGAGATTAAGAGCTAAGAACTGGAGATGAAGAAGAATCCAGATAACAAGGAGATTAATCTCAAATCATTAGCTATCCTTTCATTACGTTCAATTCATGTTTAAGTACACAATTCAATAACAACTAACACTCTAGACTATGAAACAATTACAATAAGTCCTTCTACTTCTACTATTGATAGCTAACATTACTCCTCCCTTAAAAGATTTTTGTCCCCAAAAATCAGAAGGAGGAGAACAAATGTAAAAAAAAAATCTAATCAAATTATAATTAAACTAGAAAGATCATATGTTTCACTGCAGCTCCAAGTAAGTCTGCAAATTCCAGTTGCCATGGTCGTCTTAAATTGACTTATTCTCGAAGTCAAGTCAACAAGATATCTAGTGAAAACACATAGTTATTTCGAGGGATCATTATTATCGCACTACTTTTCTTTATCAACATACTAGATTATACCCCGGGAGCGTCCCGGGTTGAGAAATTTAATATGATACATTAATTTTACATATAAAATAGACTGATGTATAACTCTAATATTAATATCTAACCTAAAACAAATTAACAATGTACAACTCTAATGCTAACACCTAACCTAAAAGAATGTAGAACTTTAATGTAACTCTAAGATTAACACCTATCCTAAAGACTAAACAAATGTACAACTCTAACATACTAATATTGATACCTGACTTAAAACAACGTATAACTCTATTAACCTATTCGACTCTGGTTGAAAAAATATTCATATTTACTGATTTAAACATAATTAGTGACTTGTCTATACATGATTAATGATTTACCTGAACACTTTGTGTTTTTTTTTCCTGTATGAACAAAACCCCAAAAAAAATTTCTCCGTTTTTTTATGTAGTACTATGGTACTCGTTGGAAAGATAATAAAACGCTCGTTAATTTGGTGTAATTTTTTTTCTTTAAAAAATCTCGTATTTTTTTCCTGTATGAACAAAACCCCACAAAAAAATTTCTATGTTTTTTTATATAGTACTATGGTACTCGTTGGAAAGATAATAAAACACTCGTTAATTTGGTGTAATTTTTTTCTTTAAAAAATCTCGTGTATATTAAAGATATTAATGTTTAAAAATTATGAGAGGAAACATGAGGGTGAAAAATCCAATTTTGTTTTTAAATTATTTTTTTCCTAAAATATCTCAATGCCACATATGATGACACATGGCACACTCAAAGAAGAGAATGCATGTTTGAATGCCATGTCATTAAAATGGCTTTGGTTTATTATATGTATAGATTTGAATTCAAGGCTTTTGATAATTACTTAAAGCTGGCTATTTGATCACTTTCATTTCCGCATCAACTTTGTTGACACCACAATGTAGCGTTAATGTACAGTCATAACAGTCTGTAATGCATTTCCCCATGATGGAGAGAAGTGTGAGGTATGAATGTCGAGGGTCAAGTTATCCTACACAGTGTAAAATAGACGACAAAAGTGATAAGGATACAAAAAACATAATAAGTCACGAAATGTAACACAATGACTCACAAAATATATCAATGACAAATAATATAACACAACACTGAGGAAAAAAGACATAATGAATAACAAAAATGACACAATGTCACATAAAAGACACAATAATATAACACAAATTCTAAAACTAGAAGCTAAAATCCCAAAAAGTGAAAACCTAAAAACTAAGATCGTGGGGTTTGATGAGATGATTCCAGTGCCGCTTGAATGAGTTCAATCAGAGTCTGTTTGATATCATTTCTACGACTTCGTATTTTTTTCATTGTATCCTAAATAATTAATCAATTTTATAAGAGCTTACATGTTGTTAAGAAAGATTAGTATGTAAACCTAACAAAGTTATTTTTAGATTTTTTTTAATAAATATGGAATACACCTGTTGCTTTCGATCATGTTGTGATAATGTGACATCTATGAATCAAGGATGTAGAATTTTCTAGCTTGAGGGTTGGTGAAGGTTTGGTGAAGGGGGTAGGAAATACCTTTTATCACATCTTTTTTTCTTTTGTTTTCATATAAGTTATATTACCTTTCTTGATACTTTATAAAGAAAAAAAAAGCCCTTACATGACTTGCATGTGAGGGAACTTAATGAAGAAAATTAACTGAGTTAGTCACAAAGGTTGAAACCTGTACTAAAATTAATAGGTAAATGTTGATTTGGGTACAAATGAAACATAAACGTTGGAACCTACAATTTTAGCCAAACATAAAGGTTGAATTCTATAATTTTGTTTTATACAGATGAACATTCAGTACCAGATATCGGTATCCTATCGAGTCATTTTTTACCCATTTTTTAGATCGATGAGTATACACCTTATCACTCCATTTTTTTTTGAACGACAAGGAATGACGTGTCAACCATTGTGACACCGGGGGTTATGACTAAGGTCGACTACTCGACCGTCGTTAGCCCCTTGGTTCTCCAGTTATGCGAAAATCTGAAGGCACAGCAGTGAAATAATCGATAAAACCTCACCACCCATATTCACTATTCACCTGAATACCACATAAGATAACTAAAAAAATAAAAATCAAACATAGGTCACAAAAAACACCAATTTTTTCCCTAACCGCTCCATCACTTCCTCATTGGCCACCCAGTCCATATAATGACTAAAAAAAATGTTAAAAACACAGAAGGTAGGTGGCGCAAATCTGATATCCCAAGAATATCCCCATTAAAAACACCGAAAACACTCCTCCGAAAAAAAAAAAAATATATATATATACTAAAAAAAAAAATACACTTTAAAAGCTCCCAAACCTTCCCAACAAACCTTGTTCCACTGTATAGGCGGAGCCTCCAATAATAATAATAATAACAAACACTCTCTTCACCAACCCATTCATCAACCAGATCTCAAACAAAATGCAGAGCTCTTCCTTCAATCTCTCCACTTCAATAACACATCTCAACCCACGTACTCACAGGCTCAATCCTTCTCTTTTCAAATCATCTCTCAATCTTCTCCCAACCGCTAATGTTACGACACGTGGATTACCTTCACTCCGTTGTTCGTCTAACCTAGGTCACTGGATTTCATCTCCTTCACCCGTTCCTAACCGTGAATCCGATGCTTTCGAGGTTAAGGCGTCCGTTTCTGACAGTGCTGATGGTGGTGCTGACGTGGCTGCCGTTAAGAAGTCCAAGCTTATGGAGACGGTTGTGCTTGGTTCGTTGTTTGGGTTATGGTACCTGTTTAATATCTACTTTAATATTTATAACAAGCAGGTTTGTTCTTGTTCTTTACTTTACAATTTGTATATTGTTTTAATGATTATGTACACGTCACATGCGTTTCGTTTCGTTTAGTTTAGTTATCACTTGATTTCATTTATTATGTTATATGTTATATTATTATTTGTTTACTTATGTTATGATAATAATTGTATGCTTGATTTGAATCCCCTGCTGTTTTCTATTGCATGTTTGGTTAAAAAATGACATGATTCGGTCTGATGTGGCGCCTTATGCGGTTGACAAATATTCGGACAAATTGGACTGTTATTGCAGTAGTCTGAGTTTTTTAAATCTAATTGAACATATCTCACCGTCGATTGATCTAATCCGATTAGAGACGACAAGAATATATATTATATGCTAGTGGTTAAAAGTTAACAAGTCTGTTAGAATATTATCTATATAAAAGGTTTTTTGTATATATGATGCGCGTGCTTTGCGCATTGGATCGCAACGTGCTTTTTAAAACCATGATTACATGTCATTATTATTTCTAATATATATGCAGTGGCGGATCTTGAACAAAAAACATAGTAGGGCCAGATCCAATCTGGTAGGGCCGGGCTCAATACATATAAAATTTTCTATAAATTCTTGGCAAAATTTACACTACAAAGCGAAAAAGTTGGGTGGGCCGAGGCCTCTGGCCCGTACAAAGATCCGCCCACGTATATATGCTTGTTTTGATTAGCATGCTGCTAAAGCTGTAGTAATGGACCATATAGATCCTTTACATGTGAGCCTTGATGACTATAAAGATCCGTTAATGTGTAACATTCTTATGATCAACGCTGCAGGTTTTGAAAGTCTTCCCAAATCCAATAACCGTGACTACAGTACAGTTTGCTGTTGGGAGTGTCATTGTGTTTTTGATGTGGACGTTAAATCTTCACAAACGACCAAAAATTAGCGGCGCACAGGTACATTCATGTTGTGGAGGATATGTTTTATCTCTTAATATATTGTTTTTTACTTTTTTATGCTAATTAGTTGCTAACATGCAGCTCTTAGCCATCCTGCCGTTGGCTATGGTGCACACATTGGGCAATCTTTTCACAAACATGAGTCTTGGAAAAGTTGCTGTTTCATTTACGCACACAATCAAAGCTATGGAACCATTTTTCTCAGTTGTATTATCTGCTATGTTCCTAGGCGAGGTATATTTTATTACCCATATTATAAATCTGGTATTTTATGCGCATTATTTCTTTTGAAAAGTTTTTTAAAATCAATTTACTTTGGTATTTACTAACAGATGCCGACACCATGGGTGGTTGCTTCCCTTTTACCAATTGCTGGTGGAGTGGCCCTAGCATCAATGACTGAAGCCTCATTCAATTGGTATAGACAAAATATACTTTTATTTGTTCAAGAAAGAAAATGCTTTTAATTCATTTGGTCTGATCATTGCTTTTGTTAACAGGGCTGGGTTCTGGAGTGCAATGGCATCCAATGTGTCGAACCAATCGCGTAATGTCCTCAGCAAGAAATTTATGGTTAAGAAAGAGGTATCATCGTCAAACAGTTGATTATTTTTAGTTTTATTTTTACATCACATTTCTTGATGCGTAGTGAACTTAAATTTACAAATTTTCTTATTATAACACATACATACATTTTGCAGGAATCGTTGGATAATATTACACTCTTCTCAGTCATAACAATTATGTCATTTTTCTTGTTGGCCCCTGTTACTCTCTTAACTGAAGGAGTGAGGGTTACCCCTGCATACCTTCAGTCTGCTGTGAGTAAATTTTCAAAATTAACCTTTGTAATTTGTAATTTTTATCTTATACTTTTATCAATAATTATTTTTGCCGATTGGATTTTTAATATTCTTTTCAGGGATTGAATGTCAAACAAGTGTATATTAGGTCTCTTCTTGCCGCAATGTGCTTCCATGCCTATCAGCAGGTAATCTATTAATTTTTTTTTATCTCCGGTAAAGGAATTGACGTATTTTAAAGGAGTTTACATATTCACCAAAGCTAACGTGAATATGTTGTGCAGGTTTCCTATATGATTCTACAAAGGGTGTCTCCAGTCACGCACTCTGTTGGCAACTGTGTGAAACGTGTGGTGGTGATTGTGACCTCTGTTCTGTTCTTCCGAACACCTGTTTCCCCAATCAATTCCATAGGTAATGTTTGGGCATTTTACAATAATGTCCCTTATCTTGTTAGCAATTTCGGCCCATTTATAGGTAAATACCATGGGGATGTTATGGTCCATTTTGGCCAGCTTTGATAAAAACTTTGGGCCGAACCGCTAACTTCAGTTTCAGGGAACAGCAAACCAAACTGGTTGGGGTTGGGTCGGTCGGTCTGTCGGACCAGCCAGTTTTACCGGTCTGGCGGTTTGAACAATTTTTATTTTTTTAAAACCTTTTCAAAATCACTAGTGTTAGAATTTTTCAAAAATGATAATGATGGATGATGATTACATAACTATATATTCCAAAATTGAAAAAAGTTGCATAAATAATAAAAGTTATGTTGCCTGTTTTAAGTTCCAAACTAACGAACCGTCAAAACCGAACCATTGGGAATTTGGGATCTTGAACTGGCTGACATACTTAAGACTGGCGGGTTCAGTCGGTCACAACGGTTTTGAACACCTTGGTAAATGGTTCAGGTTGATACTAAATCTCTAACGGGTCAACATTTGAAACTTCAGGTACCGGAGTGGCCCTTGCTGGAGTATTCCTATACTCACAGGTGAAACGCTTAAAGCCTAAGAAGGCTTGAAGCTGTGCCAACTGCCAATCAAATGTCTGCTTAAAAGGAGATTTTGGGTGATAATTTTTGTGTATTTTGTTAGTATTGATTTGGTTTTTGAGACTTAAGTTCTATCTTACACAGGTACTGCTATTGAAGCACAATGTGCAATCCGTCATTGCTTTCAAAATCCGCTTTCAAAATCCTCCAATCTTTTATTCGTTTACAATCACTCGTAACTTATTAAACATATAAGAACACGAAATCTAGAGATTAACCTGTGAAATCATCTCCATCAGATCCATCTCCTTCATTCCACCCTGCAGATACGACGAATCCACCTCTCCACCGACATTGTTACAAGGTAAATCATCAAGCAATGATTCAATGCTATCATCCCAATCAAGCAAGCTCTCATCAATGGTTAATTCCGGCACCTCGCTAAAATCAAACTCCTGTTCCTCCACCATTGACGGCGGTGATGGTGCTTTAACCGCTGCTATACTGTAACTGCGAGTTGAAGTTGCTCTTCCCTTTGGTAAGTTCAAGCTCTTGATGTAGTTTTGCAAAATAGGGCTTGGTCTTGGCCATTTAGATCGGCACTTTCGTCTTGTGTATTGCCGCCTTTTTGTTGCGTTCCAGTGGTTTTTGGTCGAGTTTTCAGTTCTTCCAGGGAGTTTCTTTGCTATTTCTGACCATTTGTTTCCGACCTCTGCGTGTGCTGCGATCAGTATCCTGTCTTCTTCCTCAGTCCAGAAATCCTTCTGCCAATTACATAACAAATAGTAATAATGTCTATGGTTTGCTTTGACCGGAATTCATGTGCTGAACCGTTAGCTACGGTTTAAAAAATGACAAATCAAACTGGCCGGGTTAGATAGCCTGGCCGGATCGTTTGGTTTTATGGTTCGCCGGGTTTGATGGTTTGGTTTTCGAACGATGTTTTTTTCTAAAATTGATACCTTATGTTGAAAAAGTTAAAATGATAAAGATGGTTCATAAATATTAACTACATATTAAAAAAAAAAAAATAGTAAAATGGTTTTAAACGCTTGGTTTGATTTATGTGATCGGTCCCAAACCGCCAGCCAGACTACTAATTCACCAATTTGTATAACCAGATTGTCAACCGGACCCTATAGGATTTGACACAATTTAAAAGTTACATGGTTATATATGATCTGATATGCGCTTTTTATGAGTTATACGCGTATCAATATTCGAGTGACTGATTTACCATATATTTTTACATGATAAATAAAGCGAACCTTTATGTCGGGTCTAAGATGATTATGCCATCGCTCCCTGCACTGCTTGCCAATCCTCCCTTTCAACATCTGAGCAATATATGACCATTTTCTCACCCCATATTTCTCCACCATATCTTTCAAAATCCTGCATTTAATAACATCCCCTTTAATTTTGGACATATAATTCATTAGACACTAATCACTATTACATTACCTATCTTCTTCTTTGGTCCATTGCCCTTTGGACGAATTTGTCTTTGATCTCCCCCTCCCGCTCTTTCTATCACCTTTCTTCGCTCCATTGTCAGCAGTGACGCACGATCCTTCATCCGCCACAAAGAAACTCATTGGTTTTGGATTCAGAATCGAGCTGCTATTCATCATCCCTAAACGGGTTGACAGATCAACATGTGTTTGTGTCCAACCAGTGTAACTTTTGTTTTGGTTGTTTAAGTTCACCACCATCCCACCATAATCACCATTATTCACTTGTTCAATGGGCTTAAACTCATAAAAATCATCGTTCGAACCCAATTCATATGGCAAAAGCCCAAACGAGTCGTATCCCACAACATGAGTTGTGTAATCCGGGTTGAAAGATGAAGCCGCGAATTGGTGTAAATCTTGAAAGACACCTTTATTGTCGATTGGAAAATCATCTTCGAATTTGAATTCGGATTCTAATTCGGGTTTCAAGTAGTTATCATAAACAATATCCATGGTAGAGAATACAAAGCTTAGAGAGAGTGGTGTTGTATTGTGTTATGTTGTGTGTTCATCTTACATATCTATTTATTCATTTGGTGCATTTATAAGGTAAAAAATTAATTAAGAGAAACATTAATGATGTTTATAGTGATCCAATGGTTAGGATTATTTTATGACCAAACTTTAAACTGGTCAAAATACATTATAAATATTTTTCTTTAAAACTTGAACATGAATGAAGTAAGCAATATAAAGGTGATTATTTGAAATATAGTAAAAAATATAATTCTAAATAACAATGTATTATAGTTTATATTTTCTAATTGGTCAAAATACACTTTTAAATTAATCCTCCATGAAATTATTAAAGTAATAATTTTTTCAGTTGTTTTATAAAGAATGAACTAACTAAAGTAAAAATGGTTTATATGTATTTTTTCGAATTTAATAACCACTTTAAATATTTTCTGATTAATCTTGTATTAAAATTAGAAAGTATACAAAATGCAGGTTGTTATAGTAGTATCGAATCTAAAGTCAGTTGCTAAAATTGGTAAGTGAGTTTTGACCATTAATCTAAGATTAGTCGTAAAGGCTGCTAGTTTGCATTTTATAAAATACTACTTTTGTAGTTTTAGTTCAAAAAGTTATTATGGTTTTTTTTTATAACATATAAAATGTCAGAAATAATCGTTAATAACGAGATAAATGTAAAAATATTTTACCATTGACTAAAATATCCTTTTTAGTATTTTAACTGAGGTGAAAAAAAGTTTTAAGTTGGTCAATGTCGAATATTGAATTAATTGCTATTTAATTAACAAGTAGTAAATGAGATTAGAGTTACATTTGAACATTAATTTATAATTAAATACACAAACCAAATACTTTTTTTTTTAAATAAAAAAAAAAAGTATTGATGAATCAATTACTAAAAAATCTTATCAAAATTTAAAAAAACAATATGTTTTCATGTATCCAGTAACGTTTATAATTGTTAACCAATAGTTTTGATTTTTCAGGTTAACAACGTAAAAATGCATAAAAATAGGGCGGGTACCTTTATAGGATTAATTTTTAAAAAGATTTATACATTAGAAGAGAATTTATAAAAGCTCCCTACATACTTTATTGATTTGTATGAGATTTCATACATTCTTGTACGATTTATCATAAATTAAATTACTATGGAAAAAGGTAATCTAAAGAATATTTTATATATAAACTAGCTGATTACCCCGGGAAGGTCCCGGGGTTGAAAAATTTAATATGATTTAATAAAAAATGATAAAAGAAGAAAACTCAAATCACGAAAAGAGTAAATAACTTAAACATAATCAATCTTAGTTAAAAAAAACATTTATTTAAAAAGTTAAAAAAATAAAAAGCATAAACCATATTAAACATAATACATTATTAAAAGGATAACCTTCAACATATAATCATCTTCACGTAATTTAAAATATGTTACAATTTGACTTTGACTTATATAGATGTAGAATTCATGAGGGGGGTTGAAAAATATAACCATTCTAATAATACTAATACTAATAGTAATAATTATTACTCTTCTAATTAAATAAATAAAAAAATAACCTTGTTATAAGGTGACACCATGTGTTGTAGTGTTGCGCAATTCTTTCTCCTAGCTTCTCTTGATGAAGTATACATATCCATCTTTAGAAGAGTAAAATTCCAATGATAGCATAGCGATTGGGCTGAATTTCAACATCGTAGATAAGAACCTGGTTTAAAAGAAAAATCATGATTAATGAATAACCTGAACACCTTGTGTTTTTTTTTGTACGAACATAACCCCACAAAAAATAGTCGTTTTTTTCTCTGTTTTTTATATAGCACTATGGTACTCGTTGGAAAGATAATAAAACGCTCGTTAATTTGGTGTAATTTTTTTATTTAAAAAATCTCGAATATAAAAGATATTAACGTTTAAAAATTATGGGAGGAGAGATAAATTTAGGGACTAAAATCTTTCAATTATGATGCCACGTGGCAGTTTCATGGAGAGGTTGAAGGCACCATTGCACGCCACGTCAGCAATGTTCAATTCTTTTATATATATTAATAGATATTACACAAGATTCCTTAAAAATATTATATTATATTACATTACATTACATTACATTACATTACATTTAGGGCTGACATAAAAGGTTACACGAACCTGTTAAGACACGAACTTGTTAAGACACGAACACGAAACTTGTAAACACAAACACGACACAAAATCTAATCGTGTCATTTTTTTCAAACACGAACCTGTGTATAACAGTTTAACACGATAAGACACGATAAGGAACACCTAGTAAAATAAGTTAACACGACAAGACACGATAAGACACGACAAGACATGATAAGAAACACGATAAGGCACGATAAGACCTGTTAAGACACGTACACGATAAGACACGAACACGAAACATGTAAACACAAACACGAAAATAAACAGGTCTTAACGTGTCGACCTGTTATAGACACGAAACCTGTTAAGGCCAAACACGAAACCTGTTAAAATTGTGTAGGTTCGTGTCAGGTTATCGTGTTCGTGTCTAAATTGCCAGCCCTAATTACATTACATTACAGGGTAGATGTGAGCAAATCGGTTTTTTTTTGCCAAACCGGTTTCGGTTCCAAACCGGTTCGCTACAGTACCGGTTCCTGGCCGAACCGGTTTCGGTTCCAAACCGGTTCGGTTTTGGACCGGTTTTGTCGATTCGTAAGACCGGTTTCGGCTCTTAATCGGTTTTTTCGCGCACTTTTTAAAATCGTATAAATTACATAAAATTTAACTTTTAATAACTTTTAGGGTTTTTTAAAGAAGGAAATTGAATATTAATACAAAAAAAAAAAAACAAAGTTTTATTTGTGTTTATGGCCAAAAATGTATTTTTCTTAAACCGGTTTCGGTTCGGTTTCGGTTTTTTACCGGTTTCGGCCGGTTTTTAGCGATACCGGTTTCGGTTCGGTTTCAGTTTGTCTACCAGTTTCGGTTTCTTTTGACCGGTTTTTTTCGTCGGTTTTAGGCCGGTTTTCGGTTCGGTTTGAGATTTTTTTAGTACCGACTACCGGTTTTACGTGAAACCGGTTTTGACCGGTTTCGGTTCGGGTCGGTTTTACCGGTTTCGGTTCCCGAACCGGTTTTTTTGATCACCTCTATTACAGGGTAAGGTTCGTATGTAAAGACTATATTTCGTGAGAAGTGTGATAAAGATTCAGAATTGATATGTCTACATCATTTTTTAGACTTAGTCATAATGTTTTGGATTGTTTAAGTTAAAATAACACCACCATAACAATTAAAAACACAAAACAATTTTTTGATGCTTGAAAGCTAAAAGACTTTACCAAGAAGAGGTGTTTAAATTGTTGTGTTTTAAATTTCATGGCATACATTGCATTGTGTTTTAAATTATTGTGTTTGGTGTTTTTCTACAAAAACAACCCAAAACATCATGCATAAATCCAAAACAAGATGCCTATATATCAATTCTTAATCATTCTCACACTTCTCACGGAATATGACATTTTCACAAGAACCTTTACCTAAGTTATATTATACTAAAGAGGTGTCCAAGCGATGCGACAAAAAACACATACATTGCCAAATATCTGTATAATTATGTATCGTTATTAGCCTCAACCGAAATCGATTTCATTGATTAATCTAGTTTACTAACCAAACGGTTTTTGGTTAATTAGTTCGGTTTGGTTAATTTTGATTTGTTTTGGTTAGAATTACATGAAATGGAAGTATAAATATTAAATACATGAATCGGAGGCACAATGGCTAGAAATATATGAAAATATGAATTGTTTGATTCGGTTAATGAAATCTAAAAACAACGATAACTAAATTTTGGTTAATTCGGCTTTTAGTTAATTGGCTCATTAAAATAAAATAAAAACTATAGCAATACTATACTCAAACAAAATAATACAAAATGCTCGTTTTTATAGGGTAATTTTTTTGGAAAAAAATACCAATAGATGAAAAATTTATGGTCGTAAAAAACTGTGAGGGTAGTTGGTTTAAAATAGAGAGATAAAAATTGAGGAGGCAAATGTGAAAGTATTATTGAAAAAGAGAAAATTTGTATAAATATTATTTAAAAAGAAAATAGAAATATAATAATTGCATTACTTAAGATGATGTGTTATATTATAGTATTGATAAGGTAATAACTTTTTTATTTCATGATTATTTTGTATAAAGTATGTCAAAAGGCATACAAATTATTTACATTCCAATAATATTTAAACATACCACTTGTAGCTTAATATAATACACCTAAACTAATTAAATTTATTTAACCTAAATTCTTAGATTGTTTTTGAAATCAATTGTTACTCTTACTCCTATAATTTTACATGCATGATATTTATAAGTTACTCTCTTGTTCAGATCTAAACGTAACATTTTCATTTTAAGAACATCTCAATTCTCAGATAGTGTCAATGTGGCACTGTCCGGAGTTTCAAACCAATCCTACAACCCACATGCCCTAGTGGGACTTTATCGTCCGAAAAATGGTCTATGGGTGTGGACTCGTCCAGACTGTTGCGCATGTGGGCCCCATTCGATTTTTTGTCTTCTTTGTCGCTCAATTTATAAACTCTCTCGCGTTAATTCCTTGTTAGCTGGAGCCTCCCTTGAAGAAACTGAGCTTTACAAAGAGCCCGGCCTTCCACCACCACCCGATAACACCGTCATTGCCCGTTGTTGTTCCTTTGCACCTTTGGTCATATGGTAAATTGACACATTTTTCTTCCATTTCCTTACACTTTTCTTGGTGGGGTTTGACTAGAGTTGGGAAATATTGAAAGTTTTATATAAAAAAACCCGAGGAAAATAGTTTTTGTCAAAAAATTTCTTAGGTTTTGCTAGATGATAAACAAGGGTTTTGGATAAAGGGGTGAAGAAAATTAGAAGAAATAAATTATGTTATTTAATATAGTTTTTAAAACTAAAATTATTTTATTATAAAAAAATATACGCAATATAAAAAATATAATTTATTATTAAAAATGGAAATAGATTAAATAAAGAGAAAAATAAGTGATAAAAGTGAAGGTTTGAAATGATTTGTTATCGAAGGTAAAATGATGGGGTTTGAATGTTGGATTGAAATCTAATGTGACGTACTAAAATGATTGTTTTTTGTGTTTTTTACAACTAAAGATGTTCTATAAAATATATGACTCTACTAATTGGATTAACCCCACAATGACACTGAAGAAACAAATAGTCTCACCACCGGTTAGGGATGATAAGATTATCAGTTGCTACAGAGTTGATCCTTCACTAACAGCTACGGCTTGGAGATACCTGCAAATAAGAGTGAAAGTGTGGGTGTGGAGACGACTACTCGAAGTAGTTGTTTATGACAAAAACGGGGTGAATGGGGATACTATCTAGTGTGATAGCTCTCCAGGTCAGTAGAAAGTGTCCTCTCCAATCGGGGATGTGATCCCTTTTATAGGAGAGTCCGTATGCCACCATTACCCAAGTCCTAACCATGGTTAGGTTGTCTCCATCACCCTTAATTATGTTAATAAGGTGATATATGGAAAGCTAGATTAAAGGAAACAGTGGAATCGAATACCGCCTTAACTGGCATAGTTACGTGATTCATGCATGGCTATTGACCATGCATGATATTCGCCTTGACTGGTCCTTGACTGTTGACTGTGTATTTAATGAGCTTTGACCAAATCCTGCGCATGGCTTTCTTCCGCGCGCCAGTGTTGTTCCAGGTTTGGGTATGCGGAATGGTCTATTCAGTACCCAATCCCATCAAGTCCCCCCCAGTCCAGTGTGTCTCTCATCTTAGATGTGAGGGATGCTGGACTAATTTGTAATGGGTTACTTCCTTTGGTCTTTCTTTCTGCGTACCGATTTTGCGTTACGTGTTGACGTGAGCATTATGCGGAGAACGGGTTTGAATTTTACGTCGTTTGTCCGCATTGGTGGGACACGTCAGTTTGCATGTGTGGACAGATGTCATTTCCCCCTTGTGTTTGAAAATTTGTGGACCATATGGCGAGTGGTATTGACATGACCTCTGTCCATTGGGACGTGTGCAGAGACGTGTGACCGGCGGTTGTCAGGCGAGTGGGCGCGTGAGGCGCGTGTGACGTCGGTTTGTTTTCCATTGCACACGTGCCATCCTGTCATTGGACTCACCTCCGAAAAGCTTGTCCATGACGTCAGGCATATTAATTGCAAAGCCTATATATTAAATTTTGAATGTGGCTTCTTCCATTTCAACTGTTTCAAGTTTTTTTTTTTTTGAATTTCTTTCTCTTCAACGTCTCTTTCTTCACAAATTACCTTTTCCTTCAACTATGTCGCAAGATTCCCAAGATGTGCAGGAGTCGAGTAAAACCTCTGACGTTGTGAAAGATCTGGGGAAGGAATCATCAAAGAGCATAGAAGCCACCACTATTAAGTGGGATGAAGATTCGTATTTGGGTTTTATTGACCGGTACGGCATATTGCCGGAATGGGAGCCTGAACTTCCTGCTGAAGGAAAAACTGCTTTAAAGGCTCCTCCTGGTAAAATTACCTTGTATGCTGCTGCTTTCACTAAATGCTGCTTTCGATTGCCAGCCTCCAAATTTGTGGTGGATGTGTTACTGAAATATGGAGTGCATCCTACACAATTGACTCTTTATGGTTGGTGCCGGATCCTACATTTTGAAGCCACATGTCGTTCACTGGAGATTGAGCCCACATGGGAAAGATTAAATGTCTTTTATGTCCTTGAAGCAGCCCGTGGTGGAAGTGGCTGGTTTAGCTTGGGCATTCGCCGGAAAGTGAAACAGCTTGTTTCGGAGAAAGTGAAGTCCATGTATGAGTGGAAAGACAAGTTCTTCTATATCAAACATGGCGTTATTCCTGCACCCTTTCAATGGATGGTGCTTGGTCTGAGAGAGAAGATCGCTGAATTCCCCCCTATGGTGGGTTATAAAGATCAGGATTGGTACAAAACACTCTGTGACCATGCTACTCCCCTGATGATGGATGAATGTCCTGAGAGTGTTTTGAACTTGTTGGGGATTAGCCTTATCTGCCCTGAGGGTCAGGACCCGAATCCTTCAAAAGGTATATGGGTTATATTTGTATTTTGTCTTACTGATATACTTTGTGTTATTCCTCACATGTTTCTTTATGTATCCAGATGTCTCATTATTTCAATTGTTCGCTAAGCGTGGTGAAGCGAACGTGCCATATGCTCCGGTCGTTGCCGGTGTTCCGCGTTTGTCTGAGAGGACCAGTGGGAATTTTTTGCACCCCAATTTTGTAGATCCTCCAAAGCAGTATGTTCGAACAGGTGTGTCGTTTCTTATCCACTTTTTTGTGTATATTTTTTGCTTTAAGTATGCGAAGGAAGCGCACTTGGTACGCGGTCTGCGTACTGATTCAGCGCGTTCTTCGTGTTAGGTGCGGGTATACAACTCCGCAGGAAAGTTCATGACGATGTTGAGGAAGTTACTTCGGAGCGCAAGGAGTCCCTTGGTTAGTCTTCATAAATTCGTAACTTATTTCTTACGCATGTGTTAACTTGATACAGATGTGGTTACCGCGCCAGGCACAAGTACTACTAGGAAGCGTGCTGTGGCTAGTAAGAGGACCAAACCACCCGCCGCGCCTATCATTGTTGAAGAGGTTGATGAAGACTTGACTGAGTCTGATACGGAGCTGGAGCACAAGCGCGCTAGGCGTTCTTCTCCTATCCGAGAATCAGGTGGTGTTGCTGAGCTGGGTCAGAAACAAGTGCAAGTTCCGCAATCCTCAGTTGCGAGTCTGGATGTTACTTCACCAGGACCCATTTCCGCGGTTCCTGTGAATGTGTTCAAGCCATTGATGTGGCCATCTACGGACAAGCTGGATATCCCAGTAAAGCCTCCGCCTGTGCGCGAGAACTTGCCCATGAAAACTCTAAGGCACTTGTCTGGTACACATGTTTTTCTTACCTTTTTTCTGTGTTTGTGATAAATGTGTTGAAGTATTGTGAGCAGCATTTTATGTAGGGAAACATCCTTTTGCAGAGTCTCGGAAGAAGCACTCATCTGTGTTGAAGGAGGTATCTACATCTGCCCAACCAACTGACGTGACCGAGCAAGTGATGCCGGTCATTGTTGAAACAACGGTTGGTGAGAAGTTGTGTTCTCAAACTACTCCTATCCCGGAAGACCTAGATGTTCAAGTGGAGAAGGAAGTGATGCAGCAAGAAAGACCTGTTCAAGCTGAGTTAGCGACTGATGTTGAGAAAGATGCTGGTAAGCTGGTGGATGAATCTGTAACACCGAATTTGGAGACTGGTCATCTTGGTTTGACGGAGCAAGCACATGAGCCGAGCTCGTCTCAAGGATTTGAAGCAGCGCTTGATAGTCAGAAGGTCGATGAACTTGTAACTGAGAATCCATCCAACTTCCAGCGCACAGTTGTTGATTCTACCATTGTTTATACCGACATCTCCTCCGGTGGTGGTAGTAGTTCTGGTCATCGGCGAAGAGTGTTTTCCTTTCGCCCCTCTGATTCGTCAAGGCCATATCAGCCGCGCTGGGATATCATGGACACTACTCGCTTCACAAATGCGCTTGATGCGCAAGAGTTTGTTATGATGTCCGTTCCTCCTGCGGAGCGTGATTATCAGGATAGCGTTGACCGGCGCTCCTTATTTATTGATATGGCCATGAATCTTTCTCTAGGTGTCAGCGGTCTTGGATCCCTTATCAGGCGTGAGAATGAGTTCCAAAGGGATTACCAGAATTTAAGGGATTCTGAGGCTGCGCTTTTGGGGCGGGAAGAGGAGTTCCAGCGTGCTCGTCATGACGTACGTGCTGAGATTGAGCATCACCAGAAAGTTGCTTGTGATGCCATTGAAGAGTTGGAGAGAGTAAAGAAGGAGAAGGCTGATGCGTCTCATGCTTGGTCAGTAGCTTGCAAGAGGACGAACATTGAGACTGAACAGCTGCGGTCCTCCATTAAAGACTTGAAACTTGAGAATTCTAATTTGAAGAAAGAGATGGAGCAGACTCAAGCAGCATTCGAAGGGAAGCAAACTGAGCTTGCTGATGTCATTCAAAAATACAACTCTCAACATGATGAGCTTATTCGCGCAACTGCTTCTTTGTCTGACGCGGAAACCAAGATGGAGAAATTGACTTCGGAGAACGCCCAGGTCCAGGTAGAGAAAGCCTTGGCGGAATCCTCATGTACGCAGGCTAAAGTGGAGTTGGACAAAGTGCAGGTTTTGTTCCAGGAAGCCACTGATCTAGCCGTTGCTGCCAACGAGAGGATTGCCTGGTTGATGGGCGATGGAGTTGCTGGGGTACGTCAAAAACTCTTCTATCTTCTTTACTTTAAAGAGTGTTTTATATGCTGATTATTATTTTGCGCAGGTATTCAAGCGTGTCTGGAACGATCCTGCGCTGACGGAAGTGATTGCGCGTATCTCAAGTTCCTCCGTGAAGCAGGGCATTAAGGTTGGTTTCTCCGAAGGCTTCAATCACTGTGCTGAGGGCAAAGAAAAAGAATCCGGTCCCTATGAGAGTGAGGCATATGATGATGAGCTGCTCAAAGCCTATGACGACTACGAGCACCTGAAGTTCGAAGTCTTCGACCTGTTGGAGGCCTGCGCGAAGACTGATGATCCTGCTGGGGAACTGCGCAACTATTTTATCAAGTCTGATCGTCTCGGTGCGGAGCTCGCTGAGAAGGCGCAGACGGAAGAGAAGGGTAAGACTGTGGCCACTGATGCGGAAGCCGGAACATCCTCCAATGCTGAAGGGAAACGCGCAGAGGGCGCTGGGAGTGATGACATCTCCCAATATTTGAACCTTTAGTTTATTTTTGTGTATGGACACTATTGATGTATTGTGGTTGCATGCCTTTGTTGAACACTTTGATTTTCATGTATGCTAAACAGTGCAACTCCCTTTAACTTTATTTTCCACGTGTGCATGGCGATCATTAGGTGATGTCATCTGATGTGCTTCTGACGCAGGTGACTGTCAGTCTGCCCTTGACGTGACTGTTATGACGGCGGTGACAGGCTGCCTGTCAGTCTTCCCTAGGTACTCGAGTGGATTACCATTAATGGTAATTAATGATGGTAACCTCTCTCCTCTATATATAGTAAGTATAATCATCAGAATAGTTTATACCTTTAAAAATTTTCACCACTTTCTCTGAAAAAATGGCGTCCAGAACTTCAAGCAATATTCTGAATGCCAAAGAGATTTTGGCAGTGCAGGGTATTACCCTCTTGTCCTGTTATTCTAATCATGATTGTACTTCCACTGAAGCCCTTGATCGTTTAGCAGAACATTGTTCATTTCTGCTGTCACAGGAGGACATGCGTCCAGATTATCTGGACGATCAAGGTACTGTTGATGGAAAGCCCCTGAAGATGAAGAAGTTATCTGAACTAGGAGATGTGAAGAAGAAGACTTCCAAGAAGGTTACATGTTAGGATGTGTATATCCTACATAGGAGTCTTTGTGTAAAGTTGTGTCTTTCCTTTTCTCTCTTTTTTTTTTTTGAGTGATTGTTTGATCACTGTGTCATGGGGTTTTAGTGTTTAGTGCCCTCTTGTTTTGGTGATAATCATCTACGATTTTGGGATGTAATCTATATTTGCTAGTCACCAGTTTGTATAAAAATGCTTTATTGTAATGTTAATGAACTTTGGAAATCAATTCCTTATTACATGATCATTGTAGCATGTTACATGTAACATATACGTAACTGGGCTGCATTCCAGGTGCGTGGAATTGGTGAACCGTCTAGTCGTTCTAAAGCATATGCCCCTTTTCCCAGTACTTCTTGAACCTTGTAAGGCCCCTCCCAAGTTGGGGCCAGCTTTCCTGGTTTTTCTGTATTTGAGGCTTCATTATTGCGGAAGACAAAGTCACCCACGCGGAAAGTTTGTTCTTTGACCCGCGCATTATAATATTTCTCTAACTGTCTTTTGTATGTGGCTTCCCGTACATGAGCCTTGTAAGGCCCCTCCCAAGTTGGGGCCAGCTTTCCTGGTTTTTCTGTATTTGAGGCTTCATTATTGCGGAAGACAAAGTCACCCACGCGGAAAGTTTGTTCTTTGACCCGCGCATTATAATATTTCTCTAACTGTCTTTTGTATGTGGCTTCCCGTACATGAGCTGAATCTCTCCGTTCATCCAAGAAATCTAGATTCATACGCAGCTCCTTGTCATTGTCGATTGATTCCGCAAGCAAGATTCTTGGGGAAGGATTTGTAACTTCTGTTGGGATGACCGCTTCAGTTCCGTAAGTTAGGCTGAATGGTGTTTCCCCATTACTTGTCTTGGGAAGTGTGCGGTGGGCCCAAAGAACATGTGGTACTTCGTCTACCCAACCGCTGCGCTTTGTTCCCAAGCGTGTTTTGATCCCCTCTACAATACTTCTGTTCGCCCTTTCAACCTGTCCGTTGCCCTGGGGGTGTGCCACAGAAGTGAAGATTTGCTTGATTTTCATAGAATGAAGCCATTCTTGTAAGTGCTGGTCCGTAAATTGCGTTCCGTTGTCACTCACAATCTCCATGGGTAGTCCAAATCTGCAAATTATAAACTCCCATATGAATTTCTTGATATTGCGCCCATCGATTGTGGCTAACGTCTTTGCTTCTACCCATTTGGTGAAATAGTCAATAGCGACCAATAGGTATTTAACATTGCCTGGCGCAGTGGGAAAAGGTCCCACTAAATCTATGGCCCATTTCTGAAATGGCCATGCTGCAGTAACCGGTACCAAGTTATTCTTTGGCCTAAGTGTTCCTGGCGCATGTCTTTGACATGCGTCACATTTCCGCAGTTCTTTGACTGCGTCAAGGTGCATCCCGGGCCAAAAGTATCCAGCATTCATAAGTTTCGCAACGACCATGCGAGGTCCTGCATGTAGTCCGCATGTACCTTCATGAATGTCTCGAATCAGGTATGTTGCTTCTACGGAATCGACGCATCTGAGTAATGGCCCAAGGTAGGACCGCCGATACAGGATGCCATTATTTACTTCATAATGCAAAGACTTGTGTTGCAATTTCCTTGCTTCCGCTTTGTCGTCTGGGAGAACACCCTTGGTTATGAAAGCCATTATTGGAGTAATCCAAGATTCTTTACCTGTTTGGATTACATTCACCGTTTTCGACGGAACGGATGGTTTGGCTAGTGTCTCGACTCGGATGTCTTTTGCCATGTGGTCGAATGCGGTTGACGCCATTTTGCTCAATGCGTCCGCTGGCTTGTTTTGGCTTCTGCGGACATGGATTACTTTGCAGTAATGAAAGTCTTTCATTAATTCTTTGGTATGCTGTAAGTACAGGACCATGGTTGGTTCCCTTGCTTCATACGTGCCGTCAATGTGGTTGGCGACTAACATTGAATCCACGTGTGCTTCAATGTGCTGTGCGCCCATCTTTTTCGCAATCCGCAAACCAGCAAGCAGAGCTTCATACTCTGCCTCATTGTTTGTTGTTTGGAACTCGAGCCGAATTGCGTACGTGTATTCTTTTCCCTCCGGTGTTATTAGGCGTAGGCCTGCGCCCGCGCCTTCATCATTACAGGCTCCGTCGGTATACAACTTCCATACCTGGGTTTCATCGGGTGTGATAGAATTGGACGACGCCTCTTTGGTGCACTCCTCAATTTTATCTGTTGGGACCTCTGTTAGGAAGTCTGCGAGGACCTGTCCTTTGAAGGAGGGTCTTGTTTTGTACGAAATTGAGTGCTCCCCCAACTCTATTGCCCATTTTGCCAAACGTCCGGAGAGTTCTGGTTTCCGCAAGATGTCGTTGATCCGGAAGTCTGTGAGGACATTGATTGGATGTCCTTGAAAATACCTCCGCAGTCTTCTCGATGCATGGACTAATGCCAGGACCAATTTTTCCATTGTCGAGTAGCGTGTTTCCGCATCTAGAAGCATGCGGCTAACATAGTAGATTGGGGTTTGGACCCCTTTCCGGTCAACCATGAGAACTGCCCCGATAGCTTTGTCTGTTACGGACAGATACAAGGTGAGTGGTTCCTTTGGTAGTGGAGCTGTGAGTGTTGGCAGGTTGCCCAGACACGTCTTCATTTCTTGGAATGCATTTTCTGCTTCTTTCGTCCAGTTGAAATTGGACTTTTTTAAACAATTCTTCAGCGTGTCCACGAAAGGAAAAGATTTGGACGCGTAGTTTGACAGGAACCTGTTCAAAGCTACTAGTCGTCCCATTAACGTTTGTACCTCCTTGATTGAGGATGGTGAATGCATCCGTTCAATTGCTTGAACCTTCTCTGGATTTGGACGGAATCCATCTTTTGTTACCAACACGCCGAGAAACTTTCCTTCCTCCATTCCGAAGGAACATTTCCCCGGATTGAGCTTCATCCGCACACTTCGTAACTGATCAAATGTTTTCTGTATGTCGAGTAACATTTGATCCTCCTCCCTGCTTTTGATCACCAAGTCGTCAACATATACCTCTAGGTTTACACCGATCTGTTTGACAAAAGCGGTGTCCATTAATCTTTGATACGTTGCCCCTGCATTTTTTAGCCCAAACGGCATTTTGGTGTAGCAGAAGGTACCCATGTCTGTGCGGAAAGCAGTTTTATCCTCGTCTTCTTTGGCCATTTCTATCTGATGGTAGCCCTTGTAAGCATCGAGGAAGCATTTGAATCTGTATGGCGCCAAAGAATCGACTTTTAAGTCAATTTCAGGCAGTGGGTAACAGTCTTTTGGGCATGCCTTGTTTAAATCTTTATAGTCGACGCACATGCGCCATGTGCCATTAGACTTCCCTACCATAACCGGGTTTGCTACCCACGTTTGGTATTTGCTTTTGCGCAATATACCAGCCTTCAAGAGTTCTTCTACTTGCTCGTTCATCGCCTTTGTTTTTTCTGGCCCCATGCTTCGTTTCTTCTGAACAATAGGCTCTGCGTTCTTGTAAACATTGAGCCTGTGCTCCGCAACGTGTCGCGGAACTCCGACCATGTCTGATGGTTTGAACGCGAAAATGTCCATGTTTTTTGTCAGCAGCTGTTTCAAATGAGTGCGGATGGGGTCAGAAATTGCATGGCCGATGACAACTGTTTGTTCCGGGAATAGAGGGTTAATAACCCATTTTTCCGGTTCGGTCCGAACAGTTGGTTTTGCTTGCTTTGAAGGCCTGGATGTTTCTGTTGCATGACACGTTTTATTTCCCCTGATGAACGCGACTCCTGTTCGCGTTGGGAAACCCATCATCTGGTGAGGTGTAGAAGCATTGCAGTTGAACTTTGCCAATCCCTCTCGACCTAGGAGGATGTCGTGCGAGGAATTGACTGGGAGCACGGTGAAGTCGCACGTTTCGGTGCGTGAATGTTTCCCGTCAGAGAGTGTTACCGGGAAAGTCAGCGTGCCCAATGGGTAAATGGATTCATGAATGAAACCGGATATCGGTTCCGTTGTTGGTACTATCCTCTTTTTGTCCTCATCATCCAGCTGGTCAAAACACTGCTGGTACATGATATCGGTGCTACTGCCATTATCCAGGAACATGTATCGTGTTCGATAATGACCAACAACCCCTGTTATGATTAATGGAGCTGTGGAGCATGCTCCGCCTTTTACCCTTGGCATAATCACCTGTTCTTCCTTCCAGGAATCGTTCTTCGCCTCGATGAAGGTACGCTTATGGCTTGCGCTCCTGTGAATCATGTTGCATGTGTTGCGGGAGGCGCTGTAGACATGATGCGCGTTGAGATTGCGTATCTTCTTTTGGGAGGGTTCTCCTGCTTCTGTGTTGTCCCTCTGCTTTCTTCTCATGTTTTTAACAGGATGCGTCAATTGACCAGATTTGATTGCGTTTTCGATTTCCATCTTTAAGCTATAACAATTATCCGTCATGTGACCGTGGTCCTCGTGGTATTCACAGTACTTTGACCTGTCCACGTTTTTCCTGTCACTGCGAAGCTCTTGTGGCTTTGGAAATTGAATCTGTTCTGTTTTTAGCACCTCAGATGGTGTTTTGGACAGTGGTGTCCAGTCATAGTTCTTCTTTGAATGTCCCTTATTATCACGGGATCCTCTGGAGCTCAGCATGTTTCTTGCATCTTGTGAGGAAGAATATTTTCCTTCCTCAGCTGCACCTGAGATTCTTGACCAAACGGACTGCTTACCCTTTCCTCTGTTATTTGATGGTCCGTGGTGACCATTACCTTGCTGTGCGTTTTTGTTGCGTTGGAAAGAGCGCTCTGAAGACGCGTAGACTTTGGCAGCTTCAATTACTTCATCCCAAGCTTTCGATACACCGTCTTTGCCGGTTAAGCATCTCATTAGATCATCATTTTTTACCCCGTGTATGAAGGCTGCGCGGGTAAGTTCTTCTCCGCATCCCAGTTGGAGTGCTTCCTTGTTGTATCTGATTATATAGTCTTCCAAAGACTCATTATCGTTGCGCGAACACAAAAGGATATGGGCTTTGTCCTTTTTATGCTTGCGCAAATGAGAGAAATGGTTTTTGAACTTCCTTATTAAGTCATCGAAGTCAACGAGACTTCCAACCGGCAAACTCTCGTACCAAACTCTAGCTGCCCCCGTTAGGGTTTGTACGAATAAGTGACACCAGGCTTGCACTGGCCACAATTTGGAGCTGCCAGCACAATCGAATGCGTGCAGGTGATCATCAGGATCACGCAGGCCATCAAATCTTCCAATGGTACTTGGTAATTTACATTCTTGCGGCATCGGTGCCTCTGCGATTCTTGCGCAGAACTTCGAACGTTCTGCGAAAGTTTTTGGTCTGTATGGCTTGTACAGATCATCATCTTTAGGAGCCAAGCTGCTGGCAGCAGTTTTGGAATGCTGCCTCTTACTTGTGTCATGATACACTTCGTCCTCAGATTCGTAGCCATCTGGTTCACCGTTCAGGTTGACGGGGTCCTGGCCGTGAGTATTTCTACCACGGCCTCCACCACGTACCGCCTGACGGTGTCCCTTTGCGTGACGGCCACTGTTGTTCTTCTGTGGGGATTCTGAATCATCCCCACTTAGGTCAAAACTTAACGCCTTCTGAGTCTTGAGTTTTGCTTGTTTCATTACCATCTTCTGGTATTCAGCAATCGTTTTTGAGTTTTGTTGGGCCAACCATTCGTCCGGGTCAACCGAAGAAAGGTTGTCCTGTGCCTTTTTTCCTCCACTTGTTCCTCCCTTTGTTGGGTGGAATTGGAATGTTGAGGCTTGTTGCCTCTGGGCCACATTCTTGGTGATTGTGTTTGGTGTTACGTCTTGGATTTCTTCGTTGACTGTGGCCTCGGCATCAATGTTGTTGTTTCCATCCTTTGAGAAAGCCATTGTGCTAGTTTGAAAGATTGGTTTAACCGTATGGGATGGCGCCAATGAAGAAACAAATAGTCTCACCACCGGTTAGGGATGATAAGATTATCAGTTGCTACAGAGTTGATCCTTCACTAACAGCTACGGCTTGGAGATACCTGCAAATAAGAGTGAAAGTGTGGGTGTGGAGACGACTACTCGAAGTAGTTGTTTATGACAAAAACGGGGTGAATGGGGATACTATCTAGTGTGATAGCTCTCCAGGTCAGTAGAAAGTGTCCTCTCCAATCGGGGATGTGATCCCTTTTATAGGAGAGTCCGTATGCCACCATTACCCAAGTCCTAACCATGGTTAGGTTGTCTCCATCACCCTTAATTATGTTAATAAGGTGATATATGGAAAGCTAGATTAAAGGAAACAGTGGAATCGAATACCGCCTTAACTGGCATAGTTACGTGATTCATGCATGGCTATTGACCATGCATGATATTCGCCTTGACTGGTCCTTGACTGTTGACTGTGTATTTAATGAGCTTTGACCAAATCCTGCGCATGGCTTTCTTCCGCGCGCCAGTGTTGTTCCGGGTTTGGGTATGCGGAATGGTCTATTCAGTACCCAATCCCATCAGACACCTAAACTAACGAAGATATAATATAAAAGGAGGGTTAGGATCAAATACACAGTGAAAGAAAAATAGGAAGTCGTAGGAAGAGTATCAAACGAACTCCGATTGAACTCATTCGAGCGGCATTGGAATCGTCTTATCGAACCCTACGACGTTAGTTTTTAGGTCTTCATTTTTTAGGGTTTTAGCTTGTAGTTTTTAGAATATACGTTATATTATTGTGTCTTTTATGTACTATTGTGTCTTTTTCTTATTTTTATCATTGTATCATTTTTCAATTCATTGTGTCTTTTTTCTTCAGCATTGTATTATATTCTTTGGCACTGTGTTATATTTTGTGGCTCATCGTGTCATATTTCATGATCTATTGTGTTTTTTGTATCATTCTCACTCTTCTCATTTTTATAGCATTTGTAGAATAACTCAACCCTGTAAAAAGATATAATTGTTTATTCTTCCAATCAGTTAGTTAATTTCTCTTTTATCTCAATTTGTAACACCCAATTTATAAAAGGGTATGTATTGAATCTAGGTTGAAAGGCTCATATCATATGTTAAGGACTTATGGGAGCATTATAATTTTTTACGAAAACGTATTATGGAAAGACGCCCTTGCACACCTTCATCTTAATTTAAAGAGTGAAAGATATATATTTTGCAAAAAAATAAAATAATAAGTTTAAACCAATAATAGTAATTCATTTAATATTTTTACTTAATGTTTTTATGAAGTATTAGGTTAGATTATATACACATTTTTTTCGTAGGAAGGGTATCAAGCATACTACGTTTGAACTCATTCAAGCGGCATAGAAACCATCTCATCAAACTCTACGATCTTAATTTTTAAGTTTTTGGTTTTCTAGATTTTTAGCTTGTAGTTTTAGAATTTGTGTTATATCACTGTGTTTTTTATCTGGTATTGTGTCTTTTTTTTCGTCATTGTGTCATTTTTGCGACTCATTTTGTCTTTTCCTTTGGCATTGTGATATACTTTTCGGCATTGTGTTCTATTTTGTGACCCGTTATGTTATATGTTGTGATTCATTGCATTTTTTGTATCATTCTCACCTTTTTTTATTTATTTTATACTGTGTAGGATAACTTAACCCTAAAGCATTATGAATAAACTAGTGGGAAACCCGCGCGTTGCGCGGGGTAGTTAAACCGAACAAAAAATAGACGAAAAAACGTTGAATCACGCACATGCATGTTGACGAGTTAACTTGCCATATTAAAAAAAAAGTTAAAAATCATCATAGAAAAAGCTAAGTAAGTCGAAACCGTAACAAATCCACATTAAAAAAAGAAATAAAAAACTAAAAAAACTTTAATGACTTGTTCGCCTCTGCTTAGATTACTTTTACATTATCACACGCAATTTTGTTTTGAATGAAGCTTACATTAAAACGTATATAAAAATAAAACCAATAAAGGAACTTTTCCTTTCTCTTTCTTCTAAACACAAGATAATATTATCAAAAACAATAAATTTGACTTATTTCGTATAAAAGGATTAAAGAAAAAAAATAAAAGCACATTGTTTTATAAATAATAAAACTTTACGTTTTTTAGTAGGGTAAGCTCGATTTAGCTCTCAATATGCCAAATTATTCATGTAGTAGATATTTCCCAAAAGACTCAAATACCTAAAACTTTAGTAACATTGTCATGAATAATAATAGATTTACTAACTTTTATAAAGTACCTAAATTGTATATAAAAGATTATAATAAAACATGTAGCATTATGAAAATTCTTTTTTACATGTTTTCTATTTAACATGTTCAAAGTAATTGTAGAAATAAATGTCATGACTTATCATATACATAACTCTTGACTTCATTTAGATTAACTATGATGCTTTAAAGACAACTTTGCCCTTTACATGTAGTTATTATGTGCATTGTATGTTGTATCATAAGCAAATCAACTTGTACCTCTTAAATTTTAAGAAGTCCTTGTCAAATGGTTTATAATATACTAGTGGGAAACCCGCGCGTTGCGGCGGGACCGTTAAACAACAAAAAATAGATTAAAAAAGCGTTGAATCACACGCACGCATGGCGGCAAGTTTACTCGCCATATTAAAAAAAGTTAAAAATTATCATAGAAAAAGTCAAGTCGAAACAGTAACAAATCCACATAGAAAAGAAAATAACAAACTAAAAAAAACTGAAGCGACTTGTTTGCCTATGTTTAGATGATTTGTACATTATCACACGCAAGTCTGTTTTAAACGAAGTTTACATTGAAACGTATATAAAAATACAATCAATAAAGGAACTTCTTATTTTTATAAACACAAGATAATATTATAAAAAAACAATAAGTTTGACCTATGTCATATAAAATGATTTAAAGAAAAATATAAAACCACCTTATCCTATGAATAGTGCAACTTTACGTTGTTTAGTAGGGTAAGCTCTCATGATGTCAAATTATTCAAAGTTTTATAAACTATCTAATTCTATATAAAAGATTACAACAAAACTGTCATAAATATTTCATATGTTCAAGGTATTTGTAGAAATAAATGTCATTAGCTATCATAAATATCTATTGACTCTTGAATTCATTTAGATTAAATATGGTGTTTTAAAGACTAATTTACCCTCAAAATATAATTATTATGTGCATTGTGTGTTGTACCATAAGCAAATTAACTTGTATCTCTTAAATTTTAAGAAGTCCCTATCAAATGGTTTATAATATATAATATTATAGATTTACATAATTAATTAATTATTGTATTCAACTTAAAGTACAAATTGATCAATGTAGGAAGGTTAATAAAAAAATATAAATAAAAAGAGTATTCTAGTCACCTTTACTGGTAAGACTATCCGTTGTGGGTAGAGATGAGTGGGGGATTTATCAAATAACATTTTGCTACGTCAACGCTTACTTAGCACTGGTTAGTGGTCAGCGGGTGCTCGCAAGAAGGTGTTATGGGTCAAGGTGTGTGACTTTTTTTTTTTTTTACCAAATCTATTTAAATATTTACCACAATTTTTTTTATAAAAAAAATTAAACTAAAAATAAAAGAAAAATTACACTAAATTTAAAAAATAAACATTACACTAAAAAAAGAAAATTACATTAAAAAAAAGAAAATTACACTTAAAAAAAAGAAGATTACACTAAAAAACGATTACACTAAAAAAAAAAATTACACTAAAAAAACGATTACACTAAAAAAACCTAACATTGGCCCGAGCGTAACATTTGCCACGCTAAAACGTGGTGAAAGTTATGGCCAACCGTCTGAAGGTACTCCACTTTGGCGAAGGCGACGAGCACGTCTTCGGTTTCATCGGGCATATCATTCTTCACCACTTTGTATAGAGGTGAGTGATTTGTGAATATTTGCAATATATTTTTACAACAGTGAGGTGCCTTTATATAGGCATGATACAAGAATGGAAAATAGAAAACTAATAAAGCTAATTACATGATTCTAGCATTTATACTAAATATAGACCCGAGGCAATATACTGCTAATTATTGTTGGAATTTGACCCATTGATATTGCCTTTTGACCCATTATTATCGCCATTCCTAATACGCCCCCGCAAGATGGAGGATCCATCGGAGACTCCAATCTTGGAGCGGTTACGCAGAAAAGGAGCTCGGGGCAGCGGCTTCGTGAGCATGTCAGCTAGTTGGTCCTGTGAGCTGATGTGCAGAACACGTAGATGGCCAGCAGACACTTGTTCCCTTACAAAGTGATAGTCAAGAGCAATGTGTTTCATGCGAGAGTGGTAGACGGGATTTGCAGCCAGATATGTGGCACCAGTGTTGTCACAAAATAATGTGGGTGGCTGACCGGTTGACATGCCTAGCTCTTGAAGTAGGTTCTTTGTCCATGTAAGTTCTGCCGAGGCATTGGCTAAGGCTTTATATTGTGCTTCTGTGGAGGATCACGATACCGATCTTTGACGTGTTGATTTCCATGAAATGATGTTTTTGCCAAGATAAAGAAGATAAGCAGTGGTGGAGCGACCAACATCGTGTACATTACCCCAGTCAGAATCCGAGAAGGCCGAGAGAGTGAGCGGAGAGTTTCGGTGAAGGAAGAGGCCGTGATGGATAGTACCTTTAAGGTATCGGAGGACACGCTTAAGGGCCTGCCAGTGAGTTTGTCGAGGAGCATGCATAAATTGAGACAGTTTGTTGATGGCAAAGGAAATGTCTGGGCGGGTAAAGGCGAGGTATTGAAGGAAGCCCACAAGTTTGCGATAAGGAGTGGCATCAACAGAGGGGGATGGATCGGTTGGAGACAAGGGATCAGTGGCACTGAGAAGGGTGTGAACATCCTTTGCTCCTTCCATATGGAATTGATTGAGAACGTCATTTATGTGTCGATGTTGGGATAGGAAGAGCCCTGTTGGAGTTGGAATGACTTCCACCCCAAGAAAATGGTGTAGCATGCCAAGGTCTTTAATGGAGAATGTGGTGCTCAAGATGTAACACCCCAACCGATGGCAGAATCATCGAGGTGCCACGTAGTGACGATTGTTCAAAAGCTCATGGTACTAAAATGTAAATATTTGATTATTGAATATTGTTTTACAACATGTGAAAATAAATACAAGACAACAAAAATAAAGATAATTGATTGATTTAATCTATGTCCAAAGTCCTATGTGAAGCGTCAAGCAGCTTATCCTGAAACATGCACGAAAATAATTTTTGTCAACATATGATGTTGGTGAGTACTACTTAGCTTTGTACATATAGTATAAGTTTGAAAGGAGTAGTACAATTCATGTGTCTAGCATTATCAAGGCATTATGTAAACACGCAAGTAACCAAGCAAGACAAAAATCAAATGTAAAGTTTGTACAATGAAATTGATAATGAGCACCTCAACACGTGTGAGTATAAAAGAGCACCATAACATAAGTTATGTCTAAATGAGCACCGTAACATAAGTTACGTCTGTATGTAAAGAGCACCATAACATAAGTTATGTCTGTATGTATGATTTTGTATGTAAGCTACGTTCATGTTCAAGCATAAGCACAAAGTTAATCAAGACACGTATATGAATTGTAAATGAATAAAGATGTATGTGTAAAAGAATATGGAGGTTTTGTATACTTGTGCATGAATCACCCAAAAAATTGTAAAAGCGAAAAAAAAAGGGGATAAGTAATACTCACCTTAGCAAGGTGATAAGTCTTGTGTAATTGAATAAGTATATTCCAACGTTGCCAAGTATCACCCTATGTATAATGTAACAAATGAGTCTAAGTCTACCTAGTCTACAAGTATTTTCTAGGGCTTCGAATTGGGGAAAAGTATTCGTTTGATTAATAAATTAAACGTTTAATAAATAAAAGAAATTTGGTAAATAAATAAACAAAAGTCTTTTTGTAATTTCAAATTGGAGATGGTCACAGTAAAAAGTTTTAAGTGTGAAAATAATTATTTTCTTGAAAATAGAATATTTAATCTATTTATTTCAAATTGTCAAAAATACAATTTTAATATTTAAAAATAATAAAATTAAAGAATTTTTTGAATTAAAAATTGTATTTCTGTTCTAAATGAATAAAAATAATTTATGTAAAATTTTGGTGCAAAAACATTGAAAAATGAATTTATTATGATTTATTTATGATTAAAAATAACAAAAATTAATTAAATATATAAAATAAACGGTTTTTCTGAAATAAAAATAATTTCTGGAATGTTTAAGGATATACAAGTTTAGAATAATTTTTGTGGAATTTTATAAAATCGTTTAGATATTTTTATAGAATTTTATAATTTTATTTGAATAAACTTGTAATATTTATAATATATATTAAATAAATTATTTTTGAAAAACTAAAAATTGGGTGATAAACTTTATCATTTGAAGATCATATAATAATTTTTATAGAATTTATAAAACACGTTTAGTATTTAAAACTGATTTTAAAAGATTTAATGTATTAAGTATATATAAAAATGGCAAAAAAAAATATATTTGTTGGTTATGGGAATTGAACCCGGGCCTCTGGCCGGTTCGGGTTTTATCACAAGCGTGGCCACCAACTGAGCCACACCCTGAGAACGAGTTATATTGGATTGGATTTGATTATATAGCTTCAATGTGTTAATGGTAAAATGCAAGGAAAATAAAAAGGGGCTCGTGGGAATCGAACCCTGGCCAAAGGCCGGTTCGGTTCCCTAACCACGCGTGCAATACCAGCTGGTCTATACCAGTTGGTTGTATGATTATTGATTCGAAATAAATATATACATAAACTGCTTCATGTGTTCTTCCCCAATTCGTGCCCTAATCATCTAATCCGTCCAATTCGTGTTCAATAGCCCCTGAATCTTTGGGGCTATTGTTCACAAGGGGCCGAACAATGAAACCCACAAAAAAAAGAACTTACAATGATGCTGAAAACGCGATGTGTAGGGTCGTTCAAAGTAGAAGTCAACGCGATGCAATTGCTTCGTTTTGCAGGTTTGTGTAACAGAAATTAAGAGTGTAGAAGGGATTTTCGGCGAGCTAGGATGGTCTATGGACGTCCAATTTATACTAATTCATATGGTTTCAAGAGTTTGGAAAGTTTGACTAACACGTGATCAAACCGAGCAATAGATGCTCATTAGGACGCGTATGTACAGTCAACAGCAGTTAATGGGATTTATCCTACCTCAAAATAGATTAATTAATGGTCAAGTGGAAGCTTCACAGTCAACCTACGCTGAAATCTCGGCGCACAGCAAGAAAGAAGAGAGGAAAAGAGGGTGTTGGGCCGGATCAGAGGGAAGGCAAGGGAAATGGGCCTTGGATGTTGGGCTCTCGTGGGTTATGGGCTGCAGTGGATGGGCCGAGTTTATTGGGTTTCAGAAAGGAAAATGGTTGGGTTAAGGCTTAGGTGGGGATAGGGAAGGAGTTTGGGTTTGGTGTTGGGCTTTGAAACCACTACTTAAGCACCATTATCACCTATTATTATTATTATTATTATTATTATTATTATTATTATTATTATTATTACAAAAATAAAAATAATATAAAAAGAAAAGTGACGGATGTCACAGCATCCCCTACATTTAGAAACTTCGTCCCGAAGTTATTAGAAACATAGGGTTGTGGATGTTTGGGTAAAAATTAAGATAACTGTGGTTTGGAAAATTCGAATGATTTGGATAAGAGGTTTGATAGGTGTGAGTTAAGGATTGGATTAGGTTCGTCTCGAATATTAAGGAGAATAAGGATCTAGTAAGGCACTAAACTTCAAGTTTTAGGACTCCTAAAATAATTGTATGAGTTGATTGACTATAGAAAGACCAAATTTACTACCAAGTAAGTAGAGTTTGTTCCTGGTCCGACTTCCAGTCTCACTTTCAATGCATCATTAGTGTTTGTATACAGGGTGTACCGCAGCTAACCCACCACACCTTTGATACCTTGAAAACGTACCGGACGCCTACCAAAAACCCTAATAGAATTTCACACTACCCTAACGCACCTGTAAATTCATGATTACGTTCCGGACCGGAATCATCAATTTACCTTACATTAGGGTTTTATGTCCTTCTATGATCCTAATCTAACACACATTAAAGCAAATAAGTTTCACAAGAAGATGACACAACAACACGTTTATCAATGAAATGAGGCTATGTAATAACGAGGTCAATTGCATTGGTTGCAACGACTTGTAAGCATAACAGTATCTAAGTATGGGCTACCACTCGTCCGAGGAGCCCTTTAAATGAAATGTTTATCTGAGTTGCGTGGATAATACACACATGCAAGCAAGTTTGTAGGTACTACAACCATTAAGTGTAAGTGTTATCTTAATGACCTATAGAAATAGTTTACGAGTATCATGAATAATTAAATGTTCAATGGATAGTCAGATTAAGGGAAAAATTAAGTTTCATATATCAAACCATGATGTTTTTAGAAAAACTCTGTAGGATCAAGTATCGAGTTTTTAGTAGTTTGATTTTCATGGAAATCAAGTCCAAATGTTTCAAATAAATGTAAGGTAGAGTCTTTAAACTTCTACGATTAAAATAAGCATAATCAAATATGATAATTTCCAATCTGTGTTAATACACAATAGTATGCAAGGAAATTTCTAGATGTTATATGCTAATGAGTGCGACAAAATTGGGTACAAAATGATAATAGGATCAAGAAAATGAAAACGCAAGTGTTGGATTCCCGAGTCTTAAGAAGATTCCATCCATGGCTTAGCCAGTGGGATTAACGTCATCCTGACCGTCTGCTTCGTTGATATTGATATTGAAAGCTCGTCCATGTGCCACCAGGTTTACATTATTCAATTTAGGGCATTGAGGTCGCATGTGGTTAGGGTCTCTACAATGATAACATGCCCGACCGTTAGTAATCTGTAGTGGTTCCTGGGCAGCTGTTTGATGATTACCCTGTGTCCCAACCATTACTCGACAAGTGGTGACAAAGTGTCCAAACCTTCCACATCTAGTGCATTGACGGCATGGAAGATTTGCAGGGTGATGATACTTGCAAGTGTTGCATTGAGGATGGATTCCCGTGTAAGCTTTCTTGATAGGAGGCTGAGTTACAGGATCCACAACAGCATGATTCTGATTATCGCCCATTCGTTTCTTAGAGTTTGAAGCAGTAGTGGCGGCCTTTGCTAAAAAAGTCTTAGATTGTTCAACAGCATTGGTGGTTTTCTCAGTAGATGTCTTGGTGCCCTTCCTAACCAAGTTTCCTTTCCTTACGTGTTTGTCTGTTAATGTGGCTGCAAGTTGGATGGCTTCTTCTACCGTAGTGGCTTTGCCTCCAGTGACAACGTCTTGAATCAGGTCAGGTAATCCCTCGATATATTTTTCGATTACTCGAGAGACCGGGGTGACCATGTGTGGAACCAGTATGCTAAGTTCATGATATCGGGTATTATACGCAAGATTCTCACCACTGTCTTGTTTGAGCTCATGAATTCATCCTCCAGTTTTCTGATTTCGTTCCTAGGGCAGAATTTGGTGATCATGAGTTCCTTAACTTCAGCCCAAGATAAAGATAAAGCAACATCAGCTCCTCGATTGCGCTTTTCGCCATTCCACCTGGTTAGCGCTCCCTTTTGAAGGACACTAGTAGCATAGCGAACGCGGAGTTCATCAGGGCAATCGCTGTTCACAAAAGTGCTCTCCATGCTTTCAAACCATTGGAGGAGACCAGTAGCACCCTCCTCACCAGTGAATTTTGTGGGGTTGCAGGAGTTAAAGTGTTTGAAAGTGCACCGAAATTGAGTCGTACTCCCTGTGTTGGCACTGTTACTATTCTGGGTTATCTCACTGACAAGGTTTGGGATCACTGCAGCAATTTGTTCGGCGACTAAAGATGCGAGGCGACGATCAGAACGTTGTCCGGAAGCACGAACAGGGCGTTGGCTGGCATCGCGGAGCATGCGGCGAGCAGACATCTATGTATTAGTCAATGAATAATCATGAGATTAGAACATGTAAGTGTATAATCGTACAAATGATCATGAAAGTATGAACTTGTAAGCAATATATGAAAATCATGAAATACAAAATATTGTATATGAAACGAGAGAGTATTATTGAAAAAACTTTCATAAGATGCTTGGAGTGCCCTTGTCTAGCTGTAAAGCCCAACAAGAACGTTGACTTTTCAAAGGAATTGAACCCAATGGTGATCAAAGAAGACATGCTTTAGCCTATAAGTGGACACTCACTCCAGGAATCCCCAGGTAAGCATAACATGTCCGTTATTGGATTTATGCGCTCTGCTTGCCTATGCCAGAAAACCCAGTGTACAGGCATCCACCCTTCCAGATTGCACGTGTTCCATCACACTCATTAAAGCTCAACAACTTTGAAGGAGCAAAATAAGAGTAGGCATTATGCCTAAGAGTGTCTTCATGAAAGGTACTGCTCCTCTTCCATGATGATGTAGACTTTACACTCTTGTAAGACACCATCTCTATGAACCATGATGAAAGATGAGAAAAATGGAGAGAGAGAAGAAGGGAAAGATAGAAGAAGGAAAGTAGAGGGAGATGAGGGGTAGGGTAATTTAGGAAATATAATGCATGAAAGTTGAATTTCGGTTATAGTCTAGGCATTTTATCTAATAACCTAGTTCCCTATAACCATGGCTCTGATACCAATCTGTAACACCCCAACCGATGGCGGAATCATCGAGGTGCCACGTAGTGACGATTGTTCAAAAGCTCATGGTACTAAAATGTAAATATTTGATTATTGAATATTGTTTTACAACATGTGAAAATAAATACAAGACAACAAAAATAAAGATAATTGATTGATTTAATCTATGTCCAAAGTCCTATGTGAAGCGTCAAGCAGCTTATCCTGAAACATGCACGAAAGTAATTTTTGTCAACATATGATGTTGGTGAGTACTACTTAGCTTTGTACATATAGTATAAGTTTGAAAGGAGTAGTACAATTCATGTGTCTAGCATTATCAAGGCATTATGTAAACACGCAAGTAACCAAGCAAGACAAAAATCAAATGTAAAGTTTGTACAATGAAATTGATAATGAGCACCTCAACACGTGTGAGTCTAAAAGAGCACCATAACATAAGTTATGTCTAAATGAGCACCGTAACATAAGTTACGTCTGTATGTAAAGAGCACCATAACATAAGTTATGTCTGTATGTATGATTTTGTATGTAAGCTACGTTCATGTTCAAGCATAAGCACAAAGTTAATCAAGACACGTATATGAATTGTAAATGAATAAAGATGTATGTGTAAAAGAATATGGAGGTTTTGTATACTTGTGCATGAATCACCCCAAAAATTGTAAAAGCGAAAAAAAAGGGGATAAGTAATACTCACCTTAGCAAGGTGATAAGTCTTGTGTAATTGAATAAGTATATTCCAACGTTGCCAAGTATCACCCTATGTATAATGTAACAAATGAGTCTAAGTTTACCTAGTCTACAAGTATTTTCTAGGGCTTCGAATTGGGGAAAAGTATTCGTTTGATTAATAAATTAAACGTTTAATAAATAAAAGAAATTTGGTAAATAAATAAACAAAAGTCTTTTTGTAATTTCAAATTGGAGATGGTCACAATATAAAGTTTTAAGTGTGAAAATAATTATTTTTTTGAAAATAGAATATTTAATCTATTTATTTCAAATTGTCAAAAATACAATTTTAATATTTAAAAATTATTAAAATTAAAGAATTTTTTGAATTAAAAATTGTATTTCTGTTCTAAATGAATAAAAATAATTTATGTAAAATTTTGGTGCAAAAACATTGAAAAATGAATTTATTATTATTTATTTATGATTAAAAATAACAAAAATTAATTAAATATATAAAATAAACGGTTTTTCTGAAATAAAAATAATTTCTGGAATGTTTAAGGATATACAAGTTTAGAATAATTTTTGTGGAATTTTATAAAATCGTTTAGATATTTTTATAGAATTTTATAATTTTATTTGAATAAACTTGTAATATTTATAATATATATTAAATAAATTATTTTTGAAAAACTAAAAATTGGGTGATAAACTTTATCATTTGAAGATCATATAATAATTTTTATAGAATTTATAAAACACGTTTAGTATTTAAAACTGATTTTAAAAGATTTAATGTATTAAGTATATATAAAAATGGCAAAAAAAAATATATTTGTTGGTTATGGGAATCGAACCCGGGCCTCTGGCCGGTTCGGGTTTTATCACAAGCGTGGCCACCAACTGAGCCACACCTTGAGAACGAGTTATATTGGATTGGATTTGATTATATAGCTTCAATGTGTTAATGGTAAAATGCAAGGAAAATAAAAAGGGGCTCGTGGGAATCGAACCCTAGCCAAAGGCCGGTTCGGTTCCCCAACCACGCGTGCAATACCAGCTGGTCTATACCAGTTGGTTGTATGATTATTGATTCGAAATAAATATATACATAAACTGCTTCATGTGTTCTTCCCCAATTCGTGCCCTAATCATCTAATCCGTCCAATTCGTGTTCAATAGCCCCTGAATCTTTGGGGCTATTGTTCACAAGGGGCCGAACAATGAAACCCACAAAAAAAAGAACTTACAATGATGATGAAAACGCGATGTGTAGGGTCGTTCAAAGTAGAAGTCAACGCGATGCAATTGCTTCGTTTTGCAGGTTTGTGTAACAGAAATTAAGAGTGTAGAAGGGATTTTCGGCGAGCTAGGATGGTCTATGGACGTCCATTTTATACTAATTCATATGGTTTCAAGAGTTTGGAAAGTTTGACTAACACGTGGTCAAACCGAGCAATAGATGCTCATTAGGACGCGTATGTACAGTCAACAACAGTTAATGGGATTTATCCTACCTCAAAATAGATTAATTAATGGTCAAGTGGAAGCTTCACAGTCAACCTATGCTGAAATCTCGACGCACAGCAAGAAAGAAGAGCGGAAAAGAGGGTGTTGGGCTGGATCAGAGGGAAGGCAAGGGAAATGGGCCTTGGATGTTGGGCTCTCGTGGGTTATGGGCTGCAATGGATGGGCCGAGTTTATTGGGTTTCAGAAAGGAAAATGGTTGGGTTAAGGCTTAGGTGGGGATAGGGAAGGAGTTTGGGTTTGGTGTTGGGCTTTGAAACCACTACTTAAGCACCATTATCACCTATAATTATAATAATTATTATTATTATTACAAAAATAAAAATAATATAAAAAGAAAAGTGACGGATGTCACACAAGACATGAACAAATGTGTCGAGGAATTGGGGATTGTTACCGGTGAGAACAATGTTATCAACATAGACCATGTAGTAGGAGGTGATGTCTTTGTGTTGATAAATGAAAGAGATGCATCGGCTAGAGATTTTCGAAATCCATAGCGGAGAAGAAAGTTGGTTAGCTCAATGTACCAGGCTCTAGGTGCTTGTTTCAAGCCGTATAGAGACTTTTTAAGTTTGCAAACATGATGAGGATACTGAGGGTGGACATAACCGGATGGTTGGGCCATGAAGACATCCTCATGAAGGGTGCCGTGAAGGAAGGCATTGTTGACATCTAATTGACGGAGCGGCCAATTTTTGGACAAAGCAACCGAGAGGATGGTTCGGATGGTAATGGGTTTTGTAACCGGGCTAAAGGTTTGAAAGTAGTCTTTCCCAAATTGTTGGTGAAAACCTTTTGCCACAAGGCGAGCTTTGTACTTAGCAACAGAGCCATCCGGGTTGCGTTTAATGCGAAATACCCATTTACAGCCAATGGGTGGTTGGGAGGTAGGAGGGACAAGTTCCCAGGTTTGGTTTTGGAGAAGTGCATTATATTCCGAGTCCATGGCTTTTCTCCATTCGGGATCTTTGGACGCTTGACCGTGAGTTGTAGGTTCAAGTGTAGGTGGTAGAGGATAAAGAGTGGCGGTGTTGACCAGGTTGTGGTTGAAGTATTTGCTGTTGGGTTTCTTTGTGCGTTGGGGACGAGTGGTTGTGGATGAGGGAGGAGGGTCGACGATAGGTGGAGGAGGGCCGTTGTTGGATGATTAGGCGTTGTTGGTTGAAGGTTCAGAGTTGATAGGTGAGTCTGATGAGGTGATGGGTACGGTTTCGGAGGTAGAGGGTTCGGTTGGAATGGGGGTTGGTTGGTCAGTAGGAGGCATAAAGATGGGAGGGGTGTGAGGTATGATATGGGGAGGTGAAGATGTATTTTGTGGTAGGTTGTTAATGGTAGTGGTGGGTTTAGAGGTAAGGGACTCAACAGTGGGTAGGGGAAAAATGTTTGCATCATTTGATTGGAAAGGGAAAATGTGTTCAACAAATTCCACATGGCGGGAGTGATAGAGTCGATGTGTCACGGGATCATAACATTTGTAAGCTGATTTTGAGGAGGAGTAGCCAAGGAAAATACATTTGATTGATTGGGGATGAAGTTTGGATGAGGTGTAGGGACGCAACCATGGGAAGCACAAGCATCCAAACGGTTTGAGTTTGGCATAGGTTGGGTGGGTTTTGTATAATCGGTCAAAGGGCGATTGGTAGGCAAGTATTTGTGTGGGAAGACGATTTATAAGGTGAACGGCGGTTTGAAACGCATAGGTCCAAAAGGTTAATGGTAGGTTGGAGTGATGGAGAAGTGATAGGCTGGTTTTAACAATGTGTCTATGGCGGCGTTCGGCAACACCATTTTGCTCCGGGGTGTGTGGAGGGGTGGTGAAGTGGGAGATGCCATGTTGTTGAAGATAAGGAGTAAGCCCAACATATTCTCCTCCATTATCTGAGAAAAGGGAGATTAGTGGAGTTCGAAAAAAAATTTCAACCAAAGTTTTGAATTGAGGAAAGAGAATGGAGACATCCGAATTGCGTTTGAGAGGATATAGCCATGTGTATTTTGAGTAAAAATCAACAAAGATGACATAATAGGTGAAGCCGTCATTTGATTTTTGAACGGGACCCCAAACGTCCGAATAGACAAGTTCTAATGGTTTGGAAACTTTGAACGAGTTTGCACCAAAGGGCATTTTATGACTTTTATTCAAAGAACAAGCATCACAATGAAAAGAAGAGTTTGACATGTTATTATAATGAAGTCCTAAGTTATTTAGTAGTAATTTTAGAACTTTTATGGATGGATGTCCAAACTTGTGATGCCATGAAATAAGAGACTCGGATGACTTGAAGCTTGAGTTGATTTGTTTTGGGTGAGGAAGGGTCCTGGATTCATAGTAGACGTCATTTACATTCACTCCCCGCACTAGTGGCGCCCCCGTGCGAAGGTCCTTCACAAAAAAATGAAAAGGAAAAAATTCAACCGAAACATTGTTAGATTTGCAAAGTTTGGCAACAGAGACAAGATTGGTACGAAGTTTAGGAACAAGCAAGACATCATTTAATTTTAGTGAGTGAGATGAGGTAGGAATAGAGGTATGACCGATGTGAGAAATAGAGAGGGTTTTACCATGTCCTAGCACAATCTCATCCTGCCCTCCGTATTCCGAGAGGTTGTGTAACGATGACTGGTCATAAGTTGCATGGTTGGAGGCCCCGCTATCATACATCCTTGGTGAAGAGGAAGAGCTTGCCATTGAATTGTTCACTGTTGGATTTGGAGCGGATGGCGAGGAGACAGCAATGTTGTTCTCTTGTAGGAGGCGTGCCAATTTGCGACAATCTTTGATATCATGACCTGGAATGTTACAAAACTGACTAGAAAAAATTATTTCGGTTAGTATGGGAGTTGGACTGCTGATTATTGGTGTTGTATGGGGGCCGATTGTTTCTTGGGCCAGAGGCGTGAGGCCTGTTCGTGTGTCGGGCTTCTGAATAGGGCCTAGAGTAGGATCTTTGGCCTTGTCTTTGGGTGTTGTTCACGGTGGAAATTAAGGGAACCGACTTGGATTCTTTTAGGGTTCGCTCATGGTCTATAAGCTTTTCAAAGAGATCAGGGAATGTGATGGGTGTGTCCCTCATTTTGACAGAGGCAACAATTTGCTTGTAGTCTTCACCAAGATGGGCTAATATGTGAACAATCAAGTCATCTTCATCAACAGGTTTATTAGCTAGGGCTAATTCATCCGCAATCGCCTTCATTTGAAGGAATTCAGCGATTGGTTTGGTCCCACGGGTGTGGGTGGCTAGTTTTGCTCGGAGAGAAATGATTCGGGAACGCGAGACGCCATCATAGCTCTCGGTCAGGCGCTGAAATAGTTGACGGGAAGTGTCAGCGAAGGAGACGATCGGCTGGATGGTGGGAGCGCAGCTGCCGAGCAAGGCTCCTAGGAGGATTTGGTCTTGCCTGAACCACAGTCGGTAGGCAGGGTTCGGTTTGCCATCAAGCACTTTCGGTGGTGGTTCAGTGAGTCCGTCTACATACTGTTCCAGTTCGAGACCGGTTAGTGTGGAGAGGACTTGTTTTCGCCATGAGAGGAAGTTGTCAGAGGTGAGTTGAATGGGAAAGTGAGTGTGTGTTGAGAGGGAGACGACAAACATGGTGACCAGAAAAAAAAAGGATCGGAGAAGGCAGAGACTCAAGGGAGCAGTTTAGGCTCTGATACCATATAGAGGTGAGTGATTTGTGAATATTTGCAATATATTTTTACAACAGTGAGGTGCCTTTATATAGGCATGATACAAGAATGGAAAATAGAAAACTAATAAAGCTAATTACATGATTCTAGCATTTATACTAAATATAGACTCGAGGCAATACGTGGTTTTAAAGTTTTTACACTTCGATTTCAAGTCTCCGATCTTGTGAGAGATGGAGTCATTGGTACGGTTGGTACCTCCGACAAGGGTACCAAACTCGGCTAGAACCCTATGCCACTGTGGTCCGCGAGCCCCATATCCACTGTTTGACGAAGCAGCGTCACCGTGCACTTGTTGGTACGCGATGACGAGTGCTAGCTCTTCCTCTTCGATCCATTGCACCATGATGAACTTGGGTTTGAAGATTGAAGGTTGAGGTAGGAGAATTGTGATGAAGAAGTAGGAGAATTGTGTGAAGAAGAAGAAGAGGGTAAATATAGGTAAATAAATGGGGGATAATAAATTTTGGTGGTTGAAAAAATGATTTTTTTTAATTCGAAACGTGAGCCAGCCCGCTAACGGACGCGAGCTGGCTCACGTACGGTCGCTCACGTCAGGCTTCACGTGGGCTTGTTGTCGTTGGTGCTAGCCACGTGAAAAAGTTTGTGATTCGCGCCAGGCTACTCGCAGGCCACAACAGACAGTCTAAGCGCAAGTAAAATGTCGAATCCATCGTGAGGAATCAGTGAAAAGTGTTGGTAATGATGAAGTTCATCAAACTAGACATTAAAAATAAACTTGAAAGAATGTTTGATTTAATTATAATTATAAATATAATTATAAATATATTTAACACTCTTATAATTGAATAGTAACTTTATTAATGAGGTTTGTCTTTTTTTTTCCCCAGCACTTATTTATTTATAAATAGATATGATTCTGTAATAAGTAATAAAATGGCTTAGTGGTGGAGTAGTTTGTGGTGCATTTGTGTGCTTTGAGGTCTTGAGTTTGAAACCGGTTTGAAACATTGGCTTTTCGTTTTTTTACAAACACTTATTTATTAATAAATATATATGATTTCATAATAAGTCACAACATGGTTTGGTGGTGGAGTGGTTTGTGGTGCATTTGTATGGTTTGAGGTCTCAGGTTCAAAACAAAGGAATGACAAGTTTTTTTTTTTAAAGGTCCAAACACTTTTTAGTAATAATTATATATGATTTCATAATAAATAACAACATGACTTACATGGGAATGACAATGGGCGACTCTTTTTTTTTTCTTCCCATTCACAACATGTTATTAAGTAATAAGTACAAATACACCCATTGTGAGATGTCGTTTTTAAATGATGGTATGAAAATTGGTAGTTACTTTGTTGATTATAGCTTCTTAGGGCACAAGGGCGCTCCACTGAAGGTGTTTTCACTTTACTGATTTCTATCAATCCTGCACTGCCACATCACTTCACTGATTTCTTTCACTGAAACACTTTTTTGGAGGCAACACTCCACTGAAATATATTTTTTTAAATAACATTAATTAATCCATATTAGTTTAAATGTATTTGAAAACAAAAGTTCTATTTTTTAATAAAACATTATTTAATCCATATTAGTTTAAATGTATTTGAAAATAAAAATTCTACTTTATTAAATAAGCATTATTTAATCCATATGGCCCACCTATCATTTCTCTTTATCTATTTATTTATTTCTTCACACACAACCACACCTAGCTATACATACATGTGTATCTATCTACTTCTTCACTTTCTTCATGTTTACACAGAAGTTTAAAAAAAAAAAAACCAAAAAGAGGAGAGCATAGTGCAACTTAAAAGAATATAGAGGGAGAGAAGAAATTAAAGAATATAGAGAGATAGAAGAGAGAGATTTGAAAGAAATAATATTTTATTTAAATTTACGGGTTTACATCCGTTAGATAGAACCAGCAAAAGTTTCACGGGACCCCTACCAGCACTACTGGCGTCCGTGTTACCGTGCTGGTAGTGGGATACTCGTGACCAACTCTGGTAGCGCCCTGTCCCCCCTTAGTGTTTTGGATACGGCAACATTGTAAGACGCGCAACGTACGCCTTTAAACACAGTAGTTAATTTTGAAAAGTAAACGTGACTAAGATTTGATTGAAAACAATATATGAAAAAGATAAGAGTTAATTGCCAATTTAGTCCCTGAGGTTTGTCAAAAATTGTCACTTTCATCCAAATCTTTTTTTTGTTACATCTGTGTCCCTGAGGTTTCATTTCTTTGCCATTTTAATCATCAACACTAACTCGGTTAACAAAAACCCAGTTAAGTCAGGGACATTTTTGTCCATACACACCAAACTTTTTTCTTTTGCCATTTTCATCCAAAACCCTTTTTAAATTTATTTAAGATATTATATATACACACACATAACCTGTAACAACCCGGTCATAGGGCCCATAATTTTTCGCGTCTAAAAATATTATAACAAATAAACAATACGTTTTTATACGGAATTAAAAACCGAATCATTATATAAAAATATTCTACGCGAGTGCTCGTTACGTAATAGGATCAAAACCCGATAACGAACCATATAACTTGACCATTATTAATATCCCAACCCATTTTGAAGCATTCCTCCATTTGTCTGCTTACCTTATCTATACAAACACACACACACACACACACACACCCATATACCTAGAGAGAGAGAGAGAGAGAGACGGAGATAGATAAAGAGAGAAAAGCAAGGAGCCGGTGGCTCCTGCCGCCCTCTATGGCGGAGCTCCGGCGGATGCCCGACAACACACAACCATTTCCCCCTCTTCTTTTACAACGGTAGATCCAGAGAGAGAGAGAGAGAGAGAGGGAGACGAGTAGAGAGAGAGAACAGAGTTAGAGAGAGAAAGTGACTGAGAGGGAGGGAGATTGAAGAAGGAAGAAGCAAAATAAGAGAGATCGAACAAAGGAGAGAGGATTAGCTGTGAAGGGGAACGCCGGTCATGGTACAATCAGATCTCAAGCGGCGGCGCCAGTCGGATCTCAATCGGATTTAGAAGATAGTGAGGAGGAAGGGAGGAAAGGAACTTATCGGAGATGACCGCCGAAGAAGAAGGGTCACCGGCGCCGCCAGTCGGACCGGCACCCCCTGATCAGGAGCTTTCTACAACACACACAAGTGTGTGTGTGTTCATATGATGTACAGAGAAAAGGAAAGAAGGAGGGGCTTTTATAGTCCAAGTAAAATGGAGGATGTTTGGATGCGGGTATAATGCTGACTAAAGAGGTGTTTGGTAACGAATTTAGCAGAAGGTAAAGGAAAATAAGGGGCGTTTGGATGAAAATTAAAATAAATTTAAAAAGAGTTTTGGATGAAAATGGTAAAATGAAAAAGTTTGGTGTGTATGGACAAAGATGCCCCTGACTTAATTGGGTTTTTGTTAACTGAGTTAGTGCTGATGACTAAAATGGCAAAGAAATGAAACCTCAGGAACACAGATGTAACAAAAAAAGATTTAAATGAAAGTGTCAATTTTTGACAAACCTCGAGGACTAAATTGACAATTAACTCAAAAGATAAACATAGACAATTTACAGGTTTCAGATTTGTACAACTTTTGACTTCACCTAGCTTCAAATCACATAGACATGATTTTATTGGTTTATTTAGTTTATGTGATGGTTACAGAACAAACTATAGAGATTTCTATTCACAAACAACCAATTAAGCTTTTTTCAAACTTTTACATATATGGATCCGAAAAACTAGGGAGGCGAAAAGGAGGCGAACAGGTTTTTCTTCTTGCATGGCGGCACGCGATCGATATAGGGTTAATACATGGTATGATGTACCGGTGAAGAAGGGTAAGAACAACAATAGCAACCAGAATAATAACTATTTACGTGATGGGGTGAAGTTCTTCGTGTCCAATCTCCCGGAAAAGTGTTCTTCATCGGAGTTGACGGAGGTTTTGAAGATGTATGGAGATGTGCAAGGTACTTATATAGCACGGAAGTATGATCGTCTGGGGAAAAGGTTTGGATTTGCAACCTTCAAGGTGGTTCGGAATCGATCAGATCTGGAAGAAATCCTTAAAGATGTCCGGATTGGTAGTTACAAACTGTTTATTGTTCCGGCGAGGTTCGTGGATGGGCAGAAAGTGGCGAATAATAAGGGGAAGGATATCGATAGAACCGTACATGGGGAGAAGGTTTGGAAGCCGGTACAAGAACATGACAATAATGATACTATGGACGTGGAAAATGGCGAGGATTCTATGAAGGTGGATAAAGGATTGAATGGTGTTACAGAGAGTCGCTCTTTCAAAGATACCTTGCTTAATAAGGAGATGGAGGTAGCAATTCCTGAACTAGTGGTGGACTCTGAAGGTAAACAGTTCCAAGAGTTGTATGATACCGGAATTGTGGTAACGGTTAGTGCGTTTGCTGTGTTTTCTTCCTTAAATTGTTTGATCAAAGGTATTTATAATGGCCGTTTTGTTATCAAATATGTGGGAGGTTTATGTGTGTTGTTAAGCTTTGATAGTTGCATGGAGAAAGAGAGGTTCTTGGGATTGAAGGATTTGTGGGATGATTGGTTCAAGTCTGTGGAGTTATGGTCGGGACAACCTATTGTGGTACAAAGGGTTGCTTGGATCAAAATTTTTGGATTACCGATTCACATTGCTGAGCCGCACACGTTTGATAATATCGGTGGATTGTTTGGGGAGGTTGTACAATCGGCTCAATTTCCAGAAGAAGGGGATTTATCCTATGCTACTGTGGGGATTATTCCTAAGAGTTCTAATCGTATTAGGGGGGGTTGCAAGGTGGTGTGGAAAGATAATTCTTATACTATTCAGGTGGAAGAAGATTTGGGGGATTGGGTGCCGGACTGTATTGTGGATTTAGAGGAGGATGAGGTGCAGATTGAACAAATAGATAATGGAGATGAAGTGACGAACAACTCTGGAGTTAATAACATCCGGGTTCATTCCGAGCCTAATATTGTTGTAGAACCAAACGCACCTCACCTTAATGGGGTGTATAATGAAGCTGATTCTAGGACGTCGGCTTTGAAGAATACTAAACGCAAGGGGGGTAATACTCTAAGAAGAAAGGGGTTTCTAGGAGATCTATGTCGCCTTTGGATGATAGACCGAGGAAACGATGTCGGGAGGAAAATGATATGTTTGATATCGATAGATTTATTTTTTCTAACACCGCTCACTTGGATGTAGTTAGTAATGGTATAGAGAAGGAAAATGATGGGACGGAATTCGTGACACCAGATTTGAATGTTGAAGGCTCGTCTGGTTCAAACCTGGGATCGAATAACATTGTGGTGGAGGAGAACTTGGAGGATTCTTTGAACCGTGAGGAGGTGGTGAGGCGTGAGGTGGAGGATACGATGGATTTTGCTACTGGTTTAGGAGTCGCCAACATTGAGAGATTTGAGAATTCTTTGGTAAATGCGGTGAATGATGAACGGGTTCAAGTGGTGGACCAATGAATATTATGTCAATTAATATTAGAGGAATGGGTAGGGTGGATAAAGCGGGGTGGATTTCTAATATTCGTGTGGCTAATGAAGTGGTTTTTGTTATGTTTCAAGAGTCTCAGTTGGCGTCTATGCAAGGTATAGATTTGGGCAGGTTTTGGGGTAGAGGTGATTTTGAATGTGAGTATGTGGATGCTACGGGGAGATCCGGGGGTCTAGTTTCGATGTGGGATAAAAAGTATTTTCAAAAACTTTCGGTTACAAAGCATAGATATTTTCTTGTGGTGTATGGTCTGATAAAGAGTACCGGTTTGAAAGTGGGTATGGTTAATGTTTATGCTCCTCAAAAGAATGAAGATAAAAGAGATTTATGGCGGCAATTAGAGAGTATTATTATTCACGACTCGACGTGTTGGATTGTAGGTGGGGATTTCAACTGTGTTCGGGATAGAAGTGAGAGGAAAAACTCCAAGTTTAATATTCATTCTACAAATGATTTCAATGATTTTATTGATAGGGTGGATTTACACGAATTCTCTTTGAAAGGGCGTAAGTTTACTTTTGTGACGGGTAATAAATGTAGTAGGATCGATAGGATTTTCGTTTCTATGAATTTCCTTATTGATTGGCCTTGTGCGGAGTATCGTGCTTTGGCTAGGGAGAAGTCGGATCACAGCCCGTTGGTTCTTAAAGTTGAATACCGGAACTATGGCCCGAAACCATTCCGATTTTATAATTCTTGGTTAGAGCGTGCTGGATTTGATGATATGATTAAAGGGGCGGCCGATTCATTTAGCGAGGTTGGTAGTCAGACGTGGTGCTTATGCATAAGTTTAAACATTTGCGCAACACTATCATGGAATGGAAAGCAGACTTTAAGATTGTGGAGGAGGAGGAGTTTCATGTTATTAAACGTGATCTGGAGGTTTTGGATATGGAGGTCGAAAAACGTGATTTATTGAAGGATGAGTTATGGGTCTTTTGTGAAGGGAATAAACGGATTAAGGAGCTCGAGGGCTTCAAATATAGTGACTTGAGACAAAAGGCGCGGGTTAAATGGGCTAGAGACGGCGATGAAAACTCCAGTTTCTTTCATGGGGTGATCAATAAGAGGAGGGTTTCTAATAATATTCCGGGGGTATTTTCTAACAAGGTTTGGATTTCCAAACCTTCTAACGTTAAACGTGAAGTTTTTTCTTTTTTCAGGAATAAGTTCGTTGAAGAAATGGTGGAACGACCTCACCTTGGCTGTAGCGACCTAAAGATGTTATCCGAGACGGAAGCTGATTCGCTAGTGACTGCTTTTACGGCAAAAGAAATTAAAGAGGCGGTTTTCGATTGTAGTAGTGATAAAGCCCCGGGCCCGGATAGATTTAATTTTCGATTCATCAAAAGGTTTTGGAAGTTGTTTGAAGGTGATTTTATGAAGATTTTCCAGCAGTTTCATGACACGGGAAAAATTAATCGGGGGGTTGGGTCTTCTTTTATTACTCTGGTGCCTAAGGTTAATGATTCGGTGGGGTTGGGAGAGTATCGGCCTATCAATTTGATAGGGGTTATAAGTAAGGTGATTTCAAAAGTTTTAGCTAATAGAATGAAAATGGTGATGGACTCGGTTACTCATGAGACTCAAACGGCCTTCTTATTGGGGAGGTACATTTTAGATGGTCCCATGATTATCAGTGAGATTATTTCTTGGGCTAAGCGAAGGGGGAAAGAATTGTTTATGTTTAAGATAGACTTCGAGAAGGCCTATGACAACGTTAATTGGGAGTTTTTGTTGTCTGTCCTGAGACAAATGAGGTTCCCGAAGGTTTGGTGCGATTGGATTTATGGGGTCCTATCGTCTGCCGCGTCGTCTGTGCTTGTTAATGGTTCGCCTACGTTCGAATTTGCTTGTAGTAAAGGTATAAGGCAGGGTGATCCTTTGTCGCCGTTCCTGTTTATCGTTGTTATGGAAGCTTTTTCTAGTATCATCAGGAGGGCCTGCGATATTGGTTCTTTTGAGGGGGTGCGACTCCCAAATGATGGTCCGGTCTTGTCCCATTTGTTATATGCGGACGATGCTATGGTCATGGGTGAGTGGTCGATGTTTAATTTTAACGCCCTTAGAAGAATGCTGCGGATTTTTCACTTATGCTCAGGATTGAGAATTAATATCAATAAATCCACTCTATTTGGTATTGGTAAAAATGTGGATGTGGTGCGGGAGAAAGCTGCGTGGTTAGGTTGTAGATCGGAAGAGACTCCTTTCAGGTACTTGGGTATTCAGGTTGGTGGAAATATGTCTCGTATTAGTAGTTGGGAACTAGTGGTTCAAGTTTTTAAAAATCGGCTTTCTCTATGGAAGGCTCGTATGGTTTCTATGGGGGGGCGATTGGTGTTGGCCAAATCAGTGTTGGAAAGTATCCCGTCATACTATTTTTCTTTATTTAAAGCGCCGGTGGCTATTATTAATAAACTGGAAGGTCTCATCAAAAGATTTTTTTGGGGAGGGACAGATGAGATTGGTAAGATCCATTGGGTGGCATGGGATAGGGTAGCTAAAACGAAAAAAGAAGGAGGTTTGGGTTTGAGTAAGTTGGCTGATTGTAACCTCTCGATGCTTTTTAAATGGATATGGAGATACAAGAATGAAGACGATGCACTTTGGAAGAGAGTTATTGAAGCCCTCCATGTGTCTAATAGGAGATGGGATATGGTTCCTTGGAATAAACAATCTATTGGTCCTTGGAGTAAGCTTGTAAAGGCGGCATATGCGAGTAGAATTCAAGGGGTGAGTTTCTTGAACATGATTCGCGGTTCGGTGGGAAATGGGTTGGACATTCGTTTTTGGTTGGATACGTGGATTTTAGATGAGCCTCTAAAAGATTTATTCCCGAATTTATTTCGCCTTGAGAAAAACAAATGGTGTAAAGTTTCTGATCGGATTGGCACAGACGAGTCGGAAGGCGTGATTCATTGGGAATGGAGTAGATATCCTTCTTCTAGTAGTGAGACAATGGAGCTAGTCGAATGTCATAGAATAGTCGTGTTGGTCAGGCTTGATAATTGAAAGGATGCTTGGAAATGGAATGTGGGAGCGAATAGTCTATGCTCGGTTAAGGCTGCTCGTGAGTGGTTTAGTAAGGCTGATACGACGACGGAATACTATTACTATAAGTGGTGTAAATGGCTTCCTAGTAAGTGCAATGTTTTTATGTGGAGAGCTATTTTGGATAGGATCCCTACGGCTACGACTCTTCTTCGCAGGAATATTGATGTGGGTGATGGTCTATGCAAATTTTGTGGTGATATAGAAGAGTCTACGGAGCATATTTTCACGGCGTGTATTGTGGCAAATGGGGTGTGGAATGGTGTAGCATCTTGGCTCAAAATCCCTCCAGTGTACGTGTTCTCGGTGAAGGATACGATCGAGCTTGTGGATCATATGCAGGTTCCGCCTTCGAAGAAGGTTATTATGCGCAGCATTTTTGTTTTAGCTTGTTGGAAGATTTGGGGTACAAGGAATGATATTATTTTCAACCAAGGAAGTGCTAATGTGACGAAGATTCTGTCAGATATTAAAGCCCGTAGCTTTCTTTGGTTTAATAGTCGTTCGAAGAATGGTAGGATAGAATGGAATAAGTGGTGTAAATTTGATATAACTTGATGTTTTGTTTGTGGCTATCTCTAGCTTGGAGATAGCCTGTGTTTGGTGCTAATGAAGTTCACTTTTCAAAAAAAAAAAAAAAAAAAAAAAACCAATTAAGCTTTTTGCTAAATGCCTAAACAAAACCCAAACCCAAATTATTCCTTATGTAAAGATACCAAGAACAGATGAGTGTTAAACCAAAGTTTATAAAAAAAAAACCAAATTGTTTAACGATCAAATAACAACTAAATCTCTAAATACTCTTAAATAACAACTGAATCCTTAAATAGTCTTAACATGCTAACAAAATTCAATCCCTACTAGGTTAACCATGTTTATGTGTGATGCCTTTGAATTCCATGCGATCCTATGCAAACAGCCATTTTTAATCATTTTGTGGGCTTCAGTTTCTTCCGGTTTCCTTCTGGCCCACAAGATTTAGCTAGGCCCAAGTAAATGATTAAATATAAACCAATTAAAGTTTTATATTTTGTAGTAATATACAATAACAATAAGTGTACCTAAAATGCACCAATCAGGGATCTTTTGATAAAAGGTTTTGCGGTGATGCCTATACTCCATAAAGTGTTTTAACGTATAGTATGTTTCCTAAGGAGATGCATAGTTTTTACCATTGTTTTGAAAACCGGACCGGACCGGCCGGTCGGACCGGGCTCCGGGGCCTGGACCGGTCCGGTTCGGGTAGTCGGACCGTTTTTGCAGCGAACCGGGGTTGAATCGGTGAACCGGCCGGTCGGACCGGAAACCGGACCGGTTGGACCGGATTTTTTATTTTTTTTTTATTTTTTTTAATTTTTTTTTTGTTTTTTGGGCCGGTTCGTCGAACCGGTCGGACCGGTCGAACCGGTGAACCGGCCGGGGGTCCGGTTCGACGTCCGGTCCGGTTCTAAAAACCTTGGTTTTTACGAAAGAAATAGGCGTCAAGAATGTTTTCAAGATATATGTCCAAAGTTAATATTTTTTTTAAATGCAAATCCGACACAACGCAACATTTTACATGTTCTGCCTATTGAAGAACAAGATGAACTTAAACCAATTGAAGATTTTGACAGAATTCGAAGATGAAGATAAACACCGATATATGAAGATTATATTGCCCAGAAGAATTATCGGTCGGATGATGATGACGATAAAAAACGATAAATTATTTCACAAGTGAACACGAATCTATAATTTAAACATGAATCGGAAAAAAATAAATAAAAAAAAACATTATTTCATTACATGTTTGATTACTTGTTTTCTGCCCATGCATACACATACAACAAAATGAAAACATGCAGATATAATATTATACAACTATGACAGATACCTTACAAACATTACAAAAGAAACAATAAACACACAATTATGACAGATACCTTTGAAGTACCATTGACTTTGCAAATGTGTCATGAGGAAGAACCTTTACTAGTTTGACCAAGATTAGATGGACCAGGACTTGGAGTTCGCTTGATTTCTAGCCCTTTTCCAGGTGATCTAGGGCTCCTATCGACCCTTACCTCGTGCAAATTTGGGCTAAAAGCCCGCTGCGACACACGTGGGCTATATGAGGGCGGCATTTCTCGTGGGCTTTGGCTTAAACTTGTTACTTTTGGACTGTTAGAATGACGAATCTCTCCTCGGCTTCTTGTTATAATTCCATCAAGAGCTTCCGCGCTATCGATTTGAGATGTTCTTGAATGAACATCCTCCTCCTGCAAGCGTATTACATTATATATAAACTTATAGGGGCCGGTTATCGTAAAATGTAACTAAAGCGTCTGAAGTACATGATAATTACGTAACGATAATTACGTAATGTATGATACAATTATATATAAAACTAATTACGTAATGAATGATAAAGACATATATTTTGAATGACATAAATTACGTAATATGTTCTTCCTAATTACGTAATGAAAAACACATAATTACGTAATGCTTTCATGAACAGAAAAAACACATTCATGAACAGACAAAAACATTACATAATTATCACGTACTTCGCACACTTTGCACGTTTTGGAGACTTGTATTTGAACCGCTACCTAAACTTATAAATATATAAAAATAATAATAAACTAGTGGCAGAGCCATGATTTTGAACTTTTATCCAAAATGATTAATACAAAAATAAAAATATATTAGTTTCCTTCAAATTGTTTGCTAGAATGTAGCGTGATAAATTAGCGCGTCTTTATTTTACCTTAATGTGGTTATAAAAGAAAAGGGTTGACTTACACCAAATGCCATATTGTAGGTTGAGGGAGGGGCTTCTTCATATTCAGCAGCATCCAAATCTTGAAGATGAGCACCTTTGAAAAATTTGGGAAGCAAATATTGTCTTGCAGGAACAAGAAGCATGATCAAAAGTGGGAAAAGAACACTAGCAATTGGGATCCAAGTTATGCCAAAACAAGCAAGCAAGTAGAGCGTTTGAAAAACCGTGAAAAATGCAACCGTCTTGAAAGGCACCGTTTCTACAAAAGTAGCGTGATTTTCTTCCAGAACCCTGATTAGAACGGCAAACAAAAGATTATAACATTATATATGTATATACCTCTGTGAGTGAATACTGTAATTAGGTACAAATAAAATAAATCGGTTTCTTTAATTGGAGGTGTTTGAATTTGCGTTATTAGAAGTGATTATCATTCGAATCTCTAACAAGTAGTGGTGGCATTTCAACCCATTTGTTTATGAATGGGTAAATAACACTTTATGTTTTATCTCAAACGGGTCAAACATGTAATAAGAAAAAAAAAGAATCAGGCGGGTCGAAACTCACCCAAAAGTGCATTTAGGATAAACCCTCCTAAATTATTTTTATCAATTATTTAACTTATTTTTTAAATGATACAACTTTTCTAGTCACATCTAAATTTGTACACAAGTGTTGCGGGACAACTTGAGAAGATGGATCTGACATGCGCAAAAACGTTATATGTTTCGACCACAGTTACCTCACCCACCCGTTTTGACACTACTAACAAATACCAACTTTTAGATGCAATTGTAGCTCAAAACTTACTTGTATCTACGACTTGGAGCGGTAAAGAGTAACAATATTCTCTCCCAAAATTGATTACCAGGCAAACTCTCAATCGCCATAAAAGCAAAGTAACCCCAAAGAACCGAAGTGGGAATCTTTTTAAGAACAGGCATAGCACCAACACAACCACCAACCATTAACGCTTGTAAAAGATTGCTCAAGCGTTGCTCCTTTACTTCAACATTCAACAAATCATCAACATCTTTATTCACATCAAAAACGGTTTCATCAACAGGTGCATCAATGTAACCAGCGCTAGAAGCTTGTTGTATTGTTGTTTCTTTTAGCTCTTTTAGTCCCTATTTAAAAGATAATCATTTAGATAAATAAATAAATAAATAAAGCAAAATGAAGTCTAAATGTACTGAATTCATTTAATCATGTACCAGAGTTGATGGATGTTGATAAATGAGTGGAGTCTGCATTTCGTTGTATGCTCGCTGCATGTTCCGGTACAAATCACCCAAGTTTGAGTTTTCACGGATACTTCTTTTAGCCGTAGATACAAGTTTATTCCGTAGTAGCTGTTTTTTTTATTAAAAAAAATCATTGGTCATAAAAATAACACGAATAATATATAAATTTTAATATTTACTCATCATTCGAATAAAATAATACAAGCTATACCATTAGATTTCCCCAAGAACATATTTAGTAGGTTATATCTAACCAAAATTAAAATAATGAATTATTACCGCACTAATATTAGATAAGTTACTAATATGAGCCATGAATTAGGATAAGACAATTTATAGCATTAGAAAAAGGAAGCAGTTGGAAAGGAAACAGCCAAATGAAGATAATATAAACTACCTCCAACCCATGAAAGAATAGATAGTTGACTTTTAAGTGTCAATTGAACTCTAAATTGACAACTAATTGAACTATGCAAGGAGCATAAAAACAAAATGAAAGTTAAGAGAAAAACAAAAAGAGACTATTTTTTTTAATCGTTAATATCGGAAGTCGGTTCTTTCGGGGGACATAAGTGGGTCCTCGCTTGTTGTTTATCAAGTGTTATGAAGTCATGGTCACACATAAGATGTGTACAAAATAATTTTTAAAAAATATATATTACCCATACATGCATGCGCATTAACAATCTATATCATCCGGTTGTGATAAAATTAGAGAAAAAATATCTTAATTTATTTGAATGGTAAAAAAAATAATACCTGATGCTTCAAGGTGGCTAAGCTCTTTGTGTGCATAGGAGATTGCGGAATGACTCCATTGGAAGGAGGAATGCCGATTAGCCCACATAGTAAGGTCTGTTAAAGTATAAACACATATAGCGTAAATAAATATATTAAAAGAAGAAACATGAAAAATCACTTACCAAAAATCCCAAAAGAAGAAGGTCATAATGATATGAAGGCGGTTTCTTTAGATTAAATTCTTTTTGTTGTGCAAGTTGAGATGCAACACTGTGATCAAAATAGTATAGAACAGCAATCATGGTGGCTGGAACAACAGCTCCAATTATATAAACAAGTGGGACGTTGAGCATATCCTGCAAGAAATACGACATTAAAGATTCTTATGAAAGAAACATAACATGTTCCTGTTAATGCTAGTTATAAGTATTAAAAAACACACCTTTGCAATGGTCCAATTTGAATAAGCGCCAGGAGACCATGGATTTGGACTAAAAAGCCGTCTCGGTATTCCTTCTGGGACGCTATTAGTTGGTATGTATGACACACCGGTCCAAACAACAACCATAAGTGGGACCCCGTAATCCGCAATAAATCCCCTTAGCCATCCTTGAATTAAGAATCAGAAGTCAACAAATGTTTTGGACAACTCATTTTAAGGTCAGTTTTTAATATTTGGATACACATTTTCGGCTTCTGATAATCTGATTATTTAATCAGTTTTATATAATGACTGCCATAAAAGTGATTTTTTAAGGGTAAATAAACTAATATACCTAATTTATGATAACAATATCATTTGGTCATTCTATTTTTTAATGCATTAATATATTTCAAAGTTGCCAACCACTCATCTAATTATCTTTGATTATTATTTGCAACTGGGATCATATGATATCACATAACCACATTAAAAATAAGAATTTATGCACCCCATTAGTCACAAAGATCGAGGCTGAGACGCTAACCTGTTCCATATCGCCAGGATCTTGCTTTACGGCTTTGTAAAGAAGTAAGGAGAAGGCCAAAAGATAAAACCAAAGCAAACATTCCATTTCCAAAACGCCATGAAGATTGCATAGCAGGTTGATTAGGGCTTTGACTTTTTGGTATACCAAACTCATCCACAACTCCCTATGATATTAAACTTATGTTAGATGTGGTGTTTCAAGTTGCATTAATCAGTTTCAAAACAAAAATCCCGTGTTGCAAAATCATCCGTCACCATTGGTTTTGTTGGTTTCATTTAACACAAAATAGAAGGTAGTTAGTTATACTTACTTTAATAGCTTGCTGCATAAAGAGCATTGCAATTAAAAGACCAAATAATTCACCAGCTACTCGTGTGAATCTATTGATGATTGAGCAAGCACCCAAAACAGACAACAAGATCAATAGAAAAGCCGTCCACACACAAACCCTGTTACCATTCAAACAATAATAACTTTCTTAAAAACCCATACTTACTCAAGTAGTTAGTTTTAAGGTAAACACGACAATTTTGACCCATATACTCATAAACTGCTCGATCTGGGCTATGTTTTATTGCAAACAGGTCGAACGGATATCAAAAGAATCAGTTTACATGGAAATACATGTAGAAACCCATCTAAAGGATGATTTTTTCCACGGAACTTAATTGATAAAATACCAAAAGTTGGTTGGTTAAATCCAATCAACACCATAAAAAATAGGTTTAAATAAGTCAAAAACAAAAGTTAAGTGACGAAATCACCGCCAAAAAAGAAAGGTTTAAGAGTTAAACCACCAAACTGTTGAAACTTGAAAGTTTGTTGGTTTTTACCATTACTAAACCAAGTTTAAATGCATACAACTTCATAACTACTTTATTCATAAAACTTAACATAACATTGTAATAACAATATAACATAGCTCTCAAAAGTGTTAAAAAAAATAATACCATGCAGCCCAGGCTAAGAAAAGAGGTTTCCCTAAGTCCTTTTGATCCTTAGCAAAGTTGAACATAAAAGTGTACATCAACACTGTTGGTTCAGCAACACCTAATATAAGAAGTGGCTGCCCTCCTATTATAGAGTGAATAATCCCACAAAGTGCAGTTGAGGCTAGAGTTTGGACTGCAGTTAGACTTCCCTCTATATATCAAACAAACATTCAAATTCAATTTTTTAGCCTATTTATGTTATAACAAGTGAGCATATGAACATCTTGACACTTAAACAAAATTCTAACCAGTATCTCTTTCTAGTTGTTCCCCAAAAGATATAACCGGTATCGCTGAAGCGAAGAATATATACGTCGTTGGAGCCAGAATCCTAATAAAGAAAACAGAATCTTGTAACTTGTAATGAAAAGCATAATAACACGATTTTGTTTTACGAAAGAATCGCAAACCTGATACCGGACCGGATGCCGCCTGTCCAGTCTTGTTTGTAGCAGAGTAATCTTCCTTTGAGATCATTACTGATCCCACGAAACGGAACGAAAGTTTCTTCCATTAATATCAAATACTTTGGTTTTATTTCAGTATGTGTTGGATTTCGGATTATTCAACAAAAGGTTTTGAATTCGGAAGGCGAAAAAAACAAAGATTTAAACGTGCATACAGAATAGATGTGCAGAAATGGGCAGAAATACAAGGATTTTTATTACATCACTAGAAGAGTGATGACAGAAACACTTAAGTTGTGTCATACTGTCATATGTGTTTTATTATACAATGATCCCCATGAGATCATGAAAGTACTAATATCTGCAATTGCTGATCATTACATCTCAGGAGATCACTAAAGAATCAATGAGTATATACTATAAAGAATAATCAAAGAATCAAGTAATGAACTTGAACCAGAAAAAGCTGTTTTTTTTATAAACTCCATCAGCAAATGTTAACGAAACGAATCCATCCGAAACAACCGATAAATCAACGAAACAACAAATAACCCTCCATCTATTAACCTCTCAACTAACGGTTGACTTGATCAAAAACCATACCCATCACCTCACTACACTTTTTTTAACTAAACAAAAGCAAGAGCATTTCATCGAACAGTTGGTGTGCAATGACCCCAAAACAACAATTACATGTTCTAAACGGTGAAAAACCAATAAAATTTCAAGATTTGTGAATATAACTTAAAGAAAAGAGACACTAACGAATACCCATTTACTTAAAAACAAGAAAGGATCGATCTTTATGCGAAATGAGAAAAAAAAACAGTGAAAACTTAAAGAAAAGAGAAACTAAGGAATACCCATTAAGTGAAAACAAGAAAGGGACGATCTTTAAGTGAAATTAGTGAGTAGTGATTACTTTGCTCTTACATGATAAGCTCAAAATAAGATAATATATAAAACATTTAGTTGATAATATGAAATTGGAAAGAAAAGAGGGGAATACGTTTAGGGAAAAGAAAGATAATGTGTGGTGTTTGATGAGTGCATATGTGTGTGCGTGTGTGTGTATATATATAAAAACACTTGGGCTGTTGGGCATGCTCTGTTTTTAACAGAAAGAAAACCAGACACGCATTCTTTTAGGAGAGAGAGAGAGAGAGAAGAGGGGAAGAATGGTGATAGGGAAGAAGGTGGAGAGGTCAAATCAGTGATGCAACAAAATTAAGTACGTAGCTAACTTGTACGGACAGTTGAATTACATAAAATAAGCATATTCTTTGTGGAGATAATTTTTATGAAACATATTCATATAAAATTAAGGTAAACCTAATGCATGAGGTGGAGTCGTGGAGATGATGATCTTTTGACCATGCCACCAAGGTTTGTTTTTTTTTATATGTAGCGCGTGTTGTCGCGCGAGTACATCACAAACATAGAACGGATTAGGTAAAGCGTCACGTAACCAACGGGCAATGCACAATAGACACGTTGCATAAGCGAATGGATTAGTCCGTGAGTTGTGTCATGCTCTACCTAAATGAAAACGCATGTTGTACTTGTTTATAATGGCTTCAACCTGTTGGAGTAAGATTAAGTCTGACTCTTTTTTGGGTATGTGCGATGTAAAGTTAGGACAAAAATCGTCGGCGCCACATATTGGCAAAGGATTCCAGCCCCTGCCTTGACTCCTACTTTGCAGTTGTTGTTAGTGAAGGTGGGCAATAGTGGTTACCGACGATGATAAAGGAAAGCTGATATACGTTAAATTATACATATAAAAGTCTTCGTTTAACTCCCGTTTACATACGTTTTTGACCTTATACACGAGGAATTGGTACTTATTTGAGTATCTTTATGATTGCAGGTCTTAGACGATGTCCCGGAAGCAAACCCGAAGAAGAACGAAGGTTTCTGAGCAAGAATAGAGGTATGGTCAATCTGAACGGCCGTTCGGTCTATGTGAACGGCCGTTCACTTAGCCAGATATTTTCTGCAACACTTCTAGAAGCCTACGTCACTGCACTCGACGACTTTATGCCCACTTGTCAAGTGAACAGTCGTTCAGTCAAAGTGAACGACCGTTCACTCGTCTTAGAGCCTTTAAAACAGAGTTTCAGCCACTGTATTCATCATTGGGTATTTTTGGGACGATTTGGGGCGACTTCTGGAGCTAAAGAATGTTGTGAAGGCGAAGAACAAGCTCGGGAAGTGATCCAGATCCATTATCATCATCCAATCCATCACATTTGCATTTTATGGCATGATCTTTAATCATTGAAACTTGTTCAAATCTGATTTTGTTAAGCATATTTGTTATGTTTATGTTACAGATTGTAACCTACGGGTAAAAACAATAGTATTTAGCAGTTTAAAACAATCGTTTGTATGTTTAATCGTGTTTTATATGATTTTGGCGTTTTTCATGTTTGAATCTTGATGATCATATTGCAACCATGTTTCATTGTTGTTGGATTTCTGGTTATGTTTGTATGACTTTGATGATTATCGTTTTGTGTTAGTCAGATACATGTTGAAAACCCGTCTGGTTAATCGATCGGTAGTAGACTAGTTAACTTGTTAATTTGTTTACACCATGAAACTAGAAATGGGTATTGATTTGGTTAAAGTCAGTCGAATACTGATTAGAAATGCTTATCAGCACGTAAAAGGGTTTAAAAAGCTTAATGGTCTGATCTTTGACACGGTTGTTGATCTTTGCTAGTTATTTTGATGAAAATAGCGGTCTTAGTAGATTTGTGTTCAAAGTTGGTAAAATGGAATAGTTTGTGATATGCGCTACTTTATGCTAGTCTAGGTGGTCATATTTTGTATTCGGTATTGTTTTCCTTGATTAGTGTGGTTAGAAAACTCTTAACAGATGACTAACTTATCAATAGAAGATTTGCATGAGATTGTATCAGCTGCTCGCTAATAAACAATTTGAGGTGGTTAACGTGTGTTATCGTGTTAGCTTTCCGTATAGTTGTCATGTTAGGATTCCCGAAAGGGATACTAATTGTCTGAAAATGGGAATGTTGATCTCACGCCTGTTTAACATATGTCATGTAGTTGACATGCAAGGATTGTTATTATAGTGTCTTTATATATATATATATATATATTGTATTTGGAGTCTTACTTATGTTTAGTTAGTGTTTTAAAATTAACCTAGTTTAAACAACTTCAAACTATCTTTTACTGGTAAATCGGGGATAAAGTTTAAGTGCTATTGCGCCCGCTCGCATCCATGGATCGATATCTGGTTCTTATCTGAGCTTACTACATATATGACAAGGTTCACTTGCCTTTTTGTGTGTGTTTTAATATTAAGGTCTAAACAATTTTTATAAATATTAAAACCAAACGTGTGTTTATTCAATGTAAAATTATGTGTATATCCGCACACGTCAAAAGCCACGACCAATGACCGGTGCTAAACCAGACAACAACAACAACGTCGTCACCGGAAACCATAAGGTCCACCCCAAACAGATAGACAACACCGACGTTGTTACGTACGAAACCAAGAAAACATACTAAAACAACTCAAAACTGTAAACGCAAACAGTAACCGGCCATACGGGAACAAACACTTCCGATGACGGAACAATATCCTGCAACTATAGGACAACGGTGGTGAGTTGGATAAGGACGAGTACGCCATGTCGCCTATTTTGCCATATCCAATCTGTTGGTGTATGCAAGTTTTAGCCCCCGCTTATCGTCGTCTACAGTCGCCAATTGGGCCACTGGAGACAGTGGCTACCGCCGCCACTTCTTCAACCACCGCCACTATTGTTCTGGTCTAGACCGAGTAAGCCGCGACTCTAACTGTCGAAGACGCTTGTCACAGTGTCCTCACTCTCAAGTGGTTTAGCACCCCTTTAGCTGGCATAGCACTACGCGACCACCCCTCCCTACCCGCCGGTACTCGTGACCAAAATACAACCTCCGAAATTACTGTAACACCCCAACCGATGGCGGAAACATCGGGATGTCACGTATTGATGATTGTTTCAGTAGCACATGGTATAAATTGCATTTTAAATAATTTATTCAAACATAAGTATCCAAAATAAAGTGATGTCTAGGAATTCAAATACATGATATCAAATAACAAAACTTCAAATAACTTCAGATAATAACTTCAAGATAAATCCTCATGCAAACTCAAGCCTCAGCTTCATTGTTACCTGAAACATGTTAATTTTGAAAATATTTTTGGGTCAACAAAAGTTGGTGAGAATTACATAGGTTTTGATAATCGAATAAAAATGTTGTGCAATTCATGTGTCATGGCAAGTCTAGTCCATATGTGAAAACATACTAGAAGTAAATCGAGTGCATAATCAACCCTTGTGACTGTTATAATGTGGTACATCCCATACGCTCATGGTTCACTCGAATATGTTATGCGATAACAAACACCCACGCTACCTTTGTAGGAGGCACGTATCCGGGTGGGATTGTCAGTCCAATAGATCTATCAATGTATACCGTCGGCTGATCAATGTTAATGATTATGCTAGAATTTTGCTTACCCTAGTCATGTTCAAGACATAATGCAACATAGAAAAACACATAGACACATTGATGATTGAATTGCATATATGATGTTGTAACATGTTTCACCCCAAAAACGGTGATAAATAGAAAAGGGACTATGTAAAACTCACCTTAGCAAAATGTTATACTTCTTGAAAATTTGAATAGTGTGTTGCCCAAACAATGCCAAATATCACCCTATAATAAGGTAATAAATATGTCTAAGTCTATCTAGTCTACAAATGTATATGTTCTAGGGCTTCGAATTGGGGATAAATGCTCGTTTGATTAATAATAAAAATGTTTGATAATTGAGAGAAATTTAGTAAATAAATAGACAAAAATCTTTTTATAAAATTTGAATTTAAGATGGTCACAATAATGAGTTTAAAGTATAAAAATAATTTTTATAAAATTATTTTCTTTAAAATAGAATATTAAATCTATTTATTACAAATTGTCAAAATTTAACTTTAATATTTAAAAATACTAAATTAAAGAATTATTAGTTTAAAAATTATATTTCTGTTCCAAATAATCAGAAATAATTTATATAAAATTTTGGTGCAAAAATATTAAAAATTGGATTTATTATGATTTAATTATGATTAAAACTAACAAAAATTGATTAAAAATATTAAATAAATGATTTTTCAGAAATAAAAATCATTTCAGAAAATTTTATTATTATAAAAACTCAGAATAATTTTTGTAGAAATTTATAAAATTGTTTTGATATTTTTATAGAATTTTATAAATAAAATAGAATAAACTTGATTTATTTATTATATATATTAAATAAATAAATTTTTGAAAACTAAAAATTGTAAGTTAAACTTTTTCATTAGATTAACTTAAAATAATTTTTGTAGAATTATTAAAATAGTTTTAATATTTTAAAATGAATTTATAAAATATATATAATTAAATTTGATTGTTTTTAATTAAAACAAAACAAAAAGGAAAAAGGTTACAATGGCTTGGGATCGAACCCGCGTGGCTCGGTCAGAGGGCACCAGACACAACCACTTGGTCCTGACCAGTGGTTGTGTTTGGTTTCAGTTTATTTAAAATAAATATCATATGTAAAATCAATGTTCTTCCCCAATCTCAAACATACGAGCCCTAGATTTTCTAATTGATCAAATCACACAACATTAACCCAATTAACCATAGGGTTAATGTTGTGTATATGCCGATTAATAAAACCCACAACAAAAATCAAACTTACAAAGATGATTCGAACAAGAATGACCAGTCAAGGTTTGAAGTCAAACTCGAACAAAAATTTCAAGAACAGAAGATCGTTAATAGAAATTGGAGGTTTAGGAAGAATGAGTGGCGAGTTGTGAAGGTCCAGAGGGGTTCAATTTATAGTGAGGTTGTCTAGATGTTCGAATTGGCAAGGTTGACCTTGTCTTGAATGTTTGACGCGTCTAATCGTATAATTGGTAAGAATTGAAGGGTAATAGACGTGTGTATGACTCGTATCAGGCCGGTAATCACGTTGCAATATCAATCCTCGATCAATTACGCGTTCAAGGAAGATAATTATGGTAGATTGATTCCACAGTTGACTTTCCAAGTCAACTGTGAAGAATCAATCATATGATATAATTATAATGAGTCGGGTTTAAAACAATAAGCATGTGTGGAGCAGTTGGTTAAGACGTTGTGTGCATTTGGGCCGGCTTGGGGCGCGGGTTCGAGTCCCGGCCCAAGCATTGTATTTTTTTACATTTAAACTAAATATATATATATATATATATATATATATATATATATATATATATTATGTATAATTATAATAGTATAAGGGTTCCAAAAATGCCACAATAATAATTTTTAAAGGATAATAACGATGAGAAACTTGACGTCTCATTCAAATTATACGTAACGTACAATTATTAAACGTGAAATGTTACAATTACCATCACAACCTGAGCCGGTTAAAACCCAAGCGAAGAAGACAAAGTAAAAGACAGAAGCAGCATGGCAATATCGTAGATAAACGAAATAGCGGCGTCATTTATGACTTTTTGTTGAATGCAATCCACCGATGTTGAAGGCCACTAACCAAAAACAAAAGAATAATGTTAAGATGTTAGCCAACGATGTAGTGACACTTGGCAACCTATCATTGTAAAACACGACGGCCACCGACGTTACATCTTAGTATGTATATAAATTTGCTACACTTTGTTTTAAGGACTCTACATTCCTCCCAGATGTTTTGTACGGGCGTGTCTATAAGGGAGTATTGTCGTGCCAGGTCTATCAGACAGCTTATAAATAGAGACCTCCACTTCTCATTTTGGCATCCTTTTCTATCCATTCTACCCTACATTTCTTCTCTCCCAACAACGGGCTCTCTAGCCCTCAAATCAACCTTCTAAGGTTTTAGAGTGACATTTGGAGCTTGATATCACTCCATAAACACTCGTTGTAGCCTACCCTACCCTCGAGAGAGGAATCCTAACACCCCTGGAAATCTTTATCCAACCCTCACCATGATTTCTTGTAAAATCCACTTTTGTGAGTTTGTTGTAATGCCAAGTCTTGGCTAAATTTTTAGGGTGTTGCTAGGGTGAAGACTATTTTTGTATGAATTTATATAGTTTATGTTTAGTTTAAGTGATGTTTCGTGTTCTTGGTAATTCTTTTTACTATTTCTTTGTTTGATGAACTAACTAACTAATTAACTTAGGTCTTGTGGGTGTTTTGGTAGGAAGTGGATGGACTTATGAGTATACCTATGACATGTAAAAACCTAAAAACCTGCGCACTTATAAGCGAACCATTAACTCCATGCATAGAGATTAGCACAGTTGTGTTGTGGAAACACTCACACTTTGTGGTTGATTCTCAACTATCAAAATTCACTTATGGTCGGTACGATGTATATATTTGACTTTGGTGATAAGCCAAGATTTGGTTGAACGACTTAGCTACATGGTCTATGTGTTAGCTTTGGTGCAAACCAAAGATTGGTGAACCCGTGTTAGAAGTAAATGGTCTTTATTTACTTCTATTATTATATTGCCGAACAATTAATAATAGAACAAGAACTTTTTGATAAACTAATCATTTCAAGTAAAGGATGAGCGTACCCGGGATGATACGAGGCCTTTGCCATGTCATGTGGTAGCTTGTCAATCGCTACGACCTTTGGCAATTTATTCACAAAAGAAATGAGTAGTTAGATGTCAATATTGCAACTTTGGGATGTGTGTTTTTCAGGGTTGGGTGCACATAATCTTGGGTGATACGTCTCTCACAGTTGAGAGGTGAGCTTACCAGGACGGGAAACCCTCACAATAACAATCAAGAATAAAAATCATTTTGATGTTATCGTGGGATGCATAACTTGGACACATCACTTAGCTAAATATTTACTATTAATTCATACCAAGAAAAGTCGGATCCCAAAGCAACACTTTTGTTTGGTTATTGTTTACTCTCTTTGCTATTTTCATTTTCTTCACTTTTATAAACTTTTCTTAAACAACTTAAAACCGAGTAATAAAAGTTGTGTCTTTGAGTTCGATACACGGTACTTGCACAGGCCTATATTATACCCGATAGGTACACTTACCTATTGTGTGAGTTTTAGACTATTAAGTAAATATCGTTTTATTTATAAATTTAAAACCACTCAATAGCATTTTGGTAAAATCTTACTTTTCTTTGGTTTTAGAACATCAAGTTTTAACACTATTGAATCATCTTTTAAAAACTTGCTAAAACTCAACACATCATTTAGAAACTCTTAGAAACCTTTAGCTTGGATGTAGAAAATGAAGATGGATTGTCTGGGAAAGAAATGGTTAACGTGTAATTTTAAATATTTTTTTAATGTAGCCAATGGCTACTTTCTCTTACTCGATCCACTCCCCAACGAATAGTTTCACCGCGGCGTGTCACGTCTGTTAATAAGCTCGCGGATACTTGGATCCCGCCCTACTAATAGGACTGCAAATGAACCGAACGAACACGAATAAGGCCTTGTTCGTGTTCGTTTGTTAAGGAAAATATGTATTCACGAACAGTTCATGAACACTTACCAAACGAGATTTTCTGTTCGTGTTCGTTTGTTAAGAAAACAATCATGTTCGTGTTCGTTTGTTAATTTTGTTCATGAACACAAACAAGTGTTCATGAACAGAAATAAGCACAAACGAACATATATTAACTTTCTAATAAAATCGAATTCACATACATATATGTTTATTTATTTATTCAGGTTAAATAAAATAATAGTAAGACAAATTATAAAAATTAAAAACCTTATTAAACTATCGAACATAAACGAACATAAACGAACAAAAAAACATAAGCAAACACGTTACTGAACGTTCGCGAACATAAACGAACGAACGTGGCCTGTTCATGTTCGTTCGTTTATTAAACGAACGAACACAAACAGACTTCCCGCCAAATAGTTCATGAACTGTTTACTGAAAGTTCGGTTCATTTGTAGCCCTACCTGCTAACGCCTCCACATGGTGGTGTATCGCTCCCTTTTTGGCTAACTTGGAGAAATGCATATTAGCCATTACAAAGGTATTATAAATAATATTTTTCTCTCAGTTCTATGCCTTTGTAATAATTAATAACGTCTTGTGGAGATATCTTCATTATTTGTGTATTTAATCATATGTTTCACATGTGTTATAGTATTATTTCAAATTATATATTATTAATAGTTAAACATAATGAATAGTAACCCAAATGAATAGTAACTATAATATTATTATATTCATATATTATATACTATTAATATTATGTAATTTTATTATTAAGTTTCATTATTAATATCATGTAATTTCATTATTATATTACATAATATTATGTAATTTCATTAATATTTTATTCATATTATTTTTTTTAAAAACTCTATTATATTATATACTATTAATATAAATAACATAATATTATGTAATTTCGTTACAAATTTCATGTGTTACCTTATGTGTAGATTTCTTTATTTTTTTTAACATTTAGAACCAAAATGGAATCTCGATTGTATAATTCATTTATTGATCAACACCTCATCTAAATGTTGATTGTAAAACGCGCAACGCGCGTGATTTTATACAACTAGTAAATGTTAAATTATGCATCTATTTTGAATTTTAATCATATATATTATAACATCATTTTGAAACACACATTCATACAATTAAGTTAGTATTGCATTATTCTTACAACTATTCTTATTTATTTTATCCAAATATCATTAACATTTATTTTTAATTTCCCACCATCCTCATCTCTATCCTATCACCAGGGATGAGCTCAGGATGGTATCAATACCGTACCGATACTGATGCCGAAATGTTCCAAAACCCAATACCAATCTTAATACCGAATTTATCGGTTCGGTATCAGTACCAGTACCAGTACCGAGCGGATTCGGTATTTTTGATATAATACTAAAAAAATACTGAAACCAACTAAGCAAAATGGGTCTGAAAACCTATGTAAAATACTATGCCAAATGGGCTTGAAGATCATATTCTGCTTTCGATTATATAGAAGTCATCGTTTACCAAAACATTTATGACAATAGTTACCCCACTATGAACGTTCTAAACCATTAACATTGTCAGCAACATCTTCTTTGTATGATATAAAAATAACAACACATAGAAAGAACCAAAGTGCGTATGCAAAAGATAAGACTTTAATAAAGATTACGAAAAAAAAACCAAAAGACACAACAAAGAAAAGCAAATAACAAATTAACTCCTACTTGCACATACTCTACAAAACATACAGAAGAGCAGTTCAAACACAAAAAGCGTTGATCAACATTCAAAACTTAGCATTAATTGTCTGAGTAATACCGAAACCGAAAACCCAAAAATATAGGTACCGATACCGATCCCACCTCTCGGTTCGGTACAGGATCGGTTCAGAACGGGATCGAGATCGGTATTCAGGACAATCTGCTTATCCCTACCAGACACAACATCTACTAATGCCTTGCCATCACCAATTAGGCGTTTTTGAGTAACGGGTCAAACCCAACACAGACTAAAAATTTATGACTACTCCAAAATTATAAATTCTCAACAAGATATTCAAATTATATGTAAAATAATTACATTTAAATTATAAAACTATATTGTCATGTCTCTATCTTTAAATTTGACATAGAATGCTCAATTGTGACATCAATCATATATTTCCTAAAAGTTGTAAAAATTATGTAAAACTCGTAAATTTATCATGTCAACCAATCTAAGACCAAATTGGAACCGTAAGACTTGTGATAAATATATGTCGTGAGAGAAACTAACACCTCCACATCAACATATTATCCTCCATCTTCAATGCTCATTCATCATCACATCATGAATTCATGATCAACATACCCACAGCTCATCAATCATCACTAACTTCTTACACGAACCAACCTCCATTAAAGTATCATCGTCTCCATCACCATCAAAAAGGCACACCCTATCGCCACCTGGCAACAGTCCACATCGCCATCAATGTTGTTGACTAAAGGAGAATAAAACGCTAAAATGATGACACTAATCTAGAGTCTAGACCCTGGAAATTAAGGCGAAAAAATGAACAAAAAAGTAAGCTGATGAACCCTAGATAACGTCGTTATGTAGATATTTAATCAAATAAGTTCAAAGATGTCAAATACATCTTTATAGCTTTTTTAATAGCATGGCTATGGTTATTTATCTATTCTATATCTATATTATAAGGGAGGAAAGATGTCTACAAATATCATTTTACATGAATTTTAAGATGACATAGAAAAAGTCACATGCTTAAAACCCAAATGTCATGTAACTTTTTCCCTTTCTACCCATAATGTAAAACCTAATTGTACACATTCTTTTATCATAACCTCCAATTACCATTAATCTATATCTATAATCTATATTATATTAAAAAATTGCAATTTCACATAAAAAATATATATATAAAAAATTATACAAAAAGGTTTTTAGACATACAAATATATACCTATACACCTTAAAAAGCGTGCACATGTGGTTCACGAACCGAAACAGAACCGAAAAAATAATTTTGTAATGTCTTTTCTTTAAAAAAAAAGTGTGCACATGAATTGGTTCACGAACCGAAACCGAAACAGAACCGAAACCGGTCTTTCAAACCGGCGAAACCAGGGCCGAAACCAAACCGAAAACGGTTTAGTTCGGACACGAACTGAAACCGATTCGGACATGAACCGGCACCAAACATGAACCGTTTTGGAAACGGTTCGGTTCCTAGAAAAAAACAATATGTGTACGTCTATATAGTTCTCAGGTTGGGATGTCTTATGTGGAATATTTTCAACTAACTTCCAATTTTATTTTCCGATGCCACTGATAGAAATTTATGATGCACTTGATTAGCAGTTGTATTGCATTGCTTTTATCATGTGGAAAAAGTTATGGGTTTGCTTCTTTGTCGATTGATTACATGTGAGCCGTTCTAACCTCCTCTTAATGTGGATCCTATAAAGGTCCCTATTAATTCTTCTCCTCGGCAATCTCTCCAGATTTGACACTTTCAACATATTAAGTAGGACTATTAGTATAATAATAGTTGCAAATGAGTCAAACCGCTACTTTCATTTTTTTTACCGGCATGTAGGTCAAATTGCATATAGTATATAAAACGTAGCATACAATCATGTCTCCTTGTAGCCTTTAAAAAATTACCCTACTGCAAAGCACATGTGCTTACAGACACACAAACATACACCTTACATATTGGTTCTTTTAATCGTTTTAAGGTTTGAATTACGTTTTCGTCTTGTATTGTCGACTCCGTCGCAATGCACGGATTCCCTGCTAGTATATATAAATAACTGAACCTGTTTTAGATCAAGCTTTATATTATTACTTAAAAAACGTTTATAAGATAATAAGTTATATGTCGAAAAAGTTTGTTATATATATTTTTTATCAATAACGTATTAGTTGTCCCTTGTAGTTTATAAATTAAAAGATTTTTAAGTATTTATTTGATTCAAGTTATAATTTTCCTATCTATTAAGAGCATTCACAGTAGAACCCCAAAAAAATTGGGTGACAAAACCCTATAATTTTTTTGGGGGTTGGAAGTGATTGTGAGTGAAGAAAATAGGGAATCTACAGTGTGTCGGTAAATATTGGGTTCTTTGGGAATCTTTTTGGGAAAACTGGAAAACTGTATTTATTTTTTAATATTTGTTGAAAGTGGTTGTGAGTGGAGGAGAGAGAAAATTTAATGGGGTTTAGTGTAATGTGTGGTTGTGATTGGTTGTGAGTGGATGGGGGATGAGGATTCTATTGTTAATGCTCTAATAACCCAACCCGATAAATAGTGATTGATGTAAATTGGTTAAACTTTGTCCTTTGTCATTTGTATTTTAGCATTGGTTAAGTACTTGTCTTCATGTTGGATTTAAAAACCTTAAACTGGCCTTATCAACAAACTTAACACGAAAATGGAAGACTTAGTGGATTCATGGAACGATTGTGTGCTGTTGAGAAAATAACACGGAATAACACAAATCAACAACACAACAAAGTCTAAAACAGAGTATCACAGATCAAACGAAATAACATGAACAAGATAATAATTCGACTCAAATGATTAGGGCTTTTATTAAGTGAGACCAAACGAAAAGAAAGAAACAAGAATGAACGAAAACGATTGAGAAATCAAAGATAATTAACTAGCCCTATAAATCTTATTGCAAGCCTTTAAAACGACCTGAAATCAGAAGCTAACAACCTAAGTTTTATTTTGACAACTTTGGTCCCTGAAGTTTCACAAGTCATGAACTTCCAGTCTAAACCTTATTTCTTCTCACATATCCTCTTTGCTGAAATGACTAAACAACCCTCTACTTTCTTTGAGTCACATTACCATTTTATATCACTAAGAACTTATTGGTTTTGGCCATAATCTCCAACAATCTCCACCTTTATGCCACAAACCAATAACCTTCAACCTGCTCCAATATCTAGCAGATCCATACACACTTTAAACTTTGATCCTGGTACCACTTTAGTAAGAAAATCAGCAGCATTCAAACTTGTATCAACATACTCTACTGCCACTTGCTTGGAACCTATAACTTCTCTAATAATATGCATCTTCACACAGATATGCTTAGTCCTTTCATGAAAAAATAGGATTCTTTGACAACTGAATAGCACTTTGATTATCACACATCACCAAAGTGTCATCAGCCTTCATCCCAAGTTCAGTAACAAACCCTTTGAGCCATAATGCTTCTTTAACTGCTTATGTCAGAGCAATATACACTGACTCAGTTGAAGATAAAGCCACAATATGCTGTAAAGTTGATTTCCAACTTACCAAACTTCCATTCACTTTAAATGCATATCATGTGACCGATCTACCCCTGTCCAAGTCTTTTGCAAAATCTGCATTTACAAAGCCTTGGACCATATTACCAGAACCATCACTTTTACTAAACAATAACCCTACATATCTTGTACCATTCAGATACCTTAGTATCCATTTGACAACCTCCTAGTGTGTCTTCCCAAGATTACTCAGAAACCTGCTTACTAGACCCACTGCATACCCCAAATCAGGTCTAGTACACACCATGAGATACATTAGACTACTCATAATGTTAGAATAGGGAACCTTTTCCATCTTTTCAATCTCAGCATCTGTCTTTGGTGAATCCATTCTAGACAACTTAAAATGTTGACCCATAGGAGTAGTCATCACCTTACTTTGATCCATTCTGTAATTACACAGAATCTTCTCAAGATAAGATTTTTGGGATAGTTTCACAATACCAGCTTCTCTATCTCTTGTAATCTCCATGCCAAGAATCTTAGTAGCATTTCCCAACTCCTTCATTTCAAACTCTTGCATTAGCATATCCTTTATAACCTTGATATGATCTTTGTCTTTACAATCAACTAACATATCATCAACATATAGGAGTAAATAGACACATTTACCCTTACTGTATTCTTTCATGTACACACAACTGTCATAACAACTTGTGCTGAACCCAATGTTTAACATATGCTCATCAAATCTCTTATACCACTGCCTTGGAGATTGCTTCAAACCATACAAGGACTTCTTTAACAAACATACCTTTCCTTGTTGTCCTGGTTCCTCATAACCTAAAGGTTGCTTCATATAAATTTCGTCTTCTAGGTTTCCATGTAAAAATGCAGTTTTAACATCTAACTGCTCAAGCTCTAAATCATTTGCAGCAACCAATGACAGTATTACCCTTATAGATGTATGCTTAACTACAGGGGAAAATATTTCATTGTAATCAATAACTGCCTTTTGAGTGAACCCCTTAGCCGCCAATCTTGCTTTGAACCTTGGTGCTTCAACTCCTTTGATTCCCTCTTTGAGCTTAAAAATCCATTTACAGTCAACCAACTTATGATTCTCAGGTTTGTCAACCAATACCCAAGTACCAATTTTTCTTTAAGGAATTCATTTCATCATCCATGGCTAATTTCCACTAATCATGATTAACTGAGTTTACAACTTCATCATAAGTCAGTGGTTCAAATATTGACTCTTGTTCAGCTACATTAAAGACATATGAGGTCAGATTTACATCATTTCTGAACCTCAATGTCTTAATAATCTCTCTTCTTGGTCTGTCTCTAGCCAGGTTGTAATTAGACACTTCACTTGAAGATCCTTCTTCATTTGTTGGTATAGAATCATCCTTTTGTTCAACATTATCATGATTCAACTCCACCTCAACCTGTCTTTCATTGTATTATGGGATTGGAACTTGTGAACTCTAAATGTTTATCAAGTCTTTATACATCACATCTTCAAAAAATGCTACCACATCCATACTGAGTTTTACCTTTGGACTAACATTTTCCATCCTCCAAACCGTATACCCCTTTGTCCCTTCTGGATACCCCAGAATGACACATCTCTCAGCCCTAGGATCCAACTTTCCTTGATCAATATGTGCATAACATAATGACCCAAATACCCTCAACTCTTCATAGTCAGCTGGAACACCTGACCACATTTTTATTGGAGTCTTCATTTTTATAGCTGATGATGGAGTTCTATTAATAAAAAACACAGAAGTAGACACAACTTCTGCCCAGAAGGTTTTAGGTAACCCAGAACTTGACAACATACATCTTACCTTGTTCAGAATAACCATGTTCATCCTTTCAACTAAACCATTCTGTTGAGGTGTGCCTGGCACTGTTAAATGCCTTGCAATACCTCTATCTTTGCACAGTCTATCAAACCAATTGCTACGAAACTCAAGTCCATTGCCTGTTCTTAACTTTTTAACCTTTTTTTCTGTCTGGTACTCCACCAAATTCAACCAGTCTTTAAATTTTTTTATAAGCCTCATCTTTACTTTTTAGAATATGAACCCATACTCTTCTTGAGTAATCATCAACTATACTCAAGAAATATCTAGCTCCACCTAGAGACTGAGTTCTGGCTGGTCCCCATAAACCAGCATGTACATAGTCCAAAATACCACTGGTACTATGTATACCCTTCCCAAATTTCACCATATGTGACTTACCAATAATGCAATGCTCACATTTATCTAAGTCACATACCCATAAATCAAGAATTACCTGCTGTTTCTTCAACTCAGCCAGACTTTGGTTACTTATGTGACCCATCCTGTTATGCCACAACACAGCAGAATTACTCTTTTGCACTTCTGCCACAGATACTGCACATTCCATCACTTGTCCATCTAACACATAGATGTTATTACTTCTTCTTGTTCCAGACAATACCACTCTTGACCCATTAATAATTTTTGCCTTTCCATTCTTGAGACTCACTGTATACCCAACACTTTCAAAAGTTCCCAAAGATATTAAGTTTCTTCTTAAACCAGGAATGTACCTCACATTATTTAACTGAAACTCTGATCCATCTTCCAACTTTAGAACTATTGAACCTTCTCCAAGAATTTGACAGGGTCTATTATCTCCCATCTGCACACTACAAAGATCCTTCATCACTAGGGTCTTGAAAAACTTCTTGTGTGGACACATATGGAAAGAGCATCATGAGTCCATGACCCATTCTGCTATTATTATTCCATCCTTTGTTGTTATCACCAAAGATCTTTTACCTTATTTACTTGTCACTATCAACACATCAGAATTTTCATAACCATCAGGAGATTCATCTCCTGATTTATGACCATGAGCCTTATAATTTCCTCCTTCTCCCTTCTTTTTTTCCATTCAGGGCAATCTTTCTTAAAGTGTTTTTCAGAATTACAAACAAAACACCTTCTCTTAAACTTTGACTTGGATCTTGATTGATTTTTCTGCTTAGAATTTCTCTGAACTGGCGTTCCTCTCACTATCAAACCTTCTCCACCTTCTTCCTTAGGATCATTTATTTTCTTTAATTCTTTTGAATTCAAGCCTGCTAATACTTCTTCCATGGACAGGGTTTCCCTTCCATACATTAGTGTATCAACAAAATGTTCACAGGAACCAGGTAGAGATGACAGAAAAATTATAGCCTGGTCTTCATCATCAAGAACCACCTCAATGTTCTCAATATCAATCACTAACTTATTAAACTCATCAGTGTGATCTTCTAGGGACTTACCAGGACTCATCTGATATGTGTAAAATCTTTTCTTGAGGTATGACCTATTGGCCAATGATTTAGTCATATACAATGACTCTAACTTGGCCCACACACCAGCATTAGATGTTTCTTTGGATACTTCTCTAAGCACTTTATCTCCCAAACTCAGGATTATTGCACTATGTGCCGTCTCCAATATGTCATTCCTTTCTTTATCATTCAATGTTACTAAGAGATTGGCTTCATCCAGTAATGCATCAACAACACCTTGATGTACCAACAATGCTCTCATCTTCACTCTCCACAACCCAAAATCATTCTTACCATCAAACTTTTCTAAATCATATTTGTAACACCCCAACCGATGGCGGAATCATCGAGGTGTCACGTAGTGACGATTGTTCAAAAGCACATGGTACTAATGTAACGCCCCGGCAGTCGGTGCCGGGTGGTCGGGTCGGGTTATCGGAGCTACGCAGCGGAACTCAGGATATTGACAGTCTTGACTCTTCCAGGATCCACGTCATCATATCTGTTGGGTTACCTGAACACATGCCAAAAATAGTTTCTGTCAACATAAAGTTGGTGAGGTCGTGTATTTTATAAAGTGAATGGCCAGTTCGTTTATTTATAATTCTTTTATATAAAACATGCTTTACAATTCTAATTTCTAGGGGGAAATTGTATGCTATTATATTCTATTAAATTATACCGATTGTATGTCAATCTATTATATTCTATTAGTTGCCATTCCTATCGATGGTACCACTCTGCTTGTGGTAAATCTTAATTATTCCTACCCTCTACTCGGGTAAGACTGGTTCTTGTCCTCTAGTCGGACAAGAAAGGAAATGGCGATATACCGGTCAGTACTGTCCTAGTCGTTTCTATTATCCCCTTTTCTATTATATTTCCTTTATTAAATCTATTATGTAAAGCATTTCTAGGTTTTCTAATAAATGACATGTATTCTCCCTAAAACGTTAATAAAACTGTAAAAGTAGGGAGTTCACGATACTCACAGGTTTGCGTTATATCTTCTGCTTATCGTCTTATTACAATTATATTTCATATATATATTGATACGTTTTACGCGTGGGACTTGTTAGATTGTATTATTTAGGATATATATCATATATACAATTTATATATATATAGAATTCGGTATATATTAGATAGTCCTAAACTCGGGGTTTATTATTGACACGACACGGACATCCTAAAATCTAGCTGGCTATTACAGCTTAGCACTCGTAGCTAATAAAGCTGGCCATTACAGCTTGGCACACGAACCTACAGAACTCTAGACACGTACTTACCCGGATGCTGGTTCGGCTGATCATATTATCATTAACCCGAGTCTAGTATATCGTTTTATATATCGAATCTTATATGTATAAACGTATATATTTTATATATGATTATTATTCTCTTATTATTATTATCAAGTCCGTACGTTATTCGTATTATATATATATAATCGTATAATTTTAATAATCCTCGTCTAGTCAATGGACCGGGTTCTATTCCGGGTGTTGACCGAGTCACTGAGTTGACTCGGTATCGGGTTTAACTCTCCGATTTGATTAACGGTACCTCGCAATCAATATAACCAACAATTAATATACTAATAGTAGATTATAGATTGTCACCAATTATCAAATAGATGGGTCCTTTACCGGAGGAGTGACCGAAGACTAACCGGAGCTCAAACAGGAGCTGGCTCGATCTGTCAGCAGTACCCAAACTCAAACATATTAACATACGTATGAATCCTAGACAACCGCAAGGGATTTGCGGGTAGTTTATCAAGATCAATTCGGAACAGAGGATACTTATCGGAATTCCTATCATGATAATACAAAGGGTTTGGTAGCCGGAGGTTCACCAGGAACACATCGGGGCTCCACCGGAGCCTGAATAGAACTAACCCGACCTTAGATCGGGCTGGTTATAATTATCCGGTACACAACAGGAACAAGAGCTCGGGTTTATTAAGATTATAATTAACAGAAGGTTATCGGGTGGTTTGGGTTTCCGATGACAGTAACAAACGGGTGAACCAACTGATTATCGGGATTCATAACTGAAATACCAAGGTTGTGGTTCGATGGCTTATAACTAACTGGCGCTACCCGGTCACTTGAGCAGAAAGGTTACCGATTGACCGGAAGTGAGTTACAAGAGCCGCTGACAGTCACCATAGCCGGTGACTGTCCAGCTTCGTTTAATCAGGGACAGAGAGAGACGAACAGGGTGGTTAATAAGATGGGTTTACGGGTTGGGTTATTATCGGGTTGGGTACCGGGTACGATTTGGAACAGGGAAAGAACATAGCGGGGGTGTTTGGTGGTTTTATCGGATAAGAGGAGGAAGAAGACGACCGGCGGCTGCTCTCTTTCTCTCTGAAACACACACACATGTGTGTGTGGTTTGTCTGTATGCCGAGAAGGAAAAAGGGGCAAGCAAGGTTTTTAAGATAATAATAAAACAAGGGGTGTTTGGCTACGAGGATAATAACTGAGACGCAGGTGTTTGGTAACGGGTATATCAATAAAATAGGAAATATTTGGCAACGATTAAATAGTAGATAAGGAGCGTTTAGTCGAGATAATAAAAATCCAATAATTATTATTTATAAAAATCGATAAAAACGTTTGATCGCGAGATTCGAACTTAAATAATTTATTAAATAGTCGGGTGGTCGGGTACGATCCGACCCGTTTAAGAGACCCGTAACACTTCGAGGTGTTACATTCTCCCCCCCTTAGGAAATTTCGTCCCTGAAATTTGAGTGATCTTGTCCTTTATACCCTTAATTTATAAGGATGTCTCAATTCTAAATCGAACATTATCAATGAGACATGATCAGTTTTTGTGGTTTTCAAGGAACTTGATCTTTTATCAATTCAAATCTACGTTTTAACCTTTCTTGCTATAGTCATGTTAATACAGATATATGGATTATCTGTATTTTCTGGTATGACTATTAAAGGTTTTCCGTATAGATTGATATTTTTCTTTATACTATGAATATTCTTCTTATCTTATTTCTCATTAGAATGAGAAACAGACTGAATATTATTCTTATATAAAGACGATTTAACATATTCTGAGATCCTGATCGTTTATCTTCAAAAAGATTTACAAACTTCCAGCAAACATTGCTAGAGTCTCAAATCGATGCGATTTATTCATCGCTTGATATTCGGATTCATTTACAATGATGGATTCTAGTTGGTTCTTAAGAGATAGATACGGAAGTCCCTTCATTATCATGACTTGAATGGGATCTGAGCTACTACCTCTTATATTCGAACTTTAGAATTAACCATCATTGTAATTCTGATTCTGAAAGAGTAGAAATGATTTCTTTAAATCATTAGACGTATCTTATCCGAAAATTAAAGGTGCCGGAAAAGACTAATTGAACTTGTTGAATTTCACTGTTTCAACAGTTCCTTTTTATCATCTTGATTTACTGAAATCGATTATTGAGATTTCTCTTAAATCATTGATAATAGTCTTACTGACTATTTCATTGATGATTAACTGCATTGTATCTCATTACATATTATTTGACTTTTCTCAGTGTATTATTGTGAATGAGGTCTTTCACAATTCTACAGTCAATATATGTAACTTTCTTTTTATAGTCTCGGAATCTACTGGTAACAGTCGTTGTTACGATTCTTTGACTTTAAATTTCTAAGAACAATGCATCGATTATTCTTTCTCAAAATCATGATTATCATTCAGGTTTAATGCATGAATACTTATTGCGTTAAGTATTTCTGCAATTATTCCTTCTTGATATCATTTCGGGATTTGATATGCTCTTGGTAATAACTTCTTATAAATTATTCTTTTATAAAATTCTAGTCGTTTTCTTACGACTAATAATTTTATCTAATTATTATATTTCTTGGCATATCGAATGCCTTCTAACAATATTTGGCATTTCCTATGCCCTTTTAAATTATAATTCTTTTTATTTGTCGATTTTATATTCTTTTATTTATCTATTTATATTCTTTTATTTCCAAGTAAATACTGATACTCATTTATAGCACACACTATAAATTCCATCACTTCTATAATATATATTTGCTTGGAATAATTCTTTCTTATTTATGTATTCGATTAAATTTTATACTTTCAGTGTCTGAAAACACTTTCCGATAAACTTATATATAGGCAATCTATCATATGTTTTTAATCCAACTTATTATAAGCGAAGCTTATTTCGTCGGGATAATCGTATAGATAGTTCTTGCCAGAACAGTGATATCTTAAATTATCTCTCACAGCCTTTAACTCGGAACATGAATTTCGACATGCCTTGGCTGGAGAGTTTCATTGGAAAAATGAGCATAATTCTATTCATTTTTCGTTTGTACTTCGATTATACCTTGCGAATCTCTACGCGATTCCGCTTGGTATCAATTATATTTCGTTATAAATTATTTTCTTTTGATACTTCATTGGATTCTACCGTTTCTGGTTCCTGAATCCATATAAATTTATATCGGTTATATTATAAGGATTTAACAATTCTTTCATCACTTCTTATCCATGAATTTCAACTTGGTAACACTTGACCGTTTTACCAATTTGATTGCATTATAACTCGCACGAGTCTTTATACGAAGTGACTACAAAGATTTGTTCATAGCATCATATATCCTTTATAAAGAATTCTGTGACTTGGTGACAAATGTCCGGATATACCTTCTGTAAGGGTCCAGATATCATTTGCCCCGGAGATTGCACAGAGGACATACAGCTATCTTTGGTTGGCAATCAGAAATCAATATACTGATTTCTATGATTCGTAGAAATTAACCAATCAATGGTTTTTATTCTGCGAACATATTCTTAGTTGTATTTCACGAAGAAATTCCAACTAGATTGCCAGTTCTGTGGTCGTATTCTCCACATATGATACGCTGATGGTTCGACTATATAGTTCTTCTTATTATTATTTCTTATTATTTCTTTTAATATGTTTATGATACAAACATACTGTGATCTCGATAAACTCCTACTCGAATGTTACTGTGCCCGTGGCATTCATAATTATGTCGCGATCATAATTACTATTCCACCTCACCTAACATTCCAGTACTTATTTATTTTAATCACAATAGGTATGTGTCCTTCACATATTATTCTGATATTCTGTTCTTTATTTTCTCTTAGATTCGAAATTATATTATTCTAGGAGGAAACATGTTGATTCAAGTCTAACGAAATAGACTGTCAATCGTTCAAGAATTCGATCATGTTAAAAGATGTCCAATATAACTATCCAATCTTTTAATCTTTGACTTGCTCAAGTCACAGGATTAAGACGGTACTTATATTGTCGCATAATCGAGCAAGTAGAATTCGGTATCTTTAGAGAGATTCCAGATTATTTTTGTCACGAGAATTTCGAAATAATAATATTTCTATTCAAAATATTATCTTAATTCTCGGAAGAAAAGATCGAAGATATCATATAGCTGAGGTTTCTCTATATATATCCAAAGAGAGATTTATAGAACGTGGTAAATACTCCTTGTTCATATCGAGATAAAATATCAAGGGAGTTATTCGAGCGAATATGAATACAGAATCATGCCAAAAATAATCTTGACATATATACGGATACAAATTCGATTAAAAATAACACTGAATATGGAGTGAAATATGTTTGCCCCACACAAGGAAACTAAAATAGGCTTAGGAAAACTGTAACTTGATTTATCGAACGGAAATATCTAGGAATAGATCCAGTAAATTACTGAAATATTCTGAAGGAATTTTAAAAACAATCGATATTACCGTGGGAATATTTCAGATTTTCGATTAAAAAGATTGGAGGGAATTCTTTAGAAACACAATATTAATATGTCTCTAGCATATCTAATAAAATTTCGGAATTTTCGGAATAAAAATAATATTTCTGGAGACTCGATCATAGGAATGTTCAAGTCGGAGCGTAATATTTATATTCTATTTATAATATTTGGAATAACCGTGAGGTTAACGATCTGAGATCGGATATAGATAGCCACTGGGACCAGAATAATTCAATAAACTTATCTGAAGTTTCTTGAATTAACGATGGATGATTTATGTTTTATAATCTATTTATTTTTCTATGTAAATATATATATATATATACTTTTTATAACTTTATTCTTTTTATATCTCGATTTATTTTCTGATTTCTTTTAATATATATCTGGTTTATGTTCTATATTGTTTCTCAATTATTATAGCCTTATTATCCTGTAAGATTTCCCAGAAATTAAATGTGCATGTAAATTCACAATTGTGTACATAATTGTCAATTTACCCCACATAATCATTCTAGTAATATCCTGTAGTGGATTTGTTCTGATTTCTAATATACTATTATGGTTCTCACCAACTTTATAATGGTTTGGTATTTAGGTACCCAAAATTTTACCTTCTAATATTCTTTTACCCTATCCATATTTCTAATCAAAATTTCTTTTAAAAGACATTTCTGGTAGATCCTGGATTAATAAAATTTCAAGACTGTCATAAAGCGCCGCTCTGATACCAACCTGTAACGCCCCGGCAGTCGGTGCCGGGTCGTCGGGTCGGGTTATCAGAGCTACGCAGCGGAACTTAGGATATTGACAGTCTTGACTCTTCCAGGATCCACGTCATCATATCTGTTGGGTTACCTGAACACATGCCAAAAATAGATTCTGTCAACATAAAGTTGGTGAGGTCGTGTATTTTATAAAGTGAATGGCCAGTTCGTTTATTTATAATTCTTTTATATAAAACATGCTTTACAATTTTAATTTCTAGGGGGAAATTGTATGCTATTATATTCTATTAAATTATACCGATTATATGTCAATCTATTATATTCTATTAGTTGCCATTCCTATCGATGGTACCACTCTGCTTGTGGTAAATCTTAATTATTCCTACCCTCTACTCGGGTAAGACTGGTTCTTGTCCTCTAGTCGGACAAGAAAGGAAATGGCGATATACCGGTCAGTACTGTCCTAGTCGTTTCTATTATCCCCTTTTCTATTATATTTCCTTTATTAAATCTATTATGTAAAGCATTTCTAGGTTTTCTAATAAATGACATGTATTCTCCCTAAAACGTTAATAAAACTGTAAAAGTAGGGAGTTCACGATACTCACATGTTTGCGTTATATCTTCTGCTTATCGTCTTATTACAATTATATTTCATATATATATTGATACGTTTTACGCGTGGGACTTGTTAGATTGTATTATTTAGGATATATATCATATATACAATTTATATATATATAGAATTCGGTATATATTAGATAGTCCTAAACTCGGGGTTTATTATTGACACAACACGGACATCCTAAAATCTAGCTGGCTATTACAGCTTAGCACTCGTAGCTAATAAAGCCGGCCATTACAGCTTGGCACACGAACCTACAGAACTCTAGACACGTACTTACCCGGATGCTGGTTCGGCTGATCATATTATCATTAACCCGAGTCTAGTATATCGTTTTATATATCGAATCTTATATGTATAAACGTATATATTTTATATATGATTATTATTCTCTTATTATTATTATCAAGTCCGTACGTTATTCGTATTATATATATATAATCGTATAATTTTAATAATCCTCGTCTAGTCAATGGACCGGGTTCTATTCCGGGTGTTGACCGAGTCACTGAGTTGACTCGGTATCGGGTTTAACTCTCCGATTTGATTAACGGTACCTCGCAATCAATATAACCAACAATTAATATACTAATAGTAGATTATAGATTGTCACCAATTATCAAATAGATGGGTCCTTTACCGGAGGAGTGACCGAAGACTAACCGGAGCTCAAACAGGAGCTGGCTCGATCTGTCAGCAGTACCCAAACTCAAACATATTAACATACGTATGAATCCTAGACAACCGCAAGGGATTTGCGGGTAGTTTATCAAGATCAATTCGGAACAGAGGATACTTATCGGAATTCCTATCATGATAATACAAAGGGTTTGGTAGCCGGAGGTTCACCAGGAACACATTGGGGCTCCACCGGAGCCTGAATAGAACTAACCCGACCTTAGATCGGGCTGGTTATAATTATCCGATACACAACAGGAACAAGAGCTCGGGTTTATTAAGATTATAATTAACAGAAGGTTATCGGGTGGTTTGGGTTTCCGATGACAGTAACAAACGGGTGAACCAACTGATTATCGGGATTCATAACTGAAATACCAAGGTTGTGGTTCGATGGCTTATAACTAACTGGCGCTACCCGGTCACTTGAGCAGAAAGGTTACCGATTGACCGGAAGTGAGTTACAAGAGCCGCTGACAGTCACCATAGCCGGTGACTGTCCAGCTTCGTTTAATCAGGGACAGAGAGAGACGAACAGGGTGGTTAATAAGATGGGTTTACGGGTTGGGTTATTATCGGGTTGGGTACCGGGTACGATTTGGAACAGGGAAAGAACATAGCGGGGTGTTTGGTGGTTTTATCGGATAAGAGGAGGAAGAAGACGACCGGCGGCAGCGCTGGCCGGAGATGGTGGTGGTCCGGCGGCTGCTCTCTTTCTCTCTGAAACACACACACATGTGTGTGTGGTTTGTCTGTATGCCGAGAAGGAAAAAGGGGCAAGCAAGGTTTTTAAGATAATAATAAAACAAGGGGTGTTTAGCTACGAGGATAATAACTGAGACGCAGGTGTTTGGTAACGGGTATATCAATAAAATAGGAAATATTTGGCAACGATTAAATAGTAGATAGGAGCGTTTAGTCGAGATAATAAAAATCCAATAATTATTATTTATAAAAATCGATAAAAACGTTTGATCGCGAGATTCGAACTTAAATAATTTATTAAATAGTCGGGTGGTCGGGTACGATCTGACCCGTTTAAGAGACCCGTAACACTTCGAGGTGTTTCAACTAAAATGGAAATATATTATTGAATAATTTAAATTGTCTTACATTGATGAAATGGGAAAAATACAAAAATCCAAACGAAACATGAAATTTGAAATAACTTATTTAAAAGAAGCACTAAAATCCAATGCTATAGTACTAAGATCAAACTGCACCTGAAACATGTACAAAATAAGTTTTGTTAACATATGAAATGTTGGTGAGCATTCCTAGATTTAATACATATAGTAAGTTGGAAAATGTTATACAATTCAAGTGCAAGCTACGGTGCAATTATTTAAACTATGTATCATACAAATGAGCGAAATCAATCCTGTGACTGTATAATGTACTAAATGAACGGCGGTGTACTTATCCAATAAATGGATAAAAACTTAACAATGACCATGGATTCTCCGATGAAAAAGGGGGAGAATCACCTAGGCGGGTTGTCAATCCAATAGCGCTATCCAATGTTAAGGTCGGCTTGTACCATGTTAATGATTTCACTAAGTACAAATGTATTCTACATGTATTGTCTAAGCATAAAGCACGTTGTAAGCAAATGCACATAGTACTAGAATTGTATTGTGAAATGTAAACTTGTATTTGTAATTTGTAATAGTGTACATGTAACACCCTAAAAATGAATAAAAGCAAAAAGGGGATAGGAAGTACTCACTTTCGCCAAATGACTAGATGACTAAGCGAGCGTGAAAATGAGAGAAATCCAAAGATTCAACAACGAAACTAGTCCAATTTAGAAGAAAAGAAACCGAATAGGAGAAAAATATCAAGCTTCCAATTCGCCAATTACAAGAGCTTATAATAAAAGCTTCAAATGTAGAAGTAATATACTCTAGAAGAAAGGTATGAGGGAGAGTTTAATCGAATTGAAACATTCGATTTAGAGGTGCAAAGTGTAATGGGTCATAGGTGGGTTTTTATACTAGTTTTGGATTCAATTAGCCATTAAAATTGGTCAACACCATAAAGTAAGGTTTTATGATGAATTGAATATTTGACTAGGACTTTGACTGTTTGACTAAGACTTTGACTAGGACATTGACTGGGACTTTGACTTTGACTGGGACTTTGACTGAGACTGTCTTAGCGGACCGCGAGGGCTAAAAAAAATAATTTTTCTAATTTAATCAATTTTAAGTTATAGACTTGTTTCCTTCTGTTTCTAAGTTGTTTTAGGACCAAAAATTAAGGGCTTTGAGTATCAAGGTGTGAAACATACGTGCTCGGGTGTAGATGTGAGTATAAAACGTGCATACTTGTACTTATAAAATTATAAGTTTTATTAAATTGTGAATTTTGGTCCTATTAAAATACGAGGGTTAAAAATGAAAATTTTGAAATAGTTGAGGAACCAATTATGCACATTTATGAAAAGTGAAGGGTGTAGGTTATCACAGTCTCCCCTACTTTAGAAAATTTCGTCCCGAAATTACTTTCAAGTGAAGGTTTCCATGAAACAAAAGACATTTGTAAAAAGGCAAGTAGATTTTAAGAAATACATCAGCCATGATTTGACAAAGTTTGAAGTAGTTGTTTAATACCCAAAATAAGAGTTTGAAAATCCTTAAAGTTTGACCCAAGGTTAGAGAATTAAGAGTTTATAATGAGCAAGGTTTGGGAAAAGTATGTAACTGGTTAGGGCAGGACAGTGTTATAGTAGCTTCCCTTACTTTAGAGAAGTTTCTGACCGAACTTTTATTAAGGACGTGCAACAGGATTTCGACTAACAAAGAGTGTAAGAGTATACAAAGTTTGTATTTTCTGTGTGGATGGTCCAGAGAAAGACTCTAGGAAGTCGAATTGAAGCTCGTGTAAGAACATTCTTATCGAAAATGCTAGCTATTAGTCAACGATCTAACAAAGAGATAGTAATGGGTAGGTTCCTGGTCAGACTCCTAGTCCGCTCCCGCAGTATCGCTCGTGCTTATATATAGGGTGTACCGCAGCTAACCCACCACACTACTGATACTTTGGACTCGTACTGATTGTCTACCAATAGCCTAAGTAGAATCACACACCATACCTGTAAATCCATGATTGCGTTCCGGACCGTAATCATCGATTTACCTTACACTAGGGTGCTATGCTTTTCCATAACACTAACATAAGTAATACAAGAAACAATGTGTGCAACCAAAATGTGTTAAGTAGTAAATACTGCTCAAGTATAAGATGCGGTTAGAGGTTCTTCCTCTTTCAGGTTCACCTTTTAACCGTAACGAGATTAATGTGTAAGTATAAGACATGATTAGGGGTTCTTCACCTTTCGGGTTCACCCTTAACCGGTAAATTTCTGTTCACATCATTGGGCTCTAAACAACCATATTGATAAACTCTGAGGATTACACCGTTCCCCTCGGGTTAGAGGAATACTCTGAACCGAGTCGTTCATGGGAACTGGCTTAGATCTCATACGAGCTATCAATTGGTATGTTCGTTGGCCATGATGATGAACCAAATAATGTAAAGTATAACAGGATTTGCTCACAACAAAAAAAAAATATGCATACCAAATATGCGTTCATGTAAGTATATAAGTATAACATAAAATTTCGATTGAAAAAATAGCATAACATAAATCGAGTAAATCGCACAATTTGCACAAAATGAAAGTAAACGAGTTAAATTAATGCTCAAAACTAGTGTTGTAAGAATAACTACTAATAACTAGTGCGAGAATAGTTGCGAATAACGCGTGAAAATAACTACCAACAAAAGAATAATACAAAAATAGTAAGATAATGTACGAACGTAACTATAAATAGAATGGTGTAAAAAAAATAATGAAATTTATTGTAAATGAAAGTGCGCAAAATAGACGTATAGTCTACTGGTATGAGGATAACTTTTTGGAAACCGAAGAATGTTTTAAGTTCAAAACAGGTTCACTTGAAAAGATTTCGTAGGTACACATTTTCATGTGTTTACGAGAAGTCGAGTTTGAAAAGTATTATAAGGTATATTATTAGTTGCAAATTCCTCCCGAAAACATATATTGGATACGTTATATGAAAACATGCAGAATTACATTTGATTTGTAAAATATGCAATGCAAGTTTATAAAATGCAAGATGAAATCATTTCATGAAGTGTGTGTAAATCTAATGTGTTTCGAAAGACCAAGATTAAAATTGATGTGAAGGTTGTGAATGATCCTAGATGCCTTGATGAATTTTGGAAAATAAAATTTTCTGTATTTAAACATTTCTTTAACTTGTGGGTTGAAAAGTCGGAAATTTTTAATTGTTATGAAATGTTGAGAAAATCGAGGTGTTACCCGTTAAGACTGGGTAAACTTGAAACCTTTTAAATTTTCAAACTTTTACGAAATTTATACATTGAAAGATCATTTATTTGCAGGATCATTAAGGCATCTCTTTGGGCTCATAGTGGGCTATTTGTTTCAAGGCACAAGGTGTATGAAAAGTGTGTTCTAATTTGACGAATAGGCTTTGTGAAAAGACTTATAGAATAAGTTGTCAAATTAATCGTTTTAGAAAGTAGTGTACTAGTGCGTATCGTGTAGGTAGACATTTATGTATGAGTTTAGTCTGACTAAGAAGTTCTAACTAATGGTAGTTGGCTATGGCTTAGGAGACTTGATGCAACAATATTAGTATTAGGTATATGAGGATATACTGTGACTTCGATCAAGTAAGTTTGTAAACATGAAGGTATAAAATAGGTTGAAATAATAAGTTTGGAAAAACCATGTTCATTTTTAATTGTATGATGACGCAACATTCCTAAAATCAGGATGTGATCAAAGTTTAACACCGAGTTTAAAACTTAAGTCATGGGTAAAAATGTTTTAACGCAAAACGAGTAATACCTTATAGTGTAAGAATCATGAGCATAAGTGAAATAGTGTAAGCTTTAATGCGATAATATATCGAACAAAAGTTTTAGTAATGATGATAAGGGATTCAAAAGCGAATGATCAATGAATAATGGCATATGAAACATCAAGTGATTAAATGGAATCTTCAAATGATAAACAAACATAAATATCAATGATATAAAACATTGGAATTGTTTCTATAGGAAACTTTGACCAACTCAAGTATTTGAAATTTCCTAGTGACTTGTGGGGGCGTACTTTAGCCTATAAGTGAATGCTCATCCCAAGAGTTCCCAGGTAGGTATACGGGTCCCTCGTCTGATTGAGATTTATACAAAATACCAGGCCTACACAGAAAACTCAGGATACAGGCGGTCACCCTTCCAGATTGCACGTGCCCCATCAATAGTGAATTCCAAAACTTTAGCGAGATTAAAAACAAGATGCAAAAATAGATCCTTGAGATTTGGATTTCACTCCTAACTCAAAGATGTATTTCAAAATTGAAAACGATTGTGGAATGAAACCAATCACTAAGTTAAGGATATCACTCCCAGCTTAGTGGTTAAGTTCCTTTTTGAAAGAAATACTCTTTGAGGTGTGGATGTCACTCCTATCTCAAAGATATATTCCTAAGATAAGTAACATATAGAGGAGTGAAACTAATCACCAAGGTATGGATGTCACCCCTAACTTGGTGATATCGTTTCGTTTGTGAAATACGAGTATCTTCTTCTTTAAACAACACACCGAAAGAATAACGAGAAAGAATCATACCGAAAATATCTTGAAAAAAATAATAGGATAAAGAGAAATAAAGACGAGAGGACTCGTGAATGTAAGCTTGGTTAAAGACTAGGCTAAAAGGCATTCTAATAACCTAATTCCCTATAACCATGGCTCTGATACCAATCTGTAACACCCCAACCGATGGCGGAATCATCGAGGTGTCACGTAGTGACGATTGTTCAAAAGCACATGGTACTAAAATGTAAATATATTATTGAATAATTTAAATTGTTTTACATAGATGAAATGGGAAAAATACAAAAATCCAAACGAAACATGAAATTTGAAATAACTTATTTAAAAGAAGCACTAAAATCCAATGCTATAGTACTAAGATCAAACTGCACCTGAAACATGTACAAAATAAGTTTTGTCAACATATGAAATGTTGGTGAGCATTCCTAGATTTAATACATATAGTAAGTTGGAAAATGTTATACAATTCAAGTGCAAGCTACGGTGCAATTATTTAAACTATGTATCATACAAATGAGCGAAATCAATCCTGTGACTGTATAATGTACTAAATGAACGGCGGTGTACTTATCCAATAAATGGATAAAAACTTAACAATGACCATGGATTCTCCGATGAAAAAGGGGGAGAATCACCTAGGCGGGTTGTCAATCCAATAGCGCTATCCAATGTTAAGGTCGGCTTGTACCATGTTAATGATTTCACTAAGTACAAATGTATTCTACATGTATTGTCTAAGCATAAAGCACGTTGTAAGCAAATGCACATAGTACTAGAATTGTATTGTGAAATGTAAACTTGTATTTGTAATTTGTAATAGTGTACATGTAACACCCCAAAAATGAATAAAAGCAAAAAGGGGATAGGAAGTACTCACTTTCGCCAAATGACTAGATGACTAAGCGAGCGTGAAAATGAGAGAAATCCAAAGATTCAACAACGAAACTAGTCCAATTTAGAAGAAAAGAAACCGAATAGGAGAAAAATATCAAGCTTCCAATTCGCCAATTACAAGAGCTTATAATAAAAGCTTCAAATGTAGAAGTAATATACTCTAGAAGAAAGGTATGAGGGAGAGTTTAATCGAATTGAAACATTCGATTTAGAGGTGCAAAGTGTAATGGGTCATAGGTGGGTTTTTATACTAGTTTTGGATTCAATTAGCCATTAAAATTGGTCAACACCATAAAGTAAGGTTTTATGATGAATTGAATATTTGACTAGGACTTTGACTGTTTGACAAAGACTTTGACTGGGACTTTGACTTTGACTGGGACTTTGACTGAGACTGTCTTAGCGGACCGCGAGGGCTAAAAAAAATAATTTTTCTAATTTAATCAATTTTAAGTTATAAACTTGTTTCCTTCTGTTTCTAAGTTGTTTTAGGACCAAAAATTAAGGGCTTTGAGTATCAAGGTGTGAAACATACGTGCTCGGGTGTAGATGTGAGTATAAAACGTGCATACTTTTACTTATAAAATTATAAGTTTTATTAAATTGTGAATTTTGGTCCTATTAAAATACGAGGGTTAAAAATGAAAATTTTGAAATAGTTGAGGAACCAATTATGCACATTTATGAAAAGTGAAGGGTGTAGGTTATCACAATATTTCATGGACACCATTCTTTTGACTAATGATCACAACTGTTACACTGTCTTCAAGAATCTTGAGCAACGAGGCTCTGATACCACTTGTTGAGAAAATAACACGGAAAAACACAAATCAACAACACAACAAAGACTAAAACAGAGTATCACAGATCAAACGAAATAACATGAACAAGATAATAATTCGACTCAAATGATTAGGGCTTTTATTAAGTGAGACCAGACGAAAAGAAAGAAACAAGAATGAACGAAAACGTTTGAGAAATCAAAGAGAATTAACTAGCCCTATAAATCTGATTGCAAGCCTTTATAACAACCTGAAACCAGAAGCTAACAACCTAAGTTTCATTTTGAGAACTTTGGTCCCTGAAGTTACACAAGTCATGAACTTCCAGTCTGAACCTTATTTCTTCTCACATATCCTCTTTGCTGAAATGACTAAACAGCCCCTCTACTTTCTTTGAGTCACATTACCATTTTATATCACTAAGAACTTATTGGTTTTGGCCATAATCTTCAACATGTGTTGTGCACTTAATAACGCAGTTCATGTGTGGTGCACTTTAGGGCACGTTGTGCACATCACACTCGGTTAGGGTAAGGCCATGTGTTATATGAATATATGATCATTCAATAGCTACATTCGTGCAAGATGTCTAAAGTCTAAACTCTCATTAGCGATACTCCATGTCATGAAAGAGTACATTGTTCTATTTTAATTTGATTTGTACACTAAACTAGCTTGAACTCACACACGTTCAACGTGACAGGTGTTCATGTTTATAACCCAATTAATCGAACCATTTATAACCGAAGCTAATAAGTTATGAAACCTACAAACCATCATATCGGTTTTTAACAAAACTAGCAGGAACCCGCGCGTTGCGGCGTGGCTGCACTCGTAAACTTTTACTACATATATAATAATTTTAAACTAAAAGTCATCATGTATTCTTGTGTGACAATTATTTTGGTGGAAGTCCTTTGATATTGAAAGCACGAATAAAAAATAAAAATTGATGCGGGAGAATACTGAAAACTTGAATCAGAAGACACGATTTCAGTCTCCGGAAAAAAGTAGCTAAATATTCTAAATGAAGCCATAAAAAAAATAAAGAATGGCGTGTGGGATGGGTTTGCCACCCCGTAGTACTAACTGGTCAATTTTGTGGTATATTCTCGAATATGCTCTGACCGTATATATGTCATTTCTCATGTTGGCGATTGTTTCGTCTAATGAGACACCCATAGGTGTGAAGGAGAAGTGTGTGTTGTATGCGTGGATCAAAGAAACCATGAGGTTGCTCTTGATTAACACAACATTTGTTTAATTGTAATTTTTAACCGTAAACTTTTATTACATATACAATAACTTTTAAAATAAAAGTCATCATGTATTCTTGTTTGACAGTTATTTTGGTTTTGCTAATGACCGAGTCAGTCACAAATGGGACGATACCTATCTCTTTTATTTGAGTTTGAATATGTTAGTCAAATTTTTATATATTATTTTTAGTATAAGTTAATAAGTTATTTAATTGTTGTACTTTTAAACTAAAAGTTATCATGTATTCTTGTTTGACAATTATTTTGGTTTTCCTAATGACCTAGCCAGTCACGAATGGGACGATACCTATTTCTTTTATTTGAGTTTGAATATATTAGTCAAATTTTTATGTATTATTTTTAGTATAAGTTAATAAGTTTTTTACAAGCTTTTATAAAATACTATTGCATTAGACTATCCGTTGTGGTGCGCGACCGAGCAGGCGCGAACGAGCTTGAGAGCCACGTGGATAGCCGGAACCACAACACCTACACGTGAATGGCTGCGTGAGCGAGCGGACGTGAGCCGTGTCGCGTGGGCTAGCGAAGAGAAATCAGGGTTGTTTGTGTGTGTATTGTGGTTTGTTTGTTTCTTTTTTTTTTTTTTTTTTTGCTCTTGGAGGGTGAAAAAGATGAAGGAGATGAAGGGGAAGAAGATGAGTTGCAAAAAATGAAAGGGATGAAGATGATGAGAGAGAGAGAAAGACTTTGTTTGTTTGTGTTTTTTTTTTAATTTTTTTTTCTGCCTATGTATTTTTTTATTTAATAATGTTTTAAAATATTTATGTTTTATTAATAATGTATTTTTTTATGTAAAACATTTATGTTTTATCATATTTATTAATTTGGTAAAAAAAAAATGACCCGCTCACCTCTAGCCACAACGTGATCAAGCTATCAGCTCGCGGTCACGAGCCAGTGCCACATCGACGCCTACATGACACAATATTATTTGATAAATCCTCCGCTCACCTCTACCCACAATGGATAGTCTTATAAGTATAAATGGTAGATGTAATAACACTACATTATTGTTTGTCATTTATTACACAACATTATTAAATGTTAAAATGTAGAGAGACAATATTGTAAGTGAGAAATTATTTATGCATTCACATTTGTACTAAATGCAAAAACAATGTTTTTATATGTCTTAAAATTAAATAAAAATTACTATCTTACCCATCCAAAACTTATTATATAGTAGTAAGTATAGATAACACAACTTGATTTATTATCTTATGTTTAATTATCACCTCTAGTAATAACTGCCCCATACAAGATGTTCACGTATTAATTAGGTTGACCAACTAATTTGAGAAGGCGGTTAACTGCTCCTTACTTTAGAATATTAAAACTCAAATTTTATTTGTTTAACATTTGGGGAAAAGTGACCCCGCTTATATTTCTCGTACTCATTTTTTTTTTGTTTTAGATTTGTAGTAATATATAAACTATCTATCACAATTTTAACAGAATTTAATAGTACTATAACTACTTCGTGTACCGCTAATGTGTTGCACTATGATGTAAACATTCATTTATGGGTTCTAGTAATGTGTTGCACTATGATGTAAACATTCATTTATGGGTTCTAGATAATGGATGATTGGATGCTGAGTGTGGTTTTATGTGTGGGGTTTTTTGTTTTTTATGGGTTGGATAGTTAAGGGTAGTGTTGTCTTTAAATTTGTGTGTCAATGAAATAAATCAGTAAAGTGATGTGGCAGTGCAATATTGGTGGAAAATCAAGGTAGTTTAGAGGAGTCCAAGTAGCGCCTCGCCTGTTCAGCTTTTATATTTAACTATATGATTAGCAAGTGGCAAATACGGGCCATATCACACGGAGTTGTTTGGTTGTTGATAGTTTCAAATGTCATGGGTTTACCACGAAATTTAATAATTTCATAATTATAGTAGGAACTTGGAAAGCACATTTTTTGAGCATCTCCACCGCAGCCATGATCTCTGGTTTGCCCACTTGGTCATAGTATTGTTATTGGTGCCACAACAATATCTGAAGAAACACCAATCTAACAACCAATATATAAGAGCACAAGTAAAGATATGATTCTTATTAATGACGGTGGGACAATACAAGACTCGAATACAAGATCGTTACAGAGTTTCGACTATAATCTATCCTTCACAGCTATATGACGAGTTCTCTAAGAACTTCTCTGTTACGGATTGAATACCCTTCTCTTGGAATGATGCAGGGTATTTATAGGCCTCAGAAGTGGTATGTGATTGGCTGATGAAGGAATGACAACTGGTTGTACGACTGCAGACCGTTGTCCTTGTCGGCGCTGTTACTCTGCGATTGGTCCACGTGTCTTGTGATTGTCCTTTCTATCCTTTTCTGTACCTCGTACCTGCAGGAGATTGTGGAGCAGGGAATAAACACCTCAGATTGGCTGTGTCCTTGTCATTGTCGGGTGACAACTGTCACATACGAGGTAACGTGCGCATGTTTCTAGAACTCCACGTCAGCATACTGTGTTGATGTGTATGTAGATGTGGGGCCGTGCGCACGCACGGGTACATATCTCTTCAATATCGTAGAGTTTTGATGGGGTCGGTAGCATATGCGTACCCAAATTTCAGCTTATGTGGTAAGACAACATACTTTGTTGAACTTGGCAGTTGGCATCTCTTATGCCCACAAAAATATTTTAGGATCACCTAAGGTATTCCAAATATACATTTTAGGGACTCATCGCAATGATGAATAACACAAGAGTTGCCCCAACACCATCTTGTACTGCCTCTATCACGTTCATTGTAACATCGCGAAAATTTTTCCCCAAATTTTAATGTAAACGCCCCTATTTTCGTTACGTTTTATACAAACGTGCCTTAGTCTCCGTTATCCTAACTCATAATTTATATGTATATATATTTATATATATATATAAATGTTTATAATAATAATAATAATATTTCAGTTTTAAAAAAAAATTTTGAAACACCTCGAGCAGTAGGCCAAACCCAACAGCCAACACTTGTAAGCCCAAACTTCTCATTTTTTTTTGTTACAGCCCAATACAGAGGGCGGCCCATCTCAAAGAAAATCCGGCCCAAAGACAGAACCCGGCCCACATGACCTACCCCCTCCTTCCTTTTATTCCGTTTAATAAAAAAAAAATGGTTGCCTCTCCTAAGGCTCGAACCCGGATCACTCCCAGAGACAGACACGCGCATGACCAACTAAGCCACAACCTATTTTGTGATTTGATTCCAGATCTAATTGTATAAAACCCCATCTTAAAACTTGTTTTTCTTCTCCTTTTCAATCGCTGTCAACAACCCAGCTGTGAAGCTTCAATTTGAGCATCAATTCACGCGGCCATCACTGATTCAATCCCGATTATTACGCACATTATCATCAACCTCTTCCTAAAATAACAACCGCGTGATTAAACGCGTGCATTGACAAAAAAAAATGCGATTAAACACCATTATTAACCTTCCAAATCGATTTAGGTGAAATCAGTATAAATACTCGTTTTGATCTAATTAAACTCGCACACACAACCTAAGATCGCCGATTAAGAGAACCCCCAAACAACCTTTCACATTCAAACATTATACAATTCGAAATTTGAAGCTTTTGGTGCGGCTTTGGCTTGCTCGCGACTGCACACTTCTGGTCACAATCATCTTCGATTAAATGTATGTATTGTCTTGTTTGCTAATATAGAACAGAAGCCCCATGGATTCGTTCAAGATCTGCAACGAAGCATGACTAATTATAAGCCTAGGGTTTTAGGGTTTATAATTAAGAAATTGGGGATAAATCAGTTTACATGTTTAAAACATTTTTCGTGGCTTCTAAAAACAAATCCCATAGGTAGACCAGATGGGGGTGGGTTGTGTTTAAAAACTCTGAACCGGCTGGTGCTAGGTTCGAGTCCCACCACAATCAACATTATTTTTTTGTTATCCTTTACACTTATATTATCTTTATTCTTTTAAAATCGTTTTAAAATACTAAAACTATTTTATAAATTCTACAAAAATTACATTATGTTAAACTAGTGAAAAAGTTTAACTTACAATTTTTATTTTTCAAAAATTCATTTATTTAATATTTATAATAATTAAATCAATTTTATTCTATTATATTTATAAAATTCCATTAAAATATCAAAACGATCTCATTAATTCCCACAAAAATTATTTTAAGTTTTTATAACATTAAGTTTTTCAGAAATGATTTTTATTTCTGAAAAAATCATTTATTTAATATTTTTAATCAATTTTTGTTAGATTTAATCATAATTAAATCATAATAAATCCAATTTTCATCATTTTTGCACCAAAATTTTATACAAATTATTTCTGACCATTTAGAACAGAAATATAATTTTTAAACTAATAATTCTTTAATTTTAGTATTTTTGAATATTAAAGTTAATGGTTGGCAATTTATAATAAATAGATTTAAAAATCTATTTTTAAATGAAATAATTTTATAAAAATTATTTTTATACTTTAAACACATTCTTGAGACCATCCTAGATTTAACATTTATAAAAAGATTTTTGGTTATTTATTTACTAAATTTCTCTCAATTGGCGAATATTTTTAATATTAATCAAACGAGCAATTATCCCCAATTCGAAGCCCTAGAACTTAAACATTTGTAGACTTGTTAGACTTAGACATATTTATTACCTCATTTTAGGGTGATACTTGATACATTTGGTCAACACATTTCTCAACAGATATAACATTTTACCAAGGTGAGTTTTACATAGCCCCTTTTCTATTTATCACCATTTTTGGGGTGAAACATGTTTATAACATCATCATTGCAATTCAATCATCAATGTGTCTATGTGTTTTCTATGTTGCATTATGTCTTGAGCATGATTAGAGTAAGCACCATTCTAGCATAATCATTAACATTGATCAGCCGGCGGTAAACATTGATAGATCTATTGGACTGACAATCCCACCCGGATACGTGCCTCCTACAAAGGTTACGTGGGTGTTTGTTATCGTATAACATATTGGACCATGAGCGTATGGTATGTATCATTTTATAACAGTCATCAGGGTTGATTATGCACTCGATTTATTTCTAGTATGTTCTCACATATGGACTAGATTGACATGACACATGAATTGCACATCATTTTACTCAATTATCAAAAACCTATGTAACTCTCACCAACTTTTGTTGACCCAAAACATTTTCAACTTAACATGTTTCAGGTTCTATTTGCTTGGAGATTTGATTTGATGCTTGAAGATTTGTGTATAGTTTATTCAATTTGATGTACAGATTCTAGAATAATTGTATGTAATTCAATTAAATCATTTAATGAAATTTATTATCTACCATGAGCTACTGAACAATCATTCAATACGTGACATCCCGATGTTTCCGCCATCGGTTGGGGTGTTACATTCATGATATTGTTCATTTTGTCCACAGGTTTAGAGTTCTATTTTTTGTGATCACATGAGATTTTCCTTGAAGGTCACCCCCGTTTTGTTAATGTTCTTATTTTAGCATGCTTAACTATAGTTTTTTTTTTTTTTTTAGGATATGTTGTGTCTAAGTCCACAAAACATTTCAGACATCTTTTTGTCTTTGATTGATATAGGATTTCTTTAAAGTTTTACGATAAGGTATTAAAGCTACTCTTGTGTTGGTGGTGTGTGGGGTCACGTCCATACTAAAAGAGGGACACGTTGACAGAACGCTTTGCAAACTTGACGTGTTTTGGGGTCACATCCATACTAAGATGCGGAGGTCAATTAGGGATGATAATGGGTCGGGTGTGGGGCGAGTTTAGGTAATTACAACCCCATACCCCATTAGACATGTTTGTCCTAAAATCTGTCGGGTTTGTATCGGGTAATTACCCATCAGGTATCGGGTATACCCATGGATTTCGGGTAAACCCGTTAATTTTTAAAACTTACCTATTAGGTATATCCAACTAAAAACACATCGAGTGTCTATTGAGTAACTACTAACCAATACATTTAGCATTATTAAATATGTATGTAAATGATTACAATGTATAAATATAAATACTTAAATCATATAAAAACACTAAAAGACATAAATACAAATAGTATACATTAATTATTTGTGTTTTTTTAGCATAAGATGACAATCTAGATTGACAATTAGATATATCATGCATACATATTTAAAAAGATATATAAGAAATTATATCGGGTATCTAATCGGGTAAATGGATATACTTTATCAGGTAATCGGGTCGGGTAAACGAGTATATCATCAAATCTTAAACCCGCGAAAAAAAAAAAAAAACTAATCCTATACCCGGACTCTTACCTGATTACCTTACCCCAAACCCGTCCCAAATGTGTCAGGTTTTGAGTTTACCCATCAAGTTCAGGTTTGATTGTCATCCCTAGAGATCATCACATGAAGTAGTCATATATATGTGTGTGTGAATATATGAGAGTATACTGTTCCACTTTCAATTGTCATTTCAATTAGATGAATTTTGATATGCTTGAAGGAACTACTATTCTCTACTGAAATTATTTGAACACAAGTCAAATAAATGGCCTTAAAAAGTTTTTAACGAAGTGACGGGTCAGGAGGGACACAACACGATAACATATGCTTGTGGACGAGATTTTATATGTACTAATAATTAGTTAATAAAAAAAATATGTTTTAGTAATGTGAATCGATGTAGCATACAAATAATGTGTTCCCACACGACACCACTTCATTGCTTAATTTGTTTCGAGCGTAGTGTGTAGATTATACGCTTCCATGTGGTACGTACCAAGCTTCTTTTTTTTATTTTTTTACACATTACTCGTCAATGTTAGCTTATATCTCCATGTTATATAAAACATATAGAGTAATAGGTAATAGATTGAATTGGATCGAATGTACTTTTCTCATTATTCACAAAAGATTATATAGTGGCTACAACATTAATACAATGACTTGATTCTAGGAAGACTATTGACTAAGAATATTGACTATGACTAAATAATTATAAAGGCATAAAGATAGCTCTTTGACTATGACTGTTGACTGTTGACTATTGAAATCATTTACATAAGTGGGGGGTTTATTATTTTACAAATTACATTTGGGGGGTAGTGGGGGAAAAATCAAAATTGGTGATGCCTTGGTCTCATTTGGCGGCATCAAACAAAATCCCCTTGATGCCGCCAAACCAATTCCTTTAGTCACAATGCCGCCAATTGATACTAAGGTATTGATGCCGCCATTTCAATTGTGGTGTTTGATGCCGCCATTTCAATTGGAGGGTTCATTTCTTATATAATGCTACGACCTCTTCCCATTTTCTCCATCCCATTCACTCTTCCCATTTTCTCCATCCCACATATCTCAACCCCATTTACAACACCACATATCTCAATCCCATTTACAACACAATTGTAGGAAACTACAACACAATATGCGATATAATACTTTTCCCGCAATTGTTTTGGAGGGTACGGTTTTTTATTGATATTGGGTCGATGTTACATTCACATGGAGTTTTAACAGCTTTGGGCGGGGATGAGCCGTGCTTAAAAGCATCCGCTCCTGTCTCATCCCCTGCTTGGCATCGCTTTTCTGGGGTCCAAAAAAGCGGTGCCTTTGGATCGGTGTTACATCCACATGAAACTACTTGGATCGATGTTACATCCACACGTGGTATAACACGTGTAGAATGCAACATTGTCACTGTAGTTTATAATATTTTGCCGTTGGTTGTCCTTGCTAGTCTCAATCTCCAGTCTACCAAACCCGGACATTCCAACGGTCTCTTCAGGGGAGTCAACTTTCCAGACAAAGCCTGTAGGGCAAGGCCATCCGGTGTTGATGAATCACATCATGTGATTAGCGACGTCAAAGACATCGGATGATGCGGTTCTTCACCGTGCTACTTTGGCAGGGCTGTCTGGGTCGATCATTGGGTACCCTTAGATTTGGTACACATATTCAACAGATTGATTGATGTTCCCCTGTTTGATTCAGATGGGTTCGGACCCCAACTTGATCCCGAGCCCTCAGTTTGACTTCAATAAAGCAATTGTGATGGAATGTGGGAAACGGAAACTTAATGAACTCGGTAGATTGTATAGTTTGATTGAGTAGTTTGGAATTGGTGATCTCGGAAATAAATTGTCTTGTAACTCGGTAGACTGTATAGTTTGATTGAGTAGTTTGGAAAAATAGTTGTTAAGTAAATTTGTATTATTTGTTTTAAATAAATGTATCATTATTACCTGACCCGTTTTCAACAAATTGAGTTTTCCACAAAAATGACCTCCGGGCCGTTTTTGGGACTCCCGGATCAGGCATCGGAGACCCGAAAACGGCCCGGACTTTGTGCGAAACCCGTGTATTAGCCAAGGCCAGCGCGTCCGAAAGCCCGGATGCCTGACGGGCAGGCCCTGCAAGACTGTACAGAGGCCAAAAATGGCAGCCTGGCCCGTTTTCAACAAATTGAGTTTTCAAAAAAAAAAAGACCTCCGGGCCGTTTTCGGGCCTCCCGGATCAGGCCCCGGAGACCCGAAAATGGCCCGGACTTCGTGTGAAACCCGTGTATTAGCCAAGGCCAGCACGTCCAAAAGCCCGGATGCCTGACGGGCAGGCCCTGCAAGACTGTACAGAGGCCCAAAAATGGCAGCCTGGCCCGTTTTCAACAAATTGAGTTTTCAAAAAAAAAAGACCTCCGGGCCGTTTTCGGGCCTCCCGGATCAGGCCCCAGAGACCCGAAAACGGCCCGGACTTCGTGCGAAACCCGTGTATTAGCCAAGGCCAGCGCGTCCGAAATCCCGGATGCCTGACGGGCAGGCCCTGCCAGACTGTACAGAGGCCCAAAAATGGCAGTCTGGCCCGTTTTCAACAAATTGAGTTTTCAAAAAAAATGATTGTGATCTTGTTTGTGATCTTGTTTTAGTGTTTAACGCTTGTATTTGGATTTTAATTCTAGTGGTTGTTTCTCACAACAATGTTTGAATCACATGTGGCTTAACGATTTGTATATTCATATGCATACACCAAAAAAATGTTACAACAACAGTAATTAACACATGATTAAAAGTTAAACCAGTCCGTGGGAGGCTGATTCATAAGACGTTGAGATTGCCTTCTTGGTGGTTGGTCTTGATCGTTGGGTGGTAGTCCTTGATTCCCGTACTGATCATCGGGAAAGAGGTTTAAATTCAGTGCGGTCGAAGGTCCTGGCCGGGTTGAAGGTCCTGCGTCACACGAATTATGCGGGGGATGGTAATGGAAATCACTAACATCGAGATCAATCCGTGGCATCCCCTGCCCAACCGGCGTCACAAAATCCTGTGACGGAAATGCCCAACTATCTCCAATTCCAATTCCGCTTGCAATCAAGTTAGCTAGCGGACCTGTCACCGCCGGTTGACCGCTACCGGACCCACCAACATCACCAGTTCCCTGTACGAAGGAAGTATCCAATCCAAACGGAGTTCCAAGTTGATCCAATCCAACGTCAAAGAGTTGCGGGACATATCCCCCACCCTGGTTCTGATTGTTGCTTGCCGCAACAGATGCACCAAACCCACCCTCATTGTACAACGGGCTTCCAGCTTGGGGTTGATTTTCCGCCACGTTTGTCGGCCCATGACGGGGAGCGTGTCGCCGGCGTACCCTTTGAGGTCGTGCCGGTGCTGACAAGTCGACGGGGTCCCTTGTAAGATGCGTCTGATTTTGGAAGTGTCCGACATCTTGTGACATCATCATACTGTGGAACGCCGTGTTCTGTATATGCTCAAGCTGCGTGGCGAAGGACTGAGGATCATTAAATGCCTGTTGGGAGGACCGGTAAATATCCCCTATGGCATCCCTCTGCAAACAAAATTATTAGTTAGAAACCGTAAACTCAAATAATTAATGTATGAAAGACACGTAAAAATGCTTTACCATCAGCTGGATTCTAGCACCGTCGTCTTGGAAACCGCCAACTGGGGCCGGTGCTACACTCGGATTCCCAATAAATGCAACGGTACGACTCAAATACCATTGCATATAACCGGGCTCTGTGGAATTCATCCTTATGGGATCGGTCCTGTAAACCGTGTTATGACGGTTATTCCAAGCGTTGATGTAGGCTTCGTGCCTACTCATCCAGTCCGCCCCGTTGTGTCCTTGCCGCCCCAAAGCATGCAGTTTTTCAAGCTGAGCCATGGGTACGGTTACGTTTATTTCGGGAGGTATGTACTGGAACATGCCAAATTGCTTCATAACCCGTTGAGGGTAATGATGCTCAACGATCTCAAAGCATATAAGCGGACAACAGCTCCTCCAGCTTTGCATCCCACTTGAACATATGGCCGGGAGTCGATCCAAAACCGCGGTGTAGGGGGTCCAGTTGAACTAAAAACATAAAACAAACACTTAAGTCAGTTACAAAACACAATATATGCATGCATGATTAATACAAAAAACTAAAAATAATTACTAACACGTGTAGAATGAACATACCATGTTCTCGTTCAACGATTGTAGTTGTGAACGATATGCTCGGAGGCAGTGGGTGGATACCTCCTTGAAGTTTAAATTGCGGTCTCTCCACCTACAAAATTAACAGTTTAAAACACGTGTTCAGTAAAAAAAATACAAAGGGATGCCATGCAGTCACACATTATATTTGTTTGGGATTTGAGATATATACCGAGCCGCTAGCGGACAAGAATAATCAAACCGGTTTGAGGGTGGTCGTGGCGCGAGACACCGAATCCTCTCCCATGCCCATGTTTGAAGGAGCATCATGGGCCCGGTCACGGCTTTCCTATCCGGCTGGGTGGCATCACAAAGCCGCCTGTAAAAACAACCGAGAACCGCACTGCCCCAGCTATAAGATGCTGTTCGGCTTAGGTCTCGTAAAAATCTTAAATAAAAAACATTTAGTCTATTATTATTATTATTATCAGGAAATAAAGTGGAACCGATCAAATAAAAAAGGATTAAACGAGCCCTGAAAATGCACTCTTCATCCGTAGCCTCTGCTTCAACAAACGGCTGCTTTAGTTTATTAATAATAACACTACCCAAAACGGACTTGCCGGACATTTGGGCCTCTGTAGGCGTAACACCTAACAATCGTCAGCACAACGCTATTGCGTCGGCAGTAGACAAATTATCATCTACCCCAGACACAACAGCTCCCTCAATAGGTAACCCCCACAAGACGTTAACATCTTGTAAGGTGACAGTAGCTTCACCAAATGGTAGGTGGAACATGTGAGTTTTGGGCCTCCATCGTTCCACCAAAGCTGTTATCAAGGAGTGGTCAACGTATCGATAACCACAATCTATAAGGCCACCAAACCCTGCGGCATCGACAAGGTTACGAACCCGTCCTACAACAGGGTTGTCACGAAGTTCCCGCCACAGGCTTCTATCGCTACGCTTTACCATAAGGGACGCGTTGAAGTCTTCCTCGTTTATAAAAACGTGAAAGGCACGATGTCGATCGCGCAGATACAACACATCGTTGCTTAGGGGACCAGGGTGTAAGTTTATGTTTTGATTCATGGTGGGAGGAATTTGCTTGGTATGATTTTTTATAAGTTTCAAAGGTTTCAGATGGAGATTGAGATTGTAATGGTGTGGAAATGGATGTGTGTGGTGGTCCTTCTTCACCTCACCCTCCATTTTATAACCTCCAAAGGCTGATTTCTTGCACTCCCAAGAACACTATTTGCCTATCAAATCATCTGCAAATTACAAGACCATTGCATGCAATGCTAGAGACCTTGCGAGTGTGTTTTATAGCCTGCATGGTTGCAGGAATCGAGCATGCAAGAAGACTAATTCTCATTTGGTGGTTTCAATGCATGGAAATGGATTGCCGGGATGATGGCGGCAATATTGAAGACCACACCACTTTGATTGGCGGCATCAATGACTTCCCCAAATGGATTGGCGGCATCAAGGTGAAGTGCACAAATGGACTGGCGGCATCTAAACCCACCGGAAAAAGTTGAGTTGATACCGCTAACCGGTTTGGCGGCATCAAGAAAACATTTATTAGATACCGCCAAACCAAAACCATACATCACCAATTTTGATTTTTCCCCCACTACCCCCCAAATGTAATTTGTTAAATGATAAACCCGCTAGTTATGCAAATGATTCTGACTATTGATTTATGTTAATACGCCCCCGCAAGATGGAGGATCCATTGGATACGCCAATCTTGGAGCGAAGGAAAGAAACGGTGATCTTGGAAGTGGTTTGGTGAGGACATCAGCCAGTTGATCCTTTGAGCTAATGTGAAAGACCTTTAAGTGACCGGCATTGACTTGTTCACGAACAAAGTGGTAGTCGAGGGCAACATGTTTCATGCGAGAATGGTACACCGGGTTGGCACAAAGGTAGGTGGCGCCGGTGTTGTCACAGAAAAGAGATGGTGTACGTGTCGTGCGAAGACCGAGTTCTTGAAGAAGATTTTTAACCCATGAGATTTTAGCTGCGGCGTTTGCTAGTGCTTTGTATTCCGCTTCAGTGGATGAGCGTGAGACCGTTTTTTGTCTTGATGAACGCCAGGAGATGATGTTGGATCCAAGATATAATATATAACCTGTAGTAGATCTTCCTCCGTCATGTATGCCTCCCCAATCAGAATCTGAGAAAGCATTTAAATCAAGTGAGGACTGTTTATTTAACAATAACCCATGGTGCAATGTTCCTTTCAAATAGCGGAGAACCCGTTTGAGAGCTTGCCAATGTGACTGTTTTGGGTGGTGCATAAACTGGGAGAGTTTGTTGACAGCGAAAGAGATATCAGGGCGGGTGAAGGCAAGGTATTGAAGTGTGCCAACAAGTTTGCGATAAGGAGTTGGGTCAACTAGTGGAGAGGCATCCGAAGGGATAAGCGGTTCAGAGACGCTTAGAGGGGTGAGGACCTCTTTGGCACCATCCATTTTGAAAGTGGTTAAGATGTCCTGAATGTGCCTGTGTTGGGAGAGGAATAGACCATGAGGAGTTGGAATGACTTCGATTCCTAGGAAGTGATGTAGAGGGCCTAAGTCTTTGATCGGAAATTTTTTGCTTAGGGCTTGAACAAAGATGTCCATGAATGGATTATTGTTTCCAGTAAGGACAATGTCGTCAACGTAGACGAGTAGGTAGCAAGTGTTACCATTTGTGTTGTAGACAAAAAGAGATGCATCAGAGAGACATTTTTTAAAACCGAAGCTAATGAGGAAGGCGGTTAATTCATTGTACCAAGCCCGCGGGGCTTGTTTAAGGCCGTAGAGAGATTTCTTGAGTTTGCAAATGTGATTAGGAAACGCCGAATTTGCAAATCCGAGGGGTTGAATCATGTACACATCCTCATGTAAGGTGCCATGAAGAAATGCATTATTGACGTCTAGTTGGCGTAACGACCACCCTCGAGAGAGTGCGATGGAAAGAACAGTACGAATAGTGACAGGTTTCGTTACCGGACTAAAGGTATCAAAACAGTCCTTACCGTACTGTTGATGAAACCCTTTTGCGACTAGGCGCGCTTTAAATTTATCAATAGTTCCATCGGGTTTTCGTTTGGTTCGGAATACCCATTTGCATCATATTGGATTTTGGGTAGTTTGAGGGACAAGCTCCCACGTATGGTTTTGAAGAAGAGCGTTGTATTCAAGATCCATTGCTTGTCGCCATTGTGAATCTTTCATCGCTTGGATGTGAGTAGAGGGCTCAATGGATGTAGGAAGTGGGTGAAGTGTGGTGGAGTTGATGAAGTTAGAATTGTAATATTTTGGGTTAGGATTGCGAGACCGTTGTGGGCGAGTAGAGGCGATAGGAGAGGGGTTAATTGAAGGAGTTTGAGATTAGGGGGTGGTAGAGTCATTGGAAGGCTGTGTAGGTGAATTAGGTTGTGTAGGAGTGGAGGATTGTGGAGATGAGGACTGTGTATGGACAGTGGAGGACTGTGTAGAGGACAAGAGTTGTGTAGGGTTAGGGGAATGTTGTGTAGGTGTAGTAGAAGGTTGTGTATGGTCAGATGAGTGTTGTGTAGTATCAGGCAACTGTTGTGTAGGTGCAGCAGAAGGTTGTGTAGGGTCAGGAGAGGGGTGTGTAGGAGGTATGGGTTGGTGTGTGGGATCGATGGGAGGTTGTGTAGGGTGTGAAGGCTTTGTAGGATTTGGTATGTTGTGAAGAAATGATTCATAGGTGACAGTGGGAGATGTGGAGTTATTGGTGTGGGATGGGAAGATGTGTGGTATGAATTCAACATGGCGAGAGTGATATAGTTTGTTGGTGGCTGGATCAAAGCATTTGTATGCTGATCTGGAAGAGGAGTATCCAAGAAAGATACATGATGCAGAGCGAGATTGTAACTTGGAGGTGTTGTATGGGCGGAGCCAAGGATAGCAAAGACATCCAAACGATTTTAGTTTGGAGTAGGTGGGAGCAACATTGAATAACATGTCATAAGGTGATTTGTTGTTCAAGATGGTGGTGGGGAGACGGTTGATGAGATAAGTTGCGGCTTGAAAGGCATGTGACCAAAATTGTGATAGGAGTTGAGCATAGTGGAGGAGGGCAAGGCCCGTTTCAACAACGTGTCGATGACGACATTCGACCACCCCGTTTTGTTCGGGTGTATGAGGAGGTGTGGTGTAGTGAGAAATTCCATGAGTTGTGAGAAATGGTTTAAGACCAATGTATTCACCACCATTGTCGGTAAATAGAGAGATAAGAGGTGTTTGAAAGAATTTTTCCACTAGTGATTTGAACTGTGGAAAAAGGACGGAGACTTCGGATTTTCTTTTTATCGGATATAACCAAATGTATTTAGAAAAATAATCGACAAATATGACATAGTACTTGAAGCCGTCATTGGATGTTTGGACTGGACCCTATACATCTGAGTAAACGAGTTGCAATGGTTTCTTTGCAACAAATGAGTTTTTACCAAAAGAAATTTTATGGCTTTTATTTAACGAACAAGATTTGCAATGCAAAGACTCGGGTGACACTTATTACCATTAAGTCCTAATTTAGAAATTAAGGACTTGAAGACTTGAAACGAAGGATGTCCAAGGATATGGTGCCACGCAAGTAGAGATCTTGTTGTTGTTGCATTGATTTGAGAAGAGAGTGTGGTTGGTCCGTAGTAAACGTCATTGACGTTCACGTCCCGCATGAGATGCGCCCCCGTGCGTAGATCCTTAACCACGAAATGATATGGAAAAAATTCACCAGAAACTTGATTAGTACGACTAAGTTTTGCAATAGAAATGAGATTATTACGAAGAGATGGAACGATTAAGACATCGTTTAAGAAAAGCGGTCGTGAGTTGGTGTGAAGGGTTGTTTGACCAATGTGTGTGATAGGAAGGGTTTTACCGTCACCTAAAACAATCTCACCCGGGCCACCATATTCGGAAAGAACATGCATTTAGTTGTTGTTAGTGTGATTGGAAGCGCCTGTATCCCACATCCATGGAGTGTTTGGAACCGTAGTGTGAGAAGATGTATTGTTCACAACCGGGTATGAGTAGGAATCATGAGTAGAGACTTGATGGTCGCGTAGAAAGCGACGAAGTTTGTGACAATCTTTCGTTACATGACCGGGTATGCTGCAAAAATAACAAAAAACGTTAGTTTGGCTGTTGTGGGTCGGGTTGTTTTGAGTTTGGGTTGCGGATTTGTTTGACCACGAGGAGGGTCGGTTTTGTAATGATGAGTTTGAGGCTGAGGAACAAGGGTTCCGATTGTAGTTTTGGTTTGATTGATGAACAAAAAATGGAGCCATTGAGGCTGCAAATCAGAAAAATGAAAGGGTTGTGTGGGTTGCGGACAAAAGGCTGTCGAAATCTGTGATGTTGAATATTGATTTGTGTTAATACAAAGTTAACTCTTTGACTATTGACTATGACTAAATAATTATAAAGGCATAAAGATAACTCTTTGACTATGACTATTGACTGTTGACTGTTGAATATTGATTTGTGTTAATACAAAGTTTCCTCCTCATTTTCTAGCTTTTATTCACGAGTATTTGAGTATAATGAGTAATATTCATTAATTTAACATTTGAATTAGTATAAAGAATTTTTGGGTTCGGATAGTAAGATATTATTCGGTGTTGAGTATCACCCAAATCTTTATAAACGAAAGTAACATTATATATGAATCTAATTCTATTTAACTAGAAAGCACCATTTTCTCTAGTGTGAATGATATCAGAGAATCGTTTACTCGATCACATGTTAAGTTTAGCATATGTGATCACGATTTGTTAATTTGTGTGTACAATTATATTAAAGTTGACTTTGTTTTGTTGTGTTCATAATTAAATTATTATTACATTAATGTTTTGACAATCTATATATATATATATATATATATATATATATATATATATATATATAATGACAAAAGATCAAATACAAACAGCTTTTTCGTACGAACTGTACGAATTGAAGGAAAAAACACGCGGACCGTTTATAACTAGAGTAATTATATAATTACTCACGTTATAAACGGCCCGCGTGTTTTTTCCTTCAATTCGTACAATTCGTATGAAAAAGCTGTTTGTACGTGAACCTACCCCTATATATAATAATATAATATCACGATTGTGGTAGGGACACATAATACTTGTTGATGTCATTCCCACTCTTAGGGGGTGTTTGTTTTTCTCCCAGAAGTGCTTCTGACCACTTCTGTTTGCGCCGCGCAGACGTTTGGGGCGGGCAGACTGTTTGTTTTTCGGAAGACCTTTCACTCCAAAAGCTTTTCCTGGCCTCTTCTTGGTGTAGACTTGCACCCATGTCTTCTCACATCTTTTCCAACCTCTTCTCCATTCTATTTTATCATCAGACCTCCTCAAACTCCTACTCCTCCCCCAACTCCTCTTCCCTCCTCCTGTAACACCCCAACCGATGGCGGAAACATCGAGGTGTCACGTAGTGACTTTTGTTCAATAGCTCATGGACTAGAAATGTAAAATTTGATACATTGAATTTGAATACTTTATTACATTGGAAGGAATACAATAATTAAAACTAGCAATCTAAAACTAAAATACAGAAAATCTCAATCTAAGTCTAAGTTCCAAAAGCTTAAAAGTGATCTCATAAGAACCTGAAACATGTACGAAAATAATTTTGGTCAATACAAAAATGTATTGGTGAGCATACCCTGTTTGAATACATATAATAGAAAGGTATTTCGCAATTTATTTGCTATGATATTTGTATTATGTAAAAGGGTCAAAATCAAGCCTCACATCGTTCAATAATCGTTCACACATCGTTCAAGAAAAACCATAACAATGACCAATGACTTAACTCGTTCACGTAAGTCAAACAAGGGATAAAATTCGTAGTACTACTCATTGTTAGGTGCGGCCCAAAGGTTAATGACTTTGACAAATCGTTCATACAATTCACACAAAACATATCAAAGAGCACATTGCTTTGTAATAATATACGTAAATTTAGTAATAATTGTACATGAGTCACCCCAAAAGAGGAAATAGTAAAAAGGGGAAAGATATACTCACTTATGCGAAGTCGTAGTGGTTTGGGTAACTCCAAAAATTACCCTTAACCAAGCGGATTACAACTTTCCTATTTGTAAGGTATTTATTTCTTCAATATCGTTGTAACAAAAATAATCGCATACGATCATTTTCACATCTTTTCATGATCTTCAGAATTATGGGGAATGACTTGAGTTCAGAAAGCTAATTCATGCTCTACGATTTATAGCCAAGGAAATGTAAATGAAATTTAATTGTCAAAACCGTTTTATGTGAAATGTTGACCATCTTTATAATAACATTGATATTTACGTTAACAAACTTTATTCCATCATATTTAATATTAAAAAATTTAGAATTAAACATTCTTTAAAGTACTAGCAGGAACCCGCGCGTTGCGGCGAGGTTAGCTAGGTTCGCAGGTATTTTGATTTGGTTGTCAGATTGAGGATGCATAATATGTTGTTTCAGGGTATAACAGATGTTATAACGATTGTACATGGCATAAGAATAGTACTTGTAACATAACTTTTAGAAGTTGTTGGTCGTTTCTAGACATGACATAATTTGTAGTTGAACTCATTGTTGCTCGTTTCTAGACTCCTCTTGACAAAAACTTTATTTCTGAATTCATGTCTTCCAAAGAAGTGTGTATTTTATTGCAGTTCATGTATCACCTAAACTAACTATTAAAGCACACATATGATCATGTTAATAATACGCATAAGCAACAATAACATTCAAATGTATGTTTTTTTTAACTATATGCCATCTTTCCTCATCCAACTTAAGTATACATCGACTGATTGACATCAGTTAACTCTACCCTCTAGTGTTATGATAATAGTCACAAGACTATAAGGGATCTATGTTTCCTAAGCACAATGCGGAAAAAAGGCTCACGCCAAAGACCAAAAAAAAGGAAAACAAAAGTGCAATAGTAAGAAAATCAAGTTCCCAGTATAACAAGTAGATTCAGCAAAAAGAATAAGCAATTTAGTGGGACACACTCATAAAGAAGTACAGGAAATGGGAGAGAAGGGTATCACTAAAATCAAAACACAACCATATAAACAAATAAAAAACAGTTGTAAACAAATCATACCAATATGAAACATAGGCTTTTGACAGAAAGAAAATATTAATGTAAACAACTGAAACACAAATTTAGCGAATGGAAATGTTTTATCTACCTGAACACAATCAAGTAAATTCAATTGTTTCACAAGGATCTTATGAAGAGGAACCAGTGACTTAAAGTAGGTGTGATAATCAGGGTAAAAAAAACATGTGACTCACTACGAAATCTATAGACGAATGATGACATGCTAAGCAAATCAAATGAAAATTATAATTTCAAGCATAGGAAGCAAAGTGTAAATCAATGCATGAATAAGGATGATTTTTTTGTTGGTGCTTCTTTGTGAGAGGTGTCAAATGCCAACAGACAAACAAATAGGCCATCACTCACTTCATTTTGTACAAAATAACAAAAACAAAAGTGTATAACCTCAAAACTACTTTTCCGATGATTATGTAATATATGTATTTACACTTTCAAGACATGTAATTTAGTGGGTGCTGCACGAAATTTCTATTCTTTTTAAGTTCATTACAAAGTGTTATAAAGTTCGAATCATTGAAAGAAAGTATTTTTTTGTTGATCACATCTGTTACAACATTAGATCACGTTTAGAACGCTGATTAGAGCTCATCATGATAAAAATATTGATGTAAATTACTTGAGAGGGGCTTCATATCCAATAGCGGATCTTGAACGTAAAACCTGGTACGGCCGGATTCAATACATATAAAAATTTTTGAAAATTTTTGGTAAAATTTACACTACGAAGCGAAAAGGCTGGGTGGGCCGGTCCTGGTTGGGCCCGTATGAAGATCCGCCATTGTTCATATCCACATCCGCAATACAAATACAACCATTAATATTGAGAAAAAGGCTCACCTTTTTCCAATCCACATAAATTAAAAGTAACCACTCCCTTAATAGCACATCCCACATGTCTCAGGTTAGTTGTCAATAATGTGATCCACAAGCCCCCTCACCTATTTACTTTTACTATAAGAGTACTCTAGGTCTTGGACTAACAATCAAGCGCCCTTCATGAAGACTTAAACTATTGCGGCCAGTCAAAGCTTGGATCTATTTTGGGACAAAAGGATCCCATCTTATCAAGCATTTGTGTTATATATACTTTTTCTACTTAGAAACCTCGTTGAGTAAGACTATAAAGATTGACAATGTTCTCAAAATGTCACATTCCTTTTTTTATCCTCTATAAATTCTCATGGAAACTGGGCCATCTATATTTCAAATTCTTCATACATGGTGATTCATTAACTATGCACACACACAAACGGAGAAAGAAACAATTTAATGCATATTTGAGTTGAAGAAACTTAAATGAAACAACAAACAAAGAAATAAACATTTTAAAGCACATTTGAGTTGAAGAAACTTAAGGAAACCATAAAAACAACGATGCATCCCCTAAGAAACCGACCCCTTATTTTCTCCTCAATATCGAAGTGAAACACCTGAAGAAAAAAACTCATCAAAATCAAAGGCTGATAGATAACAAATGTTACACAAACTATAAAAAGACATATCATAATTTTTCAAGCAATTATGGCACCGTGTACCGAGTATCAATACCCAAACCAAACCACGTAAAAAAACAACAAAAGCAATATTTTGACATATAGTACAGAGTACATTGATCGAGGTGAAAATCATAACAATAACTTAAAATAAAAACCTGATTAAAAAACAACGAAAGTAAGTAAGCTGTAACTTGATTCAAGCATGTTGTGTACCAATTGATCCTCCCATGGCCTCCTTCAATACTTTCTAAATGATTACACGCTAATAACGATTGAATGGAAGTTCGTAAGTTTGAAGAAGAAGAAGAGGAAGAGAGACGATCAAATCGAAGTGTGCAGGTTTCGGAAAAATACGAACAACAAGCGATTAAAACGAATGGGCCGATTAAATTCATATCTTTAATGTGAGGGTAATTACTCCTTCAATTCGCGATCGAATCTCATTCAATTGGTCTTGAAAGTGAGGGAAATTGAAAAGACAAAGATGTGGGTGATCAGAATTGACGTCTTGAAAGAATCCAAGAGACGTGTCTTACTCCTGAGATGCTGTAAGTGGTTGTACATACAGGTTTAAAACTTGTTTTGTTGTAAAGTTACTATTTTAACCACAAGGGATATGTATTTATATATGTTATAAGAAAATAAAATTAAAATAAAAAAACATAAGTTAATTATTGTTATTAATTATTACAAAGCTATTTAATAGTTGCATTAAAATTGTCTTGTTAATATAATAAAATTACAATTTTGCCCATATAGATAATTATAAAATGACTTTCTTACCCGTCCAGAACTCACTATATAGTAGTATAGATAAATATATATTAAATCATAAAATGTCGGTTACTTGTAATAATATCTTTGATTGCCATTTAATGGTGGTAAATGATAGATGGTTGTTTTGAAAGACCAAGCAACTACGGTTTCAATGATTTCAATTTCTAGAAGTTATGATGGTTTCGAATCTTCGATCGGAGGTTACGGAAAATATTGAGAATATGCACATCATATACTTTTCATAAATCTCATTCAGACCACATAATATTTACTTGCATACAAGACAAACCTTATAGTTAAGTTTTATTTATAATTAACACCTTATATTCATATATATATATATATAGGTTTAGGATCATGTACAAAACCTATTTTTTGTGAGAAGTGTGAGAACCAATATGGGAGTGACATGTGGCACAAGGTGTTTGGGCATTTTAGTAATTTTTACATACTATTAAATAATGATTAAAATTATAATTTTGGTAAGAGAGGTGAGAGAGAGCATAAAAATAGGTAGAGAGAGAGAGAGAGAGAGAGAGAGAAAGAGAAACCGGAGAGAGAAAGAGAATGGTTCTGGTCACCATCATCATCGTCATCATTAACGTCATAGTGTTTTAACAATCAACGTGTAGTGTTTTATGTTTAAGGTAGATTTTTAGTTATTCTTTTTATACAAGGTATGGTGTTTTTATTTGTAGTCTTTGTAAAGGGTGTTAATTTTACATGGTGTTTTACCATTTAAAAATTTTTAAACTGTACAAAAACAAAACCAATATATATATATGACCATATGAAGATAAAACACATAAATATGAATATAAAACACCACACTGTAATCCAGTAACCACCATGAAAATATAACACACTATTATGAATGTAAAAAATAATCCACCATGAAACACACTAATGAAGATAAAAAACACTATTCCTTGAACATAAAACATATTATCATAAACACAGTAAAACACGTAATATCAAAAACGATAAAATCTCTAATACATAATCAAAATTTAAACCTAACCAATCACGTTTGATCCGTGGCCTTTAATATCCCAAAAAAACAACCGATAATAACATGGATTGAATTTGTAGCTTCCTGTATAAAAAAGAAATGGGTATTTAAGTATAATTGTTTTTGATTCCAAGAAAGATGTGAGTGAATTTTGACTTTATGGGTGTTCAATGCAGAGAGATGTATAAAATCTCTAATACAAGTTTCTAGTATATTTGATTTTTTGGAGCTAGATGCAGCGAGTCTTTTGGAGTGAGGAGAGAGAGAGAGAGAGAAAGAGAGAGAGAGAGAGAGAGAGAGAGAGAGAGAGAGAGAGAGGAATGGTAGTAAATGGTTGTTTCCATTTTTTGAGAGGTATCAAATTAAATGTGGGTGCCTAATTTACTTTAATACCCCTAAGCCATGTAATTTATTATTAATATTATAACACTAATTACCAAAATGCCACTCACTTAATCTATACCATAGATTAAGATGATCCAATGGTCAAAACACCTTCTCATACTTCTCACAGAAAAAACACTTTGTACAGGATCTTGACCCTATATATATATATATATATATATATATATATATATATATATATATATGTATGTATTCAACATTATAACACTATCATTTAGTACTACTCCTCCAATCACCATTTATGTGAAACGTCTTTAATGGTCTTCAATGATCATAAATTGGTGGGTTACCTTAATTATTATGGTCGTTTCATTGATCTTCATTTACAAAGCAAGGGAAACAGAACATTAAGAATGCATAAAGATTCATTCATTCTAAATAATTTTACTTTACTAAAAAATAATACAAATTTGGATGAGATCACCCGTATTTATTATATAACTAGTATTAATAACATTAATTAACATTTGAATGATAATTATATATTATATTTAAGTCTAAAAACATTCCGGTTGTTATAAATCCGAAGCTTTTGGTCCCGCATGTTTAACTTAGTATATTTATATTATATAACTAAGTTAGTTTTTCTTTTATAAAACTTAACCAACTTAAGTTACTTTTAACTTTAATTAATCCAAAACCTTTTAGAGCTTAAACTTTTAATAAGTTCAAAAACGATTGAAGGTATAAGAACTAGTTTTGCCAAATTGGTAAAAGGTGAAGGTGACGGATGTCACACCTCCCCAACATTCGCCGGCGCCACTCTACCTCCTCCTTCCCCACCGCCGACCACCTCTGCTTCTCCTTCCCCGCCGCAGACAACCACACTCCTCGTCGTCTTCTTCTACCCTCCTCCCCACTGTACCCCCTCCTCCCTCCACCACCACCACCGTCGTCGCCTCCCTCCTCCTCCATCCACCACCACCACCGCTGTCGTCTTCTTACGGTTGTTGTTGTGGTATTTTATAGAGAGAGAAAGAGAGATAGAGGGAGAGAAGGGGGAAGGTATGGGTTGGTGTGTGTGTGTGTGTGTTTAGAGAGAGAGAGAGGAAAAAGATGTTTTAGTAGGAATATGCATTGAGCCTTTTTTTTAATAGATGCTTTGCCTTTGACATCAATGATTTTTTACTAATATTTAATATTCTGTTTTGGAATTTTGGAACATAATATTTATATTTAATAAAAAGTGATGTTAAAAAACAAACATATTAGTTTTAGGTTACGCTGCAGACGTTAAAAAACAAACAGTCTTCCTCTTGCAGACTGTAGACATTTGGTCCAGCTCTTATCCTGTAGATGTCTGCAGATGTGGTCCGCAGACTGCAGATCTTTTTCCTCAGAAAAAACAAACAACACCTTAATTTTTTGCCAAAAAATTTAGGTTATAAATAACCCAATATTTATTAATTTATATTTTTTATATTTTTTATATTTATCTGTATTATTATTTTAAAATATCCTTATGATTATCTTATTTCTCTCTCATATGAAATAATATTATTAAATCATAATTTAACGTTCATCTCTTATTTACTTTCTTAACTAATTCTTTTTATATTTCCGCTTATTAAAAACCATTTAATAGTTTATAGATAAAAAAACTACACCTTCAAGACCACTGCCTCAATCACATCATGCAATGATTGCTTCTGCCTTTGCATATCATCCTAACATATATTCTCTATTTAATAGACATTTTCATTCTTATTTATATGATTAAAGTTGTTGCTTTCTTGTATTATATAACATTAATTTTTATGCTAAATCGTAACACATATTTTGTCTTATTATTAGATTTGTTTATCTCAGAAACATCCTGAGATATAACCTAGTGTTGTTATATATAATTGTGTATTGTGTGTTAAATCTAGGAATGAATATTATAATTATAAGAATACTATTATTTAATTCTAGCTATACGTACAACTAGGTGTTAGTTGGCCCGCGCTTCGCCGCGGGCGCAACTATTGTGCGCACATCTTACGCGCAATTTGCGGCGTTATACCGTCGGTTTTTTTGTCTCCAACATCTACTGCTGCGTCGCAGCGTCCGACGTCATTACTCGCATCAAGCCAGCAAAAAAAGCATTTGCTTCATTCGCATGTGGTCCCGTTTGAATTGTGTGCGTGTGCATCGTTGAGAGCGGCTCCACCTGTGGTTCCGCCTTTGGCGGTGGCCGGCAGGCTTCGTCAGCCTCTCTCTCTCACACACTATTAAATTCAGTGTGTATCATAAGCAGTGTTGTAAAAATTGGGATTAATCGGTGATTAATCGGTGATTAATCGCTAGTCGGTAGGTTACTGAGTAATTTTTTGTTAATCGGTCCATTAATCGGTAGTCGGCCTAGTCGGGATTAGTCGGACCTAGTCGACCTCATCAGCCCTAGTCGGCCAGCCAAAAAATAGACAATTCTAGCAAGATTTTGGCAAAAATATGTAATTCCGGCCAACTTCCGGATAAATTCTAGCCAAAACTTGTAAAATTCCGGCAAGTTTCTAATCAAACGATGTATATTCTTGCGATTAGTCATGTATATTTAAAAAAATAGGTCGATAAGGGGTTAAAACATGTCTATTTAAAATAGTTGCCTATAAAAATGTGTGTGTGTATATAAAAAACTGAAAATTACATATAAAAACCCCAATCTGATTAATTCTGATTAGTCCCGATTAATCGCTAGTCCCCACTCCACCGGCCGACTAGCGCCTAGCGAGTTCTACAACACTGATCATAAGTAGGGAAAACAATTGTGTAATTTCAGTACTTTAAAGAGGGCAAAACAGTAAATTGTTCAACAGGGGAGAAAACAAAAAGGCAGAAGGAAAGTAAAACAAAAGACAAAAGAAGCTCCTATCACATAGCCTAATGGTTGACCCAACTATTGACCGGTTTACAATAGCACAAAGACACTATTGAAGTGTCTTTGTATTAATACATAGATAATAATAGCAACATATTTCTTAAATTATGGCGCGAGCCAATTTTTATAAATAAGTTGTAAGTCAACCTTCACACACGTACATAGTAAGAGCATTCACAACTCATCCACCAAACCTTTCCCCATCTTTAAAATTAAAAAAAAAAAAAACCTACTAAAAACATATCACAACCCATCCACCATTTTATACCCCATCTTTATATTATCAAAAATTGCTATCCTAGCTTTTCATATATGAAAAGCTACTATTCACCCTACACTAAATTATTGTGAGTGTATTCTAACGAGAAATATAATAAAATAAGTGTTTGTGAGTAAAATAAAGATAAATATGGTGGATGGGATGCGGAAGATTTTTTAAAATGAAAGATAAATTTTGAAAAGTATGATTTTTAGTTAAATTATAGAGTAAAAATTGATGGATGGAATGTGAATGCTCTAACATACCTTGCGTTTTATCATTTTTTTTAATTCTATTTTTTAAGGAGGTTGCTAAACGTACCCCTCTCTCAATTTATTTTTACTGAACATACTCCCTCCCTTAAGTTTCAAATTAATACAATTCAAACCTTTTTGCTTTTATATTGCCAATCTTTAATATTTTGTTATCAACTTTAAAAAAAATGTTTTTTATGTTTTATTGATATTTTTAATGTTTTTAAAACAATATTTATTGTTTTAAAACTGTTTCTTTTAGTTTTCCTAAGTACATTTTTTTTTCTTATTTTTGATATTGTTGAATGTTTTTTAAGTTTGATTGTTTTAAAACGTTTTCTTTTAGTTTTTTCTAAGTACATTTTTTTTCTTATTTCGAATAAGGAAAACACTTTTTTCTACACATGATTTAAATTAACATTGAAAGCTTTTGCAAATGATTTTTGGTAAAAGTTTTTAACATTTTTTAAATAAGATCTTATCTTTTATTAATGAAGAATGCTTAGCTAACATTTAGTTTGATCAACACATTTCATTATTTTAAATCAAATAAAAAAGTTTGTATATACCAATTAGAAAAGGTTGAATTCTTGCCGTTTCATGATTTCAAAATAGTTGTATGATTAGAATGAACCCGTTGATATTGAAAATAATTTAAAACCAATAATTGATTAGGTTCTATAAATAGAGATTTGTGAAGTTTAGTATTAGTTTCACCACTCATAACTTTTAAATGTATTAAAAAAAATTGGATTTTTAAAGGGGTGAAATTTGACAAATTTAAACTGGTATTTAAAAAAAGGGGGTATAAAAAATAAGAAGAGGGGATGCATTTAGCTCACCCTTTTTAAAACAGCACCTACCAAGAGTTAACTTAAAGCATTTACATATGTATCAAAATAAAGGATAGAGGATATGAAAGTGTTTTCAGAACCTGTCCGACAAAAAACCACGTACTCATCATGTCCAACTACTTATTAAAACATAATATTGTTTTGTTTTAAGAATGTGTAATGTGTTGATATGAAAACCTTTGTTTAAATAAATCCTATGATTTTATATAAAAAGGAAAGAAAAGTACCATGAGCCATGAGATATTTTAAAGATCATGAACGCTTTAAGATGGCATAATTAAGAATCAGGCTCAAAACAATGTGCATCCAAACAAGATAGCAAAAAGTGAGTGCATGATTCGTATGAATGTAGATGAAAACTTGAGAGGACATCAAGCTAAAAAGAAGAAAGACATCGATGGAACATGTGGTTAATTATTTGAAAATGCCAAGCATACCAAACAAATAATAATGTATCAAGAGAATATTTGGTACATTTAAAAGTTACATAGTTATTAATATAAAATATGTTTCTTACCATACATTTTCACTAACTTTATGTGCTAGAGTTCATAAGAATTCAAATATTTATTTTAATTCAAATATGTATTTAAGTCTCCAAATAACTAAATAGACTTATTTTTTTATTTAAAAACTTGTTTTAAGTCTTTAAATATCACCCAGTTCAATGTTATGTTCCTTAAATATTTTTTAAAATGTGGTTGGATGGTAAAAAACAATATATCTACATCAAATAACAAAAAAAGGTTATGTGGTATAAAAATGCAAGTTATAGTTCTTAATATTTTATATGTATTTATATACTTATATACTAGATTATAATCTCGTGTATTACATTGATTAAATAAATGTAATGTTATATACTTAGTAATAAAAAGTTACGTCCTTAAAAAAACATGTGTTGCATAGATTGAATAAACCTTTGTATTTGTATTTGGTGTTGGTATTAGTACTATTGGAGTTGTTATTGACTTTTTTATTGTTTCGATTGATGTAAAACACCTATTGATATATTTTAGACATATTTCAACTTTATTTATTTAGGTTTTATCTTCCAGTTGCTATACCGAATACACCTAGGTAGCATTTGATATGTATGAATGGGAGGCGGAATGGAATGGAGCATTATGATTGAATGAAAAAAAAAAAGGTGTTTGGTTGGTCAAGGTAATGGAATCATCCATTACCTCTTTCATTCCATTTCTTCTAAAAACCCCCATATTCATTTCATCCAACCCCCTTGTTTTTTTTCCATTCTATTCCCTATGTCACCCTTCATCACCACTGACCACCACCACCACCCACCTCTACCACTACCACCCATCGTCGCCACCACCACCGACCACCGCCATCGCCACCGACCGGCGTCCACCGTCGCCACCCACCGACCGCCGCCGCCACTCTCCGTCACCGACCACCGCCACCCACCGACTACCGCCATCACCGACCACCACCACCATCGACCACCACCACCCACCACCAACCGCCACCTCCACCACCTACCACCAAGCACCGACCGCCACCACCAACACTCTACGTCACCTACCATTGCCACCCACCGACCGCCACCGCTGCCACCGACAACCACCACCACCGTCGTTGGCGCTTCCTCCACCCACCGACCACCAGTACCTCTGCCACCAACCACCGTCGCTGGCACCCGCTGCCAACAACCATCGCCACCACTCACCACCGCCGATTTTATTCCTTTGTCTTTTCCTTCATACCAAACTATACAAAGTAATGATTCATTCCATTCTTATGTGTAACCAAACAAGACCATGGAATGGTAATCATCCATTCCATTACCTTCTCTATTTCATTCTCTCATCCATTCCATTCTCTCGTCCATTTTAGTATTCCATATCAAACAGACCCCTATGTTAATTAAAAAAACATATATATTTTAAAAGAATTTGTATTATGCCCTAGAAATAATTGTAGGCTCATAGCTCTAAAGTGTGTATATATAGCAATGCTAAAGATAAGAACCCCACACAGGGTTGCTTGATTTGTCGATAATATGTTAGTGGTTTTATGTCAGGTGCAGTGCTCTAGGGCATTCGAATAACTCTCTTTATGGGAGCTCGTTGGTTGAAAATTTTAAAGTCTCGTTCATAACAAAATAATATGCGTGAGACATTTTACTACAATAGGGTTTCGAACGGTGGGTTTCCTCTGAAATCAGTGACCAGGTTACCAACATTGTCTGCGATAAAAAACGCGAATAACCTTTTTCCTAGGGTGTACCCAGGTTACCAGCTTTGTTGGATGTTAAAAAAAATAGTGGTTTTATACCACTTCTACGCACAATATAAACAAACCATATTTTTAATGTCCAAATTTACTATTGTATTTTTAATTTTGAAATTATGTATAATAATTTATTTTTTATTTCATAATAAAAGGTAAATTTACAGTAGGATGACTTACAAACGGATAACAAACATGAGATTTAATCTATTGTTTATAAAAATATAAACCCACCAAAACTGATTTTCTAGAAAAAGGACTATAGTTTTAGTATATAACTTAAAAAGGACTATAGTTTTAGTATATAGTTTTAGTATATAAATAAAATTTATATAAACTTTAAAGGTATAAGCAATTCAGATCACACATAAATTTAAATAACCTATGTACATAAGTTTTCTTAGATATAACAAAATATACAAATAATTCATAAATTTGCAAGTATCTCTTTGTATACAACATTCATTGTTTTATTTGTAACATTGTCATCTGTAAGACCTAACCCGAGTAAAACGGGGCTTTACGAATTTATTACATGATTAAGATTGTAAAATTTTGGGATAATTTAAAACCCTTTTAAACTTAGACATGATTCCCAAATGTTTGTTAAATAAATGTGATTAACCAACGAGTGTCAAAGGTTCAATGTATTTACGAGTTAAGTACTACCCCATTACCTTACAATGTTTTTAAACAAGAATTATGCGGAAGCGTTTTATGAGATTCGCGCGTTCGGTTCTTTGAATAGCTTGATCATCTTCCGGCATCCATAATCTTCATACCTAGGGTTTAAACGACATTAAATACCTGTTAGATGGTTAAACAAGTTAAATAAAAGAAAACTGAATCCTGACAAAACTGAATTCTAACAAGCCTTGCTAATTTGAGTAAACATCTTCTGCTCATTCTTCATCTAGTCTAAATCATCCTCTAGTCTGAGCAAACATCCTCTGTTCATTCTTCCTCTAGTCTAAACTATCATCTGGTTTGAGCAAATATCCTCTGCTCATTCTTTTGCAATTACGACCCTGAGATTTGTTCATGTGCCGGTATTCAATCAAGTTTTTTACTCGTTTATTTACTAAAAGGACTTTTGACCCATTTAGCCTTTCTTAACGCGATAATTGACCTTCAGTTAAGGTCGTCATTAGATTTACTTACCAATTAACCCGTTTGCCTAAATGGTTCAACAGTTAACCATCTCTAAATTAACATGACTCGCCTATGATGTTTAACCACCCATGATCCCTAGTAAATACTTGAGATTCTCAAATGGCCATCCATACCAATGTCTTGGTAAGATAGGGATTCATCTTAGTCACACTACTGTTGTGGCAATGCCCTTGTGTCCATGGCCACATGTGCCATTTTACTTAGTTTTACTCGCCTGACCCGTATGAATCAAGATTCGGAAGTATTGTTTAAATGTTAAGCTTCGTGGGGATCACAATGGTTTCTAAGTTTCCTCAAACTCAAGATAGCATAACTAATATGTGAAGGTCATGATTTTGACTAACCTTAAGTCATGCCCCTTTTTGTTTCATGACTAGCTTGAGATTGTTAGCATAATGGTCTACGATTATACTCAAGCAAACAACAACAACCAATGTTTGCGTAAAGTTTGACCCTCGATTAAGGTCGGTTGTCTAACTAGTGTTTTTCCTAATTGACCCATTAGCCTAATTGGGATGTTTTCAACCTTAAACTAAGGTCGTTTTTCTATCAAATTTACTTTCTAGTTCAAGCTTCCTATTGGGAAGCTCATATGGCTAGTTTTCAAACATGTATAAGTGTGTATATAAGCATGTTAATATATTCAGAATATAAACGAGATAAAGCCATCAAGTGACTTACCTTATGCGTTCTTCCTCTTTACCTCATGCCGAGACTCCTTGGTCACCCGAAGTCTCTTATATTCGCACCTAGTAGTTGAATGATTCACTTAGGTTGTTAGAACCTAAACTTAACTTGTCTATACACATTTTGGTTGTGTTTTACCATTATAAAGTTTTTCTATGGTGTACATATGCCACATCCGTGATTTTAACCAACGTTTGCAAATGTGGATTTCACCTAGGCATTTCATCGAGCACTTTGTGTACTTCCATTTTTATCAAGTTGTTTTTTAGTCCTTAGACCTTATGTAATTACCATTACCCAAGTTAATCACAATTTAAATGGTAATCGCATATCTAAACTCATGTTTACTCAACAATTCATCATAAGCACATAATTTCAAGTCTTTAAGTGATATTTGTAACTAGTGACAAAACCCACTTCATGTGTATGTTCAAGAATCATCAAGATCTCTATATTGTTGCAATTGAATCATCTAAGTAGTGTTTATAGACATAATTAGGGTCCCTAAGCACAAGGGTAACCTCTATTCATCAAGAATTCATCTTTTATACCAACCAAACATTTCTCATCATGTTAGTAAATAAACAATACATCAATTTAAGCCAAATAAAAGGTACCTTGGAGTGATTTAGCTTTGTATGTGTGTTTGCGTGTGTGGGAGGTGGATCTCCTACATATGGAGGTGATCCCCATATAATATTTTGTAACAACCCGGTCGTAGGGCCCAAAATTTTTCGCGACTTTACAATCATGATTGATAAATAAATATATTTTAATATGAAACCAAGACATAATGATATATATGCCTTATTATTTTAACGAGATTAGAATAATATTATACGAGTGTACGTTTTGAGACCGACCCGATACGCGTTACGAACCCGAACTCGGTTCCGTGACTCATAGGTGAGTCACCATGGGGACACATGGCATATGTGCCATATGCCCCATGGCACCTCTAGTTTTAAGACAACACAAACACAAAACCAACAAATGGTTTTCCTAAACCATTTATCCAACCAACTATAAAACCCCTAAACTATTCCTTACCTTTTATTTTGTCTGAGAATTCAACAAACACATATACCTTAAGAGAGAGAGAGAGAGAGAGAGAGAACCGAAAGGTAGAATGAGGGAGTGTGGAAGAAAGAGGAGCCGGATGGCTTCCTGCCACCACCAACGGTGGAGCCACGGTGGCGACACCACCTCCCAACCAACACACATCCACACCCTTCTGATTAAGAGAAAAGGACAAAGAAAGATTCACTCTAGAACAGAGAGAGAGAGAGAGGAGCAGAACTGGAACAAAGATGAGGGAAAGGTTAGAGGAAGAAGAAAGGAAAAACAGAAGGAGGGAAAGGATGACGACGGTGGTGACATTGTCAAAGGAAGGCGGCGGCGGCGGTAGTCTAGGGTTCAGATAAGGGGTTTGCAGTGGAAGAAGGTGGTTCCAGTAATGATTTTGTATAGGATCTGAATAAGATAAGTAAGTCTCATAACTTTATTTAATTTCAAACTAGGTAACTGTTAAGAGATGTGGTGATGATTGTCAAGGCAACCGATGACTGAATAGGTGATGGGTTATGAGTAGTGGTTACAGGTACCGTTGGGGATTCGGATAGAAAACAGAGGAGATGAGATGGCATGGCCCTAGTCGATGATGTAGGAGCCCGAGTTCGAGTAATTGACTCGGTCAACAGAGCTTGACTGTGAGCAAGGTAGCAGGCAAGTGACAAGGGAGTATAAGGAAGGTATAAATAATCATAAAAATTCTTTACATATTATGAATATAACTTGTACTATAGTGGAACACGTGTGGGAGTTGGATGGACAATATTAACCGGACCTGACTTGACAAATCAAATCTATAATAACGCAAACTTATGTATATAAAACCCACAAGACAATAAATTCGATAAACTAAGGAAATATAGGACGCGATGAGATGTACAGTTAAGATGATTGGAACATGAGTAGAATATACAAGACAATAGATCTTGAGACGAACTTGGTGGACATAAGATGTAAAGCGTGTCTTGGATGATTTGACAAACCATTGAAATATAGAAAGAATTACTAGGAGATTGGATCTTAAGATATATTGGACGCAACAGGCTAGGTGTAACTTTGTAGAAAATACAAACTAGGCTATTGGGACTTTAGATGACTATATGTATATCGTATACTATTAGCCGAACACTTGGAACCCGAAGAATACTAGTTTTCCAATCCCTAGTTATGACTCGGATAATATATAAATTACCAAGTAATAGACTTGATATATGGTTGAACCATGATTATACATTACATAAATAGATAAGCGGAATTACTAATCGATAACCTAAATAAGTCCACTTAACAACCAAAGTTCCTAGTTACCCACACGTGTAACCGCGATATTGGTTACACGTACTAATATTATTACATATGTTAGGACATTGCATGTGAACCATAGGTGGGCTCTGGATTTTGAATGTCATTCGACCGTGTAACTTGACATGATGTGATGCGCTGCAAAGGTGAGTTCGTGTACTTACCCTTTTTCTGTTTAAAATGTTTTGGGGTGAACATATGCTTTTATGTGTAAACTGTTTTGTGTGTAAACTTATTTGATGTGACAAGGGCTCCCGAAACCAGATGCACACTCATTAACCCAATGGAGTTGTGCCACTTAATATATGGGTAGTACTACTTGGGGAATCCCACACGCATAGTGGATCCGGAAACCCGGAAAACCCTCCACTGAGGTCTGCGGACCGTTGTGGCATATATTTTGCCATAGGAATCCATAATGGGAGTAGATGGATTCAGTGTTAGGATTGAGGTGTGACTTGTACATCACTGTGTGTTTTAAACTGTATAAACTATGTTTTGAACTGTTAAACTGTTTTGGAAATTACTTAACTACTTACACGGACTCACCATCATATTTGCTGACCCGAAACTCTTTTAAGCATGTGTTCAGAGACTGCATTTGGATAATCTTGAAGACGAGGTATATGCTTGCTTGCGCAGATTAGAGCTTGTTATGGTAAAAGATTCAAGATGCTAGCATAACGGTTTAGAGCATCTAGAGCTAAGCATGGATTGAGATTTGGATCGACTAGCGGATCACATCCTATCAACATCTTCGACGACCGTCGTGTTTCATCCCTGCATAGATATTAGTCTATTTATTTAAATTGTGTATTTATATTTTTGGATTAGAAATTGTATAACACTTAAATATTAGTTATCGTTGCTTTCATTGTGCACGTCTGTTACCAATCTGTTATTTCTTCCAGCCCCCTCCTGGTCGGGTTGTTACATCTTTTTTAATTAAATTTGCAATTATGGCACTTTGACAGCTTTGGCCCCTCCATAAACCCATAAGTATTTCATCTAGTTAAATCCACTAACCCAGTTAGTCTCATGTAATTGTTTAGGCCTAGTTTAGCTAACAAGGTTAACGGACTTAATTGCCTAGATTAGGAATTTCGTATTATTTCTTATTTGATTGAAGTAATTTAACTCAAAGCATTCATATTAGTATAAGACGCGTTTTAGAAATTTGGGGCGTTACATCATCTATATCAAATATAGTAATTTAACTATGGTTCTACATTTTATTATTGATAATGCGATGTACAATTGACAATGAGTGAAAATTAGGTATTTCAAATATAAACCCTTTCTTGATAATGATTGTCATTGGATCTTGTTTATTGTCATCGAGAAATATAATCCATACATCCCTTATCAGTGTATGGAAATCGATCTCTCGGGCACAGGTTTATGTTCGGCCTCAATGGGAAAATAAAATGGAGCACTTAGCAACGCATCTTCATAGACCAAGAACTACGAGATCACCCCTTTCATTCTGGGGTGACGGAGGGATCATACCATTCGAGCCTTTTTTTCATGCTTTTCCCTAAGACCTGGAGAAAGCTGAAATCAAATGGGATGCAGGTTTGAAAAGGGATCTCAGAGTGTCTAGGGTTGGGCCAAGAGGGTCTCTTAACGCTTTCTTTTTTCTTCTCGTCAGAGTTCTTTCACAAAGACTTGTTGTCACACCCCAACCGATGGCGGAATACATCGAGGCACGACTTGTGATAGATTGTTCAAAGACTTCCTGACACTAGAATTGTGACAAATAATTTAATGATAAATTTCATTCATGGCATTAATAAGTCTAAAATGGGAAATACAAATTGTCTCGAATAAAAAGAAGTACAACATCAAGAATAACAACAATTAAACTAGGGTTTGTTTCTAGTCCAATCCTATCATGTTTCTTGATTTCTTCGCATCAAACATTTCCTGCAACATGTATAAATATTCGTCAACACATAAACCATTGGTGAGCATACTATTTTTGGTTTACATACATAGTATTTAAAATGTTATACTCAAATCATCATGCTATAGCTATGCATACATAGAATCATACAAAAGGCATAAATCAATCCCTCGATTCCACAGCGTACACCCAACACTATCGTGTTAGGCTGTTAAAACTTAACAATGACCCATAAAGGGGGCGGTGTGCTGGTCCTATAGCGCTATACATGTTAAGGTGGGATAAAAGTAGTTAATGAATTATGCTAAGGCATTTGTATCTTAGAGTTTTAGCATGACAATAGCATACAAGCATGTTTGATAGATTGAGCATGTGAATATGAAAGTATTTAGTGTATATGGATAATGATACATGTTAAGTCCCAAAAGGGATAAAAGAAAAAGGGGACAAGTATGAACTCACCTTAGGGTGCGTTAATAAGATTCCAAAAACGGGACTTAGAAGAATAAAAACTTTAGCTCCGATTAACTAGAATTTAGAAAGGTAGGAGTTTTAGGTTCAAGAGTTAGATTAAGAGATTCAAGAGAGTCAAGCATGCCTTTTAAGCAAACCAAAACACAAATCGTCTTTAGGACGATTTGGATGGTCAAGAGCTAAAGTTAATAACCAAGCACAAAACCACCATGAAGGTGATTCAGATGGTATGAGTTAGAGTTAGGAATATGAATCCATTTTGAGAGTGTTCATATCATGACCACTTTGTTTATAGATAAAACATGGGTCTTGGACACGGGATTTTCCCATTCTTGTATGGAACTAATCCGTATTACAAGATGGGTCAAGAGATTGGTAAGGTAGGGTGTAACCACAAACCTTCCAAGAAGTTGTTACTAGAGTAATAGAATAAAAGATTGAAAGTATACTTAGATTTAATATATAATATAACTAGGAGGTTTAAGTAGAGTATGGTGACTTGTTTGGATGAGCCTTGGCTCTCCTTTGTCAACTATAACCATAGCACAAATCCATCCAACATTGGATCGTTGGTGGACTTAGTTAGTATTGTCTACAACAAAGATCCTAGAACATAAAGAACAATGAAAACTAAACACCTTTGAGGCCTCTTTTTGGTGCTCTATCCATTATATACTTTTTTGGAAAAGCAAGGGATAGGTCCTAGAGGTTTCTCCAAGGAGTTTTGGGTAGAAAAGAAGAAGAAAAATAGAAGGAAAGGTAGAGATTTAAGCTCAAGAACTTATTGTTGTGAATCAGGAAGTTCTTTGAGAAAACCTTGAGGATTTGAGAGTATTAGAGAGAGTTTAAAGATGAACAAAGGATTAAGGAGTGGGGAGGAGGTGTATTTATAAGTGGGTTAAGGTGGTTAGGTATTAAATGGAGTAAATGGGGTGGTTAGGAAGAGATTAGGTGGTAGTTATGAGTTTAGGTGATGGTCAAATTATTGTATGTTGTTGTTGTCGAGACTTATGGAAAAAAGAAAAAAAAAACCAACGACCATCTTTAAATGGTATGTTGGTATGTTGGTGGTGGAGATAAAAGTCAACACAATATTTACGTTTCTTTCATTTTTTTCTTTATCTAAAAGTATTATTATTAGTAAATATATATGTTTAAAATAAATAAATAAATATATATTAAGGTATTAACTAAATGAGTTTCTAAATTGATTAAGATAAATTATATTGACAACCCGTCAAGAATTGGTAGGAGTAACATAAAAGAAGCGAATAAAGGCGAACTTGGAATTTATTAAGTATATAATTTAAAATACATGTAAAGGTAAAAATCACGCGATGTTACAGTCTTTCCTATTTTAGAAAATTTCGTCCCGAAATTTAATTAAGAGTCAACATTTTGAAAAATAGGTAAGTGATTTGATATGGGTTTAATAAGAACAAAACTAGTTAGTTTATTATGCTTAATTCAAATACTATATCTAGTCGCTGTGCGATAATATGCTCGTAAGAGAAATACTTTAAAAATTTTAACCCATGGCTATACGTAGAAATTTGAAAGTTTTAACTGACTAAAGCATTTTTGTAAGGTGGGTGGATAGTAGATAAAATTCGCTAGTTTAACCAACTAAATCATTTTTGGTGATTAGTGAAAGAAAAAGGGTACATATAGGTAGGTTTGAGTATGGAGTTAATGTAACAAATTTCGGGTAGATAAGTAAATATACGGTATAACATATATGAAGTAGCAAAATTTTGGGAAGATAAGTAAATATATGGTATACATATATGAAGTAGCAAAAATTTGGGAAGATAATCAAATATACTGTATAACATATAAGTAGTAGAAATTTTGGCTTGTAAAAAAATGTCACTGGGTAATTAGGTGGGATAGTAAATATGTGAGCATAATGAATGACTAGATGCGGGAGTGAGCAGTATTTAGTAATAGATATTTGAATTGCACAAGGTCGAAAATTTTACCAGAATTTTTTTAAAAGGCGACTAAGATAAACGAGAAGTTAGACTATTTGAAAACAACTTTTTGGTGATATAGATAGTATTAGTTTTGAAATCCAGTATATAAGTAGTCAAGAAATATATGAAAGTGAGGGACAAATCTTGTTTTCAATGCATGAATGCTTTAAGTGGTTAAGGACAGAGTTTACATGATTTAGAACGAGATTCTTGATAATGGGAGGATTGCTGATTAAGCAAGGAAAGACACGAGGGAAGAAACGAAGTTTGAAAGAGATTGCAAGTATGGATTATTCATGGCAAGGATAATGTTGCATAGTAGAAAGTGTGGTTTAAAACAAAGTTATAATATGCATAAAAGATAAATAATGCAAGCGTAATTAGACTAGTAAACTATAACAGAAACGGTATCACAAAAGATAAATAACGTAAGTGTTGGTCAAAATTTTAACTCGACACCCAAACTTCTCATGCCACGAATAACTCTACTTTTGGTAATATGACAGGACATTTATGTATAGGATGTACCAGCGGTGTATCCACCATGCCGTTATCATACCTCATCCGCGTTGTTATTCAAGTCATGATAGGTTACACACACTGGGACTTGTTATGTTTTCCATGCGCCCAATTTTCGTAATTACGTGTGCACCCGTAATTATTCCAATTGTCGCATGGTCCACATAATTCGTCTTAGTTATGTGTGGGTTGACGCAAATTATTTATACAAAGGAAATGACATTAAACTAAGACATTAAACAGTTTTGATGTTGTAAACATAGCAAGCAACGTGACATATAAACACATAAGGTGAAAAAGGCATTAAGTAAGTTTTTTTAACCGCACGCGTTTTTGGCGTGTATGTATGGTTTCATGACATAATGGTGTAGACTTGTGTATATGTGGTTACATTCAGATGTATAAAATCAAACAAAAGCATGGACAATTAGATTTCTAATGAAAATGTTTACGCCTAAAATGTTTTGACTGAGGGCAACATAAAATTCGGGTTTATTACAAATTGAGTCTTATGGGTACGCGAGAAATTTTTAGCTTTTCAAGACTAAGTGTCAAGTTTGATAATAGAATAATTTAGTCCGTTGGATGTTAAAGAAAAATGGATTTAATTGAAGTGAGGAAATTTTAGTGTAAAAGTCTTACCGAAGATGGATGTTTGATTTATGAAAAATCCATTTTATTAAGCGAGGAAATAGTTTATTGAGAATTTTAGTTTGGCATTGGTGAATATTTTGACTCGTAATACGATTTCAAGAGAAAAGGTTTTGGGATTATAAAGAAGTAGGTTGTCTGATTTAGCGTGTCTTTTGCTCACAAGTCCTGTTTGCTAAAAAAAATTCTTTTGTTATGAACGACATTGGGCGTCTTGAAAGCAAAATTTGTTGTAAACACCTTTACCATTTAAAATCTCGTTCGTCATACCGACTTGACACACATTTTTTAGTGGTTTGAAGGTTTAAAGTGAGGATTTTATAGTAGAATAGGCATCCTCTTAGGAATAGTAGGAATAATTTTTGCTCAAAAATTTTGAAAAAGATTGTGCGGGGGAAGAAAAGGGTTTTGCGATGTTTGAATTTTTTGCCGATAAATTATGACTGTAACCTAAGATAACGATGGTATTTCATAATTCATAAAAGAAAATTTCACATCTGAATAATTTCTTGAAAACATTACATAAGGAAATTCTCATTTTTTTAAAAGAAAAGAAAATCAATCTTCTTTAATGTGGCGAGTGGGTCTTCCAACATCGTAGATCACCATGACAAGTCTTGGGCATTGGTTAGGTCCATGAGTTGGGTCGTTGCACTCGGAGCATATCCATTCATTGGTTTTAGTGGGTGAGGTACTACTAGTAGGTTCATCGGATCGTGGTTTAGCGGTACGGCGACATGTTTTGGCTAAATGACCATATGCATCACAGTTGGTGCATGTGTGGCATGTTGTGTAAGTGGGATGGTGGAATTTACAACTCTTGCATAACGGATGGGTTCCATGGTACTGCTTTTTGTTGGGGATCGGAGTCTCACGGGTTGTCGAAGTGTGGTTTCGTTTGAGGTTTTTGCGTTTTCGGTTATCCTTTTTCGTTTCTTTGGTAGGGGTATGGGTAGATGGTTTAGTATCTACATGGTTTGTGTTGTCCTGGATGGTATCGCTGGAGTTTGGAGTTGGGTTTGTTGGTGTCTCTAGGCCAGGGAGGATCTTGATCAATTCTTGGGCAATAAGACTCGCCAGTTGGTTGAGATCGATGATGTTGAGACGGGAAGACATCTACGCGAATCATACATAAGAAAATTTGCATAAGAGTTTTTAACCAAGATGACTTTTGAATTAAGGAAATGACTTATTAAAATTTTGGTTAACAATGAAAGCTTGTGGGTAAAATTAGATCAGTAAGGTTGGTGCAAATTCAAATAAAAAAAATACATAAGCTCAAGTTGTTCTCATGGACTTAGTATGTAAGTTCAAGTTACACGTATAGTACGCAAGTTTCACATTGTTCAAATAATGCAACACGTATGTATAAGCAAGTATGGTGTACTTGGTTAACATAAGGGAGTTTTGGTTTATGTTGGTTTGCGATTATTAGTATTGTTTGGAGATCGCGAGAGTAGATTGTGAATGAGAGTCTTGAGATTGTATGCGAGTGAAATAAATCGAATATATAATGAAAACATAGCATGAAAACATAATTGAAAGTAGTATTAGCATAAAAAGAAATGCTCGTTAAAAAATAAATGGAGTGTTCCGGAACGAAACTAAGGCTAACCAAAGTGATTCAAATTTTACCATTGAGTTTGAAAACATGCTTTGGCCTAATAGGTGGAAATACTCTCGCCGAAATTTTCGGTTAACGGTAGTCACCCTTCCAGTTACTACATGTCCCTTGTCATTGGAAAATTTGAGACTTTGGAGAGATTGAAAAAAAATAATCAAGGATTGAAACTAGTCGCTAAGTTGCGGATTTCACTCCTATCTTAGCGGTGTCGTTTCTTGAGTGTGGTTTTTGCACTTGTCCAACGAGGTAGGAAAATTAATTCCAATACTCAATTGGTAAGTTTCCACTAGAATGAGAAGTTGTGAAAGTTCCACCAAGGTAAGGAATTCACGCCTATCTTGGTGTAGTTTCAAAAACACAAAAAGAATAACGCGGATTGAAAGTTTTCACCAAAGTGAGGGTTTCAAGCCTATTTCGGTGTTTTCCTTTCGTTTGTAGTATAAGAGTATCTTCAAGTGTAGAAAAAAATGTTAGGATCGTAGAACACACACGCGCACACGAACATGAAGATTTACGTGGTTCGGTCTAAACTAACCTACGTCCACGGGGGCAACTGGGGTATTTTTATTATTAAGTGATACGAAAGTTACAAGTACAAGAGATTATTTATAGGCCTAAATTAGGGTTACACCATTTGCTAATCTTGCTCAACAAGTTAAACAAATTGGGCTTCAAACGGTTGGGCCTATAGGTGGGCTAAAGGCAACATCTCCAACAATTCGTAGAACACACACACGCACACGAACACGAAGATTTACGTGGTTCGGTCTAAACTGGCTTCGTCTTCTTATGATATACAGGATTCTTAGTAAGTTTCACTACACTTTCATTATCACAGTGTAGCAAGTACTCAGTTTGCTTCTTCCCTAACTCTTCCAGAAAAGCTTTCAACCATACCAGTTCCTTACTGGCTTCAGCTATAGCGATGTATTCTGCCTCTGTTGTGGACAAAGCCACACTTTTCTGAAGTCTGGACATCCAACTAACTGCAGTTCCTCCCACTGTGAAAACAAAACCTGTGGTGCTTTTAAATGTCTCTCTACAGCATAACCCAGGTCAGCATCTGTATAACCTCTGAGAACCGAATCCTTCCCTTTGAAACATAACCCCATCTTTGACGTTCCCTTCAAAGAATTTTAATAAAAATAACTAAATTAAACCTAAAACTAGACACCTAGTAATACTATAGACTCTCTAAAACTAAACTACTGACAGGCAAGTGAACCTATCGACTCTAGTAAAGCTACAGTAAGTCCGGATATCGAACCCACAGGACTCTAATGGAAAACGGTAACTAGACTCGAAAACTTATCTAAAACTGAAATAAAACTATTTATTATTTTAGAGGGGGTTTACTAAAAACTAAATTCAAGAAAAATAAAGATTAACTAAAATAAACTAAACTGAACTTAAGACGTGAACTGAGCTGAACCAAATTCAAATAATGGTGGAAATACTACCTAGGTTAGAATCCTACTCATGACTTACGAACTTCTATGGTTATGGAACTAGCTATGGAACCGGGATCTTCAGATACTAAACTTACAGGATAAACTAGGGGACCCTCGACCCTTTTCAAGGAGAAACCTAAGGTTACCTATAAGCCGTTAAACTACCGATTGAGAGGTTACCCTTACAGGCTTACCTACTCTGATGATAAAGTACCCGCTAGACAGTCTACCTTACAGCACGAAAGCCTCACTACACTAAGAGTGCAAGGGGTAACTATAGAAAACCTGACCTGACTCGATACGCAAGTAGTGATAAGGAAACTAGGAAGATCTTCTTACAAAGCATCTAAATCTAGCAATTTAACACCCTAGACATATCGACAATCCCGCACCTTACAACTATTGGAATTGGAAGAATACCTAGAACTACCCAATTAACAAAAAACCACTCCTATGGAAAACACTAGCAATTTACCATAAACTAGTTGCTAGCACACAGTCCACAACCTAACACGCATTCATACATGAAAGACATTCACAAAAACGCATGTGGAGTAAATAATTATCAATTGAACAAAACTAAGTACGCATATACACCAGATCAAAAATAATCAAAGTCTTTACTAAATCATCAACCCATAGTCTAAGTTCCAAAAAACCATAAAAACGTTCATTCAATCATGAGTATTCATCATAACCTAAGTAGTAATGAAAGTCTAGCCAATAAACATGTTCAAAACATGAATAAAATCAATTCTAAGTTCATGAAACATAGTTTGAAACTCAAAATAACAAAGGAACGAAGAACCCGAATGATTAAAACCCGAAACTCTCGATTCCAATGCTCAAAATCTTGACCCTTGGCCTTTCTCTCACCTCCTAGTGCTCCAGAGCAGCTTCTTCTTGTCAAAAGTGATGATAAAATTGATTAATGGCCGTTCTAGGGTTTTTAATATCGAAATTGGGCCAAAAACTAAGTTTTTCACGATTTTACTCCCGTCACGTAGCGTGACGGGCTTCAGATGATGTGGTCACGTAGCGTGACGAGCTTCAGGATCAGGGGGATCCGTCACGTCGCGTGACCAGATGTGCTTTTTCCCGTCACGTAGCGTGACAAGACATAATTTTTCATTTTTTTCTTTTTTCGACTTCCCGATCAACCGCGACTCGTCCGGAGGCTCGTTTTTTCTCGTTTAAGCTCCATTTTACTTCCTTTCTTGCCCGGACTCCTGTGCAACACAAAATACTAAATAGAATACGAAAATACCACAAAAACGACACAAACTGAATCGAAAATAATATAAACTATAGACCGAAAACAGATGTATTTTGCAATACATCAGCGTGTTTCTAAGCTTGGTCTTCTCACTGTTAATACCGAATTTTTCTAATACTTTCCCGATGTACTTCTCCTGGGACAGTGTCAGAGATCCATCTTTCTTGTTCCTGGTGATACTCATCCCGAGTATCTGTTTAGCTACACCCAAATCCTTCATCTCGAATTCTTTGGACATTTGCTTCTTTAACTTGCTGATCTCATTCATATCTGATCCTGCAATCAACATATCATCTACATACAGAAGTAGAATGATATACGAACTCTTGAACTTCTTCAGATAACAATAGTGATCGGCTTCACATCTCTTGTAACCGGTCTTCACCATGTAAATATCTTCATCAAGGTCACCATGTAGAAATGTTGTTTTCACATCTAGCTACTCTAGATGCAAATTCTCTGTTGCTACAATACTCAGAACTAACCTGATGGTGATCATCTTCACCACTGGAGAGAAGATCTCATCATAATCAACTCCCTTCTTCTGCTGAAATCCCTTGACCACTAAACGAGCTTTATACCGTTTAGAACCATCGTGTTCATCTTTGACCATGAAAACCCATTTATTCTGAAGAGCTTTCTTGTCTGGCGGAAGCTTTACAAGAACCCAAGTCATGTTCTTGTCTAGTGAACTCATTTCTTCTTTCATTGCTCGCTCCCACCGGAATGAGTCCTTCATCTTGACTGCTTCAGAGTAGCTCTCTGGTTCACCAATTTTCTGTCAAGAGAATATAATTAACTGAGGAGCCGGTGCGACTGGGACTGTACCTGTCCGGCGCTTTAGAAACACTGGTGGATCTCCTGACCGAAGTATCAGACTGGTCAGGCTGCTGTGGAGACTGTTCGTCTTCAGACTCTGAACTCCCGCTGTTAGAAACTCCCACTAACTCTTCATTCTCACCATCTTCAGTCTCTGGTTCTGTGTCATCTTCAGATTCTGTTACGGGATCTGTGACAGATTCTTTCTTCTGATTCTCAACACTAAACTCAACTGTTTCTTTCTGAACCTTTGACTTATCCAAGTTTCTATCCTTGTACAACTCTTCTTCATTGAATTCAGCATGCTTGCTTCTGACTACCTTTCTGCTTTCAGAATCCCAAAGCCTGTAGCCCATTTGATCACCCCCATATCCAATGAAGATATACTTCTTTGCTTTAGCATCCAACTTGTCACCTTCAGGGTTGATATCATAGGCACTACACCCGAAGATTCTCAGGTGATCATACTCAACTTCTTTACCCTTCCATTCTTCTTGAGGAAGCTTGAATCGAGGGTCCACAGTTGATAAGATGCGCTGATGTGTTAACCGCATCAGCCCAGAACATCTTTGGGAGCTCTGCATTCAATCTCATACTCCTGGCTCTTTCACATAATGTTTTGTTCATTCTCTCTGCAACTCCATTCTGTTGTGGAGTTCCTGGAACTGTATTTATCATCTTGATCCCTCTATCAGCACAATAGTCAGTAAACTCCTTGCTGATATATTCACCACCGTTATCCGACTTCAAGCATTTCACCTTCAAATCAGTTTCAAGTTCAGTAGCAGATTTCCATTTCTTAAAAGCATCGAAAACTTCAGATTTATGTTTAAGAAGTAAACCCATACCTTGCATGTTGAATCATCTATGAAGGTCACAAAATAGCGAGAACCTCCAAGTGAAGCTACTGATGGGTGTCCATGTACATCTGAGTGAATAAACTCCAATTTCTGAGCTTTCGGTGCTCTCCCAGTCTTCACAAAAGTCACCTTCTTTTTCTTGCCTAGGATGCACGGTTCACAAAATTTTGACTCGACCTTCTTCAACTCTGGAAGTTTTCCCCTAGCAACAAGCATCTTCATCCCCTTTTCACTCATGTGCCCGAGTCTTTGATGCCATAACTTTATCTGACTCTGGTCACTCGATACTGCGTTCACTGCATCACTTGATGCTTCAACCATGTACAAACTACCTCTCTTCTTGCCTCTAGCAACTACCATACTTCCCTTAACAACTCTCCATTGTCCACTACCAAAGTGAACATCATATCCCTGATCATCAAGCTGACCAATGGATATAAGCATCCTCTTCAAACCAGGAATGACCCGAACATTCTTCAACGTCCAAATGGTTCCCAATGGAGTTTTAAGGTCTATGTCTCCAATTCCTGTAATATCAAGACTCTGATTATTAGCCAAACAAACTTTACCAAAGTTACCTGTTCGCATATTCTTCATCTTCTTCGTGCTAAAAGTAGCATGGAAAGACGCTCCTGAATCCACAATCCAGTCTTCAACAGAACTCTCAATATAGCAAATAAGAGCATCCTCTGAGTCTGAGGATGTAGTAGCATTCACCTCTCTTTTCTCTCTCGCAGGTTCAGAACACTGACTTCTGAAATGCCCAAACTCCTTACAGTTCCAACACTGTATGTCTTTCCTTGGCTTTCCAGGTCTTGACTTGCTCCTGCGTTTTGACTTTGATCTACCTCTGTTTCCTCCTCTGTTGTTACTTCTCCCTCTTCCTTCAGTACTGAGCAATGAGCTTGATTATCCATTGTTCCTTCTTCTAGAATCCTCATTCAGTAACAAATCACGAACTCTTCCAAATTTGAGAGTCTCAACTGACCCTGTGACTGCTGTGATTGTGCCTGACCAGCTGTCAAGTAATGAGGATAACAATAGACAAGCCTGCAATTCATCATTTATCTTAAAGTTCACAGAAGGCAAACGTGTCAAATGTGATTTAAATAAATTAATGTGCTCAGTAACAGAACTTCCCTCTTACATACGAATGTTGACTAACTCCCGAATCAGAAACACTTTGTTCGCGGGAGACGGCTTCTCGTACATGTCGGACAAAGCTTCCATAATCCCACACGCTGTGGTTTGTTCCAGAATGTTATAAGCTGCATTCATGGAGAGAGCAAGCCTAATCGTTGACTGTGCTTTCTTGTCAAGATTTGTCCATTCTTTCGTTATGGTCGCAGGGGGAGGGTCTAGTGCAGCATCTAACTCCTTCTGTATAAGCAAATCCTTGATTTGCATCTTCCACCATCCAAAATTCTTCCCGTCAAACTTCTCAACCTTGACTTTTCCTTCTTCAGACATTGTCTCTGTCTAAATATCTAGGAAACTAGCCAAAAAATTAAGAACCAAACACCCTAAAAAAAACGTGACCTTTTTCTTGACTATATCAATCCCCCCCCCCTTTTTAACACCTACTTCAAACTACCAAACACCCACTTCCTCCTTTATAAAAAAAAAACAAGCTTTCTTCATTACCAATAACCAGACAAAAAAAACTACTCCTTTTAACCAACAAGCACCTTGACCTTTATAACAAATAAAAAAAACAACGTGCTCACCAAAGATAAAGTCAACTACTACTTCAAGGTTCGTGTCTGTGTTTTTTTCTTTGTTTCGCAACTGGTTATGTGCAGATGATGGTGGGTTAGGTTTGGCTGGTAGACGGGTGATATACGGTTTGGGGTTGGTTAAACCGGAACCTAATCAAGACTGATTAGGTGCGGCGACGGGGTTTGGTCGGAACATTGAACGGGGCTAGTTTGGACGTGGCGGCGGAAGGGTTATTGGTTGGAGGGGTGCGCGACCAGAACCCTAGATCTGGGTTGCGGCAGCGCAGAAGGAGGAAAGGTTGCGGCGGGTGACGGCAGAGGTGGTGGTTGGCTGAGGTGGTTGTGTAATCTGGTATGTGTTCTTTATGATCTGATCTTGAGCCAGAACTCTGATACCAGTTGTTAGGATCGTATAACACACACGCACACGAACACGAAGATTTACGTGGTTCGGTTTAAACTGACCTACGTCCACGAGGGCAACTACCAGCATATTTGCTGACCTGAAACTCTTTTAAGCATGTGTTCAGAGACTGCATTTGGATAATCTTGAAGACGAGGTATACGCTTGCTTGCGCAGATTAGAGCTTGTTATGGTAAAAGATTCAAGATGCTAGCATAACGGTTTAGAGCATCTAGAGCTAAGCATGGATTGAGATTTGGATCGACTAGCGGATCACATCCTATCAACATCTTCGACGACCGTCGTGTTTCGTCCCTGCATAGATATTAGTCTATTTATTTAAATTGTGTAATTATATTTTTGGATTAGAAATTGTATAACACTAAAATATTAGTTATCGTTGCTTTCGTTGTGCACGTCTGTTACCAATCTGTTATTTCTTCCAGCCCCCTCCTGGTCGGGTTGTTACATTTTTTTTAATTAAATTTGCAATTATGGCACTTTGACAGCTTTGGCCCCTCCATAAACCCATAAGTATTTCATCTAGTTAAATCCACTAACCCAGTTAGTCTCATGTAATTGTTTAGGCCTAGTTTAGCTAACAAGGTTAACGGACTTAATTGCCTAGATTAGGAATTTCGTATTATTTCTTATTCGATTGGAGTAATTTAACTCAAAGCATTCATATTAGTATAAGACGCGTTTTAGAAATTTGGGGCGTTACATCATCTATATCAAATATTAGTAATTTAATTATGGTTCTACATTTTATTATTGATAATGCGATGTACAATTGACAATGAGTGAAAATTAGGTATTTCAAATATAAACCCACTCTTGATAATGATTGTCATTGGATCTTGTTTATTGTCATCGAGAAATATAATCCATACATCCCTTATCAATGTATGGAAATCGATCTCTCGGGCACAGGTTTATGTTCGGCCTCAATGGGAAAATAAAATGGAGCACTTAGCAACGTATCTTCATAGACCAAGAACTACGAGATCACCCCTTTCATTCTGGGGTGACGGAGGGATCACACCATTTGAGCCTTTTTTCATGCTTTTCCCTAAGACCTGGAGAAAGCTGAAATCAAATGGGATGCAGGTTTGAAAAGGGATCTCAGAGTGTCTAGGGTTGGGCCAAGAGGGTCTCTTAACGCTTTCTTTTTTTCTTCTCATCGGAGTTCTTTCACAAAGACTTGTTGTCACACCCCAACCGATGGCGGAATACATCGAGGCACGGCTTGTGATAGATTGTTCAAAGACTTCATGACAATAGAATTGTGACAAATAATTTAAAGATAAATTTAATTCATGGCATTAATAAGTCTAAAATGGGAAATACAAATTGTCTCGAATAAAAAGAAGTACAACATCAAGAATAACAACAATTAAACTAGGGTGTGTTTCTAGTCCAATCCTATCATGTTTCTTGATTTCTTCACATCAAACATTTCCTGCAACATGTATAAATATCCGTCAACACATAAAGCATTGGTGAGCATACTATTTTTGGTTTACATACATAGTATTTAAAATGTTATACTCAAATCATCATGCTATAGCTATGCATACATAGAATCATACAAAAGGCATAAATCAATCCCTCGATTCCACAGCGTACACCCAACACTATCGTGTTAGGCTGTTAAAACTTAACAATGACCCATAAAGGGGGCGGTGTGCTACTCCTATAACGCTATACATGTTAAGGTGGGATAAAAATAGTTAATGAATTATGCTAGGGCATTTGTATCTTATAATTTTAGCATGACAATAGCATACAAGCATGTTTGATAGATTGATCATGTGAATATGAAAGTATTTAGTGTATTTGTATAGTGATACATGTTGAGTCCCAAAAGTGATAAAAGAAAAGGGGGACAAGTATGAACTCACCATAGGGTGCGTTAATAAGATTCCCAAAAACGGGTCTTGGAAGAATAAATACTTTAGCTCCGATTAACTAGAATTTAGAAAGGTAGGAGTTTTAGGTTCAAGAGTTAGATTAAGAGATTCAAGAGAGTCAAGCATGCCTTTTAAGCAAACCAAAACACAAATCGTCTTTAGGACGATTCGGATGGTCAAGAGCGAAAAGTTAATAACCAAGCACAAAACCACCATGAAGGTGATTCGGATGGTATGAGTTAGAGTTAGGAATATGAATCCATTTTGAGAGTGTTCATGTCGTGACCACTTTGTTTATAGATAAAACATGGGTCTTGGACACGGAATTTTCCCATTCTTGTATGGAGCTAATCCGTATTACAAGATGGGTCAAGAGATTGGTAAGGTAGGGTGTAACCACAAACCTTCCAAGAAGTTGTTACTAGGGTAATAGAATAAAAGATTGAAAGTATACTTAGATTTAATATATAGTATAACTAGGAGGTTTAAGTAGAGTATGGTGACTTGTTTGGATGAGCCTTGGCTCTCCTTTGTCAACCATAACCATAGCACAAATCCATCTAACATTGGATTGTTGGTGGACTTAGTTGGTATTCTCTACAACAAAGATCCTATAACATAAAGAATAATGAAAACTAAACACCTTTGAGTCCTCTTTTTGGTGCTCTATCCATTATATACTTCTGTGGAGAAGCAGGGGATAGGTCCTAGAGGTTTCTTCAAGGAGTTTTGGGTAACAAAGAAGAAGAAAAATAGAAGGAAAGGTAGAGATTTAAGCTCAAGAACTTACTGTTGTGAATCAGGAAGTTCTTTGAGAAAACCTTGAGGATTTGAGAATATTAGAGAGAGTTTAGAGATGAACAAAGGATTAAAGAGTGGGGAGGAGGTGTATTTATAAGTGAGTTAAGGTGGTTGGGTATTAAATGAAGTAAATGGGGTGGTTAGGAAGAGATTAGGTGGTAGTTATGAGTTTAGGTGATGGTCAAATTATTGTAAGCTGTTGTTGTCGAGACTTAAGGAAAAAAGAAAAAAAAAACAATGACCATCTTTAAATGGTATGTTGGTATGTTGTTGTTGGTGGAGATAAAAGTCAACCCAATATTTACGTTTCTTTCTTTTTTTTCTTTATCTAAAAAGTATTATTATTAGTAAATATATATGTTTAAAATAAATAAATAAATGTTAAGGTATTAACTAAATGAGTTTCTAAATTGATTAAGATAAATTATATTGACGACCCGTCAAGAATTTTTAGGAGTAACATAAAAGAAGCGAATAAAGGCGAACTTGGAATTTGTTAAGTATAGAATATAAAATACATGTAAAAGTAAAAATCACGCGATGTTACACTTGCCATGGTAAGGAAGAAGGGAGGAACAAGCACAGATAATGGAAATTGGCTTCGTTGAAATTTGAATTAAATCTTCTTGTTGAATGATATTAAATTAATTTGTGGAATAAATGTGTGTGCACCAATATTTCCTCCAAATTTTATTTTGGTTTCAATAAAACGTTTGTCTTAGTGTAACAAATTTTATTCTGGTACCATTATTTCTTTTATTTTTTTTCATTCTTTTCCTCTTTTTATACTTAATTCCTCTATTTTTAAGTTCACAACGATTCATCTATTCGCCATGGACATATAATCATTATTATCGATAACTTTTGTTTTGAAATGGATGACAAAATAGGCAGTAGTGGTGGATCGTATGTGATGGCTAAGAGGATTCCTACTTGATATAAGTTTATGTAGATTCTTTAAGACTCTAAGAATAAAATTTTCAATCATTTATCTTTGTTTGTGTATTAACCTTGTATGATGTTGTTCTGAAACTTTAAATTTGTTTAAATAAGCGTTTGAATTGTTTGACAATGATGAATTTGGTATGTCAACAACCTGAAATTTAGTTAAAGTAATATTATATATCAAATTCAAATAAAAATGATAAAGAAAAATTTTATGTTACGAATAAATATCAAATATTTGAAAATCATATTTTACACTAATCAAATTGGCTCTACCTCCTAAATCATTTTCTTTTAATAGTTTCATACTGTAATTTTCAAAAGACAAACGTCTCTATTTAATTTATTCAATTCAAGTAAATATGATAATTATCAATATTAATTTAGAAAAATAATTTAAAATTATACTACTTACAATAAAAACTATAAAAAATCATTATTACAATTACCACTAACTATATTTATCTAAATTTTATTTTTCATATTCAAATTAATTCATAATTACAATTACCACTAACTTTCTTTATCCAAATTTTAATTTTCATGTTCAAATTACTATGGTGATTATCATTGTTTGAGAAATAATTTTAAAAAAAATACATTTAAATTACAATTATTTCATCACTTATCTACATTTAATTTTTCAAATTCTCATAAATATGATCTAAAAAAGGTCGACAAACCCCACGAAGATCACCTCATAGAGTGACATGTGTTTCACATTTTTTTTCTTTTATTATATAGTATAGATATAGATGACCTATAGCTAATAAACGATTTTTGAATCCGAAAATGCGTAGATATAGGTCCTTTGTGTATAACCGACACAAAACTTATATATATTTTCTGGTGTAATATTCTAAAATATAACCAAGATGTTGGTTTATAATATAAAAGTAATATATACTAAATGATAAATAAATAAATTAAATAATTTATATATATATATATATATATATATATATATATATATATATATATATGTGTGTGTGTGTGTATGCATATGTATAACATCTATTATTGAAGATAGATTATATCTAAATTACTAGACAAATATATTGGGTCATTAAGAAGAAACACACAAGCAAGATAGAGGTATCACAGATGGGATGCTAAGGTGGATGTGTATGCACACAAGGTTAGATCAGACAAGGAATGATGGTATTCGGAAAATATTAGGAGTGACTAATATATCAGATAAGATAATGGAAGGGAGATTGAGATGATTTAGGCATGTGAAATCGACATAGCAGTTAGAATAGTATAAACCCTCACCATGAAAGGGAGGAGGAGCAAAGGTTGGCTCAAATTGTCTTGGGATGAACATGTTAGACATAATTTGATAAAGTTGCACCTCTCTGAGGAGCAAGGACATATTTCGTGATAAGAGTTTGTGATGAAATAGAATTAAGGTCAAAGAGTTTTAAGGGGACAGGTACAGTTAAGGCTTGTGTTTGGCTTATTGGCCTAGGAACGCTTTCTGTCAACTTTGCGTGTTCTATTTTTATTTATTCTCTAACTTATTTTTTATTTATATGTATTTCTTATTATTACTATGTTTCCTGTCATCTGTCTATGTACATGTTCTTACTGGTTTTGGCCATCTGTCCGTGTACATTTTTTTTTATTTGGGGTTTTCACTTTAAGCAGTCCCTATACCTTCATAGATATAGGTAAGATGTGCCTACGTCCTACCCTGCCAATAACTTTTAGTTATCGTGAGATTTTCTGAGTATGATTGTTCTTTTATATCTATGAATATAAAGCATTTTAGATGGAAAACAATATATTTACGATTAATGTTAATAGAAAGCTTGACTAGTTTTAGGGATACTCTTGTTTGCCTTTCAAAGAAAAACTCTAAAAAACAATATTACAGCTTAATTACTGTTTTATGATTTTCATCTATGTTTTTTTTTTTTTGAACGGCAAAAGCTTTATATCTATATTTAAAGGCCAGCAAGAAGCTGAAAACACCAAACTCCACAATACAAACCGACACAAACAAGAAAACCGACACCTACAAGAACTTTTGTTAGGACAAAAAGGATTGGTGAAACCACTTTTGCAAACCTTAGTCTAATTCACTTCTGTCAAATTATTCTAAGTATAGAACTACTGAAGAAAGAAGACTAAACAGCTGAAGAAGGATTCTACAAGTACTGAAGAAGAAATACATCAGAAGTTCTAAAGTCCAAACCAGACAGTTCTCTGAAGAACTACTGAAGACAAACTACTCATCAGTAGTTTGTCATTCATCAGCACTTGTTCAAGAATCTTTCCACCGCCTTATGTTTCAGTAGTTTATTAGTTTAGTATTACTTTAACTTTATGTACAAGTTCCAAGATTGCAACTTGTTGCAACTTGTCTCTGAACTTGCTTTTTGGCAAGGTTCATGTATTTGTAAAGTCTATAAATAGATGGGTTCATCCCTCTGTTTTAGACATTGATTTTTAATACAGAAATCCTTCAAAGCTTATCATTGTTATTTCCATTTCATTTACTGAGAATCTGTTTAAGTATTCATTCTCATTCATTGCTTAGATTCTCATTAAATACTTGTCTTTAGTTTTCTCAAACATCCAGGGGGAGTAATAACTCCTGTTGATAAGTATAGCTTTAACATATATCATTCTGCTGTGCTATTACTGATAAAGAACTTGCTAAACACTTAAGTGTTCACTAGCAAGTTCATATAAAGAGCAATACTGATCCTACAATTGGTATCAGAGCACTGGTTTATCTAATCACATATCAATCTAACACATTGAGAATCAGACACGGGCTCTTATTGATATTCAATAAAGGATTAAAAGTTCACTTTTATCATCCATCACTTTAAGAGATATTTGACAAATCAATACTCTTTAAAATGGATCCTCATAATACTGGTTCTGCCAATAAACCTGCTATGCTAGTAAGAAATGAATATAATATCTGGCAAAGGAGAATGGCACATACCTTATCACAGACCAACACAGGTTGCTGGAAATCTGTGATATATGGTCCTCATAAACCAGTAAATATCAATCTTGAAACTAAAGAAGAAATTACAAAAGACCCAAAAGACTATACAAATGATGATTTCCTAAAACTTGAGCTTGATGCTAAAGCTTTCTCTATGTTGGCAATGACACTCCTAAATGAAATCTACTCTGGCCTATTACATTGTGATAGTGCCAAAGAGCTTTGGGACTGCCTCAAAGAACAGTTTGGAGGAACTGAAGAGGTGATTGCCAACACCAGAGAAATCCTAGCTCAACAATATGAAACTTTTGCTCACATTAATGGGGAAACTTTAACACAACAATTTGAAAGATTCTCATCATTAATATCTGAACTAAAATTAAATGGTCAGACCTACACAACTGTATCTATGCTTCATAGATTTTTAAGGTCTTTACCTGAAAAATGGGAAACATACTCTATAGTCTTAAGATCTTCACCAGACTTTAGCTCCCTCACTCTTACAAAACTTCATGGGAGATTACTTACTTTTGAAAGAGAAATTGATCAAAAGAAAAAGTTACAAAGTTCTGGTAAAACTGCTGATGACTATCTACCAGGTAGTACAACACTATTGGGACAAGACTCACCAACTTGTTCAAATAGTTTTGGATCTTTTGACCATATTGACATAAATGCTGGGATCTCATCTGAAAGATCATTCCCAGGTTATGACAATAATGATTTTAGTCAAACTGCTGATAACATGTGTTTTATCATGGATGATTTAAAAAATTTCAGCAGTGATGACTTGGAAGAAATGGATATTTTACACCAACTGGCCATGTTAAGTTTAAAAACAAACAAATTTTACAAAAGGTCAGGAAGGATGTTTCCAGGACTCAACAGCTCAACAAAAATTGGTTTTGACAAATCTAAACTTAGATGTCACAAGTGTCAAAAGTTGGGACACTTTGCTAGAGAGTGTAGAAGCTCTAGCTTTAACCAATCTCAGTCTGGAAATAATTTTAACCCCAGTTATAACAGGAATAATGGAACACAAGGGAGTGCACATTTTGTACAGGCACAAGCTCCACAACACCAATATGTGCCACAAGTACAATATGTACAGATGCCTGCTCAACAGATGCAGAGCCAACAATCAATCCCTCCCTTTCCAGCTGCTCAACCACCTCCACAGACTCAGCAACCCTCACAACAAAGTTTATTTACTTCAGGGTATGTTGACTGGAGCAGTCTTCCTTTTGACACTACTGAGTGTAACCCTGATGCAGACAACAAGATGTTTGACATCAACTGGGGAGAGCCTGACAATGGCAGAAAGAACTTTGCCTTAATGGCATTTGAGGGATGCACCTCAAAATCTGCCTTGTCACAGGTATCAAAAGAATCTTTGACAAAACTTTGTTCAACTTCTTGCAAAGAATCTTTTGCTCTCATAAGAGAGACTAATGTGCACTTACAAGGTAAAGCAAATGACTCTGAGAGAAAATTCACTCAGATGAAATGTGATTTAGAAAGAAAACTTTCTGCAAAAACAAAAGAAGTTTCTAAATTAACTAACACTGCTATTGAAACCCAAGCACAAATTAAAATCATGATAAATGACCTAGGAAATGTCAGACAAGAGCTTGCTGACACCAAGGTCACTTGTGAAAATGGGTTGAATCTTGTAAGGGGTACCAACTATTGCTAAACAAACAAAGTGCTTCAAATGTTAGGTTTGGCATAGGGTACAATCACACTGAAACACCAACAGATTTTTCCCCCAAAACAACTGAAGATGGGAGAAAAATTGTTTTAGGTGAAACTTCTGAAGAGAAAGAATGCACATCTTTCCATGAAAACTTTCTAAAAACTCACAAAGAAAGTTCTTCAGAAGTACTGATAAAATCTGACATTAAGCCATCAGTAGTTTCAACTACATCAGGAGTTGAGAACCTGAAAACTACTGATGACCTAAAACCAATCAATACAGTCAGAAACTTGTCTTTGAAAGAAAAGACAAAAGAATGTGAAATCTGTAGTTTGTTCAACCACAAGACATAATTTTGCAGATACAGAAAAGGTATTCAGTACAACAAGAAAATTCAACAACTGGTTGTGGGAAAACAAATCAGAAATGATTTTGTAGAAACTTTTTCTCCCAGGAAACAACAACCAGTAAACACCTTTTCTCAGAAAAAGACAAAATCTCAACAAAAATCTTTTTCTCAAAATTCTCTTTCTGTAGTTAGACCTCAATCATCAGCAGTTTCACAAACTGCTGAGATTAAAGATCTCATGAACATGGTACAACTACCGATGACCAAAGTTGATGGTGGTCCTCAAAAGGATACCACCATTGCTCTTAATGAAAAATCCATTGCCAAAAAGACATGGATTCCTCAACTTGGTCAAGAACAAACTGTAAATGTTCTCAAGAGCAAACCCAAAGCCAAACTGGCTTGGGTTCCCAAATCTAACTAATTTGCTATCTTGTGCAGAGAGTTTCTAGAGGCTTAAATAGAATTTGGTATGTTGACAGTGGAGGCTCAATGCACATGACATGATGCAGATACCTGATAAACAATTTTATCAGTCAAAGAGAAGGATCTGTATCCTTTGGGAACAATGCTAAGGGATATGTGCTAGGACATGGCAATGTCTCCTCTAACAAAATACAGTTTGACAAGGTCAGTCTGGTTGAAAACCTTGAGTACAACTTGCTGAGTGTGTCACAAATGTGTGATAAAGGATATTCTTCCTTTTTCACAAAGACAACATGCAAGATCATATCACCAGAAGGCCAGAAGTTGATAGAGAAGATCATTGAAGATCATACTTTGTTGATAGCCAAAAGATGTGGCAATGTCTATGCAGTGGACATTGAAAAGGATAAAGTAATGAACAACACTGCCTGTTTCTTCTCAAAGGCATCAACTTCAGAGACTGATCTCTGGCACAGGAGACTTGGCCATGTGAACTTTAAAACCATAAATAAAGTCACAAAAATGGGCTTGGTCAGAGGTCTACCTTTAAAGGTATACCAGTGTCAAGAACACTGTGTATCCTGTTTAAAGGGAAAACAGCATAAGTCCTCCTATAAGTCTATTGAAGAATCAGAAACAACTGCATGTCTTCAACTACTCCATATGGACTTATTTGGGCCTGTAAAAATCATGAGCCTTGATAAGAAGAAGTACTGCTTAGTCATCATTGATGACTATTCAAGATTTACATGGGTATCCTTCTTATTTTCCAAGGATGAGGCTGCTGAAATCATCAAGTTCTTCATTCTACAAGTAGAGAAACAATATTCTCTATCTGTCAAAGCCATTAGAAGTGACAATGGGACAGAGTTCAGGAACAAAACTCTTGATGAATTCTGCTTGTCTAAAGGGATTATTAGACAATACAGTGTTCCAAAAACTCCTGAACAAAATGGTGTAGTAGAAAGGAAGAACAGAACCTTAATTGAAGGAGCAAGAACAATGTTAGCTGATTCAGGCCTACCATTGTATTTCTGGGCTGAAGCAGTTAACACTGCATGCTATGTTCAAAATAGAGTCGTTGTCAACAAGAGACACTCCAAGACTGCCTATGAAGTTCTTCATGGCATAAAGCCCCTTATCTCCTTTTTCAGGGCTTTTGGATGTCAATGTTTCATTCTAAACATCAAAGACTCTATTTCAAAGTTTGCTGCCAAAGTTGATTCAGGTTACTTTCTTGGTTACTCTTCCACTAGAAAAGCCTACAAGGTTTTTAACTCAAGAACCAGGATAGTAGAAGAAACACTGAATGTCAAGTTCAATGAGTCAAAACACACTCTTATTCCAGCACATCCTGCTGAACTTTTTGACCTTGACAGCTTCCATTTTGGACCTGAAAAGACTGTTACTTCATCTAAACCTACTTATTATGGTGATCAAAGGTTTGATGATGAGGATCCAGCACCATGGACTCCTCAAACAGTCATTAAGTCAACTTCCAAACCATCAGAAGTTTCACAAACTTCTGATTCAAGAACTGCTGATGTACAAACTCAAACATCTGCTTCAGCACCTAAAACTACTGAAGACACTGAAACTGCTGAACCAGACATTATAAACCTCAGTGGTTTGTTTGATGAAGTACAAGAGCCACCTACACCTATCAGTGGTTTACAACAATTGATTGAACACAAAGATCATCCACTTGAACAAATCATGGGTGATATTGCATCAGGTGTTCTTAAAAGAAACCAGTTTTCCAACTTTTGCTTCTTCTCAGCATTTATTTCTCAGTTGGAACCTAAAAAGTACCAAGAATCCCTCAAAGACAACAGCTGGGTACAAGCCATGCAAGATGAGTTGCTTCAGTTCAAAAAACAACAGGTTTGGGAAATCTGTCCCTTACCACCAAACAAGCAATCAATTGGCACAAGATGGGTTTTTAGGAACAAACAAGATGAGGCTGGTATGATTATAAAGAACAAGGCAAGACTGGTAGTACAAGGTTACTCTCAAGAAGAAGGAATTGATTATGATGAAACCTTTGCTCCAGTTGCAAGGCTTGAAGCCATCAGGTTATTTCTGGCCTATGCCATTTCCAACAAAATCAAAGTTTTTCAAATGGATGTTAAAAGTGCATTTTTGTATGGGAAAATAAAAGAAGAAGTGTATGTCTGTCAGCCACCTGGGTTTGAGGATCCTTCTCATCCTGAGTGGGTGTACAAACTAGACAAAGCTCTTTATGGGCTCAAACAGGCTCCAAGGGCCTGGTATGAAACACTTTCAAACTTTCTACTCAAAAATAACTTCACAAGAGGCTCCATTGATAAAACTCTTTCATAAAACATGTTGGAAATCATATCTTACTCGTTCAAATATTTGTTGATGATATCATATTTGGTTCAACAAACACACAACTGTGTGATGAATTTAAGAAACTCATGCAATCAAAATTTGAGATGAGTACAATGGGAGAACTGCAGTACTTTCTGGGACTGCAGATTAAACAACAAACAAATGGAACTTTTATACATCAATCAAAATATGTTAAAGAATTATTAAACAAATTTTCTTTACAAGACTGTAAATCATGTTCCACTCCCATGACACCAACCACACAAGTTGAACCAGATGATCAAGGAAAATAGGTTGATCAAACCATGTATAGATGTATGATAGGTTCCCTTTTATATCATACTGCTTCTAGACCAGATATTATGTTTTCAACATGTGTCTGTGCTAGATATCAATCAGCTCCTAGGGAATCACACCTCATTGCAGTCAAAAGAATCTTCAGATATCTGAAAGGAACTCCAACACTTGGAATTTGGTATCCTACTTCAAGCAATACCAAGTTATCAGCTTTTTCAGATAGTGACTATGCAGGGTGTAAAATGTCAAGAAAATCAACATCTGGTGGTTGTCAATTCTTGGGAAACTGTCTAGTGTCCTGGCAATCAAAGAAACAAACATATGTTGCAACTTCAACTGCTGAAGCTAAATACATTGCAGCTGCAAGTTGTACATCACAGATACAATGGCTCCAGTATCAACTTCTTGATTATGGAATCAAAGAGACCAAGACACCATTGCTTGTAGACAGCAAATCTGCCATTAGCATCATTCAAAATCCTGTTCAGTTTTCAAAAACCAAACATATTGAAATCAGGTATCATTTCATAAGAGATTGCTATGAAAAAGGCAAGATTGAAGTGAAACATGTAGCAACAGCTAATCAAATAGCTGACATATTCACTAAACCCCTTGACACATCAACATTTCAGAAGTTAGTATCCATGCTTGGGATGCTAAATTTGTAAGTGTTTCTTTTTTACTTTTCTGCACATATTTTCATTTTGCACTTACATTTGTCTTTAAGTCTGAAAATTTCTGAAAAACAAACAAGAGAGAAACTACTGATAAACAAAACATCAGTATGGGAATATTTTCTGAAAAATGATTAACTTCTGATAAAACAACCTTCAGAAGTTATGAATAAAGTATTTATAAAGCATTCTCATCAGTTGTTCAAAACTACTGAAGAGAAAGTGAGAACTACTGATGATATTTGTTCTTTATCAGCAGTTTGGTCAAAAAGGGTAAATCAGACTTTTACCACATCAGAAGTTTGACCTAGGCGGTTAAAAACTTCCAATAAATACCTTTTCCAACACTTATCCTTTCAAAAAGCAAAAATTCCCTCCTTCTCTCTCTCACAAAACACTCTCAAGACCTAAACCTGCAAAACACTGTTCGATCCACACACACACAAACCACATGGCTCTAGTACTGAAACAGGGACACAATCAAAGAGGCTACTTCGAAAAACAAGAAGCATGGTCCCAATACTTCACCGCCCTCACCATCGACCCTCCAATCCACACTGAAACTCTAAATGAGTTTTGGGCAAACGCAGAGACGGTGACGGTGAACAACAAAGTAATCTCCCTCAATTCAACCATCAAAGGGAGAAGAATGGCAATCACACCGGCTACTTTGGCAATTAGGCTGGGTTTGGATGATGTAAATGCCCCAGACCAATTTCCAAACTCTCAGATTCATTTAACCATGACAGAGTGTGGTTACCAAGGTACTCTCTCACATGCTACAATCTTTAAGAAATATTTTGAACCAAAGTATAAACTGCTTTTTCATTATATTATTATGTGTTTGAGTCCAAAAACTGGATCTTATGATCAGATGCCATCAACTTTTCAACCTATTTTTCATTCCATAGTGAATGAAACAAAATTCAAGGCATCATCACTTTTCTTTAATGAGTTGGTGTTACATCATCTCAATACTAAAAAGAAGTTTTTGTTGTACCCAAGATTTATTATGCATTGCATAATAAAAGAACTTGGAGAAGAGGTGCTTGTGGGTAAAACTACAATTTTAAACCCTTTGTCCTCACAAGCATACTCAAGGCACAACAAACCGGCTGCCTGGCCAGAAGATGACCAATGGGAACCAGAAACAGTCCCCATGGAACCCTCATCTTCCAAACCCACACCCCCAAAGGCCAAGAAACCCAAGCAACAAAAACAAAAACCCACCAACCCAAAAAGAAAAGCAGTTCAGGAGCTTGAGATGCCTGAACTAGCTAATGTGCAATCTGCACTTGATAAAGATGTGACTGAAACATCCTCTCAGTCTCATCCATCTCAAACCCCACCAAGAGCACCAATCACCATACTTTTCAAAGGAAAAAGACTAAAGAAAACTATTCCTATTGACTCCTCTTTTGAAACTGCTGAACCCATTGACAAAACTACTGAACCAGCACCCCAAATTTCTGAACCCGATATGGAAATAGCCAAACTTCTCTCTGGGCTAAAAGAGAGAGTCCCATCTGAACATGTCAGTCCCCAACAACCACATCAAATAGGGGACATAGCCTCAAAACATGACATGGATGTGGACACTCAAAGCCCTAACCAAAGAGATGAGGATGAACCAGGGTCTCTAAGCCCAAACTTAGAAACTCTTGGTACTTTTGAGGCTGATACTACTCATTTACCACCCAGTGGTGGATCTGAGGAAAGAAGCAACATAGCTAAGACCTCAACTGTGGCAACTACTGATGAAGGCTTAATGCCTGAGGTAGGAAATCCTCTGAACCAAGAAAAAGAGGTACATGAGACAACTGACTTGGGCTCAGCTCATGATGTAACTGATACAGTCCTCATTGAGGATGTAATCAGGGATTCAGATGATTCCATTGACTTGGATGATGATTCACAACACAAAACTACTGAATTGACGGCTACAAGTGAAGGTCCTACACCTGGTGTATCTATGCTCAAGAAGCTAGTCACACCAGATCAGGTTAAAGTCCACTTAATCCCTGATTTCCCAATAGTGGCATCTTCTGTACAACAAGAAGATCAACCAAAAACACACCCCTCACTACAAATGCCTACCCAATTCCCTGGGCCATCCAGCATAGACATGAACCAGCTATGCAGCCCAGATGGTCCCTTATATCACATGATGAACACCCTCATCAAAAATCACTTCCAAACCTACACAGCTGACTTGGAGCTGTCCATCAAAAACCAATTTGGAGTGATACAGACTAAGATGAACGATCTGTCAAACAAGATTGACTTCAACTCCAAACAGATTGCTACTCTTACAGGTCATTTCTCTGAACCCTCAAAGAAAAAGCTTGATGAATCCAAAAAGGGGGAGAAAACTAAGGAACCTAGGGAGTCATTCGAAGCCAGGATAAAGGCAAGAGTGGCTATCCAAGAAAGAGAACAGAGAAACCAAGCCAGAAGAGAAAAACTGGCCCAACAGTTTAGTGTCTCTGTACAAGAAATAGAAGATGCTGAAAAGCCTGATGAATCCCAAGGCCATAATGAAGAAACTTCTGATGGTGAAAGTTCTGATGAAGACTCAGAAAATACTGAAGACAATCCTTCAGTAGTTGACACACCTTCAGTAGTTGTCAACCCATCATAAGTCAACACTTCCAACACTGAAACTGCTGAACAGCCTTCCAGATCAACTGAACCTACTCAACCAACTCCTGTTCCTCCAAAGCCTACTACAACTACAACAATGATTGTGCTAAACCCTTCTCCTCTATCAATGTCCAAAGAACTACTTGAGAAGAGTTTAATTGCAGCCGAAAGAAAGGCTAAGGAAGATAAAATCTGGAGTGCTTTGGAAGCAAGGGATGACTTAAGCCTCAATGAAAAGTTACAGGCTTATGAAGCAGAACTTCAAAGGCAGGCTAACCTGGAAAGAATTGCTGAGGAAGACAAAAGACAACAACTGATGTCTTACATCACCAAGAACAGCAAGACCAAAGCCTATACATTGAAGGGACTCTCCATGGAAGAGCTAACAAGAAGAGCTCAACTTGTTGCAGACAAACTTGCAACAAGAAAAGATGGAAAAGCCAAGAGAGCCCAGATGATTGAAGAATTAGTAGCAAATGGTTATGGTTCAAAAGCCTCTGTGTCCAAATGGAAAGAAGAAAGAATTATGGACACTTATAGAAAATACAAGGCTGCAAAGGCTGCAAATCCAGAGAAGTTTGAAACTGCTGAAGTGTCAACTTCAATAGTTAGAACTTCTGGTGTTTCAAGAAAACCTGCTACAAAGAAAAAGACAGAGGAGAATGTAAAGACTAATTTCAGGATGGTACTACTAGAAGGAAGTACAGTAGTCCATTCTGACTTCGACATTGAAGAGAAACCTCTGCTAACCCAATTCAGGGATCCTTCCACCTTTGCCTATCAAATTCAAAAGACCATTAAAGACAAACTGCACACTAAGGTAGTTACTGAGCATCACTTGCCAACCTTTCAACTACCTAATGTGATGCAACAAGAACAAGGAAGAGAATCCCACCTGAGAGTCACTGAAGTCGAAGACATCCAACACTCAGGAGCATCCCAGGGTACCAGCATGGTTCCCTATACTTTAGACTTTGACAAGTCTAAAGTGCCTATCTTCAGATGGTCCTTTACTGATGGCAACTCAGTATAAGTGACAAGAGGAGACCTCACAAGCAGAGCCTATAAGTCGATGAATGATCTGAAGAAGCTATCAACTCAAGACCTGCTTACAATCCAGCATCTAGAACCACAAAGAGGATCTCTCACTGATGAACAGCTGAACCAGTTGAAGAATTCCATGTTCAAAAGGATATGGAAGATTGTGAATGACAGAAGAAAACAATAAGGAATTAGAAAGGTTTTGGCTTCATCAATCCAGGGGGAGATTGTTAGGACAAAAAGGATTGGTGAAACCACTTTTGCAAACCTTATTATAATTCACTTCTGTCAAATTATTCTAAGTATAGAACTACTGAAGAAAGAAGACTAAACAGCTGAAGAAGGATTCTACAAGTACTGAAGAAGAAATACATCAGAAGTTCTGAAGTCCAAACAAGACAGTTCTCTGAAGAACTACTGAAGACAAACTACTCATCAGTAGTTTGTCATTCATCAGCACTTGTTCAAGAATCTTTCCACCGCCTTATGTTTCAGTAGTTTATTAGTTTAGTATTACTTTAACTTTATGTACAAGTTCCAAGATTGCAACTTGTTGCAACTTGTCTCTGAACTTGCTTTTTGGCAAGGTTCATGTATTTGTAAAGTCTATAAATAGATGGGTTCATCCCTCTGTTTTAGACATTGATTTTTAATACAGAAATCCTTCAAAGCTTATCATTGTTATTTCCATTTCATTTACTGAGAATCTGTTTAAGTGTTCATTCTCATTCATTGCTTAGATTCAAATTAAATACTTGTCTTTAGTTTTATCAAACATCCAGGGGGAGTAATAACTCCTGTTGATAAGTGTAGCTTTAACTTATATCATTCCGCTGTGCTATTACTGATAAAGAACTTGCTAAACACTTAAGTGTTCACTAGCAAGTTCATACAAAGAGCAATACTGATCCTACAACTTTACAACATCAAAATTTATCCATTCAGCCCAAGAAATGGAACTGAATCTGGACCTGTTCACAATCCAAAGGTAGGCTTCTTCTTTGATTAAATCGGTAGTCACCTGAACCGTCTCGAATATGCCGTCGAACACTTTAGCGTTACTAGCTTTCCAAATTCTCCAAGTAGTCGCCAAACAGACACAGTAAACCAGCTTCTTCCAAGTCTTATCTCCCGGCTGATTAAGGACCGAATATAAGAGCTCGGAGAAGCTATCAACATCCGCTTGCCAAGGGATCTTAAGCCAACGAAGAGTGTTCCACCAAATCGCTCTAGACCAAAGACATGAAACAAAAGCATGATTGAAATCTTCCTCAGCCAAGCCACACCTTTTACACTTGGTATCATCCAACGTAACTCCACGTCTTGTTAGTTCCACATTCATCGCTACCCTCCCGTCCAAAATTCTCCAAACCAGATAATTAACCTTCAACGGGGCAAGCGCATTCCAGCAAAACACGGCAGTTGCCTGGCCAGAATTATCCTCCACCATAAGATCAGCCCTTACCTCTTTAACCGAAAATTCACCGTCTCCTTTATTTCCCCAGCTCCAGTTGTCCCTGCAGCCAAGAAGAACGGCCTGACCCAGCAACCCGTGGAGTCTGTTCAGCTGCTGCCGCTCATCCTGAGAAACCGGAGGTCTGGTCCAACTCTAATCCCAAACCCGAGAATCCACAACAGCGGACAGACACTCCAAAACGGTGGCATTTTTGTTCCCAGCTAACTTGAATAAATTCGGGAATTCATCTTTGAAAATCACATCAGCAACCCACCGGTCTTTCCAGAACAGAACACTTGACCCGTCGCCAACCTTTACGGAGAATTTATCACTCAAACGAACCCCTTTTTTCAGCATCGCTCCTTCCATCGAACCAACGTCCTTCCACACCCCCGTGATACTCTTATTGATCGGAATGATTTGTTTACCCCCGGGACAGCTGTGAATGGACGAGACAACCTTAACCCACAGCTGGGATGGGTTCTGTTTAAAACGCCACCACCATTTAATTAACATCGCCTCATTGAATTGCTCAATCCCACCGACTCCCAGACCACCCGAAGCTTTGGGTTTGATAATCTTGACCCATTTAACCCATCTAATCTTGTTTTTCCCATCAGTTTTCTCCCGAAGAAAGTCCCTCCTCAACCTCTCCAACTTATTTAAGATGAACTTAGGCGCTTTTAACAAGGAGAGAAAATAGGAGGGCAGGCTACCCAACACCGCTTTGATAAGTGTAAGGCGCCCGGCAAAAGATAAAGATCTCGCCTTCCAAGCCGTTAACTTCGAGTTGAATTTGTCTACAACCGGTTGCCAGTGCACGATCCTCTTCATATTCGCTCCAATAGGCACCCCGAGGTAAGTGAAGGGAAACGCACCCGCTTCACAACCTAGGGAGGATGCAAAATCTCTAACTTCTTGATCTTGAACCCCTATTATCAAATGGCGTTCAAGTTCTAGTTACCTTGTTCATCTTAAAGTTACCTTATTGAATGGCCTTTCAGAAAAAAGAAGTTACCTTGTTCAGCTTAAGTTTTTATTAGGGTGTGTGTAGTGGTGGGGGGTTATGTGGGGGTTATGATATTAAAATATTAAAAAGTAATAGAAGGGGGGTTATGTGGAGGTTATGGAAAAAGAGGGTGTAGTGGGAAGGGGGGTTATGAGGTGGTTATAAATGATTGGGTAATCATTGTTTTTTATTGTTTATTATTATTATTATTATTATTATTATTATTATTATTATTATTATTATTATAGTATTAAATTCCAAGTTTGTTGTGCTTTATGATATGTACATCATGCTTCATGTTTTGTACCTACTACCTAACACAAATTTATAATAATAATAATAAAAAAAAAAATCTGAAGTTGTTTTCTTCTTCTTCCTCCAACCCCCTACAACCCTTCACCATCTTCTTCACCTTCATCATCCTCCTCGAACCCCCTCCAACCCTTCATCATCCTCCTCCCCTCCTCATTATCCTCCACCTCCTCCCCATCTTCTTCACCTTCAACATCTTAATAAAATTAAAAAAAAAAAATAACAAATTCAGAAGAAAACTCCCGCTATCACCACAACCCTGCCACCATAAAACGCCCAATAGCGCCCCTGGGGGCGGTGTTTGGGGCGCTATAGAGGCTGAAAACGCCCCATAACTTTACCACTACACATGCCCTTAGACATGATAAATTTATTTCAAGACAAACAATCATCCTTGTCTAAAATTAAAGGGACCAAGTTGAAGCCAAGAACTTTCTTTTGGTTCAATGATATTGGTGAATTTTCATTAACCAAATCATAAGGGCTCAAATTTCATCGTGAATATTTAGGTGGATTTTAGATAGTGTAAAATTAGGAGTGTGTTGCCATGTTTAAAAAAAAAATACCAAGTGAAATGCAGCTTTTAAGCCAGTCAGTGTAATATGTTGGGCTCTTGGATTTGTGAGTTTGGTTAGAAATAAAAAGGTGAGTTGGCCCAAACAATTTTTGTGTATTTGCCGTTTGGGTCTATCGGATATATAGAACTATGGGCTCAGTTGGGGTTTAGATTCTAGGAAAACTTAGGTAGTTATTAGTAGTTAGTGGTAACTGGACTACTGGTTATGATAAATGGTAATAATAAACATTAAAAATTACAAGAAATCAATTTTTGGATATGTTAATAACAATATATAGGGCTTTAAATGAATCAAACGAACACGAACAAAGCCTTTTTCGTGTTTGTTTGTTAAGAAAATAACGTGTTCACGAACTGTTCATGAACACTTACCGAACGAGATTTTTTGTTCGTGTTGTATCTATTAATTCTAAACATAAGGAAAAATAGTATAGTTTAAGATCTTACGTTTGAGCACAATGATTTTTAGTTATTCTTGCCCTCTTTATTCTTTTACATTTCTTCATTCACGCCCCTTATTTTTTGTTTTCCTTTTAATCTTTTGTTTATCACATTATAGTAGTCGTTATTATTTATTACCTTAATAGTTATTATTACATAAGTTTTTTGAGTCGTTTCTCTAACTTGTTCAATACTGTGATATTGTTTTTTATATTAATGCGACATGCTATATTTTATCTATTTTATATCTTTTTATGTATATTTCGACTATTTTTTTTGTTTTCTCTTTCGACTGCTATATTAATTATGACATGGTAACGAAACGAACTTAACCAATACCAACCAAATCCCGCAACGTAGTGTGGGGTATCTCACTATATACCCAAAAGAGATAGATATGTTTTGATTGAAAACAATGCTTCTAAAGAAACGAGTCATATAAGTATGAATTTATTTAGTTTAAAAAAATTGTAAAAAAAAAAACAGCTCCGCCGCAATGCGTGAGTTTCCCACTAGTTTAAAGCATAAGGTAGAACCATAAAATGATTGTAAATTCGTCTTTTAAACATTAATTACACATTAATTATCTTATCTAAATTAATGTGTTACAATTATATTTAGGGGTGAGCGATAACTGAATTATTAACCAAAACTGAGATGTTGACAAAACTAGGTCGAAATCAATTGATAACTGAATTAATAAAAACCGAGATAATTTAAAATCAGTTATCGGTTCTTTTGTACCCTTAGTTAACCGAAACTAACTGGATAGAAAACAAACCATTCATATATTCATGTATTTTTAGCTTTTTTATATCTATTTTATGTATTTAAAGTCACATTTCATGTACTTCTAAACAAACTTTTTTTTTTTTTTTGTCAAAGTAGCTTTTGGTTATTAACCCAAATCAATTGAAACGAACTGAAAGCCGACAATCTAATAAAATAAACCAAACTAGTCAACTGATTGGTTAATAAGATTGATTGACCGATGACCTTGGTCAGTGGCGGATCTAAAAATTAATTTCAGTAGTAACGTTTTTCATTTTAATTGTAACGTTTTCTAAATTTCGTAAAAAACAAATTTTCCACTAATTTTCCAATACGCTCGCGAATTTGAGGGGTTACGGGCGCGACGCCTAGCTTTATGCTAGGTCCGCCCCTGACCTTGGTTTCATTTGATGCTAATAACCTAATTAAACCGAATCATGCATACCTTTAGAAGTGTCCGAATCATGGGGGCACCCTCCTTCTATACAATCTATATCTATATATATATATATATATTAATACTCCAAAACATGAAATTCTACATGACACTCAAATAGGTCAGCTTCCCATATTGAGTGTGACATGTGACATCCTTCTTATTTCCATCCAAAACACTCTTTCTCTCTTGTGTTTCCCCCACAATTTTAAAACGTTAATAACTTTTATATACGATATTTTTTTAAAAAAAAATTACACCAAATTAACTAACGTTTTATTATCTTCCCAACGAGTACCATAGTGCTATACAAAAAAGAAAAAAAAAACTAATTTTTTTGTGAGTTTTTGTTCATACAGGAAAAACACACACAATGTGTTAAGGTAATTCATTAATCATGTCTAGACAAGTCACTAATCATGTTCAAACAAGGAATTTTATTTTCATCAAGAACAGAATATGTTAAAACCACTCCTTTCAAAAAAAAAAAAAAAAGTCACACATTCAAGACTACCGCCTCAATTACGCCATGCAATGGTTGTTTCTAGCTTTGCTCCTCATCCAAACATACCTATTCTTTTTTAATATACATTTTCATTCTTATTTACATTATTAAAAATGTTGTTTTTTCGTATTATAATACATTGATTTCTATGTTACATCATAACACATATTTTATCACATCATATTAGATTTATGATGAATAAATAACGTTTTTTCTTTTTCTTTTTCATTTAATAAAAAAAATTAAAAATTAAAAATATTTTTTTTAAATTGACTTTCATTAAACCACCAAACAAAGGTTAACTATTACCAAGACGGATATAGAAAGCCGAAATCCACAATAAACAAAATACATTAAATCAAAAGAACACCACCGCTCCCAATCGACTTCTCCTCTTTTAAACCTATGTTTATACCACAAGAAGCCCAATGTCTTAATGTCCGCGATCATCTCGACTACATTTCGATCCTTACTCGAAAACATTTTTTCATTCCTCGCCCTCCAAATCCACCAACAAGCTATTATTATGATCCCATGAAGCACCGTCTTCTTGTTCTTTGATATGGCACAATGCTCGTGCATTTCCACCAAATCACTAACATGAAACACGAACATCCCTGGAATCCTACACCATCTAGATATACCGTTCCATATTCCCGCTGAAATGGCACAACGTGTAAGAAGATGCTCAACCGTTTCAACATTACTCTCGCACCACACACATAATTGATTATCCACCGGAATACTTCATCTCATCAAAGCCATCTTAGTTGGAAGACAGTCCAAAAAAGCTCTCCACATGAAAATATTGCGCTTGATAGGAACCCATTTACTCCACGTAAAGCCAAAACGCTCGTTACTGTTCTCCGTACCATGCAGCCGTTTTTTGACCGACGCCACAGTGAATCCATATTCTTTACCATCACTCCAAACCCACGTATCTTGGTTGTCTCCTAGTCTCACCTGTTGTAACAAAATATCCAAATTATGTTTATTATTTACCTCTTTCACGGTATAAGGAGCTCGAATCCATTCCCAAGATAGAAGCCGAGAGTTCCGTTGTAAACTCAGACGTCCACAAACAAGAACCCGTTTATTCCTTTCCAGATTAAATAAATTCGGGAACTTATCCTTTAACGGCTCCTCACACAACCACGTATCTAACCAAAATCGTATTTGTCCCCCGTTGCCAATTTGTCCCCGAATCATACTATTAAAACCGACGCCTTGTACCTTGTGTTTGTTCCAAAACATCACACAATTTTTCCATGCGCCCGTAATGGAAGTATTAACCGGCGCAACACCCCAACTTTTACTTGCACCATGAATAGAAACAATGACTCTCCTCCATAACGCCATTTGTTCATTATAAAACCTCCAAAGCCATTTACCAATCAACACTATATTATTCATCTCTAATCTTTCTATTCCCAAACCTCCATCTCGTATAGATTTTGCAACTACTTCCCATGATACCCAGCTCATCTTTCTAAGATCATCTGACCCACTCCACAGGAATCGTCTAATTAGACCTTCCAATGTGTTAATGATCTTCACATGCGCCTTGAAAAGCGAAATATAATATGTAGGCAAATTGTCTAGAACCGACTTGATTAACGTCACTTGACTACCAATAGACAAAGTGTTAGCTTTTCATTTCGACAACCTTCTCTTGAACGTGTTAACAACCGGGTCCCAATTCAAAATCCTATTCATGTTCGCCCCGCCTAAACAAACAAATGGAATATCTCATGCTTTACAACCCAAGGAGTCGCCTTCAATATTTAAATCTTCAATATCAACCACAACTCCATACAATACCGATTTATGTAGATTAATTTTCAATCCGGAACACAAAAAGAATATCCGTAGAATCCTTTCCATGTTCATGAAATTGAAATTAGACCATTCCCCCATCAAGATTATATCTGGCTCTCCCACATACACACCATCACCAATCGACTTCCTAACAACTTCAGTAAAATCGTCGCGACCAAGCCAAGAATTGTTGAACCTGAATGGTTTAGGCCTAAAATTCCTAGAAATGGTCTTCAGCACTAAGGGATTATGATCCGACTTGTTTCTTTCAAGTGCTACATACTCCACATTCGGCCATTCCATGAAAAAATTTTCAGTTAACAAATATTCAGTCAATGCGACTTAATTTATCTCGGGCCACAAAAGTAAAACACCTCCCTTTCAATGAAAACTCATGTAGATTCTAATTGTCTATGAAATCATTAAACTCATTCGCCTCAGTCAGGTTAAAAATAGAGTTTCTCCTTTCACATTCACTTCTAACCGCATTAAAATCTCCCGCGATCGTCGACAACCTGTCTCCTTCACCTATTAAATCAACAATCGTCACCCACAAACCCGTTTAGCTACCACGTTATGAGGAGCGTACACATTTAGCAAATGACTAGTAACCCTACAACCTTTGATGTTACCCGAAACCAATAAACAATTCGACAGTTTGGTCACTTCCATCATAGCAAATACTTTAGGATCCCATAATGATAATAGCCCTCCCGATCTACCGGCCGAAGCAACCCAATCAAAACAATACTCCCCTCTCCCCCAAAAATGCCCAACATCCACCGAATCCAAATCCACAAACTGTGTTTCTTGAATCATCATAAAACTCACCTCGTGATGAACCCGTAAACCTCGAACCCAATCCGCTTTACTTAAATTCCTTATCCCACACATATTCAAAGAAAGAACGTTCATTGTCCACCTTCTTTATAACCTTCACTTCCCAACACCTATTGGACTTTAGGTAAAAAAATCATTCAAGTCATCCACACCAAGTGCTTTACCCAAGTTAATTGTTTTTTCATCTTCATATGCAATCGAAACATGAGCCTTATCTACAACCGTGTCTTGAGCACAAAGAGCAACAGCCAATTGTTCCTCAACATCACCAACCTCGTCACCTACAATTGCGTACTGAGATCCGGTGTCACAAGCCCATCATTGGAAACCCTCTCCTCATCATCACCGTGAACTGCATTAGAAGAAATAATTCCAATAATCCTATCCAGCACATACAGATCATTGTCATCCCTAAGTCGTTTCTTCGGCCTTTCCTGTGAACCACTAGACTCACCCCTATTTTTAAACAATTGTTTTCTTCGAAACTTCTTAAGAACTGCCGTAGAACCATCTCTCGAAGCCGGATTAGTATTCGCCGAACACTCCACATATCTTTGTACACATATACCAACACCGTGCCCAACATATACATTCTCTTACCACCACTGTGCCCAACATATATAGTCTCTTCCACACCTTCATGATCCCGAAGCTCTCCCATTTCCACCTCGTCCGCAGTCCCCTTCATCACATCAACATTCCTATCTACTCCCTCCTCCTCATTATGCCCCCGAGAATCAACACCCGTATCATCCTCTTGCTCCACCGTCTCCGAAACATAATCGAAGTCATCCATACACTCTGGAACCCATTCCCTCACATATTCATCAATTCATACATTAAAAGTTAGACCCCTCCAACTAATGTCAACTCGATGCACAATTCTACTACAAGACTTAGACAATACTCCAATGTAAGCATAAGAGAAATTATTATCATCTACCGACATTCTCGCCGACTGCACAACCCTACCAAAACGACTCCCAATCAAATCTAACACCTAATATAATGTAAGTTAAACCGGCACACCATGCACGTGTAGCCATGCTATTCGCTCAACCTCCTTATAGTTTCCATCCTATTTGTACAATCCCTCGAACCAAGTTAACCACATATTCTTATCAAATAAAAATCTCTCAGTATCCTCCATGCAATTAAACACCAACAAAACTGAGAATCCACCCACATACTTAATGCACACTGAGTCCACCCTCGGCTCCTCAACAATGTCTTCAAAGATGTCAATGTATTGAATCAACCACCTTGCCGACTAAAGCCAATCCCTTCCACTGATAGAATATCTCCACATTGTCGTCCACTGTAGTAACATCCACTTTGTTCCTATTCAGAACCGAATCAAGGAAGGATCTCCCACCTCCCACAACAATATTGTTGTCTCCTTGAACATCAAAATTAACACCAGAATCATATGCTCCCCTTATATTAGGGTTTGCATGAGGTGCATGTTCTTTCATTGTGGCCTTCCCTTTTAAATATGTCTTTGCCTTATCGTTCGTATCTCCGTCCACAAATCTTGCTAGGGCCACAAATAACTTGTACGATTCCACCCATATATCAACCATCTCCCCTTCCAACCTTTTAACATCATGAACATCCTTAAAAGAAACAAACGCAAACCTTTTCCCTCACCTATCAAGTTTCCTGGCAATATACGATCCCTCATACGCACCAAAACCTCCAAATACCTCTTTCAAATCTAAAGACGAACACTTCAGAGGCAAATTCGAAACGAAGAACTTCGTTATTACCTTGTTATTAGCCGCATCCTGCTGAGAATTCCTTCTACCTTTCCTCGATGGAGCCTCCTGCCAAGTGCCAATCCTCTTGAGATCGCTGCCTAGAGTCGCCCGACATTGTCAGAGGAATTAGGGTTTTTTTTAAGGGAAATAGATAGATGTAAATAAAAATAAATTTAGTTTTTTTTTTTTTTTTTTTTTTTTTTTTGAAAGGCTTAGTTCAGTGGAAATCCTTGTACAACCCTAACCTAGCGGTCCCAAGTTCGAATCTCTACCCATACACCGGTGTCCTCTTTGCCTAAGCTCAAACCATTATATGGAATTTTTTTTTTGTGGTGTGCATAGATCGAACCTTTGACCTAACTCAGGATAGGAATCCCTAAAGAAAAACCCACCCTACCTCAAACCAGCTGAGCCGGAGATCATCGGCAAAAATAAATTTGGTTGCAATATAGAAAATACACCATATGCAAGTATAGTATAGATCCAGTTTCCAAGTCGGATACAACTAAAAACCCTCCACTCCTTAACCTTCAACAACAACAACATAATAATAATAATCGAATCTCTCTTCAAACCCCTAATATTTTATACAATTCATCTTCCCCAAATGCACTTCATAATCAACAGGTATTATTATTATTATTATTCTCCTAATCTTTCCAATCTTTTATTTTCTTGTTTTAACCATATGTAACATTGTTTTCTTTCTTGTTTTTTGCTTCTAATTACGTTAAAGATTGAATCTTTTTAGTTTCTTGTTACACAATTAGGGTTTATATTGCAAAAAAGATCATTTATTTATTTGGGTTTTTGATCTTTTTTTGTTTAGCTTCAAGATGATGATGATGTCATGATGATGCTACCTGTGAAACTGTAATAGGGTTAGGAAGTGTGTTGTTTTGTTGAATGGTGTTTATATGGAAACATTAAAAGCATCAGAAACCCTAGTTGAGGGTTTAATGTCATCTAAACAAGATAAAGATGGGAATTTATTAGGCGGAAAGTTTTCGGGCGTTTCGCAGTCGTTTGATTTGGGGAAAGTGAAATGTGAGGAATCTGCGCTTGCGTCGGTTGCAGATAGTGTAAAGGGTATTGATCGGGTTGATTTAAGTGGCCGTGGGGATGGTGCTATAAAGGGTATATCGCTCTTCGTTGAATTGACTGGCGGAGTGATGAAAAAGCCGGATGGGGAAAGTTTACGCGAAGAGAAGAATTGTTTAGTGAATGGAAAGCAGGTTAATGTCGATGAACAGGAACCTGGGGTCAATGTGAGTGATCTCGTGTGGGCTATAATCAAGAAACAGTCATGGTGGCCTGGGATTGTTTGTGATGTTGCTGATGCGCCAAAAGAAGTTGCGAACGCGCTGACAAGAGAAGATGATGTTTTGGTTAGGTGTTTTGGTAATGGTAGTTTTATTTGGTGCTCGCCTTATGAAGTGAGGCCGTTTGTCGGGTATTTTGATCAGTTACCTAATCAAAGTAAAGCCAAAAAGTTTCTTGCTGCGTTGGAGAACGCTGTAACGGAGCTTGGTCACCGTGTTAAAGCAGAGTTTAGTTGTTCTTGTTTCTCTAAGATGAAAATGGAGAAAACGGGTAACGTTGGTGATGTTTTGGTTAGCCGGTTTGAGCCCACAACGTTTCTTGATTATATAAAAGATCTTGGAAAAGATACTTCGATGACTCACAAGATTGATCATGTTGTCAAGCAGAGTTGCTTATCTGCTTTTTATCGGTCGTTAGGGCACCTTCAGATTCCCATGCATCAACTCAAGCCAGCAAACACCGAAGAGGAAAACGGGTATTTTGGTGATGATACTGAAAAATTCAATGAAACAAAGGGAAAAAGAAAAGGCGTTTTTTTGTCATATCCAGGTGAATGCGGTCAAAGTCAACCTGTGAAGAAGCCACGAAAGAAGTCGACTAAAAAGAATAAAGGTGTACAGGCTAATGTATGTACATCTGAGGTGCTTTCCCAGCTTCAATTTGCAGCTCAAGATTGTCTTTTTCCGTGTGAAAGTAAGAATTTTGATTCGGTTGTACGGTTTATATCTGGATTTAGGAAAAGGGCATTCAGTGATTCCTCGAGTGAAATCCCGGTTGAGGTGCTAAATCACCAAAATTTGAAAGAAACTTTACCCAAGAAGGTGAGAAAGAAGAAGGACAAATCCGTCGTTTCCCCGGCACCAGGAAACGACTTGAATCATGGCTCACAGTTTGTAAGTTATCAGAATGTTGGGTCGTTTAACTTTGATGCGGAATCAATGGCAAACAAGAGAACCGAATGGCCAGCAAATCAAGTCCCCATCTTTACTTTTGGATATCCACCGCTGACTCAACCGCCACCACCCTGTAAACTCGAGCCTATGAGACCACATAAAATTGCTGAAAACGGTACATCTATGAACGCATGGAATGCTAACATCAACACCCTCCCAAATGTGAACCACATGGGAGGATTATATCAAGCTCCTGTTTATTTCGCAAATCAATTTGGTCCAATCCCACCGTATTTTACTGGACATGGTCAACCACAAGTGGGCCTTGTTCCAACTGGTTTGACCCGTGTGCCTAAGAAAAGAGGCAGAAAGAGGAAAAACATAGATTTGCAGGCCCAGCCAGGTTCAACCACAGGCTTGCCGGCTCACCCTGGTCCAACCACGGGCTTGCCGCCTCAACCTGGTCCAATCTCGGGCTTGCCGCCTCAACCTGGTCCAACCACGGGCTTGCCGCCTCAACCTGGTCCAATCTCGGGCTTGCCGCCTCACCCCGGTCCAACGACGGGCTTGCCGCCTCAGTCCGGTCCAACGACAGGCTTGCCGCCTCAGCCTGGTCCAACGATGGGCCTGCCGCCTCAGCCCGGTCCAACCACGGGCCTGCCGCCTCCCCCCGGTCCAACCACGGGCCTGCCGCCTCACCCTGTTCCAACCACGGGCCTGCCGCCTCACCCCGTTCCAACCACGGGCCTGCCGCCTCACCCCGTTCCAACTATGGGCCTGCAGCCTCACCCCGGTCCAACTATGGGCCTGCAGCCTCACCCCGGTCCAACCATGGGCCTGCAGCCTCATCCCGGTCCAACCATGGGCCTGCAGCCTCACCCTGGTCCAACCATGAACTTGCAGCCTCACCCTGGTCCAACCATGAACTTGCAGCCTCACCCTGGTCCAACCATGAACTTGCAGCCTCACCCTGGTTCAACCATGGGGTTGCAGCCTCACCCTGGTTCAACCATGGGGTTGCAGCCTCACCCTGGTTCAGCCATGAACTTGCAGCCTTACCCTGGTCCACCCATGAATATGCAGCCTTACCCTGGTTCAACCATGAACTTGCAGCCATACCCTGGTTCAACCATGAATATGCAGCCATACCCCGGTCCAAACATGAACATGCCGGCTCACCCTGGTCCAACCATGGACTTACAGGCTCACCCTAGTTTAACCGTAAACCCAAATTTGAATGAAAATGTCACTGGGCATAAAAAACAAAAAAGAGCGAAACGAAGTACAGAAATTGGGGTACCATGCATCGAACTCAGGTATAACAAAGTGCAGCAGGATGATTCAGAAGTTAAAGGTACTGCTTTTCTGTTGAAGTTTTCATCAGATCATCCTTTACCATCTATTCAAGATTTGAATTCAGTATTTTCAAAATATGGTGCATTGATTGAATCCGAAACCCAAGTATGGAACGAAAATCTAAGTGGTCAAGTTGTGTTTCTTGATTCTTCTAGCGCTGGAGGGGCATTTTGGGGTTTACAAAACGATAAACCGTTTGGGCCGGTTCTTGTTAATTACAAGATTCAGCATCTCGCGGGTTCAGAATCTATGGTTCCGTTTAAGACTCCTATCAAGAGTCCATCCGGACCCAAACCAACGGATTCAAAAGCTGTCGTTGGTCCAACCATGATACCAGATTTGAACACAAATTCTACTGAAGTTCAAATTATCAAAAGAAGTAAAATAATTGAAGAAATTCGCCTACCGTCTAATCATAATAATCTCAGTAACAATAAAGTTCATCAGGGTAGTGGAGTTAAAGGCACAGCTCTTCTTTTAACATTCTCCCAAGGTTTTCCATTACCTAGTGTTCAAGATTTAAATTCGGTATTTTGTAAATACGGAGAATTGAATGAATGCGAGACTCGGGTATCAGGCGAAAGCTTCACAGGTCAAGTTGTGTTTGTGAATCCATCTACTGCTGCAGACGCGATTCATAGACTGGACACAGACCAACCTTTCGGGCTGGGTCTTTTAAGTTACCAGCTTCATCATTTATATAATGGGCAATCTGCGGCTCGGGTTAAAAGTCCGGTAAACGCTTGTTTAGAGTTGAAAGCACCTCAAGATCTTGGGGTGATTAAGAAAAATCTTGAAATGATGAATTCAATGTTGGAGAAATCTGGGGATAGTTTGTCACCAGAGATGAGAGGGAAGTTGGAGAGTGAAATTAAAGGGTTGATGAATAAGTTGAGTGCTTTGGATGGCTCTTCTTCCTCATCTTGTCTATGATTGGTGAACTTAGTTTTTTTTTTTTTTTTTTTTAAATCTTTTTTTTTTTCATGTAGTTGGTGGGCCAAAGAATAAATTTGGTAAAACTGTTGGGCCATTTTATAATATTGTGTTTTGATCTCTCTTTGTGATTGTTTTGTATTGCATTGAGAGAGCATGAGTGTCTTTATGGAGAATGGAGAGTTCATGTTAAATGCATGTCTTGTGGTTCTACAGTATGATTAAGCAATCACATGTTTTTTTTTTTTTTTTTTTTTTTTTTTTTTTTTCCTACGTGTTATGGGTGCAAACGAACGAGCTGCTAGTAAGGTACTTGAGTTCAGCTTGCTAAAAGCTTGACCCAAGTACTCAACTCCTTTGCACCCTTACCGCGACTTTAGATGTGTGTTTTCAAATTGGTTACTGAAGAATTACAGTTTGGTTATAATTATAGATGGTCTATTTATACAGGGACTTAAAATTCAGATATTAGGACTTTATAAATTTGTTTCCAATTCTTTCATCTGTTAAACTTTTGAAGTTAGATCAACATAATACCTCAAGGGGCTTTCAGTATAGCCAAAATGTAACCGATTTAGCTAAAAACAGCGAGACAATTAACCAATTGAGAAACTTATGGTTGGTTCATAGATTTATAACGCCGATTATAGTGACTCATTTTCAATTATAAGTATTTATATAAGACCCGGCGTGGTGGTGCGCTAAAATTCACGCCCAAATCCACTGGGGCATTTTGATTGGTTGCAACAACAAAAGGTAAATTCACGCTCAATCTGAGCGTTGTTTCTTTCACGCTGATGCCCATTTTTTAACCATAACGCCCCCAGGGGCGGTGTGCGGGAGGTTATGGGGCGCTAAAAGGTAAAATCACGCCCAATTTCCCGCACTATTACACATGGTCTAACCTAAATAACAAAAAATACCATATTTTCTAAATTTTTATTGAACAGTTAAAATAATAAAACTCTGAATCACTCCTTTTAAACCGATAACTAATCAGTTATGGTGTTTTGATTATTATACCAGACTTAACCCATGCTCACCATTAAGCTCATTGTTACAACAAGAAGAGCAACAACAATGCTTAGAAGTATTTAACTGAACTTGCCCACATAGCGGGATCAAAGTTGTAAATATTATTAGAAACACAACTTGTTCATGGTAATTCTAATACAAAATCTTTCACCATAATCAGATCTGGCAAACAATGTTTTGATTCCATTCTAAATCTTGCCAATTAAGAAACACTAAACAAAAAACAATACAGTTGCAAAGCATCACTCCATTACAGCAACACCACCAGCAGCCTTTATCTTCTCTATTATCTCATTTGCCTCTTCTTTAGTGACCCCTTGCTTTATCAAAACAGGAACTTTCTCCACCATATCCTTAGCTTCCTTTAATCCAAGATTAGTAAAAGCGCGCACCTCTTTAATAACCTTAATTTTAGAAGCTGCGTCAAATTTCTCCAACTTAATATCGAACGCCGTTTTCTCAGCCTTCTCTTCAGTCTTGGCAGACCCGGCCCCAGACCCACCTTGGGCACTCAAGTCAACCCCTTCAACCGAAATCGACTGCATCTTAGGGTGCCTTAATCTCTCTCTAAGAGTGGGACCTATTTGCATACGTTCTTCAGGGGGTAAGGCAGCAATTTTCTCAGCTAGTTGAACGATTTTATCAGAAGGTGGCGGTCTCGGGCCATATGGGTCATAAAATGGAGGCAGTTTGTATTTTTTTGGTTTGGCTTTGGGATCGGCGGGGACAAAATCATGTTGAAAAGAACGAGATTGCAGAGGGCCGGTTATCTCACGGTGAGTGGCCCGAATGCGAATGGATCTAAGCAGTGTCAAAGACTTCATGGTTTTCGTTAGTTTTTAGTATATAAAAAAAAACTCAAGCAATGCAGTGATTTTGAGAGCAAATGTTTATATTGAACAGCATGACACTGGTCTCAATCTTCTTACGCCTGAAAAAGACAACATTCGAAACATGTTTTTATATGGAATCAGTATAAAATTCGAGCTACAAACAAAACATAACACCTTTTTAACAAATGTAAATCTTATAAGTTAAAATCTACTTGAAACTATTCTCTCTATAAAACGTTTAATTTTTCACATATTGTGCACACCATTATTCATTAATCTGTTTTGGCACTTAACAGAAAATGACGGCAAATGAGACAATACATCAAACATAGGAGGGGTACGGGGACGATACGGGAAAGAAGGCTAAGAAAACGGCGTAGAAGTCATAGATATACCATACGATAACACAAAACATACATTAATCTATCTTTACCTAGGAAGTACATTGATTTCAACGGCACACGCAGTTAAATAACCCCAAATTCAATCGAGCATAATACGAGGAGGCATTTGATCGAACACTTGGAGTGCATCCTTCAAATTACACCACAAATTATATATAAAAAAAACATATGATAACACAAACATACATTAACCTATCTTTATCTAGCAAATACATTGCTTTCAATAGCACACTCAATTAAATAACCTCAAACTCAATTAAAAATAATATAAAACATTTCATCGAACACCTGGAGTGCATCTTTCAAATAACACCAAAAACTCAAAAATACCAAAAGGGTCAGCTAAAATCACAGATTTAATACTTATACCCATACAGAAACACACAATAATAACATAACATTAAACTTAATCAACAATCAAACTGACCCACCAACATAAACATAAAATATGCAGTTAAAAAAAGAAATAAAACAGTAACAAATTCAGCAAGAGTTTAAATCATTCAACAAACCGTTGTTTAAAGAATCTTGAACCTCTGTTGAATCGAAAACATTGAAGTTATTTGAAGGAGAGTCGCCGCCTATTGTATGAAAACTAAATTAGCGATCGAAATGTTTTGTATAACTAATTGTAGTTTGGTCCTTAAAGTTTTATCTAGTGACATTTTATGACCTTCATGTTTCTGTGAGACTAATAGATTAGATAAGAATAGTAAATGGGTTTTGGGCTAAATTTGTAAAGGCCCAATAAACATAACTGTCTTTATAAAATACTTTGGGCCAATAAAACTTATGGGCTAAAATAGTGCTTAGATTTTGTCACGATGCTACCTGAAGTCTCGAACCATAACCTCTAACCCTATTTCAAGCAATTAACATGTTAGTACTACATAGACACAGAAACATAAATGTTTGACTAAACAGACGCAAGGTTGATGATATGTTTATTACTGCTTATAGCCATTCTCACACACATGCCATTTGTTTATCCATAACTCATTTAGTTAAGTCCCCGTCAACGGATTGTTTTTCCCCAAGTGGCTAAAAGAACTTTAGCCACTCGTAGCTTTGATATATTCATTAACAAACTTGATTGGATTTTATTAATCATCACAAGATTGAAAATTAATTGAACTCGTTCTTACAATCTTAGGATTAAAAACCAAAGAAGAAAGGGAGTAGAATGAGAGTATAATCTAGGGGTAGAGGAAGAATTGAGCAATGGAAATGGTTGGAAAAGATTGGTCATATGTTGAGTTTGGTGACCAGGTAAACGAATCTTGGTGACCAGCTCTTGTGGACCCTATGGGATCTTCAAAAGTCAAAAGATATATTTTTGTCGTTTCTAGGAGGAGGCACGAGGGGTGCCTAGACAAGTTAGTAACAAAGCTTCAATTTTTCACTTGTTTTGCTTTGTCTGTCCGTTTTTTGGCCTCTTTGTCCTGAAAATAAACTAAACTAAGCCTGTTTCATTTATATTTCCAAGAAATCCATTCCAAACGAAACCCCCCCCCCCCCCCCCCCCCCCCCGTTCCAAACGAATTTCTCCATACCTACCATCCCACACAACCTAGTGTTGTACATCCCCACCTCCCGAATTATGACTATCCTCAACAACCCGGCGTCATACCGCCCAACAATCGAACAAAGCCTATCTTACCAGTTACCCTTCTTCATTATGAGTTTCATGCCTAATTTCCAACCGGGTGTCGAATACAACGTTTAAGACACTCGATCTTCCGATACGTCGACTACATCCCCAGTTGCTAATCTATCGACAACTCGAAAGAAAAATGGTAAACAAGTTGAAGGGATATGGTATTGAAACATTATAAATATCATACCATCGCCCAACTAGAACCGGCATCGCCTGACGCCCATCCGCCCGTTTTACGTCAGCGGAACGTCCGACGTCCAACCGCCCGTTCTACGTCAGCGATGCAACTGGCGTCCAACGGACGCCAGATACAGCACTACCCGCCCGTTTTACGTCAGCGGTACACCCTGGCGTCCAACCGACGCCAGGCGCAACATTGTCCGCCCGTTTTACGTCGGCGGATGCAGCATACTCCAAAGCTTCCTCAGCAAGACAAAGGAAGCTTCACCAACACAACTGGAAGATGCCTTTTGTGGCAGCCTAGGGACACACCCGTGCCCTAGACAAAATATCTCTGACGCAACAGGCTGCCCGTCAGAGTTCCTCTCCAATCAGAGCCTGCTCTCAGTCTGACATGCAGAAAGGACGACGACGTGGCAGCCTCCCAGCCAAGACATCTTCCTGACAACAGGCTTTTTCAACCTGTCTCGAGGTCCAAGAAAAAGTATGATCATCCACCGCCCTCGGTTTGCCAATAGGCGGGCGCCACGTGTCCGCCGACCATCAGCGTCCACTCGATGGATGCCACGTACAATCGTCAGGACGGTAACATCCCCCTTAGCATTTTACTTTCTCCTTTTTATCAAAACCCACTTGCACCAAATGGACTTGAGGACTTGGGTCGGATTCTTGGAGACACCTCTACCTGGGCCGGGCCCCATCAAGGGTAGAAGATGGGCTGAGAAAGTGTGGTATCTAGGTACTATAAAAGGAGAAGCTTCTTCTCCTTTTATTAGCATCTAAAATCTCTCACACTTTCACTCAAGAGGAATACGAACTCCTTCGTGTCTTCTTCAACCCCTTGTTTATATACTAACTTTTAGAGGTTCGGCTCTTCTAATCGGTAGTCTCCTAAACTCCCTTGTCTTATCCTTAGACCCTCACGTATTTTCCAAACACACTCTCTTTGCAAAATACCGTAGGATCACATACTGGATTAGAGCCTATACGATGATCCAGGATTCGTGTTTCTTCATTGGCGCCATCCGTGGCCTTACCACAAATACTCTAAACAAAACAGCTTTAACAAATATATCCATTAACCCATATTGAAAAAATGACCACTTCACCTCCAAGAGTGTTCACTCCATCTGGGGCCGTCGAAGACATCACCGACGCCACTCCAGGATCTCAACCAACATCGGGGGACCACGAAAACAATCAGCAACACCCTGTCATCACCCCCAGAAACCTAGCATCCCAGCTCGTCGATACAGCCCCTCCAACCGAAGAGGAAATCGACGCCCTGAATAACGACTGGTACGAACGCCAGAAACAAATTCTGGACGCACAGCTGGAGCGACGCCGACTCACCGGAAAGGCGATCATGGGTTCCTCCTCCAAACAACCTACACGAATCACGACTGCCGCCCGTCACGGGGAAGGTCCAGGGCAACCCCCTACGGACCAGGACCGTTCAGAGCGCAACCGGTTCGACGACGAGGACTATGACGAAAGTTCATGGGAGGACGACGCCTCCAGGGACTATCGCCATAGCCCATACTATAGGCGAGAACGACTAAACAGATACAATGACGACGCCACCATAAACTTGTCACTCCCCTACAGGCCAACGGCCTTTGCGGACAAGTCCAAATTCACCAGGCGTATATCCCAAGCACCAATCCCGCCACGACAACGCCTGCCGACCAACGTCAGAATATATGACGGTCTCACCGACCCGGACGACCACCTCAGCATCTTCAACCAAGCCGGGGCCGTCATCAGATGGACCCTACCCGTCTGGTGCCACATGTTTGCCCAGACACTCACCGGAGCTGCCAGGGTCTGGTTTGATAACCTCCCCACAGGAAGCATCGACAGCTACGAGCAGCTGATCGACAAATTTTCGCTCCATTTTAGCCAACAACGTCGTCACAAGCGCGACAAAAGCCAGATCTATCTGTGCAAACGCAGGGACACTGAACCGCTCGAGGACTTCATCGTACGGTTCAACAAAGAAGCACTCCAGTTAGGAACGGGGGACGAAGCAACCCGGACCTCCTTCCTGGCCAACGTCAACGACGACGGCCTCTAACATACCCTTCAAGGGAAAGATGGCGTCCCAGATTCCTGGGAAGAGGTCGTCCGCATCTCCAAGCTATATGCGGGCAACCAAAAAACGATGCGCTAAAACCAACGAGGGAGCTCCAGCAACAGCCGCAGCCATGGCAACAATCGAGCATCTTTCTGGAACCGCATCTCAGGTTCCACTGACGAAGGGCGATACTCAACCTCCGACGACACCCGAAACATTATCGGTAACAAACAAACTCGCGATCAGCGCAACAGCGGCCGCCGGAATCAAGACTGGACCCCCCTCACGAAAACACCATCCCAGGTGCTGTCACAAGTCCTCTCAACTGGAGAGGTAACTTTCAAGATCCCAAAACCCATGGGAACAAAACGAAAAAACGTTGACACCACTAGATTATGTGATTTCCACAAAGATGTGGGCCACGACACTGACAACTGCTACAGCCTCAAAATGGAGATCGAGGCGGCCCTACGCTCCGGGAAGTTGGCCAACTTGGTCAAGAATGTCCGCGTCGGCGCACGCCGGCAAGACGAGCCCGCCAAGGCCATCAAAGACATCAAAACACACCACATCCGCGGCGCATACAACAGACAGTGCAACACGACGCGCAACACCAAGCGGAAAACAAACTTCCCCGACACAACGACCACGTCGCAACAATCAGAAATCACAAAAGTCAGAAACTGGAGGGAGGCTCAAGTCATCCTCCCCACAATACCAGGGGGCGCAAAATCAACAACCCCACTCACCATCACAGCACTGTTCGGGCATTACCGAACTTACAAGATGATGTGCGATGGCGGCAGCAACTTCAACATCATGTACCAACAGTGCTTCGATCAACTCAACGAAGAAGACAAAGCACGCCTGCAACCAGATGCACCCATCGCCGGTTTCTTCAACGAGGTAATACACCCCATCGGTAAGTTTGACTTTACAGTCACACTTGATGACGACACACACACCCGCTCAGAAGTTTGCACCTTTCACGTCATCCCAACCATCTCCTCATACGACATACTGCTGGGTAGACAAGGTCTGGCAAACTTCAACTCCACCGCATCAACTCCGCACCAAACCATAGGTTTTCCAAGACCCACGGGGATCGCATACATTCGAGGCAACCAAGAATGCCTCATGACAATCGACCCGATCGACGACACAGCGCAGCCAGTGCTAGCCTCGCCGAAGGAAGAAAAATGGGTTCTCAACCCGGCTTTCCCCGAACAAACCATTACTTTAGGGCGGACCCTGTCCCCCCAAGTAAGAATACACCTAAAGCAACTATTGGTGGCAAACAAAGACATCTCCGCCTGGCAATCATCAGACATGGTCGGCGTCCCAAGACACATAGCCGAGCATCGCCTCAACACATACAAAGATGCACGCCCGGTGGCCCAGAAAAAACGGCCACTAGGCCTCGACAGAGTCAAAGCCATGAACGAACAAGTCGATGACCTACTCGAAGCGGGCATCATCAGAAAATGCAACCACCAAACCTGGGTAGCTAACCCTGTCATGGTCCTCAAGAAGAACGGATCTTGGCGCATGTGTGTCGACTACAAAGACCTCAACAATGCATGTCCTAAAGATCACTACCCCCTACCAGAAATTGACTTGAAGGTAGACTCACTAGCGCCATTTAAATACAAATGCTTCCTCGACGCATATCGAGGATATCATCAAATACAAATGGCCTACGAAGACGAAGACCGAACGACCTTCAAAACAGATAGAGGGGTATACTGCTACACGAAAATGCCTTTCGGACTCAAGAACGCTGGCGCAACTTACCAACGCCTCATGGACCATGCCTTCATCAACCAGATCGGCGTCAACCTTAAAGTCTACGTCGACGACTTGGTAATCAAAAGCACTCAAGAAGACACCATTCTAATAGACATCAAGCGCACCTTCGAACAGTTGCGCGATATCAAAATGAAGCTCAACCCGGGAAAATGCTCCTTCGGAGCTGAAGAAGGAAAATTTCTAGGCGTCATTGTCACCAATGGCGGCTTCAAGCCAAACCCGGAAAAAGTCCAAGCTATCCAGCACATGCCATCACCAAATTCAATAAAGGACGTACAGACACTGATGGGACGCCTAGTGGCTCTTAACCGATTCTTATCAAACTACGCCTCCAAGTCTTTTCCTTTTGTCCACACCCTACGAAATGTACTAAAGAAAACACAGTTCCGCTGGACACCAGAAGCGGAAGTAGCCTTTCGTGAAATGAAGCAATGTTTAACTCTAACAGCACCCTGCCAGAGGAACCACTTACACTATACCTATCTGCATCAGAAACAGCAATAGGCGCAGTACTACTGGTAGAACACAACAAAGTACAAACACCAATTTACTACATCAGCCGCACCCTGGCAGACGCAGAAACCAGATACTCAACAATGGAAAAACTCATTCTCGCACTAGTACATGCGTCACGACGACTAAGGCGATACTTCCAAGGACACCCAATCAACGTCCTAACAGATTATAGAATCAACACCGTACTCTCCAAACCGGAACTCTCAGGCCGCCTGGCGAAATGGGCAATCGAGCTAGGCGCACACACCATCATCTACAAACCAAGACCCGCAATCAAAGGACAGGTCCTTGCAGACTTCATCGCAAAAATTCCAATAGATAAAATCCAAGACTGCAAAGATGAGCAAGACCCCAAACCCATCCCAGACGACCGAGTAACATGGTCGTTATACACAGACGAAGCCTCCAACGACCAGGGCGCAGGCGCAGGCCTTCGCCTCGTCAGGCCTGACAAAACAGAATTTACATACGCCGCCCGTCTTGAGTTCCCAAGCACAAACAACGAAGCAGAGTACGAGGCATTTTTGGCAGGACTACGCCTCGCCGACAAAATGGGCGCAAGACACCTCAACGCCCATGTCGAATCTACGCTCATAGCAGGTCACATGAACGGCGTCTACGACGCCAAGGACCCAGTCATGGCCCAATACGTCGACCAGGCCAAGCTCCTTACCAAAAAATTTACAACCTGCATAATCCTCCACATCAACCGAAATGGCAATAAAGAAGCTGACGCACTCAGCAAGATGGCCTCCACGGCTTGGCCGCACATGGCCAAAGAGGTACGCATTGAAACTCTAGCTCAACCTTCAGTACCACTTAGACAGGTTAATATCACACAGACGGGCGCCGGGTCATGGATGACCCCGATTCAAGCATACCTGGCAACGGGCACCCTACCACTTCAAAAAGCAGAAGCCCGAAAACTCCAGTACAAATCCCAGCATTATCAGCTCATGAATGGAGTCTTATACCGACGCTCCTATCTCGGCCCGCTCCTGAAGTGCGTGGATACCGCGACAGCCACATCCCTTATAAAGGAGATCCACGAAGGCATATGCGGAATCCACGTGGGCCCAAGAATGGTCGTCGCCAAAATCATGAACGCCGGCTACTACTGGTCGGGGATGCATCAAGACGCCGTCAAGATCCTGCGCACTTGCTTCAACTGCCAGCAACACGCACCAAACACCCTGCGCCTAAAGAACGACCTGGTCCCAGTCACTGCCGCCTGGCCATTCCAGAAATGGGCTATCGATCTAGTCGGCCCATTCCCAATGGCCCCTGGAAAGATACAATACCTCATCGTCACCATCGACAACTTAACAAAATGGGTAGAGGCCAAGCCACTTGCCTCGATCAGCACCGAACAGACCAAAAAATTCATTTGGTAATTCATCATCTGCCGCTTCGGCCTACCCATGGAAATTGTCACGGATAACGGAACCCAATTCACAGACAAAAAGCTTCAAACCTGGCTAACACAACTAGGCGTCAGCCAGATATTCACATCCGTCGCCCACCCCCAAGGCAACGGCCAAGTAGAACGTATCAACAGGTAACTACTTGAAGGCATAAAGACTCGCCTCGGGTCAAAGCGAACAGGTTGGGTGGATGAACTCCCACACGTGCTATGGGCACATCGCACCCTCACCAAGACCAGCACCGGCGAAACCCCTTTTAGCCTAACTTATGGTTCCGAGGCCGTAATACCCGCAGAAGTAACATTCCCATCACCAAGGGTCCTCAACACCGCGCACACTGACAATGACAGAGAACTGCGCCTCAACTTGGATCTCTTAGAGGAAAGGCGTGACATCGTCGCTATACGTGAGGCAAACTACAAAAAACAACTGGAGCGTTATTACAACTCCAAAGTCAAAGCCTGCGCATTCGACATTGGGGATTACGTCGTAAGAGACAACTACGCATCTCACTCCGAGCGCCCAGGAAAACTTGCACCCAACTGGGAAGGGCCATACAAAATCCAACAAGTACTAGGAAAAGGGCATACGCGCTAGAAAGACTCGACGTCACACCCATACCTAGATCATGGAATGTAGCGCAGCTGCGCCCATGCTACTTATAAACATTTCAGTTTTCAACTACACCACCCTACACTATGTCTACAAGCGCAAAAACCAACTACTTTACCTCTAACTTATGAAGCTAATTCACTCTTCATAATACTTAACGTCAAAGATTTGTCACATTTCTAACTTATGAAGTTAATCTACCCTTCATAACTTAGAAAAAACAAACCTTTCGTCCTAAAGCTGCGTAGTCAATTTACCCTACTCAATGGACGCTAAGGTTACTTGCAACCTATGAAGCTAATCTACTCTTCATACACACAACAACTTATCGCACGAAAATACACAAGATGGACAAAAGCAAAATCAAATCATCATATTTCATTACAAGCGAAAGGTCAGATTTACAAGACAGAAAAGGAAAACATAAACAAACTACTGAGGAGGCTCATGGGCCGTCCCCGAACTACCCACCCCCAGCCTTCTCCTTCCCATTTTCAGCGCGCTCACGCCCGGCACGCTCAGATTCCTCGACCTAACGCTTAAATTTAGCAATAGGGTCAGGGTCCGCCAGACATTGCCTCACAACCTGAAGCACCGGAAACTCTATCCTTTCGAGCTTCTCGAGCTCCTCCATCAGCAGCTGGTCAGTGTTCACGTCCTGAAAAGGCTGCTCCTCAACTGGCGCCCCATCCTTGGCGGCCACATAACCTTCCAGCCAGCCACTATGAACGCCCGTGGTACGCGCTGCATCAACAACTCCGCAACCTGCTCGCCCATATTTGGCTCATCCCAGCAGCGATCAAAGACCTACATCAACAAACACAAGATAAATGAGCTAGACAAAACAAAAAACAACAAAGTAAAGAGAACAACTTACGGCAAATATCCCGTCAGACATAATCCAGAGGGACTTCTCACAATACGCCTTCTGAGCATCCAACAACAAAGTCCTCTCAAGCTGCCAAGTCTCTTTCTCCTTCACAAGCTCACTAACCTGACCTTCCAGTTCGGACACCCGAGTGGTCATCCTCACCACGTCGGCATCCTTCGCCTTAAGGTCGCCCACCACAGTAGCATACTTAGAGGATAGCTCCTCCATCTCCTTGGCCTTCTCCGCCACTACCTTCTTTTGCTCAGCCAGCGCAGACTCAGCCTTCTGAACAAGTTGACGACGACGTTCCAGCTCCGTGTTAACAGTCGCCGTCGACTTAGCCCAAGCCTTCTGCTTCTCCGCAGCATCAACATCCTTTTGGCGCAGTTCGGACTCTAACTTCCGAACCTGCTCCAAGAGTCGCTTACGCGCCGACTCATATATCTCCTTCTCCCGGGCCAGGCGCTCGGCTTCACTTGCAACCGACGCCTGCTCATCTAGAAACTCACCCTCTCCTTTGTGCAAGGCGTACAAATTTCCCAGAGTCTGTGTTAAGTTTATACACATCTCTGAGAAAATAGTACCTCGGTTCTGAGACCGGTGATCCGCACGCTCAGCTGGCGGCAACGCATAGCTGACAAATTCCTCAGCCACGAATGGGTTGAGGAATCGATAGCTATCAGTTATACGCCACCCGGGCGTATAAACCGGAGCGTCCAACCTGAAGGCAGGACCACTCGAAGACGTCACAACGCCTTCAGCTTTCTTCAACTTGGGATCATCAATCCCACCACCCTGAGGAGACGCCTCCAGCACGTCCCTCTCACTTAAATAAACAATGGAGGGCCCAGTCTGCGAGCCCTCGCCACCCTGAACGCCCATCCCTTGGGCTTGCTCCTTCTTGATCCTCACCAAATCCTCGGGTTGTTTCAACAACGCCAACCGGCGCTCCTCTTCCTCCTTATCGGCCAGGTTAGCCAAGCGAGCATCCTCGCCCCGCTTGTGCTCCACCTCTACTTGGAGAGCCCGGGCTTCATCCTCCTTCTTCTTCAAATCGGCCTCAACAGCACGCTTTTCCTCCTCCGCCTTGCGCATCAACTCCTCTTGACGCACAGCCTCAGCCTGAGACCGCTCCTCCTCCAGCCTTTTCTTTCGTTCCTCCTGATATTGCTTCATAGATGGAGGAATCGAACCTACAAATAAACAAAGACGAATTAACGACTTTACAGAATTAACGAGAAAAATTCAAAAGGACACACCAAAAGGTACTTACTACTCAGTTTCTTCAAAGCCTTCTTATAAAAGGGCTCACGCACAGGCGGGGGATCAACATCACCACTCCCGGTCGCCGCCCGCTTGGGAGACCAATCACCACCCACATCCTCTTCAACAGTTTCCGGCTGTTTTCGCTTGTGACCTGCAAACAAGATAGGTAAACCTTAAAGAAACACAACAAACTACAAAACCGCAAAGAAGGCAGAAACACTAACTCTCAGTAGTCACGCCCTCAGCAACACTGGTTTCATCAGTCGTCTCACCACCTTGCGCCCCGGCCGCTGACGCACTTGCTCCAGTGCCACCTGCAGAGCGACGCGCATGAGGAATTAGACCAGACGACGACCCACTCGACTCATCGTTTGACAAAAATACATAATCCACGTCAGCCGCCATTTTCACGGACAACGGCTCAGGATTGATTAGGAAACCCACTTCAAAATTAGAGGGCGCACCTTCCATCGGGCCGGGGAACAAAAAATTCTCTACCATCAGCTCCAGCTGCGAAACACCTCCCTCGGGTACCGCCAGATACGTGGTCTTCACAGTACGGGCGGCAAAAACTTCAAAAAGCAATTCGCCTATCACAAAACACAAGGGGCGTCAAACAACATAACAAAAACGAAATTGAAATAAGATCGAAGTATTCACCTTCAACGGACAGCGGCCCAGCCTCACCCACAGGCGCCACATCATAACCTTCCCTGACGCCCAGACGGCTCAGCCCCAACAGTTGGAGCGCACCCTCCTCCAGCCTATCCAGATCATCCAGGCGGGTGGGGTGTGCGCACAAATATTGAAACCAGGCTTCCTCCTGGAAATCCTTCATCACTTCAAAAGATGGCGGTTTCTGGCCCGCACGCAGCTCCAGTTTCTCCATCTCCACCGGAATGACCTCCTTCTTCAGGAAGAAAAAGCACTTCTTCCAATCACGAAGAGTCTTGGGAAAGCTCTTCGGCACGATCAGGGTCACCGTCTTCGACCTTTCAACAAATGACACCCACCCGGAGTCCTTCACTTCAATTTTATAGAACACATTGAAGTATTCAAACTCCGGCTCCCTTCTCAAAGACCGGCAGGTGGCCTCGAAGTGCATAATCCGCATTACCCCGAAAGGGCTCATCTGCGAAATATGCACCCCATACTTTTGAAGAACGGAGATCAGAAACTTCGACACCGGTAGTCGGAAGAGCCCCTTCAAGAAGTATGCCTCGTACAGGCATATCTTCCCCTCCGGGCAGTCTACCAGAGTCTGCCCTTTTTCCGGCAACTCCGGCTCCCACTCACGCAAAATGTTAAACTTCTTGACTAAGGACCTAAACTTGTCCTTGGACCAAGAAATTTGGGCATCCCTCATCGCCAATTCGGTCTTCTTATCTTCAGATGACATCTTCGACAAAGAAAAGAGAGAGAATGAAAAATTCTTCTTCAACAGCTGATCGGAAAAGCTATAAACTCGCCGGAGAAAAAACTTGAAAAGTTTCTTTGAAGGAAGAGAATAAAACGAACGAAGGATCAAAGGCACATATTTATACCCATCACATTAAATGCAGTGTCAGAAAGGGAAATCATCACAAGTAGGCTTTTCGCGCAAAGGTCCAATAGCAGGCAGACACGTCAGACAGCCCATGTGACCAAACGGCACACGCGCGGCACGTGGCCCACTCGCCTGACGGTTGTTCTACCCCATCTGGCAAACGATGCCGATGCTTGACACGTGTACGCCCACGTTCAAACCCACCACTAACAGTTGTCCCCATGCATCAGATGCACGACATGTGGCGGCCTAGCAACTCAACTGTCACAGTAACTGTCAGACACGATCTCCAAGGCAGGTGTACCAACCGTCAGCCACGTCTTTTCAACTTCAAACATTCCCGCCTTAAATTCACACAAATTCCAAAGAGACAAATTCAATGCGGAGTAAATGCAGGCGCCGAATACGACAAAAAATATTTTTTCACAAGTTCTGACCGCGCAAACAGGCCCGACGCCTATCCCGGCTGCACGCCTACGCGCCAGAACCACATTTTTCAAAAATATTTTTTCACAAGTTCTGACCGCGCAAACAGGCCCGACGCCTATCCCGGCTCCACGCCTACGCGACAGAACCACATTTTTCAAAAAATATTTTTTCACAAGTTGTGACCGCGCAAACAGGCCCGACGCCTATCCCGGCTCCACGCCTACGCGCCAGAACCACTTTTTTCAAAAAATATTTTTTCACAAGTTCTGACCGCGCAAACAGGCCCGACGCCTATCCCGGCTCCACGCCTACGCGCCAGAACCACATTTTCCCTCATACGCTCATTCCGTCATACGCCCACAGCTTGATCACTGTGCGCGCACCAGTTGACGAAGGTCATACAAAACACACGCACACTTTGATTACATGAAAACCTAGTGACGACTGGATGTAACCTAAAGTACACCTGTGACAATCAAGTCCAGCACTCCCCTACCAAAAGATGCAGAAAAGCACTGGACTGGGGGGACTTGAAGGGACATGGTATTGAAACATTATAAATATCATACCATCGCCCAACTAGAACCGGCATCGCCTGACGCCCATCCGCCCGTTTTACGTCAGCGGATTGTTAAGCGTCTATCCGCCCGTTTTACGTCAGCGGAACGTCCGGCGTCCAACCGCCCGTTCTACGTCAGCGATGCAACTGGCGTCCAACGGACGCCAGATACAGCACTACCCGCCCGTTTTACGTCAGCGGTACACCCTGGCGTCCAACCGACGCCAGGCGCAACATTGTCCGCCCGTTTTACGTCGGTGGACGCAGCATACTCCAAAGCTTCCTCAACAAGACAAAGGAAGCTTCACCAACACAACTGGAAGATGCCTTTTGGGGCAGCATAGGGACACACCCCTGCCCTAGACAAAATATCTCTGACGCAACAGGCTGCCCGTCGGAGTTCCTCTCCACTCAGAGCCTGCTCTCAGTCTGACATGCAGAAAGGACGACGACGTGGCAGCCTTCCAGCCAAGACATCTTCCTGACAGCAGGCTTTTTCAACCTGTCTCGAGGTCCAAGAAAAAGTATGATCATCCACCGCCCTCGGTTTGCCAATAGGCGGGCGCCACGTGTCCGCCGACCATCAGCATCCACTCGATGGACGCCACGTACAATCGTCAGGACGGTAACATCCCCCTTAGCATTTTACTTTCTCCTTTTTATCAAAACCCACTTGCACCAAATGGGCTTGAGGACTTGGGCCGGATTCTTGGAGACACCTCTACTTGGACCGGGCTCCATCAAGGGTAGAGGATGGGCTGAGAAAGTGTGGTATCTAGGTACTATAAAAGGAGAAGCTCCTTCTCCTTTTATTGGCATCTAAAATCTCTCACACTTTCACTCAAGAGGAATACGAACTCCTTCGTGTCTCCTTCAACCCCTTGTTTATTATACTAACTTTTAGAGGCTCGGCTCTTCTAATCGGTAGTCTCCTAAACTCCCTGGTCTTATCCTTAGACCCTCACGTATTTTCCAAACACACTCTCTTTGCAAAATACCGTAGGATCACATACTGGATTAGCGCCTATACGGTGATCCAGGATTCATGTTTCTTCACAAGTTAATACGGGTCATCTATACTCAAGCTCACTAGTGGCCCACTAAAGAAAAAAACGTTTTGATGCGAGTTTACGTTAATGTCACAACCAACCCGATCATAGTGATTTGTTTGGTTTTAATAATTTATTTATGATTCAGATTAATTTCACCAAAACAAGATCAAGTCTAAACTTATAAAACGGATGACTTTACCTAACTACACATAACAGGAAGAAATAATGTTATAACTTAGATAAGAACAAAGTATTAAACTCAAAGATACGACTTCCCTTACCCAACCCTGGCTATTAACTGACCGCTTTTAATTTTTAAAATTGGAGGTGTAGTTAAAACGGGTAAAATAAGATAGAGGTGAAAAAGATAAGCAAATTAGAAAATTTTCAAACAAAAGGGTACTCTTGGATTGAATCCCTTAGTTTATTGTTAATATATTAATTAATATTAGTCATTGATGTGGAAAACATAGATGAACAGCCCCTTCAGAGCATGGAGATGAGAAAAGAAATAAATAAATAAATATGGGGTTGTTATCTGGTAACTAGATTGGTCACTTGCAGGTTCCCGCAAATGCTAAAGTCCCCATCTGGGTGTCTTCAGACTGCTAGCCCGTATGCCGGTATTATCTTAACTTGGCCCCGATCCTGATAAGATAAGTCATTCAACTCATTGAGAAGAATTGGGGTATTGAACAACATCACATTAGTTTAAACAAATAAAGATTACATAAAGTAGACATTACATGAACTACTTTATATATTATGTTTAGCTCTAGCTTCTCGACATACTTCCTTGTGCATCGCTACCGTTTCTAAGTCTTTGTGCGATTGATCTATGAAGAGTAGTGGCACGTCTTCGTTACATAGAGGAAGTGATCTATTTGGTTTTTGAACTCATGACGACAGGCTTTGGTTTCAAACATTTTGCTTATCTTCACAATTGCCTCTTCCCTTTACACGATTACACCTCTCGCTTTCACCTTGGTCATTTTCTTCCCCATTGGACAATGCATTTCTTCAACCTCATCCGAGACATAGTAAGTACCGACTTCATAATCCTCAACCGAAAACGGATCAGCATGGTTGAGGTCTAAAGCGATTGTCTGAACATCCGACGTAGATGTGTTATAGTCATGTGATGCTAATGTCTTGATTTGTCCTCTTCGATTGGATGTCAATTGGCTCATGTTACTTTGGCAAGTCTTTCTCAATCTTTTTGAATAAAAGTTATACCTGACCCATACCCACCTCCCCGTCATCCGGCTCCATCCCATATTTCGAACACACTCACAAACGAAAGCGACAAGACAAGACAAGCCCTTCAACATGGCCGCCCGGCCACATGGACGTTCTTCGTGGTCCAAATTCAAGTATCGAAGGTGTTCTAAACCTGAAAAAGTTCATTTTAATTCGTAGATGACACGGTTCGAAACAATTTCAGATGTCATAGATCTTGATTGCCGACTTAAAAATCTTACGGTTAATGCTCGTTTATTTATACTAAAAGGATTTAGTAGTAAAATCATGACAATACACGCACAAAAGAAACAAGAATTAAGCATTGTTAATCAAAACAGTAAAAAACATGATATCAAAAACTTAATAGACTTTATTAATCCCAAACCAAAAGATTACACCAATGATTAAAACAAGAAACAATACAAACTCAACTCTCTACCTCACACACTCTATTCAGATCTGACCACTAATCATCTACAAAGAAAGAATCAATCAAAGACTAAGATCAGAACAAGGTGTTCTAAGATCTTACAAACCCTAACTTAGATGACTGAGATATGAAGTACAAATATGAGAGAAAAGAGAGATTGCCAAAACTTGTACGTGTGCGGAAGAGAGAGCCTTTTATAGGCAGTGTATAGCTTCGGGAGAAAACACAACCGAAGCACCCTTGACCATTGGATCATCTTGAAGAAACACACTAAACATGAATCTGAGCCCTTCACCAGGTTCGTATATAGCTGAGGGGATTGCCAACGTGGCACAACAACTCTGATGGGCTTTTATCACTTCGGGCTTGTTATATCATGGGCCCAGACTTTAATATTAAGTCTTGGGCTTATTATCTTTGGTGTAGCCCACATACGTTTACACATCCATCGTCTGAATTATAATCAACTCGACATCATGCAAGACCATCATGCTCCATCCTAGTCAGCAACATCTACTCAGCAATATCAGTCCTAGTCAGCAAGTCTCCTTCCACGTTAGTTGCACCTGAAACACACTCATGCAACCTATTTAATTAATTGTGAAAGATTCAATAACTAAAAATGTAACAAACACCATACCTTTTGATTGTAAAATTGATAAGAAATGTTTAACATTTTAACACCCCCCCCCCCCCACAATTTAACAACCAAAAGGATCCTCCATTCTCAACAATGTACAATTTCTTCATGATGACCAACACCAAGTCCTTTAGTCATTATATCAGCAACCTGCCGATCTGATGCAATCTTAACAGTATGAAACAACCCTTTAGACACAAGGTCTCTTAAAAAGAAGAGGTCAAGTTCAAAATGTTTAGTTTTATCAAAGAAAACCGGATTAGCTGCAATGGAAAGGGCAGCACTATTATCACGCACTAAGTGCACAGGTAATTTTACCTCAATATGTAATTCAGACAATAAGTTTTTAAGCCATAAAACCTCACATGAAGCAGAACACATTGCTCTAAATTCTGCATTAGCAGAAGACCTTGAAATTGTAGACTGCTTTTTGCTTTTTAAGGAAACCAAAGAACTTCCTAAGAATATGCAAAAACCAGTCACACTTTTTCTAGTGACAATGCATTTTGCCCAATCAGAATCTGAGTAGGCAACAAGGTGATGTGTTGGTGAACACACCTTGTTAATATGCTCATTTTGTATATATTTTAGTGTTTCATCGGTGCATTTTACGTACACTATATATGATATTATTTATTTAGAAAATGCATTGATTTTCCATAACATGTACTATTCTGAATTGTTTTTGTATTATATTAGTTATGAAGAAAATAATAAAAAGAAATAAGTAAAGTTCACGAATGATATAGTGGTAATATAATAGACAGATAGTTGATTTAATTAAGTTCAAAAAAATATATATATATATATATATACTTGATTTAATTGAAACAACACCATGGCTTTTATATCTTATTTTATTAAGTGATTCTAAATACATAAAGTACCATATGACTTTGGTGTGCAGGAAAGGAAGGTACATATGATGATGAATCTAAATGGGCTGTTAAATAATAATTGCATTCGGGCTTTAGTAAAACCAACATGATTGGATGAGGGCTTAATAATTCTCTGTAACTTGGGCCTAGGGGTTCGCATAAAAGGAACATTGACGGCAGTAGGGGGTTGGACGAAAACAAGGGGTACAAGAGAAGCAAGACAGACGACAGCCTTTTGACTGTGGAAGGAGGCTTCTACCATAACCATGAGCGGTTAAGTTATTCGTGATTTCCCCCGGGTGAATCTTTGTATTGATTTTATGTTTTGAACTCGTTTTTGATTATGTATGAACTAGTATTTTTACTACTTGTGTTGGATTGAATAAACCTTGCTTATATTTGAATCAATTTATCTATTAACTGTGATTTCTAGCATCATACGGAGGTTGGTTGATATTTGTATAGGGATAGCTAGGCGTACGGTTTACGTTGAAAACATGTCCCTAGTTATTATTTCAATCTGAATAGTTATTGTGACAGGATAGCTAGTTATTGTGACAGGATAACCAAGGCCATGTCTATGTGGTGTTCTTATAGTTAAATCGAATAGGTTGCAAGATTATACAAATAGGATCCTGGGTGGAAGTTACATTTATCTTTATTATTTATTTAGATTATTTTGTTATCATTTCAACATTTTTATAAAACAAACAAAAAGATAAAACTAGCAAACTTCATAATTGTATTTTTATATTTATTTGTTAACTAGATTAGACGAACAAATAATTTATGTGATATTAACCACATGCTCCTCGTGGATTCGATATTCCCTACTTACCCTGGCTACCTAGGTTATTTAGGTTTTGTATGACCCTTGACGACAGAAGGTCATCAACTGGCGCCGTTGCCGGGGAGTGCGTACGCTTAGTGTTTTTAGTATTAGTTGTCTTTACTTTAAGAAAAAAAAAGAGGTGTATATAAAAGTGTTATTTAATTTTATTAGATTTCACTTTGGGTGTTCTAGTTGTGCAGGTTTTTCCTTTACAGGTGTAGAACACTATGGATTGGGTTGATGAAGACAATGAACCTTGCTATAGTTCTGGAAGTTTCACTCACTGGACTGAAGATTGTAAAGATTGTCCAAAACCCTTACCACCGGTAGATCCGCATTGTTTCTGTTGCGGACAAATACATACAGATGAAGATTGCCCAACATATTGGAATGATCCAGAATATTGGAATGAAATGTTGAAATCAGGAAACCGGGCAAGTCCATGTCGAGAAGACTATCATAGTCACTATGACTATAAACCCGAAGAGGCACCATTTTCAGGTAACCAGGAGAATTATTATTATTATTATTATGAAAATTCACAATTATGTTATTCTCCAGGTTACCCTCAAAATCAGTACCAATTTCCTCCATATGAAGAAGAATGTGTAAAGATTACATATCAAAGCAAGGAGGAATTGCAACTCGCTCGAATCGAAGAGAAATTATCTAATGTCGAGGAGTTGTTATCAACACCTAACCTTTCAATTCAACAAAGAATTGATTACTTGAGCTTTAAATGCGAGGTGTTATCGGCAAGGATTGATATAGCAGAGTCCATATCTCCCTTACCTGATGATACCAGAGGCTATTCTCAAGTTAAGGATGAGGTTGTGGAGACTAATACCACACCAAATCCTTCACTTGTTGAAGAGTTACAAGTAGAAAAGGTTGTTGTTATTGATGCAGGTGTCACAAGTCTTTCTCAAGATTCTCACAACTCTCATCCCGCACTGATTACCTTCATAAACAAGGTTCAGGATGAAGATCCAAAGACAAATATTAGGAATCTGAGATTACAAGACATCGGGCAAAGGCGAGTGAGATGGTTCTTCCACAATGACAAAAAACGCCCAATTCACATGTCAATATTTAAACATCTGTTTATTTGGCATGTAAACTACCGAGCATACTTTGGAAATTCGGTAGGCAAATGTTCTTTGAGACCACCATGAATGAACATCAGGTATGATTCTTGTACATTTTGTATATTTATATATTTTGTTTTATTTTTTTCTTTTATTTTTAGTTTTTTGAGTCTCTTTTGATTTCTGGGAATGCTTGGAGTTTAACTTGCAATCAGATAACTTCACCTGTACTCAATCTCCATTCAGGCGGGGTAAAGCTGTACATCATCGGTGTATCAGGCATCTCAGAATTTTATGTTTTTATTTTTCTTTTGAGTCTTAGTTTTCAGGTTTATTTATCGGCCGCGAATGAAATGCTATACGGCTCGATTGGGAGGGACTCCAGAAACTCATACACGCACTGCCTATATCCAGGGGAGTCTGTTCCTTTTATTATTGTTGTACATTTTTTTCCTACTTTATTTTATTCCCTAGTTCACATTGAGGACAATGTGTCGTTCAAGTGTGGGGGTGGGGAAATTTCATTTTTATTTATTTTTGAGTCTTAAAAAAAAACTAAAAAAAATTAAAAATAAAAAATGTCTTGAAAATTGTTCTTAAAAAGCATTCTAATCAGACATAAAGCAGCTCTTTCAGTACATACTAGTTGTTTCTTGATTGTTTTGGCAGTAGATCCTTAGTCATGATCTAATTTGTGGAAAAGTAATATGAATCGTTTTCAGCAAGTGATTTTTAAAAAAATATGTTTAGAATTGCCTGACTAGGTTTAACAAGCTATTGATAATAAATGCATGCACACATCGGTAACCAATTTCCCCACTTCTGTGAGATCTTGAGCCTACTAGATGATAGATTGATTTATATATATTTTCGTTTGTTGAGAGTAGGCCAAATGTTTCTCTGTTGCAGAACTTGTGTGATTTGATACATGTTGAGGTTGTAGACTAGATATGCACGTACATGACAAAGGAGATTTAGGATTCCCTTTTTTGTTTGACACCTTGTATTTGTTTTGTGTTTACCTGTTTACCTAAAATCACCCTTAGTAGCCCATGTTGAGCCTACACCTTTCGTTTGTTAAGCCTATAAAGTTACCCAAATTGACCCGTTAGCCGTTGTTTAAGAAATTGATGACATCCATTGTGTTTATGTTGATGTTTATGTTTAAGTGTTTGATCTATGCTAAGTTGTGAAGAAAAAAAAAAGAAAAAAAAGAGAAAAAGAAAAAGAAAAAAAATAAAAGTATGTGTTATAGGTCGAATATGACCGAAGTTGTGATTATTAGCAGTATCGTGAATAAGGATTGTCATTCAAGTTGTTTCACCATTTTATTTTAGCCACTTTAAGCCTAAACGTTCACTACCTTTACCCTAAGCCCAAAACCCGTAAGTCCTTTAGATATGTGCATTGTCTACAGTTGAGGTGTGATTGTTATACAAGCCTATGATAACAGAGTTACATACTTGGTTTTTGAGTGAATAATACTAGCGCATTACATGCTAGTCCAGATATTAAACCGAGTGGAGTGAACATTGTGAGGGGTGTGTTGCGTGAAAATAAAAACTGGAAGCATGTTAGATTTAGCCGGGATAATTTTGTTTTTAAATGGAAATCAATTTGACTTGCTGAATTAACACATCTAATGTTGATCTGTAAAATGGGGTATGACTTTGGACATTAGCTAAGGTATGATGGGGCGACTGGGGTGCTAGTCTGTGATAATGTGTTGAGCAGAGTGAATATAATTTTTTCGAAACGAAAAAAGATAAGTGTGGGGGTGTGATGTGTTGGTGAACACACCTTGTTAATACGCTCATTTTGTATATATTTTAGTGTTTCATCGGTGCATTTTACGTACACTATATATGATATTATTTATTTAGAAAATGCATTGATTTTCCATAACATGTACTATTCTGAATTGTTTTTGTATTATATTAGTTATGAAGAAAATAATAAAAAGAAATAAGTAAAGTTCACGAATGATATAGTGGTAATATAATAGAGAGATAGTTGATTTAATTAAGTTCAAAAAATATATATATACTTAATTTAATTGAAACAACACCATGGCTTTTATATATTATTTTATTAAGTGATTCTAAATACATAAAGTGCCATATGACTTTGGTGTGCAGGAAAGGAAGGGACATATGATGATAAATCTAAATGGGCTGTCAAATAATAATTGCATTCGGGCTTTAGTAAAACTAACATGATTGGATGAGGGCTTAATAATTCTCTCTCACTTGGGCCTAGGGGTTCGCACAAAAGGAACATTGACTGCAGTAGTTGGACGAAAACAAGGGGTACGAGAGAAGCAAGACAGACGACAACCTTTTGGTTGTGGAATGAGGCTTCTACCATAACCATGAGCGGTTAAGTTATTCGTAATTTCCCCCGGGTGAATCTTTGTATTGATTTTATGTTCTGAACTCGTTTTGATTATGTATGAACTAGTATTTTTACTACTTGTGTTGGATTGAATAACCCTTGCTTATATTTGAATCAATTTCTCTATTAACTGTGATTTCTGGCATCATAGGGAGGTTGGTTGATATTTGTATAGGGATAGCTAGGCGTACGGTTTACGTTGAAAACATGTCCCTAGTTATTATTTCAATCTGAATAGTTATTGTGACAGGATAGCTAGTTATTGTGACTGGATAACCAAGGCCATGTCTATGTGGTGTTCTTATAGTTAAATCGAATAGGTTGCAAGATTATACAAATAAGATCCCGGGTGGAAGTTACATTTATCTTTATTATTTATTTAGATTATTTTGTTATCATTTCAACATTTTTATAAAATAAACAAAAAGATAAAACTAGTAAACTTCATAATTGTTTTTTTATATTTATTTGTTAACTAGATTAGACGAACAAATAATTTATGTGATATTAACCACACGCTTCTCGTGGATTCGATATTCCATATTTACCCTGGCTACCTAGGTTATTTAGGTTTTGTATGCCCTTGACGACAGAAGGTCATCACAAGGTTAAACTTTGTGTCCTTAAATGAAATTCCTTTACCTGGAGCCCTTTTTAAATATCTTAACAATCTAAAAGCTATTTTTAAATGACCATCTGTTGGCTTATGCATAAACTGACTAAGATAATGTACAGCATAGGAAATATCTGGCCTTGTGTGTGACACATATATAAGTTTTCCTATAAGCTGTTGATATCAAGTCAAGTTAGTTAAAACCTTTGGATGATCATTACACACATTTGTTAAGACATGGTTGGGCTCTAAATGACTACTAACTGGTTTGCAGGCTAACATGCCATACTTAGTTAGAAGATCTAAGCAGTATTTTTCTCTAAGACAGGACTTAACCTCATTAATCTCACTAACACTATCACATGTTAAGACTATGTCATCTACATAAACAAATAGTAGTACATTAGTATTCTTAGATATTCTTATAAACAAACTATAATCACATTTACTTTGACAAAAACCAAGATTACTCAGTACACTAACTAACTTCTCATTCCACATTCTAGGGGCCCGTTTTAGCCCATAAAGAGATTTGTTTAGCTTACAAACTTTGGTTTCATCCTCAGAAAAGAAACCCTCAGGTAAAGCCATATATACATCTTCATTTAGATCACCATATAAGAAGACATTATTAATGTCTAATTGAAACATTTTCCAATTATTTTGTACAGCAACAGACATAATAGTTTTAACAGTTACAAATTTTACAATAGGAGAGAAAGTCTAATCAAAGTCAACTCCCTCCTTTTGACTATAACCTTTTGCCACAAGCCTAGCTTTAAATCTTTCTATTTCCCCATTGGACTTATATTTTATTTTGTAGATCCATTTACAACCTATAACACTTCTTCCTTTTGGAAGATCAACTAAAGTCCAAGTGTTATTTCTATTTAAAGCTTCAATTTCATCATTCATTGCACTAACCCAATTTAGGTCAAGCACACCTTGTTTAAAGGTCCTAGGTTCAACTGTTTTATTTAACACACTAGCAAACATCCTATTTTCACAATTTAAGTTAGCATAATTGACCACCCTGTCTACCCCATACTTAACCTTACCCTCTACTACAAAGTCATTTAGTCTTCTAGGAAGGGAAGTCTCCCTAGTTCCTCTTCTAACACTTTGTAAAATAGAATCATTGCTCTCAGAATTAGAAGTATTTTCATTTTCAGTCATCACATGTTTAGCCCTATCCTTCCCTCTAGTATCATTAGGACTAAAAGAGCCAAAGTGTTCATTATCCTTATCAATACCAGAGGTGGACTGCTGATTTTCATGTGTCCCTAAATCACTCATACCCAAACCCCTTCCTTTATCATTGGGCTCTTCAGGTTTCTTGGATGTTTGTATTTCAGTTTCAAAAGAGTCAAAAAAGTTTAATCAGCCTACTTCAAACACATTGTTTTCATTAAATCTTTGGAAAACAGTTTTGTCTTTAAATGAAAAGATAGTTTCATAAAATTTCGCATCTCTTGAATAAGAGATGGTTTTTGAATCAAAACTATAAACCTTATAGCCTTTCTTTTCATTTGAATACCCAATAAAGACACATTTTTCGGCTCTTTCACTTAATTTGTTAGACTCATTCTACACAGTTGAAAAACACAAACATCCAAACACTTTTAAGTGACCTAGGAAGGGTTTAAATCCAAACATGAGTTCATAGGGAGTCTTTCCTTCCAAGACTGAGGAGGGGGTCCTATTGATTAATATGCAGCAGTTAATATACACTCAAACCAGAATCTTACAGGTAAATTGCTTTGAAATAACAAATACCTAGTCACATTTAATAGATGTCTATGTTTCCCTTCTACTATTCCATTCTGTTGAGGTGTGTAAGCACAAGTGGTTTGATGGAAAATACCTAATGTTTTACAAAAATTAGACATTTGACTGTTAACAAACTCTAACCCATTATCACTTCTAAAACATTTAACAGGTTTATCAAACTGTGTTTTAATTATGTTAACAAATTCTTGTATACATTCAAACACTTCACTTTTATGCTTCATCAACCACACCCAAACAGCTCTAGAATAGGCATCAACAACAGTAAGAAAGTATTTAAAACCATCCCTACTAGGTACCCTATAAGGACCCCAGACATCTAAATGTACCAAGTCTCCAATACTTAAAGACTTGTGATCACTTAGAGGAAATGGTTCTCTATGCTGTTTTGCCTTGTGACAGACATCACAGGGCAAATCAGAATTCTTAGAACCAATTTCTCCTACTATAGACTCTAACTTTTGAATAACAATATCAGAAGGGTGCCCTAACCTAGCATGCCACAAATCAAACTGTTTATTCATAATACCAACCTTATTACTAACATATGATCCTCCACAAAAATACAAGCCCTCAAGTTGACTACCAGTCACCAGGACTTTCTTTGTGGATAAATCCTGAATGTAACAACTATGTTCATCAAACCCAACATACAAATGATTGTCTTTTACAAGCGTATGCACAGAAATTAGGTTAACATAGTATTCAGGAACCACAAAGACATCATGTAACACAACACTGTTACCAAGTTTTAAGGTTCCAATTTTAGTTGCCAAAGCATTTGTACCATTAGGATGTTTTACTTGAATGTTTAAATCAGAAACATTAATGTAATCAGTTAGATCATGTTCACTAGTGACTATATGCTGGTTTGCACCAGAATCTATTATCCAACCCATCCTAATTCTTTTACTACTCACATTAAAATAAAAGACAGGTTTGACATTCAAATTAGCACAGAATGGAGAAATCAGATTACCTGACACATTATGACTTTGAGGTGGATCACAACTCTTATCAGATATCAAACTTAAGAGCTTAGATACTTGTTCACTAGTCAAAGAGGAAAGATGAGCATTAGGTTTATCATTACTAGCATTATTCACCACAACTTTCCTATTATGCATACCTCTAGCTTTTGCCCATGTAGGATATCCAATTAATTCGAAACACTTATCAATTGAATGCCCAGTCTTATCACAATGTGTACATTTAAGGTTTTGACCACTAGACTTACTATTAGATTTTTTTTTACCAAAATCAGAGGTTGAATTAGTTTTAGCTAAAAAATCTATAGTAGTTTGGCCCTTTTTAGAAGACCCAAGTGCATTTCTATGGGATTCTTCCCTAGAAACGATTGCAAAGGCCTCTTATACAGTTGGTAGAACATCTTTAATTAATAAATTCGTTTTAACAGGTTGGTACACACTGTCAAGACCCATGAGAAATTGCATAAGTTTTATCATACTACTAAAGTAATTAAATTCTCTAGCAGCATTACATGTACAAGTAGGTAACTGGAGAATCTGATCTAATTGTTTCCACATTATATTCAATTTGTGATAGTATTCAGCCACAGTCATACCATTTTGAGTAAAAGAATTTATTTTCTGATACAAATCAAAGACAACAGAACCATCTACTTTGTCATATGTTTCTTTAAGTTCAGCCCAAACATCACTTGCTGACTTAGAGAACACATGACCTATATAAAGATCCTCACTAATAGAATTAAGGATCCATGTTAACACTATTGAATTGCATCTATCCCACTGTCTAGTAAGAACATTATCAGTTTCAGTTTTAACACAACTTTTGTCTATGAATCCCCATTTATTTTTAACTTGTAATGCAAGTGTCAAAGCATTTGACCATACTGAATAATTTTCAGAACCAGTAAGTTTTATAGTTATAATAGTCAAATTGCTAGAGTCAGATAGATGCAAGTATAATGGGTCACTAGCATCTAGTTTACTAACTAAAGTTTCATTAGCAACATTAAGTACACAGTCATTACCAACACCACCCCCTTGGGGAGCAGGGTCAGCATTGTCACCCATGACTTAATTAATCAACAAGTTAGCAACCACAGATAAACACACAATACCAAATTAACCACACAACAAACAAGATTCAACACTAAAGAAGACAATCAATCAATAAGTCGCAAAAAGACAATGACAACTAGGCGAAGCCGAGCCAGTGATCCAGATCAGTGGATCCTCAAGGGGTTCCACCGCAAGTCTTAACTTGGGAGCCTCTAGACCTAGACAGACACACAATCAATCAATCAAACTCAAGTAATGAGCCAATTCCGGTCCCCTTAACCTGGACAGTGCTCCTAGACACAACAAGCTAAAGTAAATAAAAAGGAATGATCTCACCAAGGGTTTTGCCCAAGTTAGGGTTCGCCAATAAACTCGTAATACTTAACCTTCACTTAGGGTTAAGTATTAGAGAGCAAATAAAACCAGCAAACCCAGATCCAAGCCAACCACCAGCTTCACAGATCCAAATCTTCTTGAATCAACCAACACGGGTATACAGTGGAAGAACAAACCCAGATCTACAACAGATCTAGATAGAATCCTAAAATAATCAATATCAGGACTCGATCTAAACCCTAAAGCTTTGATACCATGTCAAAAACATGATATCAAAAACTTAATAGACTTTATTAATCCCAAACCAAAAGATTACACCCAAGATTAAAACAAGAAACACTACAAACTTAACTCTCTACCTCACATACTCAAATCAGATCTGACCACTAATCATCTACAAAGAAAGAATCAATCAAAGACTAAGATCAAAACAAGATGTTCTAAGATCTTACAAACCCTAACATAGATTACTGAGATATGAAATACAAATATGAGAGAAAAAAGAGACTGCCAAAACTTGTACGTGTGAGGAAGAGAGAGCCTTTTATAGGCAGTGTATAGCTTCGGGAGAAAACACAACCGAAGCACCCTTGACCATTGGATCATCTTGAAGAAACACACTAAAAATGAATCTGAGCCCTTCACCAGGTTCGTATATAGCTGAGGGGATTGCCAACGTGGCACAACAACTCTGATGGGCTTTTATCACTTCGGGCTTGTTATATCATGGGCCCAGACTTTAATATTAAGTCTTGGGCTTATTATAAACATAGCTTTGGTGTAGCCCACATACGTTTACACACCCATCGTCTGCATTATAATCAACTCAACATCATGCAAGACCATCATGCTCCATCCTAGTCAGCAACATCTACTCAGCAATATCAGTCCTAGTCAGGAAGTCTCCTTCCACGTCAGTTGCACCTGAAACACACTCATGCAACATATTCAACTAATTGTGAAAGATTCAATAACTAAAAATGTAACAAACACCAAACCTTTTGATTGTAAAATTGATAAGAAATGCTTAACGTTTTAACAAAAACCCTAAACATGATTCTTATTTGCTTTTATAGAGGAGAAATAGATATTTTTATCCAAGTTCAAGTCGACCTACAAACTCCTTTCTGTTGGTTATCTATAATACATTATAAAGGAGGAGTGATGTACAACATAGTAATTTTGTACATCATCCAACTATTATAGCAACATGTACAAGTAAATTAAGCTTATATCACAAGGGTATAATTGGAACTTTGTGGAACATTAAGACACTTGCAAGGATATCAATGTAATTTTACTATAGTCTCCTACCTCACATCCTCAAAACATATTACATCCCTACCCTCACATTTATATTGCATATTGCATACCTGTTGCTGAAAGACTTGTAAAAAAGCTCTTTCGTTTTCCCCAATTAAATACGAATGAGCATGGACATAAATCTATTTCACCTTCTCCATGCCTCTTCAGCCATATGAAACCCTCCAATAAAATTGCCGGCTTTCAGCATCGCCATTCACCCTGCGTTTCAAAATTTTGTACTGTTGTGTGAATTGATTCTTATTCTTGCATTTTGTTAGAGATGTGTAACACCCCAACCGATGGCGGAATCATCGAGGTGCCACGTAGTGACGATTGTTCAAAAGCTCATGGTACTAAAATGTAAATATAAGATTATTGAATATTGTTTTACAACATGTGAAATTAAATACAAGACAACAAAAATAAAGATGACTGATTGATTTAATCTAAGTCCAAAGTCCTATGTGAAGCGTCAAGCAGCTTATCCTGAAACATGCACGAAAATAATTTTGTCAACATATGATGTTGGTGAGTACTACTTAGTTTTGTACATATAGTATAAGTTTGAAAAGTAGTACAATTCATGTGTCTAGCATCACCAAGGCATTATGTAAACACGCAAGTAACCAAACAAGACAAAGATCAAATGTAAAGTTGTACAATGAAATTGATAATGAGCACCTCAACACGTGTGAGTCTAAAAGAGCACCATAACATAAGTTATGTCTAAATGAGCACCGTAACATAAGTTACGTCTAAATGAGCACCGTAACATAAGTTACGTCTGAGTGTAAAGAGCACCATAACATAAGTTATGTCTAAATGTATGATTTTGTATGTAAGCTACGTTCATGTTCAAGCATAAGCACAAAGATAAACAAGACACGTATATGAATTGTAAATGAATAAAATGTATGTGTAAATGAATACGAAAGTTTTGTATACTTGTGCATGAATCACCCCAAAAGTGTAAAAGTGAAAAAAGGGGATAAGTAATACTCACCTTAGCAAGGCTGTAAGTCTTGTGTAATTGAATAAGTATATTCCAACGTTGCCAAGTATCACCCTACGTATAATGTAACAAATAAGTCTAAGTCTATTTGGTCTATAAGTATTTTCTAGGGCTTCGAATTAGGGATAAGTATTCATTTGATTAATAAATTAAACGTTTAATAAATAAAAGAAATTTGATAAATAAATAAACAAAAGTCTTTTTGTAATTTCAAATTGAAGATGGTCACAATGTAAAGTTTTAAGTGTGAAAATAATTTTTATAAAATTATTTTCTTGAAAATAGATTATTTAATCTATTTATTTCAATTTGTCAAAATATAACTTTAATATCTAAAAATATTAAAATTAAAGAATTTTTAAATTAAAAATTGTACTTCTGTTCCAAATGAATAGAAATAATTTATGTAAAATTTTTGGTGCAAAAATATTGAAAAATGAATTTATTATGATTTATTTATGATTAAAACTAACAAAAATTAATTAAAATTACAAAACGAACGGTTTTTCAGAAATAAAAATTATTTCTGAAATGTTTATTGTTATACAAGTTTAGGATAATTTTTGTGGAATTTTATAAAATCGTTTAGATATTTTTATTGAATTTTATAATTTTAAATGAATAAACTTGTAATATTTATAATATATATTAAATAAATTATTTTTGAAAAACTAAAAATTGGATGATGAACTTTACCATTAGGAGATCATATAATAATTTTTATGGAATTTATAAACCACGTTTAGTATTTAAAAAAAACTATTTTAAAAGATTATTATGTAATATATATATATATATATATATATATATATATATATATATATAAAGGAAAAAAAATATGTTTGTTGGTTATGGGAGTCGAACCCGGGCCTCTGGCCGGTTCAGGTTTTATCACAAGCGTGGCCACCAACTGAGCCACACCCTGAGAACGAGTTAACTTGGATTGTAATTGATTATATAGGTTTAATGTGATAAATGGTTAAATGGAAAAAAAAATAATTGTTGTATGTGGGGATCGAACCTTGGCCAAAGGCCGGTTCAGATCCTCATTCACGCGTGTAAACCACTGAGCTACATCAGTTGGTTGTTGTGTTTTCCCTTAAAAAAAATCTTATACACAGTTTGATAACGTGTTCTTCCCCAATTCAACAATGTCGAGCCCTAGTTTTCCAATTCTTTAAATCACACAACAATAACCCAATTAATCTTAGGGTTATTGTTGTGTGAATGCCAAAGATCAAAACCCACTGATATTATGAAACTTACAAGCACGAAATCGCGATAATTGTCAAGTCAACAGAAAAGTCAAACTTCAAACGATTACTCTTATAAAGATGATTTTAACAGAAATTGATAGTGAAGGTTTGTGTTTCGGCGAGTTTAGGCTGTGGGAGAGGATTCAATTTATAGGAGAATGCTTGGAGGAACGAAATGGTAAGGTTTGACCAACGTTTAATATAAACGCGTCTAAAACCTTCAAATAAGGAATGATTTAGCTGTTACTACGCGATGATTATGCATAGGTTTAATGTGTATTGGTTAATCGTTCAGTATAAGGTAATAAGTGATGACTATTGATCAAAAATCACGGCCACTTGCTGGTCAAACACGCGTGCAGCAGCAAAGGAAAAGGGGAGAGAAAGGAAACAGGTAGGGGGTGTTTTTATTTAATTCGAGTGGAGGTTAAAACAATAATGAGCCTTGGCTCAGTTGGTCCGACGTGTGTGTGTTAAGGTGGCCCGGCTCTTGACTCTAGATCGAGTCACGGCAGCAGCAGAAGGTTTTATATTTTTTTTATCAGATTTGAGGTGGAGTGGGCTTGTATGTGGGCTGCTTGCTTGGGCTCAGCACTTGGGCCTGTGTACTGGGCTCATGTCTTAAAGGGATTGATTGGGTTGGGTTTAAGAGTGGTTGGACTAAAATAAACATTATTTATTATTATTATCATTATATAAAAAAAAATAAAATAAAAAGTGACGGATATCACAGCATCACCTACTTTTAGAAACTTCGTCCCGAAGTTATTAGAAACATAGGGTTAGGGATGTTTGGGTAAAAATTAAGATAACCGTGGTTTGGAAAATTTGAATGATTTTGGGTAGAGGTTTGATAGGTGTGAGTTAAGGATTGGATTAGGTTCGTCTCGAAAAGGTAAAGAGAGTAAGAATCTAGTAAATCACTAAACTTCAAGTTTTAGGATCCTAAAATAAATGTATGAGTTGATTGACTAGAAAAAAAAAGACTAAATGAACTACCAAGTAAACAGAGTTTGTTTCTGGTTCGACTCCCAGTCTCACTTTCAATGCATCATTATTGTTTATATATAGGGTGTACCGCTGCTAACCCACCACACCTTTGATACCTTGAAAGCGTACTGGACGCCTACCAAAAACTCTAATAGAATTTCACACTACCTTGATGTACCTGTAAATTCATGATTACGTTCCGGACCGGAATCATCAATTTACCTTACATTAGGGTTTTATGTCCTTCTATGATCCTAATCTAACACACATTAAAGCAAATAAGTTTCACAAGAAGATGACACAACAAACACGTTTATCAATGAAATGAGGCTATGTAATAATGGGGTCAATTGCATTGGTTTGCAACGACTTGTAAGCATAACAGTATTCAAGTATGGGCTACCACTCGTCCGAGGAGCCCTTTAAATGAAATGTTTATCTGAGTTGCGTGGATAATACGCACATGCAAGCAAGTTTGTAAGTACTACAACCATTAAGTGTAAGTGTTATCTTAGTGGCCTATAGAAATAGTTTACGAGTATCGTGAATAATTAAATGTTCAATGGATAGTCAAATTAAGGGAAAAATCAAGTTTCATATAACAAACAATGATGTTTTTAGAAAAGCTCTGTAGGATCAAGTATCAAGTTTTTAGTAGTTTGATTTTCATGGAAATCAAGTCCAAATGTTTCAAATAAATGTAAGGTAGAGTCTTTAAACTTCTACGATTAAAATAAACATAACCAAATATGATAAATTTCCAACTGCGTTCATACATAATAGTATGCAAGGAAATTTCCAGATGTTATATGCTACTGAGTGCGACAAAATTTGGGTACAAAATGGTAATACGGTCAAGAAAATGAAAACACATGTATTGGATTCTCGAGTCTTAGGAAGATTCCATCCATGGCTTAACCAGTGGGATTAACGTCATCCTGACCGTTTGCTTCGTTGATATTGTTGTTGAAAGCTCGTCCATGTGCCACCAGGTTTACATTATTCAATTTAGGGCATTGAGGTCGCATGTGGTTAGGGTCTCTACAATGATAACATGCCCGACCGTTAGTAATCTGTAGTGGTTCCTGGGCAGCTGTTTGATGATTATCTTGTGTCCTAACCGTTACATGACATGTAGTGACAAAGTGTCCAAACCTTCCACATCTAGTGCATTAACGACATGGAAGATTTGCAGGGTGATGATACTTGCAAGTGTTGCATTGAGGATGGATTCCCGTGTAGGCTTTCTTGATAGGAGGTTGAGCCACAGGATCCACAACAGCCTGGTTCTGATTATCGCTCATTCGTCTCTTAGAGTTTGAAGCAGTAGTGGCGGCCTTTGCTAAAACAGTCTTAGATGGTTCAACAGTATGGGTGGTTTTCTCAGCTGACGTCTTGGTGCCCTTCCTAACCTAGATTCCTTTCCTTACGTGTTTGTCTGTTAAAGTGGCTGCAAGCTGGATGGCTTCTTCCACCGTAGTAGATTTGCTTCCAGTGACTACGTCTTGTATCAGGTCCGCTAATCCCTCGATATATTTCTCGATTGCTCGAGAGACCGGGGTGACCATGTGTGGGACCAATATGCTAAGTTCATGATATCGGGTATTATACGCAAGATTCTCACCACTGTCTTGTTTGAGCTCACGAAATTCATCCTCCAGCTTCCTGATTTCGTTCCTAGGATAGAATTTGGCGATCATGAGTTCCTTAACTTCAGCCCAAGATAAAGATAAAGCAACATCAGCTCCTCGATTGCGCTTTTCGCCATTCCACCAGGTTAGCGCCCCCTTTTGAAGGACACTAGTAGCATAGCGAACGCGGAGTTCATCAGGACATTCACTGTTCACAAAAGTGCTCTCCATACTTTCAAACCATTGGAGGAGACCAGTAGCACCCTCCTCGCCAGTGAATTTTGTGGGGTTGCAGGAGTTAAAGTGTTTGAAAGTGCACCGAAATTGAGTCGCACCCCCTGTGTTGGCACTGTTACTGTTCTGGGTTATCTCACTGACAAGGTTTGGGATCACTGCAGCAATTTGCTCGGCGACTAAAGATGCGAGGCGACGATCAGAACGTTGTCCAGAAGCACGAACAGGACATTGGCTGGCATCACGGAGCATGCGGCGAGCAGACATCTATGAGGTAGTCAATGAATAATCATGAGGTTAGAAATGTAAGTGTATAACCGTACAGATGATTATGAAAGTACGAACTTGTAAGCAATATATGAAAATACAGAATATTGTATATGAAACGAGAGAGTATTATTGAAAAACTTTGCATAAAATGCTTGGAGTGCCCTTATCTAGCTGTAAAGCTCAACAAGAACGTTGACTTTTCAAAGAAATTGAACCCAATGGTGATCAAAGAAGACATGCTTTAGCCTATAAGTGGACACTCACTCTAGGAATCCCCAGGTAAGCAGAACAGGTTCGTAAATGGATTTATGCGCTATGCTTGCCTATGCCAGAAAACCCAGTGTACAGGCGTCCACCCTTCCAGATTGCACGTGTCCTTATCACACTCATTAAAGTTCAACAACTTTGAAGGAGCAGAAATAAGAGTAGGCATTATGGCTAAGAGTGTCTTCATGAAAGGTACTGCTCCCGTTCCACGATGATGTAGACTTTCCACTCCTTGTAGGTCACCATCTTTATGCACCAAGATGTAAGATGAGAAGAAATTGAGGAGAAGGGAAAACTAGAGGGAAATGGGGGGTAAGGTAATTTAGGAAATATAATGCATGAAAGTTGAAGTTCGGTTATAGTCTAGGCCATTTTATCTAATAACCTAATTCCCTATAACCATGGCTCTGATACCAATCTGTAACACCCCAACCGATGGCGGAATCATCGAGGTGCCACGTAGTGACGATTGTTCAAAAGCTCATGGTACTAAAATGTAAATATAAGATTATTGAATATTGTTTTACAACATGTGAAATTAAATACAAGACAACAAAAATAAAGATGATTGATTGATTTAATCTAAGTCCAAAGTCCTATGTGAAGCGTCAAGCAGCTTATCCTGAAACATGCACGGAAATAATTTTGTCAACATGTGATGTTGGTGAGTACTACTTAGTTTTGTACATATAGTATAAGTTTGAAAAGTAGTACAATTCATGTGTCTAGCATCACCAAGGCATTATGTAAACACGCAAGTAACCAAACAAGACAAAGATCAAATGTAAAGTTGTACAATGAAATTGATAATTAGCACCTCAACACGTGTGAGTCTAAAAGAGCACCATAACAATGTATGTGTAAATGAATACGAAAGTTTTGTATACTTGTGCATGAATCACCCCAAAAGTGTAAAAGTGAAAAAAGGGGATAAGTAATACTCACCTTAGCAAGGTGGTAAGTCTTGTGTAATTGAATAAGTATATTCCAACGTTGCCAAGTATCACCCTATGTATAATGTAACAAATAAGTCTAAGTCTATTTGGTCTATAAGTATTTTCTAGGGCTTCGAATTGAGGAAAAGTATTCGTTTGATTAATAAATTAAACGTTTAATAAATAAAAGAAATTTGATAAATAAATAAACAAAAGTCTTTTTGTATTTTCTATTTGATGGATGAAAGTGTTCATAGTGATTTATATGACTTTACTTGCATGATATTTACTTGGTTGATAGGAATTGATTGTGTAGGGAGTATTGGTGATTTCAATGTTGCGATGATGACAAAGTGGTGGTGGCGGTTTAAGAATGAGCAGCCCCGACTATGGACTGAAGTTGTTTCGTCCATTCATTCTTCGATTCGTGACAAACGCTTGATTCCAATAAATTATTCAGTTACAGGAGTGTGGAAGGATGTCGGAAATGTGGAGGGTTGGCTTCTATGTAAAGGTACTGAGATTAAGTCCAAACTCAAAGTGAAGTTGGGCAATGGGGCCAAAACGCGATTCTGGAAGGACCCTTGGATATCGGATACCTCTCTCTCTTGTTTGTTCCCTGATTTATATAAGTTGGCCGTTTTCAAAGACGCGAGTGTTGGGGTTCAGTTGGAAGGGGCGAGAATTCACGGTTCTGTTAGCTGGAATTGGTCTCGGGATCCGGTGGGCTCAGCGGAAGAGTTGCAGATGGCTGGTCTTGCTACTATTTTGCGCGACGTTGGTTTGAATGCCTCCTCTGACTGTTGGTTTTGGGATAGTAACTCAGGGTTGGGCTTTTCAGTAAAAGATCTTCGGATGGAACTTGCAGAAACCGATTCAACTATGCAGCGAAGTCAGAAGTTTTTCTGGAACTCGTGGGCGCCGCTTAAAGCTAATTATTTTCTGTGGAGAGCAATTGAAGGAAAGGTTGCGACTAAGGTTGAGTTAGCAGCCCGTGGGGTGGTGATGTCTGATTCCCTTTGCTCTAGATGTGGATTGGCTCAGGAGGATGTCAACCATGCCTTGTTGGGGGTGTTTGTGGGCGAAATCGATTTGGTTGAATATTATTGTTTGGCTCAGAATCCAATGGCCGCTTCACGTGAATTCGCTTGCTGATCTTATGGACTATTTAGAGAAGAATCCGGGCTCTAAAAACTGGAGGAGAATTGTCTATATGGTTGCGGTTGCTACTTCTTGGAGGTTGTGGCTCACTAGAAACGCTAAACAGTTCGAGGGCAGGTTTATTCCGGTCAAGGATGTGATCGATCAAGTCAAAGAGGACAGCTACTTCTGGATTTCAAATAGGCAAAGTGGCGCTAAAGTGTCGTGGGAACAATGGCTCAACTTCGATATATCTAGCATAGTGTAACCTTTTGTTGTTTTTAGTGTTGGCTGTCTTGTTTGTTTTGCGTTTCCTTTTGTACTTTGGTGTAATATACTAATATGTAGATTGCTGCAAGTCTTCCTATAAATACCATGCCCAAACATAACCTCATATTTATGTTTAATTGATATTATTAAATATTTTATCCTTAGTTGTATGTAAATTGCTACAAGTTTTGCTATAAATATCTTGCTTGGATACGACTCTGCAAACTTTGCTCTGCCACAACAGGTCATAATTAAAGCAATAAAAGGTAAAATTAAAGCATATTTGACATCCTTCATGAAGTGCTAAGTTTTCTTACATGTTTTTCATTGCAGCTCCTGGATCATCAGTCAATAACACATTTAGGTGCTTCACTAAACCTCATCTCCTTCATGTGGAGAATGTAAGTTCATGTGGAGAATGTGAGGTAAGACTTGAGACCCATACTACAAATAAAACTAGAGCTTAAATGAAAAGGGGTTGAAGGTTGTCTAAAATGCCAGATCTACATCCTTTCATTAAAAGTAATTAGCATTTTTAACATGATATTAATTAGTGGGTTGAGGGAAGGTTTGGGCGGGGAAAGCTTGACGGGCGTGGGCCAAGGGTTGGAGGTGAGGTGGAGGGACTTGATTAGCTTTTTTTTTTTTTTTTTTTTTTTTAATCTAAAACACAATTTAAATAATAATAATAATAATACCCCCCCCCCCCCACTCCTTATACTCTAAAAACAATATGCTTTTCTTAAGGGTATTTGAAAATTAGTTGTTTTTATACCAATGTGGATAAAAAAGGTCTAACTTTTACAACCTCGATTTGTATATGAAAATAGAATAGAGTTGTATATTTAGATTGAGAGTTATATTTATAAGTCAAATTTGTTACCCTTTAAACCAGTCAAATTTGATTAAGTGATGTTCGAAGTGTGCAAAAATGTTTATTTCGTTAATGCTTCTTTGAACATAGACATTATAATTGAATCATATTTCAGCCGCGACACCCGCCGCAACGCGCGGACATTCCCACTATAGTTATATAAACAACTTATATTAGATTAGATTAGTTGTTATATTTTATTTTTTAATAATAAAATTGATGTAAATATTTGTGAATTTGAATGAATTTCTTATGGGTGACTTTCAATCTACTTAAATTGTTTTCATTTTCCCAACTCAATACATTAATAATAAACAATGTTGCTGTATAAACCTTAAATAAGTTTTATAAACCCCATATCAATTTCTTTTATATTTAACAAAAACAGGCCTATAAGATAACTTTCACATTAAATATTCACTCTAAAACCCTCAATCAAAGACATCCTTTAACAACTACGATTTTTGTCTTTATAAATGATTAAAGAATTCAATTGTTTTATTGTTTATGGAATTCCGAGAGCCGTCAAAACACAAAGAGACATAGGAGTCAAATGCTAATGAGAACGCACATTTCAAGACATGTTTAGCTTTGCTTTCATCACCCTTCCCTTTTACTTTTATATTTTTCTACTCCTTAAAATCTTATTTTTCCATTTTTTTAAAAACTAAATCTTTTTTAGTAACTCCATCACCGGTTAGTACAAAAGAGACTCCATTAATATCTTGTTTACCAACATGATCAAATAATTAAGAGTTTGTGTTATCGTAAAATATAGTAGAAGAAAGCTCTATTATGTATGAAACATAGTATTATTATCATCACCTTTATTAATATTATAGTTTAATGAATCTATATGTAGTGCAAATTGATTGCCATAATGCCATTTACCGTATAACATGCATCTTAAGAAGAGTGTTGGTTTAATATCACTTTGACTTGGTGATAAAGCTAGAGAGAAGTTCACAACCGTTTTATCTCTGATAAGATTTTATGTTGTAGATTTGTCTCACATATATACTTTATGCAACTTTATGTTTTAAGTGAGACAAAAATAAAATTTTAAAAAATAGTAAAAAAGACCACACTTCATAGAGTTGGGGAGATATTCTATATAATAATCGTACATGTTAAAGTTTCGTTCCCTCGAACTTCAAAATAAATTTGTACGTAATTTATAGGGCAAAATTCATTTTTTATGAACTTATGGTATGGAATTTTTTTTATTTGATAATTTTCTTTTTGATTACCATTTATTTATTTTTTTTTATTTTTTGAAAATTAAAAACAGTTAAATTTCACACACTTTTAACTGACATTTAGATGTGATTTGGTTTTATTTTATGAACTAGCCAAATATCACATATTGCAACTAACGTTTAGATGATTGAGTTTATGGTCAAAGGCATTATAGCCCAACGACATTTTGGTGGTGGGATAAGACTTAGGGACTATAGGGTCCTGGATTCGAATATCACATATTGCAACAAACGTTTAGATGATTTAGTATATGAAATTAATGAAAGCCGACAAAACATAGGCAGATCAAGACAAATATTAATCTAGAAAAAACACAATGATTGAAAAGACATTCTCTATATAGAATCTTAAAGAGATCACATATCACTTGGATATAATTAGCTTTAGAAACATTAAAAAACACACTAATTTCCTTTCTTAACGTGTCACAAAATCCTACCACCCCTGAATGCCGATTAAAATACATCCACCAACACTACTAAATATATAATAATAATAACATTAATTAATTAAAAACCAAGATCCAAATTCCACCAAAGTAGTCATTTTTGGACTCCCATTCATACTAAAACCTTCAAACCCTAACCCTTAATCCGAACCCATTACACCAATGGGTTCGTAGCCGACGGTCCATACCCGTTCATTAACCCGCCCCATGACGACCCAATACCCGTCAGGTATCCACCACCATTGCCATTGCCATTGCCATTACCACCGCCAGAACTCGCACCACCTCCGGATTGATCTTGCCATTCTAAAGCCAAAAGTTTTGGCTTTACATCAAGAGAACTAATTGCATCCTCATTCACATCATTCCCATCATGATTATAAGCAATTAACCCTCTTTCCATAAAAGGATTATTAATTGAGTCAAGTGTCATCCCACCAAAAGGTGAACAAAGATTACCACCATGGTAGTTTTGCCCCATCACATTCACACCAGCCATTTCTGCCGCGTAACCACCGCCACCACCCATTATCCCCATCAACTGACCACCACCACCGCCTCCATTGTTCTCCATGAAGTCAATAGCCCTAGTAACATTCCCATTCAAATTCTCAAACATAAAATTCGGAATATTACTAGAACTCCCAATGCCGAACAAATTCGACCCCGAAAACTGCATCGTTGATTCCGGATACGACAATTGAAGATCGGTCGAGTTCATAATCAACTGGTGATGGTTATGATTATGGTTATGGTTATGATTAGGGTTAGGGTTTGTATTAGAGTTCATAAACAAATGTGAGTTTTGCTGATGGTGGTGGTGGAGAATATTATTATCATTACTGTTAATGTTATTATTACTGTTATTCACCGTGGTGGCGGCTGAGCTGGATTTCTTGGAACTTGAAGAGACTTTTTTGTTTTTTCTGCAGCCGCCACCAACGGGGATATTACGAAGAGTGCCGCCTTTGGTCCAGTACCGGCGGCACGTCTTGCAAAAGTAACGAGGCTGAGTGAGTGAGTAGTTGTTGTAGTAGCAGAATTTGGTGTGTGTGGAGTCACACCTAGGACATTTGAGTGCTTGATCATGTTGTGGTCGGAGACGGCGCTCCATTAACGGCCGGGAACATGCAAGCATAGGATCTGTCATTGCTGATGGTGACGATGAGTCCATTCCTGCTTCCTCCGGAATTGTGCCCTAAACATAATAATAGCAATAATAAGTTTGATAGAGTAATTATTGTTATCTATTTGTGTCAGGAATTGTACTTTCAGAACATTCATTCAGAATGTACAGAATGAAAATGACATTCTTATTATTATCTTTTTTATAATTTATATTCATTTTTCATCTTGAAATTGCAAAAAGAAAAAGTAACCAAAAAATAAAATAAAAAACACTGCTATATTCTGAAAATATGAAATAAAACTAATTATGTTATGCAATGCGGATGGTGAAAGTCTAAATCTACAAGAAATATTAAACCCTGACTCGGCCTGGTTTGCTCCCGGGATATAAACCAGTAACTGTCCTTAGGTGGACATTTTTGTAATTAAGCGTGGTTAAGCGGAAGCAGCATCTCTATTCTGAGGTAAGACTTTCTACATCTTAGCTTCTCAGACTCTACCTTAGCTTTGCTATTGGTGGGATTAACTGAGTATGATGATGATAAAGCGTGGCTAAGTGGTTTACTTCACAACAAAAAACTTGGGAGTTCAAATCTTACAATGTGCGATTGTGATGTATTTATAATATAAAATTAAGAAAATTGTTGTTCAAAAAAGATTTTAAATGTATTGTATATCTAGTGTGTGGTATAAGGTCACATAGGTCACCTTATAGATACGATATTTTTTAAGAATAAGAAAATTTATTAAGAAAACAACTAGCAAGAAGCTAGAGCCGAAAGCAAAGGATACAAAACCGATTACAAAACTAGATTAACTTTACAACATGATAACACAATGCTTTAGATTAATAATAATAATATAACTAGTTTGAATCATACTGATCAGAATGTTGTCAGGTACCTGAAACCAGTCGGGCGAGTCCATGCAAACTTGAAGCGACGTTAAACCCATTTGATATTAGTAGATATAAACGAGTGGAATACTTTTATAAGTATAGAACCAAAACCCTAACACACAGTAAGTGTGTTTAGAGTGTGTGTGTGTGTGTTTTAGAGCGTAAATGTGAAGTATGCAATGGGGACTATGGTGGCGAGAGTGGATGTAAATAAGAAGGAAGAAAAAGTGAGGGGGGGGGGGGGGGGGGGGGGGGGGGTAGGTGTGCCTGCCGTCGGTGTCACATTCCCAATGTGGGCCCTATAGTGTTGTAACAAGATGGACGGTTGAGATCTTACGTGTGCTTTTTGTGGAGTATGATCGTGGCCGTTAGATTGGAGCTAGGGACATATGACTGACGTTGACAGTATGATGTTTTATAATGTTATGTTTAAGAACCGAAAGATCAGACTGTTTTGTGGGGTGTTGGGTTGTCTGTAAGTAGGGCCCACTACGTCGCTTCGAACACGCAAGGCATAAATTCGTTTTGGTGACGTGTTGCAATGGATGGCTGACACGTGGAAATTGTTTGGGTTAAGGTATGGTTCATTGGTTGATAATTGCCTATTTGCTAGCGTGAAGTTTTTACCCTTTGAAAACTAGAAACATTGGTTTTTACTTTTTATCGCATATTTTTTTTAATAAAAATTCAAAGATCACGAAACTAAAGATCAATGAAGATCATAAAACAAAGATCAATGAAGATAGTAATTGATTTATGATGGCGGGTGGACGCGACAAGGTAAAAAAAATTATTTGCGAGTTGTTGAAAGTGATGGTTACAGGAGGTTAGGTCCTTCGGCGAGATTTATCAAACATAAAACAAAACTTGTTGGAATTTATGTGTGAATGTGAGTCAAATTGGTGTTGGAGTTGAAATTTACTCCTTGTCCCACAATGAAGAAAACATGAGTTGGTTTATATGTGGAAATCATTTGAAAAGGTATTGAGATCTTATGTTACATTATGTTACATTTTACTTGAAAACCTTGTCGTGCGTAGGGGTTGCAAAAACGGGTTGGGGGCGGAAAGTTTTTGAATCACTGTGCGACCTGTGTGCACAAATCACTTACACATATTGATCTCATTAGCAAAACTATAAAGCTAGTTTTAACAACAAAGGATCATATTGTTATATGGTTAGGCAGTTCATTGGATTTATACACTGACAAACATACGAAGAAAGTATAAACTATTTTCTAAGTAATTTTCTAGTATTTTTTGTATTTTGAAATCTACATATGTTAGGCTATATGTTGTGGCTTGCGGTGAGCACCGTCGTGAGCCACCGATGTTAATCTCAAGTAATCCGGTCACACACGTCAGGCTGTTGTGGCTGAGAGTGAGCACCGACGCGACCACAACCTACAAATCCAACACGAATTCCTTTCTTCGCTCAGTGAGCCTGTGTGATCCTGCTTGCATTAGCTCGCCTGTGTCGGATTAGCGTGAGGCTGTTATGGCTAGGGGTCAGCTTGAGGCTGTTGTGGCTGCTCACACCTGGTCGCTCACATGTCCACAACACAACAGAGTGTCTTAAACCTACAAAGTAAGTTTTATGAAACTATACAAAAGTTTCACGGTCAAAGAGACAAGGTAGTTAGTTGCGTTAACGAGACCATACATTTTGCATTAGTTTTTATTAGACGATATAATATCATTAAAGATAAAATACGATTGTACGTCTTTAAAAGAAAAAAGAAAAAGAAACATTTTTTCAAATATTCAACGTAGAAAGAGAGTTATAACATGTCAAAATCTCCTAAAATAACTATTTTTTATTTAAAAAATCATAAATAGATATATAATTATGATTATTATTTGGAACTATTTTAAAGTTGTATTACTCATGACACAATTAAGGAGACGAGTTTCAGTAATGATTATATTCTGAGTCTAAAATTGGCACTTTGTTCTTTCTTTACACTTAAAAAGAATTTTTCATCATTAAAAGACAACTCAAAAATAAATCAAGAATTTACGTAGGCCATCATTAATTGTTCGATCATCATGCAATTCAAAATCTTTGGTGTACACCTTTTATATTTTTTTTTAACGCCCAACAAACTTGTATTAAACACCAAGGCTAGCGAGCAGGGCCGTCTCCGAAAACGTCAAAAAAAATTTGGGCCTTGGGCGAAAAAGAATTTGGGCCTAAAATTTTGTAAAGAGGAATGAATTATAAAAAAATTTGAGTATAGTGCTAGAGCCAAGGATTGAATTTGAGACCTCTACATTAAATTAACATGGTTTTTCCAACTCCACTAACAAGATTTTAATGTATAAAACACAAATATATATCCTAAATATAGAATTTAATATATTTTTTTGAAAGGTTTAGATCAATGGAAATCCTTATACAACTCTAACCTATTGGTCCCAAGTTCGAATCCCTACCCATGCACCGGTGTCCTCCTTGCCTAAGCTCAAACTGTTACGGGGAATTTTTTTTGTGGTGTGCATGGATCGAACCTGTGACCTCCCCCCAGGATGGGAACCCCTAAAGGAAAACCCACCCTACCTCAAACCAGCTGAGCTGGATGTTCGGGCCCATTTAAGGGTCGGGCCCGGAGCCGGTGACCACCCGGCTCACCCTCCCAGCCGGCCATGCTAGCGAGGAACTAGCAAAATCACCCGGCATACAAATAAAAAACGAACAAACACAGATCGCCTATATACAACGAACAAGAAAACAAACAAAGACAACATACTAAATCAGGTGGGATATGTTGAAGCCCCGCCACTTCTCCCAGTCCAAATCAACCAGTTTCGCTCGCGCCTTAACCCAAAGGAAACTAAGTGTTTTGATATCTCCAATCGTCTTATGCAGAGAAGGATGAATTTGTTTAAAAACGATGTCGTTTCTGCAGCCCCATAAGCACCATAGGGTCGTCAAGCAAATCGCGTAAAAAACCTTTTTCTTTTTCCTAGAGCCAGCCATGTAGTTGTGCAACGTTAGAATATCACGAACGTCGAAAGTAAAAATACCACCCACATTGCCCCATTGGGAAACCTGTTGCCAAACCGAGTCCGCGAAGGCACACGAACTAAACAAATGATCCCCGGATTCAGTCGCGTCACCACATATCGGACAAAGACCCAAACCCACATTAATGTTTCGCCTAGCTAACGCTTCTCTAGTAGGTAGTCTATTTAGACCCGCACGCCACGCCATTATTTCAACTTTCTTTGGCACCCAATTGTTTCGCTTGAAAACCCACGCAGCCGCGTCTGAGTTCTGTACCTGCAACAACTTTTTAATATCCTTAACCGCAAACAGCCCCATCCCTTCATGCATCCACTGCCACCTGTCCACCACGTCTGCGAGAACAGGAGGCTGCAGTGCAGCCCCAAACAGACCCATTTCAATCATAGCAGCCCTATTCAGATCACTATTACGCCAATCCCAGACCCACCCCAACCCGTCCGAGGAAACACGGTCAGCAACAGCAGCATGTTTGTCTGCAGCGGCTGCAAACAGAGCTGGGTAACCAGCTGCAAGCGGACCATATCCAATCCAATCATCAAGCCAAAACTTTATATTGTTACCATTACCTACTACACCTCTCATAAGCGACCCCACATCAACACCCCTCATTTTCAGCCTATCCAAAGCACCAGCGATTGCCTTCCACGGGCCCGGAGCCGACAACATACAAGGGATAGGGTTCCACGCCCTAGAAGAATGGTGAATTGACCAAATCACTTTACGCCACAGCCCTCTCGACTCGGTTCGAAATCTCCACCACCTCTTTGCAAGTAGTGATAGATTATTATCTCTAAGTGACCCAAACCCAAGTCCACCCCCATCACAAGGCGCAATAACACCATCCCAAGCAACCCAATTCATCTTGGCTTTCTCCTCCGACCCACCCCAAAAGAACACTCTTCGCATACGATCCAATTTATCCAACACACCCACCGGGGCTTTGTATAAGGAGAAAAAATAGGTGGGCAAGGAGTTCAATATCGATTTAATAAGGACAACCCGGCCACCAAACGACAACGTTCTCGCCTTCCAAATCGACAATCTTTTCCGAAATGTCTTCAAAATCGGCTCCTAATGTTTAATCAAGTTCATGTTTGCCCCCACTAATAATCCCAAATAAGTGAATGGGAAACAACCCATCCTACAGTTTAACAAAGACTCCATATTTTGTACATCCCCACTTTCCACTCCTACACCAAAAACGCCGCACTTACCAAGGTTAACTCTCAAACCGGAAACTAGATAAAAGCACCTAAGTATCCTCTTCAAGTTAGCCGCATTAACCCTACTCAATTCCCCAAGAAAAATCACGTCATCCGCGTAGATGAGGTGTGACATCACAATGTCGCCATAACCACATCTTAAGCTAAGGAATAAACCCACCTCCCCCGCCCTTTTCAAAATACCGGTAAGTGCTTCCATAGCCAAGACGAACAAGAAAGGTGAAAGTGGATCACCTTGTCTAAGTCCACGTTTACAATCAAACTCTTGTGTCGGTGATCCATTTACTAAAACCGATGTCCTCGCCATTGTAACAATGGCCATTACCCACTTACACCACATATTAGGGAAATTCATTTGCCTCATGATTGACCCTAAAAAATCCCAATTCAACGAGTCATACGCCTTTCCAAGATCAACTTTAAAAATCATACCTTGCCGTTTCATCTTCTTTAACCACCCAATAATTTCATTGAGCGTTAGTGGACCGTCCATGATACTTCTACCCGAAAGGAACGTGGATTGCTCCGGCGACACAAGCTTCCCTATCACCATTTTGGTGAACAATGATTATTTCTGTAATTGAACATACCAATAGATTCGTCTCGATTCCCTCTTTCAAATCCGGTGAATAATCAGCTAGGATTGTGAGTGTCAGCTAACGACGTTAGTGTGAGTTAACGAAGGGTGCATTGAGAGAAAAATGTCTGAAAGGTGGGACTGGTGGGAAGAATAAACTCAGGTGGGATTATTATCGGCCAACTGCAAAAAAGGTGGGATTAATAAATTCCATTTTGCCATTCTTTAAATGTGTTGTTTATTCATCTATCTTGAAAAAAAAAACAAATATATGAAGCAAATTCATTAATTTATATAAGCTACACATGTACAATATAAATACATCTTTCTAGGGCTGCAAACGTACAGAACATTCAGCGAACAGTTCATGAACCGTTCGGCGGGAAGTTCGTTTATGTTTGTTCGTTCGTTTAATAAATGAACGAACATGAACAGAGGCGCGTTCGCTCATTTCTGTTCGTGAACGTTCGGTAACGTGTTCGTTTATGTTCGATAGTTTAATGGAGTTTTTAATCTTTCTAATTTTATTTTATATTCCTTAATTTTTATTTATTTTACTAAAATAAATAAATAATTTATGTGAAGTAAGTTATAAGACTTTAAGTTTAAATAAATTAAGACTTCAACTTTAAGATGAGAGCTTAGTTTTTTGATACACTACTTTATTATGTTTTACCAATATTATGTTATGTTAATATGTACTAAGTATGTTTGTATAGTTAGGTTATATTTTGGGTGTTCTACTTAATTTCTTAATATATGTGAATTCGATTTTATTCAAAAATTAATATATGTCCGTTTGTGTTTGTTTTCGCTAATAAACAATTCTGTGTGTTCATTAATGTCCTTTTATGTCCGTGTTTGTTCATGAACAAACTTAACAAACGAACACGAACAAAAATTCTCATTCGGTAAGTGTTCATGAACTGTTCGTGAACACATAATTTCCTTAGCAAACGAACACGAACAAGGCCTTGTTCAGGTTCGTTCAGTTCATTTGCAGCCCTATATCTGTTTAATATAAATACACATGTCTTTTAATTTTAGCTATCCAATGAAGAAATATGGTGGTGGGCTGTGGTGGGCTATTGTAGTTATGGTTTCGGGTGACAAAAGAGGGTGTTGGTTCACGATTGGGGGGGGGGGGGTCTCGGTTATGGTTTTGGGTTACGCTGTAGACGTTAACAAATAAATAGTCTTCTTTTTGCAGACTGTGAACATTTTACCTCTGAAAAATAAAAAAGCACCGGAGTTTCAAGAAGAAACAACATTTTCAATTTAATTTCAAAGTCCCACCTAAAGTATTTATAGTAAATTTGATTTGTATATGATAATTACGTAATGATAATTATGTAATGTAACAGCGCAAATTTTTTTTAAAATATCCAATCGGTGCTTTTTTTTATTTTTTTGGCCCAAAACGCTTTAATACATGTATGTTACCTTGTGTATTTTTTTTCAAAAAAAAAAATTAGATGGTTTTTACAAGAGTTTTCTTAGTTTTCTTAACTCAAAGGGGTTTTCAATTTATCCTTGAGTTAAGAGAGTTTTCTTAGTTTTATATATATATATATATATATATATATATATATATATATATATATAGAGAGAGAGAGAGAGAGAGAGGGGAGGGTTAGAATGAAAACCTCAATTATTTGAAGAAACTTATTCAAGATTATTATTAAGGGGGATTTTGTGCTATAGGACAAAAGAAGGGTATATTAGACAATTGGAAGGTGCATTGGGTTTCTATCTCTATACATGGCAGAGTTTCATCATCACCATCATCCTACCTACATATAAAAGCATGATCCTCTCTCTTCCTATTCTCTCAACAATCAAGAAATTCAAATTACAAGAAGCTCTCAAGCTTCAAAAGCTAATAACCTTCATCCTGATTATACAGAAGAAGCTCGTTCATCAACAAACTGTTCATCCATCCACGGTACGTCGATCAAACTCCAAATAATCTAATAAAATCGGTCATCAACCCCTATACGTTGATCAAAATCCGAATGCAATCCCTTTTCTGGTCAATGTCTTCGAAGAGACGACACTGGAAGCACAAGAAATCTGATAGGAGGTATTATTTTTATTTTTTGTAATTTTATGATCTTTTTGGTTGCTGTAGATAGTGTTAGGGTGTTATAACAGGGATTTTGTATGTATTTATGTATAATGATCCATTGTTGATAACATGGGTTTAATGTTAGCCTGATATAACAGCGGTTTGGGGTGTATTAGCATGTTTATAACAGGGTTTAATGTTAGGGTGTTATAACAGTGTGTTATAGAATTGTTTATATACTGTGTTTGTGTGGGCAATGGTTTATTAGCATGTTAAACAAGGGTTTCGTATGTGTTTGTGTATGATGATCCATTGTTTATAACAGGGGTGTTGTATGTAATCATTCATTAGCATGTTAAAGCTGTTCTCAAACATTGCACTTAATAGGGGTTATACTGTTAACTTTGATTTTATTTTTTTAATTTTATGATGTTTTGGGTTGTTGTAGATAGTGTTAGTGTGTTATAATAGGGGTTTGGTGTGTATGATGATCCATTGTTTATATATTGTGTTTGTGTGTGTAATCGTTCATTAGCATGTTAAACAGGGGTTTTGTATGTGTTTGTGTATGATGATCCATTGTTTATAACGGGGTTTAATGTTAGTGTGTTATAATAGGGGTTTGGTGTGTATGATGATAAACCGAAAACACATTGGAGGCTGTTGCTAATAAACCGCCTTCCGTATTTGAGCCAACCCTACTACCAGTGTACAGAAGGCGTAGGAGTCATGATGTACTTCAGGCGTTACAGATGAAGATACGTATGCAACATGATGGCATGGGTGCGTCGGGACAGGATATAACTAGTGATAAGGACGTTAATGACCATAAAGGTTGCAACCTGAAATGAATTGAACAATAAATTAGTTTTTTGAGGTGTGTTATAAATGTGTTGTTTGCATGTCATAGAAACAGGTGAAGCTGAAGGGAGCGAGGAGGCTGGAATGACGCTGGCGGATGTGGAAAGTCTGGACAGAGAGTAGTGGACATAGAGAGTAGTGCGATGGGAAAAACAATGTCAAATGAGGGGTACGATGGGGCCAGCTTCAGTGTCGGCTTAACACAGTTGGACGTGGATGTTACGGATCAGCTGACAGGTATGTGTTGATTATGAAATCAAAACATTTCATATGTTAAGATATTAATGTGATTTGCAAACTTGAAGTGGGCACTAAAGGCGAGCTACCAAATGAAGAAGGAGATGCTAAGCCGTGTGAACAGACCGGTGAGTTTTGTATGTCCTGAAGATATACATATGTAACACTTATATGTAAAACTTGTATATGATTGTGCTAGCAACTCTGCAGATTCATTGTTCGGCCCTGATGTGGTTGGACAAAAAGAACCTCTTAACGTTGACGTTGCTGAAAAGAATCATAAGTTTGTTTTGTTAGTACACATGAACGATTGCATTATGCATGCATTGTTGCTTACGTAAATGTTGGTTGTGACAGGTTTCATTGATCTGTTAGGCGCCATAGGTGAAGGGAAAAGTGATGAGACTACAGCAGTTGACATGGGCGGCGAGATTCCTCAAACTGGTATGCTTTAATTTATTAACCTTGTTTTGACGGTTTGCATATGTAACACTTATAGATTGTCTTAAGTTTAATTTATTAACTTTGGAACAGCCAAAGGCAATGACGTGTCGGATGACTTTATAGGACATCGAAAGAAACTAAGGGTATTAATATTAAAATATTAAATGTATGGATGAGGTTACGAATGATGGTGTTGTCTAAATGTATGGATGATGCATAATTGATTACAAGTCATGTTCAGAAACAGAGGAAGGTATGTCTAGATGATAAACATATGTTTTCTAGTAATATGGAGTGTAACCTTTATCTATTTTACAGTAGGTGGTGAGGGGTTGCGTCGGCGGTTAAAAAGGAAGGTTATATCAAGCGAAATAGATGAGGCAGCGGTAAGAATTGAACAAAGAGTAGTGGGACGACAACGTAAATAAGCCAAAAAGAACAAGTATTCTGGGATTAGGACTATATGGGCACCGTTTTAGTTTTTTAGGTGTATTAATGTTTATCCTAATTATGATCAATTTCTTAACATGGAAGAAATCAATCTTTATTACTATTGTATGTTTCCTTTTGCAAGTAGTCAATTATATGTCGTGCTCAATGACTTTCTTTCTGTTTAGCATTGTATTCCATATTTTATGTAATATATGCAGTTCTTGTGTAACACATGAAACAGATGTAGCATGCATTCCATACATGACATGTGTCTTTTGTATTGATCAAAGCATGTATCTTGTGCTGAAAGTAAAATGTCGTTACATACTTACATACTTAACTTATTTTTTTTTATCAACTTGTAACGTATGCAACATTTGCATAGTTAACTTGTATCACTTCCTAGCACATGCAATGTGTGCATACTTACTTTTTTTTTTTTCATCTAAGACATGCATTACACCTAAATTTTCACTTTGTTACACATGCAACATATGTGTATTCAACTTTAATACTTGCCAACCCTAATTTGTATCAACGTGTAACACATGCAACACATGGATTTTTGTTATTTTTTATCACTTTGTTACAAATGCAACATATGTGTATTGAACTTTCATACTTGCCAACCCTGATTTGTATCAACGTGTAACACATGCAACACGTGGATTTTTGTTATTTTTTTATCATTTTGTTACACATGCAACATATGTGTATTGAACTTTCAAACTTGCCAACCCTAATTTGTATCAACGTGTAACACATGCAACACATGGATTTTTATTTTTTGCCACTATGTAACATATGCAACACTTGCATACTTAGCTTGTATCACTACATAGCACATGCAGTATGTGCATACTTACTTTTTTTCCCATATAAGACATGCATTAAACCTAATTTACATTTATTACACTTTAAACATATGCGTACTTAACTTTAATACTTGCAAACCCCACTTTTTATGATGGCTTGTTTCCCTCAAATTATATGAGACATTAGAAAACAACAGACCCAAAAAAATTAAATAATTTGCACCAGTAGGTTTCGGTTTAAATATGTTACATATGCAAAACAACCACGATCTAACATAGTTTATCTAAAATGAGTTTGTTAGGCAAATTAGGCAACCAACCATATTGTTTTTTTACTACCATACCCTACCCATGCACACATAACTTATCTAACATCAGTTTGTTAGCCAAAATAGACAACCAACTATACGTGTGAACAATCAACAAATGCTAAAAAAAACTATCATAAAAAAAATTGTTTACACTTTAAGTGATTTTTGAATGTTTTTTGTTCTTGTGACCATTGTACAATGGCATAAATCACTCAAATTTGAATGAAATAAAAGAGAGGAAATCAAAATATTATATTAGAAAATAATGATACCATATATTTGACTTTGTTCCACCAGAAGCTCTTTGCCTAGAAATGGCAGCATCTTCTTCAATTAGTTGATATCCATATCTTTGAAAACACATACATGTAATATCAAGGATTATCTTCAAAATCAAGAAGAAATTTTAAAGTCTCAAACAGTGGTTTAAATCAACAACTGATTTTTTTGGCAAAAAAATGAATGACCGATTTACCAGAACCCATATAAGTTTGATTTACAAAAATGATAATTGGGCTCTCTCAATCAATAGTTTAAATCAATATCAAACTGAACCCACCTGGTCTGATCCAAAACCGAAACCCACCTAGTCCTATCCAAATCCACACCCACCACCTGGTCCGAAACACACTTGGTCCAATCCAAACTCTCAACCACTTGGTGTGACCAAACCCACACCAACTCCACATTCCCTCTCCAGATTTGAGTAGAAAACATCATTATAGATCTAGTTTTTTCTTCTATCGTGGTTTTCTTTCTCAAATAGTTTTTGCTTCAATATTCTTTTGTTGGATCTAATTTGTTCTCGGGTAGAATGGATATTGATGTAAGATTTTGAAAAAGAAGAAGAAGAGATGGGATGGAGATAGAGAAGGGAGAGAGAGAGAGAGAGAGAGAAATGAATCTGAAATCATTTCATGTCTTCTTTAATAGATGTTAGATCACTAAAAAAGATGAATTCAGACTTGACAAATGACTATAATGCCCTTACAGGTTGAAAATGAGTAAGTTGTTAATGGATGATGTGGAGCATCCTCAGCCACTTATTGGGTTTCTTCAATTTTTTGGGTTTTCATCTAATATTTAGCCTATATATATATATATATATATATATATATTATATATATATATAAATATATATTATATATATATAGGAAAAGATCAAATAGGAACCAATACCTTAGTTAGGAACTTAGGAACCAATCTGAGCCATCCATTTATAATTTTGATCTAGGGGGTATTTGTGTAATTAGACAATTAAATATTATCTTTTTAATTGATTAAGACTTTTTTTATATATGGCAGTTGTTTTAATTAGAGATTGGGTTTCCTTAAATCTCTCAACCATTATCATCTCTAATTCCTTAATCATAAAAATCACGTTCATAGCAATCAGAAATACGTTTGGGTATACCATAAACACTAATTTGCTGTTTCCCAAATATACAAGAGTTTCTTATTAATTACCTAATAACAATGATATTGAACAAAAGACATTAATACCCCTTTATTAAAATAATAATTAATTAAAGTTTTACTTATTTACAATCATGCCATTGAAGATGGATGGCTCAGATTGATTCTTATAGTTCCTATTTAAGGGGTTGGTTCCTATATTTGAACACTACCATATATATATATATATATATATATATATATATATATATAATATAATATTTGTCATTTACCTTAATAAATCTATTATAATATTAAGCATTTGATCCACACAATTGATCTAGATTGATCAATGGTTGATATAGGGTTTAATGGGTTTCTTCAAAATAGGAGTGTTTTTATTTAATCCTTGCCCTATATATATATATATATATATATATATGGTAGAGTTCATGTACAAAGTGTGTTTTTTTGTGAGAATGGTAAGACGTGGTTTATAGTCCTAAGATCTATAGATTGATGGTTGAGATTGATTAGTGGTAAATTGGTAATATTTGTTATCTATTTGATTTATTAATTAATGCTAATAGGGGTATGATAGTCATTGTGTGTGCTTAAAAGATGGAAACCATTCCATCTCCTCAAATCTCGTCATCTCTCTCTGTCTTTATCTCTAACCAAAAAACAAATCTCTGTATTCTTCACCCAAATCAATCGGCTATAACCCTACCTTAAAAAAATATTGAATATACCTTTTAAAAAAATGTTGAAGATAGGTTTGAGATAATGATTCGGTTGGTTCAAGCTTATTGGTTCTTGGAGTTTTGCTATTCGCATGATGTGTGCATAAGTTGCAGTAAGATTGCATTTGAGATCTTCATAAAAAATTAAATTGTGAAGATAAAGGTCACGTATGAAAACATATGATAATTATTGATTACACATATTTATTAGTTTACTATCACTATCAACTCCTTAGTTATGTGTTCAGATCTGTATTTTAGTTATGTCTTTTACACAAAGTTGTATTTTTTTTTCAGTTTCATATTTCCTAGTAATGTGTTTTACACAAAGTTATTTTTTTAGAAGTCGCATTTATGTGTATGGTTGACTTGAAATGAGTGAGATAATTTTAAAACACAACATTGTGGGGTTTGCATTTGGGTGTTCGATTTTGGTTTATGCACAATGATGGGTGTTAATAAAACACGAGTTTTAAAACACCCCTCGTAGAAACAAACAACTCATATTCATATAAAACACCCCCCATAAGAACAAAAACTCATATTCATATAAAACACAACGAGTTTTAAAACACCCCTCGTAAGACAAACAACTCAATATTCATGTTGTGTTTTATCATGATCATGTTATTGTGTTTTATACTCATAGGCTGTATGATGGTGGTGTGTCTAGATTTCTTTGGTGTTTTAAGAATAATGAACCTAATTCATACGTATAACACCATGGACCCATCGTCTGAATATTTGGACATTTTTTAAAAATAAGTCATTCAGATAAAACACCCTAATATGAATATAAAACACTTCTCGATTTGTATATGCGAAATGTTGATCCCGATTTGTATAAGCAAAATTCTAGTCTCGACTTGTAACAGATATATTGTTATTTATGAATGTAAAATATGATTTAAAAAATATTAATTGGTTTCGAAAATTGTGAGACTTCCTAAAATTATGTAAAGCAATATGACAAATATAGCCCTATTAAATAAAAATTATAAAGGACACTTGTCACCTCCATGACACTTCTTACACTTCTCACAAAAAATCTCTTTTGTACAGGAACCTAAACCTATATATATAGGGTAGGGTTCCTGTAGGAAAATAGTTTTGTGTAGAAAGTGTTTTCAACCATTAGATTTATAGATGGATGGTGGAGATTAAAAGAAGGGATGATATTTAAAATCTAATAATATATTATAGAATATAAGGGTATGATCGTCAATATGTGTTTAAATAAGGGTGTCAAAGTCATTTTATATCAATATTTTTAGAAACTGTTTGAATGTTTTCTACATTTATGGTATCCCCCCTATCTCTCTCCTAATTATTATTTTCATTAGTATCAATTCAAACTCAAACATTTATTTTCACAAAACAAAATCAATTGTGCACTCATCTTCAACATTCATCTTCATCTTACGTGTAAGAAACACGTAACAATGTTTTTATTTGTTATAAAATCATAACATCAGA